>CM040122.1:270636875-271236875 GCA_022559845.1 Amorphophallus konjac
AGCTCCAGAAATGAAGAGCTCCTGGGGAATCTACTAGCACCGTGGTCAGCTTCCCCCGGACAGCAAAAAGCTGATCCGCCAGTGAGGACGGTTCAGCACTGGCGAATTCGATCATCCGCGGTAGAGTATGATCAGACTGCATCGACCGGGGAGCTACTTCTAGAAATAGGGTACAGACCCAGGCGTTAAAGAAATGGATGGGCCCAACTATCCGTGAATTCCGGGGGATGCGTGACTTGTGCAAGTCCCCCAACATCTTGTATATGAGGCATAAAGCCACAGGGCACAGGGACAGCTTCGTCCCCCAAGCCATCAAACAGGCAGGGTAAATCACCTCCGGCCTGATCACCGTCTCGTCTCCTTGAGGAAGGGCGAATGAACAAAGCCAATATGTCAAGTACGCAGCACAGTGTGTAACTGCGTCAACTCCCGTGGGATTCGGGCCGGCCTGCCGCCCTCTCCCTGAGACAGCAGGATATGTTACTTGGCGTCGAGCCCTTTTCTTCCGCGCTACCGCCGTCAGAACCACCATAGGGAAGTCCTCGTACTACTGCTCCCCACCGAAGAAATATTGGAGCCACGTGCCCATCCGCACGCGTCTCTTCTCGCCAGGTTTTCACGCTTCCCGCGAGTCAAGTGTCAGGCGCAGCAGGGTGCGCTACGCCTTCATCAGATAACGGTAGGCGAAGCCCGTGAAGTATCTGCCTTCACCATCTGTCTGGTCCTTCAGCCAGTCTGGGAAGCAAACTTCTTCATACGGCTCTCCATCTATGGGCAAGCCACTCAGCTGGGAAAGACTCCAGAGGTCCAGTGAAGTCTCACCCTCTGCAGTGTAAAAAGTGTTGTATTCTGGGCAGAAGACTTCGATCATCCCGCGGCACAGACCTAGGGAGATCGGGTACCTATACCGTGAAGCATATACACTCTGGTATACACCCGCATGCACCAGGATGGGAGCGTACTGCCGCAACACAAAGTCTGTGAATTCAACTGCCCCCGGCCTGAAGGCATGAGCGTCGGTGGCTTTGAGCTCTCCAAACCACCCCACTGAAATCTGATGTTTGAACCGGACCGCCAAGCAGTCTAAAAGAAAAGGCTCGTCTCGGTATCCCCAATGAAGCGGGGCGAGGAATAAATCGTATACGGGCTTCTCCCTGTCAACACGTCCGGTAGTTTCGTTCCAGCGAGCTGGGGTATACTGCGGCCCTCTCGTCAGCATCCCAGCCTCGGGGGATAACTCCTGCACCCCGAGCACGGCTCCCCATTTCCTGGGCTCGCCCGGGATGTACATAGGCGTACCGTAAGTGACTGACTCAGCCGGGCTGTCTCGCTCTGCCAATAGGGCTCTTTCAGCTCAGCGGACCAGAATTAAATCACGCTTCCCGCCGAGGTTGAAGCGCTCCAGGAATGTCATCAGGTGCTTATCTTTGGGATGGTCCCGTCTGATGTCGTCCCCTCGGTCATACCTGAACTGGTTGCCATCGAGAATAAGTAGGCGACCAGTGTCGACAGTATCGGTCTCTGAGTCCGAGGATTCGGCCACCGCAGCCACACGTCTCAGCCCCCGATCAAGGGAATGCACGTTCCCCCAGGTCACAACGACCCGGGATGCGGAGGAAGATGATCCAGCTGCCATATTGTCTGCAAAGCAACGCCTAGAAAAGAACAAAACAAAAGTCAGAAATTAGTGGATCAAAATAATATTTCTGACAAAATTTCGACAGCATCTCCTCAGCTCGAGGGTTTGCCAAAAAGAAAGCGGAAGCCGTCCACAAAGGGAGCAGCCCCTAAAAATAGCCATAGGCATTAAGCCAAGGCCGAATGGGACACCCGAGGGATCTAGCTCCGAGGACGAGTCCTACAAGGAGCCTCCCGGGGCCCGAAGAATGGGTTCAGAACCCGAACAGAATATCACTCGACTCACCCGCTCAAGGTGCGAAATCGCCCGAACCCGGAACTCACTCGGCGCCGCGGTGGAGGGGAATGAGGAGAGAGAAAAAAATTTTGCAAATGAAGATTTGTGAAGAAGAAACAAAGGAGGGAAGCTTATATAGGGGCCCCCTTTTTTTGTTGAAACGGCGCGCCCCGGAGCGCGCCGTTTTAAACAAATGGCGCGCCGGGGACCCCCGCGCCGTTTTAACTCCAAAAGCCCAGGGCGCGCCGAATTTAGCCGCGCCGTTTCAACTTCCAAAGTCCCCGGGGCGCACCGCTTGAAGCCGCGCCGTTTTAACTTTGAGCAAAGGGCGCACCGTTTTAATGGGCGCCGTTCAAGCTTTCTACCTCGCTGGATTGGCCTCCGAAGCCGGAACTAAGTGCTATTCGGGCTTCTGTCAGCCGAACAAAGCTCATCTGTAGGCCTTGCCGCATTCCTGCCTCACTTGCACCGCCTACGTCTGGGGGGCATTTGTTGGCACTTAAAATATAATCCCTTGGCAACCAAGCCGCAAAGATGAATAATACGGCCCACTGAAGCACAGAAGCCGATGAAGATCAACTTATCAAAGAACCCCTCAAGCTGACGGAGCCCCGAGCCACCTTGAAGGGAACACCGGGGACTTTACCTCAGGAGAGTCGAAGTGAACCCGCAACCGACCGGCAGCGCGATCAAGCCTGCCCAATGATCCGGCATCGACTTCGTCATGCCGCTACCCCACATCCGTCGCCCGACCAAGGACGACGGTCTATCTTACGGCTCTCCTAAGGAGGAAGAATGTCCTCGGCCATCCGCAACAAGGGGCCGGAGGTTCTGTCAGCAGAAGACCCCGATTACCCGACACGGGTTCGGCTTCTCGCCATAGTGGGCCCGTTAGTGGCCGATTGATCACCGTTCAAGGTGGAATTGTCCAGGATGTAACGTCATCCTACAAGGAAGCTTCGAGCACGAGTCCGTCTCAGCCAGAAGCACAAATCACAGTGCCGAAGGCTGTATCAGCAGGACACCCGTGTGCTCAGACCAGACACACACGAAGTTTTGATTAAGGCCGTTCATCGTATCAAGAGCTTCGTCAACACCCCGTCAAGGCCCTCCGAGGGCCAGGGCGAGAGGAACAGTCAACGGGAGCTTTCGGAATCATCTCCGGACCCACCGGCCGAGACGCGCCGAGCAAACGAGTTAAAACGGCGCGTCAAGCAATGACGGCGCCCCTTAATACGGCGCCATCAACCCGGCGCGCTAATGCCAATCCGGGTATCTCCCGGCACCGTCAATCAAGCGCCCCTCCCTGGGGCGCCGGATTAGCAAGAGGCTATATAGCCTGGCTTCGACAAAAGAAAAAAAAAGGGGGGAGGCGGAATCAAAAAAAAAAGAGAATTAGAAAGAAAGGGGAGAGGTCCAAGGAGAAGGGGTCGAGGGTTCTTCGATCTGAAGAAACCTCCATTCGAGTCTCTCGGCGGCCGCCGCTCTGCTCCATCCGAGCCTCCCAGAATCGGAGAAGGAGAGCATTTGTCTCTTGTCTACCTAGGTGGGTCTCCGTGGTTTCTTCCGGTTGAGCCCCCTATTCTTCTTTGATTTTCTTCTCCTGATACAATGTAAGTGAGGGAGGGGAGGGGCGATGATATGAGCCTGGTTTTCCCCCTCCTTCTCACCGTTTCTGCGATCCCCTATATCGCACTCTGTAATTTTCCCTTTCCATCATCAAAGGAAACAGTGGCCGCGTGACAACGCCGGCACCGGAATGACAGTTGCGTGCCTCCCTTTCTTGTGTTCATATGTTGAATAGATGTATGCATCGTCTGTTTCCTCCGTTCACGGATTGAATGAAGGTATCGTTTATTTCATCTTATGCTCCCTCACAGTCAGTGAAACGGCACCGTGTGACAACGCCGGTGCCGTGGAGGGTGATGTTATTATGAGCATGCCTCTCCAATGATTTGTGTGCAGAACGAGGGGGAAGGAGTGTGCACGGCGCCGTGATCATCCCTCCCGTCTGCCTCCATTCTTCTCTCTCTCCGTCTGTGTTTACCGGATTTTGCCTCTCGGCCAGGGATATGCCCTTGGGCTATACGAATTGCTTCCCCCCTCCCCGGGGTTTCTTCTTTTATTATTCCGATGCGATGATCGAGTTCTGCATTATGCGTGTTACGAGCCTCGCGGTCAGGGACACACTCGTGTGTGTATCTCTGCCCACTCCCGTCTAGGGATTAAATCTTCGGCCTTCCCCATGCCTTCCTCACAGGCCAGAGGGAAGGAGAGGACCGTCTCTGTGCCGAGCCCCTGTTGGCTGTTTTGTGAGCATAGTATGTACATCCCTTCCCCCAGGTCTCCGTGCTAACCAGATAATGCATAAGTATCAACTCACTTAGCCCACGGGTTTCACCGTCTCGCGTTACTCTCTCTCTGCTCCGCTCGCATCTTAACAGGGGTATGCTCTGTAGCATCACTCCAGTGCCCGGGGAGGGGGACATTCCCCCCAAATCTTCTCCACCAATCTTTTGGCCGACAAAGGACTCGTCCATCGATGATGAATGTCCCTGCTGACTGTCGGGTGTACAGCAATGGGGCTAAGCCCTACAGCTCAAAATCCACAGTCCTTAATGGACTTTGTGGTGGCCGTGGGTTGTGTTCCCCTGGTAGGCTAGCCCCCGGGGATTCCTTCTCTACATCGGTCGTCCCGATTCAAGTGCGGGGGTGACTTGGGTTGCATGCCCCTCGTAGGCTAGTCCTCGGGGTCTTCGCTCCCACATCAAGTCGCCTCTGTCATTCACCATCACCCACGGACTCGGTGCCCCTAGCAGGCTAGGCCTCGGGGTTTTCCTTTTCGTTCGGGTCCCTGCCGGCCGCCGTTGTGCCACTCGGCCCTTAGGGGTTTACTCCGCCACGTGAGTACTCCCCGCTTCTCCCCGATAATCCTTTGGGATGGGGAGATGCTGCCGAAATTCTGGCTCGAACGAGTTTAAACTCGGAACAATCACCGCGCTTGAGTCTGGACCTCGCGCTAGCCCGTGATTCGACCGTCGGATGGCTTGGGACCGATTCGATGAATGATAAACTCAATAAATTCTCAAAATCTTCCAAAACATTTTTAATATATCCATAAATAAACCAACGAAACTCCCGTTTCCGCGAAATCGGGCTAAATCGGCGCAGTTCGTACACGATAATGCCTTAAAACGGCGCGCCCTTCCCGGCGCGCCCTTTCCGGCGCGCCCTTACCGGCGCGCCCTTCCCGGCGCGCCTTAATCAGTCCACGCCGTTTTAACATGCTATTTCCCATTTACCTACGGTTCTGGCGTCGTTTTAAGCCTTTTACCTACGTTTCTGGGCGCCGTTTCAAGCATTTTAGCCCCTTTCTTTGCATGCACTGCACCAGTTTCGTTCCGAATCGTGTCGTCACGTCATTCCAACCCTTTTCCCACTCATGGGATGATTTCTTATGCTAATCATAGAAGGACACAAGCTCCTCGACCAAATAAACTAAATAAAATTAGCATGTTCAAGCTTGAATCGATATGTCTCGAATCCTTGCCGTCATGCCTTAGTCCAAGCATTCATATCGCATTAATGTATGCCTAAATATGTGCATCCTTGGTATATCAAATAATATTGCCAGAAGGTCAGGTTACGCTTGATTGGAAGCCTTGTTACGCGTGAAGGTGGCCTTCGAGCCTAAGTCCTCCGCCATGTACCAGGGTCGACCCTAATAAATCGTGTGTAGTCAATCGTAGCATCTTGCATGATCACTCGCATGCTCTGTATCCTTTATTTTGGCTTTGACAGCCCGCTATCTCGGCAATTAATCAAAGGTGTTCCCTCCTCGTGGGGGATGTAATTAACGCCATAACCTTTATGGTATGGCGGACTGCTGGTCCCGATCGAACCTCACATTCGCCCGACATGGGTCAGAATGAGCGCACAATAAAATCGTCACTCATGTGACTGGCACGCCCGCGTCGTCAATCGGTCAGTTGACTACCAGTTAGTCAAATGGCTGATCGATACGTGAAATAAGACGCGTATATATGTACATATACACATATATACACGAAATAAGGTAAGAACGACAAGACGGTCGGATAGAAAAAAACGTCGCAAATAGACGGGTGTCTTTTACCTTGATGCCCGCTTATCAATTCTCTCCACTTCATCTCTCCTTCATCTCCATTTCACGTTGCTTTCGCTTTCACTCCATCTCTTTTCCATTTCACCTCCGCGTTGCTTTTGCTCATTCCCTTGCAAAACGGACATCAAGGAGGGGCATCTGTTGACACCCGTTTTCAGCCTACAAGTCGAGTTATTTCTCTTATTCTCCTTTATAATGCTCTGAATTATCCATTATTATGGAGTCTTCTTTAAACCTATTTCGAGCCCATTTTGGTCATTTCTAAGCCCATTAAGCCTTGGAGCCTTTGGAGGATGTTTTTTTTATATAAAAAATTAAAAAATTTAAGGTCACGGTCAACTGTTGACCGTCATGGTCAACTATTGACCTCCCCTTCCCCTCTTATGTCTTAAGAGTCCTAAGTGTTCTAGACTCCTTTTCTGGGTGTTATTGCTCGACGTGGCCAACTTCTTGGGTGTCTATCTTCTAGAATTCTCCTCCAAATCGGGTCCCATTTATTCCTATCTCTTATCCTTACTATTATCTCGAGTTTGGTCTATAGAACTCAAATTTTTGTGGACTATTTTGCTTGGAGACATGGCCGAAAGTTCAGGGTTTATGCAATCCTAGTTCAAGTCAAACTCCACCCGATTAGGCTTCGGGCCCTTCTTGCGGCGTGAATATCTTCTAGAATTCTCCACCAAATTAAGTCCCGTTTGTTTCTACCTCTTGTACTTAATATTATCTTGAGTTTGATCCATAGAACTTGAATTTTAGTGGACTATATCCTCGTGAAACGGGGAGGAAACTTTGGAATTTATGTAATTTCTGCACAGATCAAGCTCTATTTTCTGCTCGACGGGCCCTTCTTGCGGTGCAAATTGTTGAGGGGAGTTTGTGGGGAAGAATGTCTTGTCTTCTCTAATTTATGATCCTCTGAACTTAATGTGTTTTGATGATGATAACAATATATACTCTGCTAAATTTTGATATTGGTAACAATGCAGTATGGTCATTATTACATAAGGCTAGTGCACATGCATAATACTTTATATAAGTTAGTGCACATTCATGCCTTATGCATACAGGTCGGTGCACATTCGAGCTTTCATTCATTTAAGGTCGATGCATATTGCTCCATGTGCAAGACTAAGGTCGATGCACACCTTGGCATAGCAGAGCAAAGTCGGTGCATGTTTGTGTTTAACTGACTAAGGTCAGTACATATTCACTCATATAGCATACAAAGTTGATGCACATTCCTATAGCTTGCTCTTATAGGTCGGTGCATGGTTAGAATGTTGCATTAAGGTTTATGCACGTTTTTAGCTAGTGCATGTAAGGTCAGTGCATATTCATGCATATGGAAGACCAAGGTCGGTGCATCATTTGCCTTGTGCTAAACAAGGTCGGTGCACATGCTTCATTAGGCAGACCAAGGTCAGTGCATCATTTGTGTGGCGCCCCCTTCCCGCGATCCCGTATCGTGTCCGGGGACGTCACAACGGATGTACGGAATTGTTGTGGGCTGAGATATTTGCAAGGCGCTAAAGGCCAAACCATCACATATTCCAAAAGAAACATAACCATACCATTTCCATAAGATAAAACACTCATAATTTACATCGTATACAGAGTACTACATATCTCTACTTAAAAGTCACATTTACATTCATTATTCAAAGGAAAACCAAATCTATTTATTCTACGCAGCGGAATCCAAATTCAACCCGGGATTAACTTCCGACCTACTGCCCGAAGGAGGCAAGATGCACACTGGTCAATTTCCGAAATGGTTAGGCAACGAAAGTGAGTTCAAAGACTCAGTAGGCATTAAAACCAATCACATGCTTATCATATACTAACATGTGCAAATCCATGATATATATATAAAGTAAATCACAATTTCATTGTGTCGTACATATACTATGAATGCGAAGGAAATATAATAGAGCAAAATAATTTTCCTATTTATAAGCAAATGCGTATAACAAATCTTATCTGACTTGTATATAAATGGCACAATACATATCTTAGCTAAATCAGAGGTTATACAGATGAACTTATTTTCAGATCATATCAAAGTCATATATCAAATCTGAGCTTCATATCATTTGGCAGCATATATTTTACAGGCATCCCGTCACTAAAAGTAGTAGCAAACACATACCTAGGCATCCATACGTCGACATAAAGACAAAAGGTCTAAACGCTGGAGCTTGTCGGCCTTGATCAACCACGCAGGATCGGGAGTTAATACTCCACCATTCCCTAGATAATTTTCTTATTCTGGTTTCTGGATTTTTAAAAAGTTCGTTTGTCCTCGGAAATGGGTCGAATCCCGTAGCGGAAGCTAACTACGGTTTGTCGTCCCACACCTCCTTAAAGTGACACAGTCCATATGCTTAATCAAATTTTTATTCTTATTATGATTCTTATTACATAGTCGTTTCAATATTTAAAACTTATTATTGAACTTTACAAAATAACTGGATCGTATTAATTTTAATCATAGGATAGTGGGTCAAATTTGTTATTATATAACATTCGAAGAGATTAGAGAGAAATTAGAGAGAGATTAGAGAGAAAAATAATTTACAGAATGATAACTAAATAAATAACTGTTTCTAAACATAGATCATTGGGTTAAATAAATCAATAACTTAAATTACATTTCAAACAAAATCAAATCAAAGAAATGTGAATAACAAATAACATGCACTCGGTTTATCGTGCCTACCTTTAGAATTGACTTCCGAATTGACTTTAGTATTTCACCCGGGCTCCCGTAAAAGTCCTTGCGTAGGAATAGATAATTTTTCCGTCAAACATACGCAAATAAGGGTGAAATTGTCCAAAGTAAGTTTCAAATCCTCCGTCCAAACTTTTGTCAAATATTTATATTATTCTGATGTATTATCTTCTCCGTTTATTTAATAAAAGAATGAGAGTGGGAAGAGAGATGAGAGAGAAACTAGAGAGAGAAAGTAGAGAGAGAGTAGAGAGAAAGAAAATAGAGAGAGAAAGTAAAGAGGGAGTAGAGAGAGAAGTAGAGAGAGATATTTAAAGAGAGAAAGTAGAGAGAGAAAGTTAGAGAGAGAAAGTAGAGAGAGAAGTAAAGAGAGAGTAGAGAAAGAAGTAGAGAGAGATATTTAAAGAGAAAACTAGAGAGAGAAAGTAGAGAGAGAAAATAGAGAGTAGAGAGAATAGAGAGAGAAAGTAGATAGAAAGAGAGAAAATAAAGAGATTAGAGAGAGAAAGTAAAGAGAGTGTAGAGAGAGAAAGTAGAGCAAGAAAAGAGAGAGAGATAATAAAGAGAGTGTAGAGAGAGAAAATAGAGAGTGAAAGTAAAGAAAGAGTAGAGAGATAAAATAGAGAGAGAGTAGAGAGACTAGAGAGAGAGAATAGAAAAGAGAAAATAAATAAAAAAAATAGAAAGAGAGAGAGATATAGATGGGAGAGAGAGAGAGAGTGTGTGTGTGAGAGAGAGAGAGAGATAGAGAGAGAGAGAGTTTGAGGGGGAGAGGGGGGGTTGGATATGTGGGAAAGAGAGGGGGAGAGGGGGCTTTATATAGGGGGAGGGGAGGAGGAGATAAGAGGGAGGGGGAGGTGGTAAGAGGGGGAAGAGGGGAGTGGGGTAGGTGGGAAGTGGGGAAGGTGGGGAGTGAGGGAGGGAGCCACGTGGGGGGTGGGGTAGATATTTTAGGATTTTGTTTTGATTTTTTATATATATATAAAAATTCTTAATTACATGATTTCTAAGAATTAGCTCACTCTATCTCATTTTTATCCTTCCAAATGTTAAAATTTGAAAAAGTGTTCAACATGAAACTTGTAGATTTTTCAGTTATCTTTCCAACGAGTCTAATATTGACCTATTCTGACATTCCTATGAGGAGTTACATATTAATAAAAGAAGATGTCTATTTACATACTAACATCCGTTAAACCCGTATTTTCTATACAGTTCAAGGCATTGGGGTTTGATTTAGAGAATCTAGGATCTGTATAGGTTCCAGAAGTAAAGTGCTTAGTTATTTTTAAGTTTCGAACAGATTCGGGTGTTACAAATCTCTCCCCCTTAAATAAATTTCGTCTTCGAAATTTAAAGATTTATTCAATACGTACCGAATAGCTGTGGATATCTCTTCCGCATTTCATCTTCCATCTCCCAAGTGGCTTCTTCTGTTGAGGTATTTTTCCATAATACCTTCACCAATGCAATTGTCTTCGTTCTCAGCACTTGTTCTTTTTGATCGAGAATGCGGACTGGCTTCTCCTCATATATAAGATCTGGCTGAATTTCCAACTGCTCATACTCTATAATGTGCGATGTTTATCTTTCTTGCCAAATCTCATTACTCCCCTAGTAGGCGAAACGTTCAGAAATACGTGATCCCCGACAGTAAATTGTAGATCTCCCCTTCTTTGATCAGCATAGCTTTTCTGCCGACTCTGAGTTGTAAGTAATCTTTTTCTAATCAACTCAACCTTTTCTACAAAATCCTGTACAATCTGTGGCCCAATCAATCTCCGCTCACCAACCTCATCCCAACAAACAGGTGACCTACACAGTCTACCATATAATGCTTCATATGGTGCGATTCCTATGCTTGTATGATGTCTGTTATTATATGCAAACTCAATTAAAGCCATGTGCTCATCCCAGCTGCCTCGCCAGTCTAAACTGCACGCCCTCAACATATCTTCTAATGTTTGAATGGTTCTTTCTGATTGTCCATCTGTTTGAGGGTGAAAAGCTGAGCTAAATTTTAATTATGTACCCAGTGCGTTCTGTAAACTCCTCTAAAATTTTACTGTAAACCTTGCATCCCTATCCGAAATAATAGATACAGGCACACCATGAAGTCTTACAATTTCTCTGATATATAAACGTGCTAAATCCTCTAACGATTGTGTCTTTGTGATTGCCAGAAAATGGGCTGACTTAGTAAGCCTGTCAACAATTACCCAAATGGAATCATGTTTTCTCCTAGTCAATGGTAATCCCATCACAAAACGGGCATATTATCTCTCCTAACTGGTTGAACTCTCTCCGAAAAAGTCATCTTTGGCTTCTTATCTTTCCTCACAATTGAACCAAGATTACCCCTTTTTGCATTATCCCTTTGTCTTTCCACTAAGAATTCCTCATATCCAGTTTCTGCAATAAAAGTAGTCCTCAAAGCTGCTACCATAGTTTGAGGTTCAAGGATTGCAACTCTACTTCTAATGTTACTTCTCAAATCTCTAACAAATTTCTTCACTCTTCTAAGCTCATCTGAACAAATATGAGGGGCATACTTTTCCAATTCAGTAAATTTTACTTCATAATCGGCAACTGACATACCTCCTTGAGTCAAATTTAAAAATTCTACTTCTTTCTTGTCCTTCACATGCTGAGGGAGAAATTTTGCATAAAAGACATCAAGAAATTCATTCCAGCCAATCTCCGTCTCTCTACCTCTAAAAGTGGTTCTAAGTGCAGACCTCCACCACTCGTCTACACGGTCCTTTAGCATAAATGTAGTTAATATCACCTTATCCTGCTCTGCACATCTAATGGCCGTAAAAATCTTCTCAATTTCTCTCACCCAATTTTCCACAATCTCCGAGTGACTCTCCCCCTTAAAAGAAGGAGGACTCATATGTCTTAGTTTTTCCATTAGGGTAGCACCTGTTGTCCTATTCGGTTGTTCTTGCACACGGGTTTGTAACTGGGCTTGCATCATTGCATGAGTTTGGGCTTGTAAATGCATAGTCTGCTCTAACCCTTAAAAAGCTTGTGTGAACCCTCCTAAATCTGGCACACCCTGAATAGGTAACGCACCTTGCCCACCGGGAGCAAGCTCGCCATGAATTGTTTCCCTGACAACCCCTTGTGATGTTCCATTTGAGGGCGCAGACTCCTCGAGAGAAGTATTAACCTCAACCCTATCACTCTCTGCCATCTCCTGCGAGGGAGAACTAACTTGAATTAATATGATTCTAGGTTTGACATCAAATTCTAAAATAAATTCCTACGATCTTGTGGTATGGTATATAAATTCAGATGGCTGCAAATAATTTCAAGCCTCACAACTTTGCTCTGATACCACTCTCTCTGGCGCCCCCTTCCCGCGATCCCGTATCGTGTCCGGGGACGTCACAGCGGATGTACGGAATTATTGTGGGCTGAGATATTTGCAAGGCGCTAAAGGCCAAACCATCACATATTCCAAAAGAAATATAACCATACCATTTCCATAAGATAAAACACTCATAATTTACATCGTATACAGAGTACTACATATCTCTACTTAAAAGTCACATTTACATTCATTATTCAAAAGAAAACCAAATCTATTTATTCTACGCAGCGGAGTCCAAATTCAACCCGGGATTAACTTCCGACCTACTGCCCGAAGGAGCCAAGATGCACACTGGTCAATTTCCTGAAATGGTTAGGCAACGAAAGTGAGTCCAAAGACTCAGTAGGCATTAAAACTAATCACATGCTTATCATATACTAACATGTGCAAATCCATGATATATATATAAAACAAATCACAATTTCATTGCGTCGTACATATACTATGAATGCGAAGGAAATATAATAGAGCAAAATAATTTTTCTATTTATAAGCAAATGCGTATAACAAATCTTATCTGACTTGTATATAAATGGCATAATACATATCTTAGCTAAATCAGAGGTTATACAGATGAACTTATTTTCAGATCATATCAAAGTCATATATCAAATCTGAGCTTTATATTATTTGGCAGCATATATTGGACAGGCATCCCGTCACTAAAAGCAGTAGCAAACACATACCTAGGCATCCATACGTCGACATAAAGATAAAAGGTCTAAACGCTGGAGCATGTCGGCCTTGATCAACCACGCAGGCTCGGGAGTTAATACTCCACCATTCCCTAGATAATTTTCTTATTCTGGTTTCTGGATTTTTAAAAAGTCCGTTTGTCCTCGGAAATGGGTCTAATCCCGTAGCGGAAGCTAACTACGGTTTGTCGTCCCACACCTCCTTAAAGTGACACAGTCCATATGTTTAATCAAATTTTTATTCTTATTATGATTCTTATTACATAGTCGTTTCAATATTTAAAATGTATTATTGAACTTTACAAAATAACTGGATCGTATTAATTTTAATCATAGGGTAGTGGGTCAAATTTGTTATTATATAACATTCGAAGAGATTAGAGTAGAGAGAGAGAGAGTAGAGAGAGAAAGTAGAGGGAGAACGTAGAAAGAAATTAGAGAGAAATTAGATAGAGATTAGAGAGAAATATAATTTACAGAATGATAACTAAATAAATAACTGATTCTAAACATAGATCATTGGGTTAAATAAATCAATGACTTAAATTACATTTCAAACAAAATCAAATCAAAGAAATGTGAATAATAAATAACATGCACTCGGTTTATCGTGCCTACCTTTAGAATGGACTTCCGAATTGACTTTAGTATTTCACCCGGCCTCCCGTAAAAGTCATTGCGTAGGAATAGATAATGTTTCCGTCCAAGATACGCAAATAAGGGTGAAATTGTCCAAAGTAAGTTTCAAATCCTCCGTTCAAACTTTTGTCAAATATTTATATTATTCTGATGTATTATCTTCTCCGTTTATTTAATAAGAGAATGAGAGTGGGAAGAGAGATGAGAGAGAAACTAGAGAGAGAAAGTAGAGAGAGTAGAGAGAAAGAAAGTAGAGAGAGAAAGTAGAGAGAGAAAGTAGAGAGTAGAGAGAATAGAGAGAGAAAGTTGATAGAAAGAGAGAAAATAAAGAGATTAGAGAGAGAAAGTAAAGAGAGTATAGAGAGAGAAAGTAGAGCGAGAAAAGAGAGAGATAATAAAGAGAGTGTAGAGAGAGAAAATAGAGAGTGAAAGTAAAGAAAGAGTAGAGAGATAAAATAGAGAGAGAGAGTAGAGAGACTAGAGAGAGAGAATAGAAAAGAGAAAATAAATAAAAAAATAGAAACAGAGATAGAGATGGGAGAGAGAGAGTGTGTGTGTGAGAGAGAGAGAGAGAGATAGATAGAGAGAGAGAGAGAGAGAGAGAGAGAGAGAGAGAGAGAGAGAGAGAGAGTTTGAGGGGGAGAGGGGGGGTTGGATATGTGGGAAAGAGAGGGGGAGAGGGGGCTTTATATAGGGGGAGGGGAGGAGGAGATAAGAGGGAGGGGGAGGTTGTAAGAGGGGGAAGAGGGGAGTGGGGGTGGTGGGAAGTGGGGAAGGTGGGGAGTGAGGGAGGGAGCCACGTGGGGGGTGGGGTAGATATTTTAGGATTTTGTTTTGATTTTTTTATATATATAAAAACTCTTAATAACATGATTTCTAAGAACTAGCTCATTCTATCTCATTTTTATCCTCCTAAACGTTAAAATTTGAAAAAGTGTTCCCCATGAAACTTGTAGATTTTTCAGTTATCTTTCCAACGAGTCTAATATTGACCTATTCTGACATTCCTATGAGGAGTTACATATTAATAAAAGAAGATGTCTATTTACATACTAACATCCGTTAAACCCGTATTTTCTATACAGTTCAAGGCATTGGGGTTTGATTTAGAGAATCAGGGATCTGTATAGGTTCCAGAAGTAAAGTGCTTAGTTATTTTTAAGTTTCGAACAGATTCAGGTGTTACAATTTGCCTTGTGCTAAACAAGGTCGGTGCACATCCTTCATTAGGTAGACCAAGGTCGGTGCATCATTTGCCTTGTGCTAAACAAGGTCGGTGCACATCCTTCATTAGGCAGAACAAGGTCGGTGCATTTATCTGCCTGATGCATTTAAAAGTCAGTGCACATTCTATCTGTCTGTATACAAGTCGGTGCATCCCTTGCTTTGTGCAAAATGAGGTCCGTGCATGATTCGCATTTAGCACATATAGGTCCGTGCATATTTTTGTCTACGCACACATTAGCTTGTGCATACAATTAGGTCTGTGCATGTGATCAAGTCTGTGCATGTTTTCTAGTCTATGCACATCTATAGTCCAAGTCGGTGCACATGCATTACCAACCTGCAAAAGGTCCGAGCATGGGCATTCACAAGTCTGAGCACATGTTCTAATTGTATATTCAAGTCAATGCACATGAACCACTTTGCTTAAACAGATTGATGCATTTCTTATACTTACCTAAAATGTATTAATGCATCGTTGACTGACTTATACTATGATCATATTTTATATAAGTCAGAGCATGTTGAATATTACTCATGTTTACAATCTGTTTGACTAAATGCCTTTTATTCCTTTAACCGAAATTTAAACACCTTAAGTGCAAATCAAAATCACGTGCTTCAAGATTCAACTTAAAGAGGCACATGATCCAAGAAGGAGCCATGCCTGGAGATCTAGACACGTGGATAGCTCACCCCTATATCCTGACACGTGGACATCCAGCAAAGCACCTAATTCAAATCTCCTTGAGCGGGAACGTGTTTCTTACGCGCACATGATCCAAGAAGGAGCCGTGCCTCGAGATCTAGACACGTGGATAGCTCACCCCTTTATTCTGACACGTGGACATCCAGCAAAGCACCTATTTCAAAACTCCTTGAGTGGGAACGTGTTTCCTACGCGGTCACGCACCTATAAATAGGAGCCATTCTTCTTGAGTTAAGTGAGTGAAGATAATAGAGAGATGATTTCAAAGCAGAAGAGAGCTGAGAGCTGAGAGCAGAAAGCAGAAGTTAGATAAAGAAAGAGGAAGAGCATGCAGTGAAGGCTAAGGAGAAAAGCAGAGTACCGTAAGTTGCATAGCCAGTCCGAGTGAGAAGAGAGCTTGTGAGAATTTGTTTTGTAATTGACTTATGGATCAAATCCAAAGTCAATCTGCTCCTAGAGAGCTACATTGTTTTCTTGATTGTCCTTTCCTTTTGATTTATGATTCTTCTTATAAGCTCTGTATCAGCAGGCGAGGTAGAATCCTCGGACAGCAAGCTGTGAGGCTTAACAGATAAACTGTGGATCAGCGGTCTGGGATTTATTCCCCAAAGCTGTGGATCAGCGGATTCAAGCTGTGAGTCAGTAGTAATCCACACTGTGATCTGAGTGTGGGGTGGATGTAAGTGAAAACTGAACCACTTAAGATCTCTCGTGCTTCATGTGTGACTGTTTAAGCTTCTGCTGTATTTGTGTGATGCGGGACGGACACGAGACATGGGACTCTAGCTCGCAGACGTCCCTTAGCGAGGGAAACGTGGGACCGGGCACGGTTAAGAAACCGGCCGTGAGTCACGGGTATTGGCTTTCCGTGTAGACTCGGATCGAGTCACAGGACGGTACACTCAATCTCGCTCTCTCGCAGCGATGATAATAGAATATGAAGCTAGAAACATACTCTCGCAGCGGCATTCAAAGCTATACAAGATAAGAAAATACGATAGAGAGTGGGGAGCGAGTGTACCTCCACGCTCCGGGCGTAGGGAAGACGTTCCCGGCCAGTTACGGTAACTCCCGGTTAACAACAGTAAAAACTTTAATTACAGCAGTAATTATATTACCCACTCCACGCAGGGAGATAAAGCGCTACAGTGGGGCCCGGGAGGAACGGCCCTGGGTTGACGGGCAGCAATCTGGAGGCGAACTCAGCACGAACTCGGCCGGCTGGTCCGACTCGGCACTATTCCAACTCGGTGTTGCGCCAACTCGGTAGCTGACTCGGTGGACAGCAAGCAATCTGTTCCAAAGGAACGCTGCCTTCCTGATGTCTTTTAGAGGCGCCGCTTGGATGAGGCGATGGCGGGATGTCCCTGATCGACTCTCTGAATGGGCGGTCGCTGGAGTTGACCTTTGATAATTATTTTTGAATTTCTTCTGGGCTGCAATTTCGGACCTGCACAGAGAACAGATCTGCAGGCCTCGGTGACACGAAATACTACGCTCAGATCCGGAGGCCGATCGAGGCATGGCTGGTACCGTTGGAAAGAGGACTTAGAGATCTACAACATACTTTTCTTACAGCTTCATCCACTGAAAGGATTGAAAATTAAAATGACTGCAAACTGACTTTTTTTCTGACCCGGACTGACAGACACATAGGGCAACAAGCAATCTGCCTGAAACACACCTTTGACTGAGGGGTAAACGATTTTTTTAGACTCAAAGAAAATGATGGTGAAACGGAATATACATGGGGAACACTCAGTAAGTTTTTTGGATTTTCTAAAAATAGATAAGGGGGTGACAAAAATAGAACAAGAAAACTCTGTACTGTAGATATGCAGAATGACAGATTGACAAGGGTGGTATAAAGATTGCTGGAAAAATACCAAACGAGATCAGATGGGGCAAAAGATATATGAATGGAAAGCTGACAGAGAGAGGAACAAGACCTCAGAATTTCAGCTTGATCAGACAATAATAGAAAAAGATAGATCCACATAGGTGGGGTTCTATCCTGATGGAGATAGAACTCCGGTGGCGGTGGCGGCGGCGCGACGGCGGCGGCGGTAGAAATAGAATTCAGAGGGGCTAAGGAGAAGATAGAAGGGCATCACACCCAAGATTTAGTAGAAATCCATCTGCAAGAGGGGGAGGGAGAGAGGAACAAGGGCACACCCTTCAATGGCTCAAGCCAATTTCACAAATTTTCTTCATTAAAATCTCTAATAACACTATACATAGGCTTATATAGAGAATAGCAAGGGGTGGGGGATGAGAATTTCGTGAGAAAGAGGTCATTTTCTTCCCCCATGTGGTCAAAAACCTAAAATAAATAAATTACATATGGAGGTAGCACTCCTTTGACTAGGTAGGTAAGGTAGGTGGCCTCCCTTTGACATTTTCAACCACTTGTCTCCCATGTGTCCAATTGACCTTCTAGATATCACCTAGGACTTTGACCAGCCCCACATGAACCCATATGGCTTATTTGGACCAATGGGGAAGGAGTGAGGGCCCCCTTGCTGGACCTACTGACATTTTGTGTCACGCCCCGACGCGGAATAGCGGGATGTACAGTCGGAACGAGCTGGCAAGAGAGAGATCTATCTAAAAAAATACACAATGCTACAAGATGGAAATACTAAATGATCATTAACCAACCACAAACTGATACAATAACCTCAAATTCAACTTAATACAACTGGAATTACAACCACTAAAACTCAATAACATAACTGAAACTAAATGCTCTCCAAAACACAACTAAAGTAAGATAACACACTGCTAACACACTAGAACTGACACACTCATGACATCACTCCTTCCCTTCCCCGTAGGTAAGCGCGTCACCTGAAAAGCCTGGAAAGGGGGGAAACACAACTATGAGTTGACGCTCAGTAGGAAATAACAGGCAATTTACGTGATTAACAAGTTAATTACATTTTCATATGCAATACTAAGAAAGAAATAAATGACGATAACGACATAATGAAACAACGTACTAACAAGATCTTGCAAGGTCAAGAAATATGTGATGTCAAGAATTAACAAGATAACAAGTACAAGAATTTACAACAGGAGATATAACAAGAGAAAGTAGTAAAGAATTGGCCACAAGTAAGTAATATCAATTCATTCGCGATCAAGTAACAAGTAACAAGTAACAAGAGATGTTTGTCATAGACGCAACAAGCAAGCAAGTATTTCGGTGTAATGCCCCACCATGTCATTAGCATCCCATGGGCTCAGTAATTTTTCAGGCGCTCTCCCCAGGACCAGACCGGGCCCTTATGATGCGATGGCATTTATTTTTATGGGCCCAAAGTCCCACACGTCCAGACATTCAGTTAATTTTTAATGGCCAATTAATCAGAGGAATTTCTGTCAAGAGTATGAGTCTTAAGGACTACATGTCCTTGGATTCCAGACAAAAACTCGATTGATATGGTCACCTCGGTGCCGCTTTACAAGAATTGGACCAAAACTCGGTCCACGGGGTCAAGAAAGAACGGCTGACAGTATACCGTTCAAGTGTGTAAGTAATCCATTCTACTGGAGTAATAGGGCTAAAACAGTAACTTAATAATCAATTTAATCCTAATTACCAAGTTAATATATCAAGGATTATCCATTATCATTTGCATTAAACCAATTTGCCAAAGGATGATTCAAGATGATAAGGTAAAGGAACAAGCTCGTACAGGAATGAAATAGCATGCATTAACAGAGATTTAGTTTCACCATTAACCACTAATTATGTGGGTTTCTATTTAACCATTGTATGAAGATGATAAATGGCATGTTTTTACACTACGATAGAACGTAGGAACCAATGCAAATTGAAATCATAAGGTTTCATGAATAGGTCACTGGTTCTTCAAGAATATACTTTTCAATTGGTCTAAGTTAAATGGGTCGATCCCCTAATGATCCGGATCGATCCTCGGGTCGAAGAAAGACAAAAATTGGGTTTCTGGTACACGGGTCGACCCATGGGGTCGACCCTTGTAAAAACGGGGTCTGCCATATGCATGGGTCGACCCTGGGGTCGACCCCCACAAATCCTGCAGAATGGGTCGACCCCTGGGGTCGACCCCCACACTATGGCTGCATGGGTCGACCCCAGGGGTCGACCCTTGCTGGGTGCTGGATGGGTCGACCCCTGGGGTCGACCCTCGGGCTTGCCAAGGCTCCCAGAAAACGGGTCGACCCCAGGGGTCGACCCCTGCAAGAACAAACACGGCTATAACCTCCGGAAAACATAAAAACTCACCCAATTGAGGTCCAATTGAGTTGGCATCTTAACCACATGATCCAGGGTCATTAATATACATACTAGGGTCATAAAACAAGCGATTTGAAACACTAATTTCAACAGAAATCAATTAAATTTAACCTATTCTATGATGAACACATAAAAACCTAATTCTTGACATGCTTCTACTAAATCATGAAATTCTCTCAATATACATAACGAAAATTGGGGCTTCTCATGTCAAAAGAAAGCTAACTTGATGCTGAATCCAACCATATATGATAAGCTATATATGGGTCAAGTTATCTAACTCAAAATCAGCACGCAATCAAGCTCTAACTCAAAGGGTCACAATATAAATCAAGTTCTAGACATGCTCTCACTAAAAATCAAAATTCTCCAAGCATGCTCAAAGAAAATTGGGGCTTTCTACGTTAAATGAAAGCTAACAACATGCAGATTACATCATATAAATTAATTAGAGTTTGGCATGTTAAACCTACCTCAATCGAAGAGAGAACTTAAAACCTAGAATGAAGAACGAATTGGATCACCAACCCACGATAGCTCTCTAGATACCTGATAAAAATTGGGGCTTTCAGTCCCACTGGATAGATCTCGTCGAGAGGAACAAAATCATTATTCATGATCGAATTTTGGTTGAGAATTCCTACCTCAATTGAAGAAACAAAGAAGGAAGAAGGAAGCCGACGGCCTGCCGACACACCTCCACAAATCGAGCAAGATCTTCCTAGATCTGAAACTTCAGCGAACCCCACAGCCACCAAAAAAAACTAGACTCGAAGAGATTTCTATCTATAGCTCACACATCTTCTGGAGAGTTCTGAGCTGGGAGAATTCGACGGAACAAGAGACGTGTTAAAAACGGCGCCGAAATGGTTGACTCAACCACACTCGACCGGCTGCGCCTCCTAGGGTTAGGTTTGTGTCGAATTGATTAAGGGCTATTAATCCTTAGCTCATGGCCGTTCATTTGCCTCTGATTTGAGCTAATTTGGTTGAGTATTAAGCCTGAATTTTGCGTTTTAAAATAAGGTTATGTAAGGGTTAAAAAGTGTGCACTTTTGGGCTTAATCTCCAATTAGATCTAACCACGGATTTATAATGGCTTAATGCCAGAAGACAAAGTTGTTGTCTACATCGACCTTAACCTGTTTACTATTTTTATCGATTTTTATAAGGTAGTCAGATTTTCACTTATACTATTTCTAACGAATTAAATATTAATAAATCTGAAATTAATTATTAATTCAATAAGAATTCAATTCTTAATTAATAAAAGCTTAATAAATATATTGGGCTCAATTAAATAATTCGGGGTCTTACACCCTCCCTACTTAAAGGAATTTGGTCCTCCAAATTCACAGCACTAAAACTGAGAGTAGGGAATGAGATTGCTCACCTAGAATAGGTCAGGATACCGCTTCCGCATAGTCTCTTCAGACTCCCATGTAGCTTCTTCGGTCCCACGCCGACTCCACTGAATCTTGACCATCGGTATCGAACGATTCCGGAGTTGCTGTTGCTTCTGGTCCAGAATCTTGACAGGTCTTTCCTCATAAGTCAAATCTTCCTTCAGTTCAAAATCCACTTGCTGAATGATATGAGTGGGGTCGTACATATATTTCCGTAACATAGACACATGGAAAACATTGTGTACGCCAGACAAATGCGGTTGTAAAGCCAGTCTATATGCTACCTCTCCCACTCTATCTAGAATCTCGAATGGACCAATGTATCTCGGACTCAGCTTGCCATGAATGCCAAATCTTCGGATCCCTCTCGAAGGAGAGACCTTCAAGAACACATGCTCGCCAACCTGAAATTCCAATGCTCTTCTTCTGTTGTCAGCATAACTCTTCTGTCTAGATTGGGCTACTTGTAACCGGTCTCGGATAACACGGATGTTCTGTGATGATTCCGAAACAAGATCCGGTCCAAGCCACTGTTTCTCACCTACCTCGTCCCAACACAACGGGGAACGACAGCTCCTACCATACAATGCTTCGAAAGGAGCCATCTGTATGCTGGACTGGTAACTATTGTTGTAGGTGAATTCAATCAATGCCAAGTGATCACTCCAACTGCCTCCAAAATCAATCATGCATACTCTAAGCATATCTTCCACTATCTGGTTGGTTCTTTCAGTCTGTCCATCGGTCTGCGGATGAAAAGCAGTACTGAAATTCAGACGCGTACCAAGAGACTCTTGCAGTCTCTTCCAGAAATGTGAAGTAAATCTGGGGTCTCGATCAGACACAATGCTGACTGGAATACCATGGAGTCTCACCACTTCCTTCAAATACAAAGCAGCCAATACATCAATCGTCCACTTGGACTTAATTGGTAAGAAATGAGCTGACTTTGTCAATCGGTCGACAATCACCCATATCGCATCAAATCCACCACGAGTCTTAGGTAGACCCATAATGAAATCCATGCCAATGCTCTCCCACTTCCATTGGGGTATGTCGAGTGGTTTAGTTTCCCTGCCGGTCTGAAATGTTCGGCCTTAACTTGTTGACATACCAAGCATCTACTCACAAAATCTGTAACTCCTCTTTTCATATTCGGCCACCAAAAGGATCTTTTCAAATCTCGGTACATCTTAGTGCCGCCAGGATGAATAGTATATCTGGATCTATGAGCTTCCTCCAGAATCTTGTTCTTTATTGCGGCTTCGTCAGGTACACAAGTTCTGCCCTTGAATAATAATCTTCCATCATCGGCCAACATGAAGTCAGGTCTACTGCTCAAGCTTCCCTTGATCTCTACCAACTCGTGATCATTATCTTGCAAGGAGTTGATTTCCATCAAAAATTCAGGCTTAAGTTGGATCTGAGCAATCATAAGCCGATCATTGTCAATATTAAGATCCGGGCTGGACAATTGTTCCAATAATCTCCATTCTTGTAACATGAGACTTGATAGTCTAGCTACCGGCTTCCGGCTTAATGCATCTGCCACAACATTACCCTTGCCAGGATGATACTCAATCGAGAAGTCGAAGTCTTTCAAATACTCCAACCATCTGCGCTGCCGCATATTGAGTTCCTTCTGAGAAAATAAATATTTCAGACTCTTATGATCTGAAAACACCGTGAAGGTTTCTCCATACAAGTAGTGCCTCCAAATCTTCAAAGCAAACACGACTGCTGCCAGTTCTAAATCATGAACAGGATAATTCTCTTCGTGCTTCCTCAACTGCCTAGAAGAATAGACAATTACCTTCCCATGCTGCATGAGCACACAGCCTAAGCCAATACCTGATGCATCAGTATATACGACAAATCCTCCTTCACCAGAAGGTAAAGCCAATACAGGTGCAGTAGTCAAACACTCCTTCAAAGTCTGAAAGCTTCGCTGATAATCTTTGGACCAATCAAACTTGTTCTCCTTGCGGGTTAATCTTGTCATAGGTACCGCAATCTTAGAGAAATCCTGGATAAATCTTCGATAATAGCCTGCCAGGCCTAGAAAACTTCTAACTTCTGTCACACTGGTAGGATGTTCCCAATTCTTCACTGCCTCAACCTTCGAAGGATCAACAGAAATACCATCCTTCGTAATGATATGTCCGAGAAAGGACACCTCTTGCAGCCAGAATTCACACTTACTGAACTTGGCATAAAGTTGATGATCTCTCAATAACTGCAATGACATCCTCAGATGTTCAGCATGCTCCACTTCACTCTTGGAATAGATCAAGATGTCATCAATAAAGACCACGACCCATTGATCAAGATAGGGCCGAAATGCATTGTTCATCAACTGCATGAAAGCTGCTGGAGCATTCGTTAGACCAAAAGGCATAACGACAAATTCAAAATGACCATACCTGCTACGGAAAGCTGATTTATAGATATCCTCTTCCTTAATCCGCAACTGGTGATATCCAGATCGAAGATCGATCTTAGAGAAATATTGAGCTCCCGCTATCTGGTCAAATAACTCGTCAATCCTCGACAATGGATATTTGGTCTTGACAGTCTGCTGGTTTATTTGCTGATAATCAATGCACAACCTCATCGAACCATCTTTCTTCCTGACGAATAATACAGGGGCTCCCCACGGAGAAGTACTAGGATGAATGAAGCCCTTCTCGAGTAATTCCATCAACTGTTGCTTTAACTCTCTCAGTTCCGCAGGAGACATACGATAAGGAGCCTTAGAAATAGGAGATGTGCCAGGAATAAGATCAATAGAAAAGATAACTTCCCGCTCAGGCGGAAGTCCTGGTAGTTCCTCTGGAAAGACATCAGGAAAATCTCGGACAACAGGAATGTCCTTGATCTCAATTTGCTGCTCAGGGGTTGCACAGACAAAGGCTAGAAAAGCCTCACATCCACGTCTCATCAGCTTATCAGCTCGAAGAGCCGAAATAAGTGACACAGAGTTGTGATGCTTAACACCCACAAAAGAAAGTCTCGGGTGTCTAGTAAAAGACACTGAGCTAGAACTGTAGTGAACACTAGCCTCATATCGAGCCAACCAATCTGTTCCTAGGATTACATCATAATCCTTCATGTCCATGCAGACTAAATCTGCTGGTAAGTTCTGTTCACCAATCATAATCGTACTAGAGGGATAGAAATACTGGATTGCTGATCTAGTACCAATAGGGGTTGATATTTCTAATGGATAATTCATCAAAAAAGGTTCCACAGCTAAAGACTTAGCAAATCTCCAAGAAATAAAGGAATGTGTTGCACCAGTATCGAAAAGAACAAATGCTGGCTTGTCGAGTATAATAAGTGTACCTTTGACGAGTCCACCATCCTCGGTTATTCCCGCTTCCTCAGCATGCAGAGCTTGGAGTTTGCCTTGTGGTTTCTTGAAGACTTGCGGTTTTGCCGGGGTAGCTTGCTCAGACATATGAGGGCAATCAGAGATACGATGCTCCTTGCTTCCACATCGTAGGCATGCGCCTAGCTTGCGCCAGTAATCCTCCACCCTGTGGCCAGGATTATTACAAAACTTGCAAACGCCCATGTATGGATCGATAGGGACAGGCTTCTTATCTTCATGCTTCGGCATCTTTCCCTTCCATGATCCTGCTCTGGTCCACGAACTCGACCCACTCGCGGGCCTCTTCTTGATATGCCCGGGTTTGACACTCCCGGAACCCGTAGGTCGTTCCTTCTTCATGCCTGTGCCATGGATCCTCTCCGTCATCTCAAGAGTATCCTCCAGAACTTGTGCTTTCCTTACCATCTCATCTAGCCAGTGCTCGGCTTGGTCAGGGTCGGTCGAACCAGCGAATCTAGGCGGATTCATCCCGCGGAAATTCTGGTATAAATAACCAGTGCCATGCTGTGCTGCTCCTGCCTGAGCTACCTGTTGAAGGGCCTGAGTAAGGCCTTGAACAGTGCGCTGCAGGTTCCTCCATTCAGCGCGATCAGCTGCCATCTACATGAGAAATAGATTACTTAGGTCTAATAAGATAGGTAATTACACGATTAAGAAATGAACTAAACCCAAGTTTCTACCCATTCTCACCAGGTCAGGTCCTAGACTTTTACAAGGTTAGGGATCTAATGCACCTAGACACAACCAAAAACTCGGTACCTGGCAGAGATAATCGATCCGAAGACCACTCGCGCAAGTATGCGACCTTCCCGATAGGCGTAGCCTAACGTTCGGACAGCACCTTTTGATATACCGGTTATTGGGATGCAATGCAATAAAACCTAAACTTAGGAAACATAGGAATGTAAAACCTAGGGCTCTGATACCAACTAAACTGTCACGCCCCGACGCGGAATATCGGGACGTACAGTCGGGAACGAGCTGGCAAGAGAGAGATCTATCTAAAATATTACACAATGCTACAAGATGGAAATACTAAATGATCATTAACCAACCACAAACTGATACAATAAGCTCAAATTCAACTTAATACAACTGGAATTACAACCACTAAAACTCAATAACATAACTGAAACTAAATGCTCTCCAAAACACAATTGAAAGTAAGATAACACACTGCTAACACACTAGAACTGACACACTCATGACATCACTCTTGCCCTTCCCCGTCGGTAAGCGCGTCACCTAAAAAGCCTGGAAAGGGGGGAAAAACAACTATGAGCTGACGCTCAGTAGGAAATAACAGGCAGTTTACGTGATTAACAAGTTAATTACATTTTCATATGCAATACTAAGAAAGAAATAAATGACGATAACGACATAATGAAACAACGTACTAACAAGATCTTCCAAGGTCAAGAAATATGTGATGTCAAGAATTAACAAGATAACAAGTACAAGAATTTACAATAGGAGACATAACAAGAGAAAGTAGTAAAGAATTGGCCACAAGTAAGTAATATCAATTCATTCGCGATCAAGTAACAAGTAACAAGAGATGTTTGTCATAGACGCAACAAGCAAGCAAGTATTTCGGTGTAATGCCCCACCATGTCATTAGCATCCCATGGGCTCAGTAATTTTTCGGGCGCTCTCCCCAGGACCAGATCGGGCCCTTATGATGCGATGGCATTTATTTTTATGGGCCCAAAGTCCCACACGTCCAGACATTCAGTCAATTTTTAATGGACAATTAATCAGAGGAATTTCTGTCAAGAGTATGAGTCTTTAAGGACTAACATGTCCTTGGATTCCAGACAAAAACTCGGTTGATACGGTCACCTCGGTGCCGCTTTACAGGAACTGGACCAAAACTCGGTCCACGGGGTCAAGAAAGAACGGCTGACAGTATACCGTTCAAGTGTGTAAGTAATCCATTCTACTAGAGTAATAGGGACTAAAACAGCAACTTAACAATCAATTTAATCCTAATTACCAAGTTAATATATCAAGGATTATCCATTATCATTTGCAATAAACCAATTTGCCAAAGGATGATTCAAGATGATAAGGTAAAGGAACAAGCTCGTACAGGAATGAAATAGCATGCATTAACAGAGATTTAGTTTCACCATTAACCACTAATTATGTGGGTTTCTATTTAACCATTGTATGAAGATGATAAATGGCATGTTTTTACACTACGATAGAATGTAGGAACCAATGCAAATTGAAATCATAAGGTTTCATGAATAGGTCACTGGTTCTTCAAGAATATACTTTTCAATTGGTCTAAGTTAAATGGGTCGATCCCCTAATGATCCGGATCGATCCTCGGGTCGAAGAAAGACAAAACTGGGTTTCTGGTACACGGGTCGACCCCTGGGGTCGACCCCTGTAAAAACGGGGTCTGCCAGAAGCATGGGTCGACCCCTGGGGTCAACCCCCACAAATCCTGCAGAATGGGTCGACCCCTGGGGTCGACCCCCACACTCTGGCTGCATGGGTCGAACCTTGGGGTCGACCCTCGGGCCTGCCAGGGCTCCCAGAAAACGGGTCGACCCCAGGGGTCGACCCCTGCAAGAACAAACACGGCTGTAACCTCCGGAAAACATAAAAATTCACCCAATTGAGGTCCAATTGAGTTGGGATCTTAACCACATGATCTAGGGTCATTAATGTACATACTAGGGTCATAAAACAAGCGATTTGAAACACTAATTTCAACAGAAATCAATTAAATCTTAACCTATTCTATGATGAACACATAAAAACCTAATTCTTGACATGCTTCTACTAAATCATGAAATTCTCTCAATATACATAACGAAAATTGGGGCTTCTCATGTCAAAAAAAAGCTAACTTGATGCTGAATCCAACCATATATGATAAGCTATATATGGGTCAAGTTATCTAACTCAAAATCAGCCCGCAATGAAGCTCTAACTCAAAGGGTCACAATATAAATCAAGTTCTAGACATGCTCTCACTAAAAATCAAAATTCTCCAAACATGCTGAAAGAAAATTGAAGCTTTCTACGTTAAATGAAAGCTAACAACATGCAGATTACATCATATAAATTAATTAGAGTTTGGCCTGTTAAACCTACCTCAATCGAAGAGAGAACTTAAAACCTAGAATGAAGAACGAACTGGATCACCCTTCACAAAACCCACGATAGCTCTCTAGATACCTGATAAAAATTGGGGCTTTCAGTCCCACTGGATAGATCTCATCGAGAGGAACAAAATCATACATTCATGAACGAATTTTGGTTGAGAATTCCTACCTCAATTGAAGAAACAAAGAAGGAAGAAGGAAGCCGACGGCCTGCCGACACACCTCCACAAATCGAGCAAGATCTTCCTAGATCTGAAACTTCAGCGAACCCCACAGTCACCAAAAGAAACTAGACTCGAAGAGCTTTCTATCTATGGCTCACACATCTTCTGGAGAGTTCTGAGCTGGGAGAATTCAACGGAACAAGAGACGTGTTAAAAATGGCACGGAAATGGTTGACTCAACCACACTCGGCCGGCTGCGCCTCCTAGGGTTAGGTTTGTGTCGAATTGATTAAGGGCTATTAATCCTTAGCTCATGGCCGTTCATTTGCCTCTGATTTGAGCTAATTTGGTTGAGTATTGAGCCCGAATTTTACGTTTTAAACTAAGGTTAGGTAAGGGTTAAAAAGTGTGCACTTTTGGGCTTAATCTCCAATTAGATCTAACCACGTATTTATAATGGCTTAATGTCAGAAGACAAAGTTGTTGTCTACATCGACCTTAACCTGTTTACTATTTTTATAGATTTTTATAAGGTAGTCAGATTTTCACTTATACTATTTCTAACGAATTAAATATTAATAAATCTGAAATTCAATTATTAATTCAACAAGAATTCAATTCTTAATTAATAAAAGCTTAATAAATATATTGTGCTCAATTAAATAATTCGGGGTCTTACATTTTGCACAAAAACCCAAACAATCCAAGGGAAGGACACATTGGCTTATAAAGCCTTACAATTGCACATATACTTTCCCAAGGATATAAAAGTAAACTAAAAGGACACAAGTGCAAAAATAAAAGTCAGTGCTCGACGTCGATTCCCATCAACTCTCCCCGGGTGGGAGGAACTCGACCCCGTTGAGTAAGGGGTGCGACTGCTCGAGTAGCCGGCGGATCCGTCACCAAACCTGGAAGCGCGGAGTACGCTCCACTCCAAGTAATCGACACCTGCTCATCCTGTATAGATTCGATATGAACACGCTGCCATGGGAATGAGGCTAGAGGTGGACACTCCGGGGTGGGGTCACTCTCAAATGAAGGAAGCGGCTCAAAGACTCACTAGGAATCACCGCTTGTCCCTTATGTGACTAGATCCGATATGAAGTAGAACTGATCCCAAAGTCCGACAAGTCTCGAACTCGAAAGGGCTAACAACGCGAGCATACAAACTGACTCGACTCAATGGATGCACAGACACACAAGACCCTAGACACACCTAATGTCAGTCTGATCCGTACATGGGTGACGGCGGACCAGGGCACCCGAATATGCGCCATGCATGCATGTTATGCAACCGGGAATGGATGGCATGGGGAACACCTAGACGTTGGGTGTGGTCATGCATGGGCGGCCCTTTGGATTTGGAAGACTTGAGAGGGCCATGAGAGTCGGGTGTGGAAAAGTCGGGGGTGGGTGTATCAAAAATAGGCTTGGTGAAGGTAGAGGACCCGGCCCGTTGGGTAGGGGTGTGGTAGTGGACTCCCTCGAAGAAAGGAAGTATATATGGAGGGTCTAAGGGTCCACTAGGGAACGGGTCAAAGGGATCAAAGTAGGTATGACCCCTTGTGGTGGGTTCCCACAAGTCACGGTCCCTGATGTAGAAGTCTCGAAGGTGTGGATAGTCACCTTCATGCATTGTAGGTGGGACGGTGATCATGTGTAGGATGTATGGTTCCTCCCTCGGGCGAAAGGGTATGAAGTCGGGTTCGGCCGACATGGGGAGGAATAAGAGAACCTCCGTGGTGATACAACCCACGGTGCACGCGGAGGTAATGGACCCTAAGGCCGGATGGGTGAAGCTAAGACTAGTGGGTTGGTCGAAGCTTCGGGCCAATAAATGTGTCAACTTCCATTGCCAACCTAAACCAAGAATAAGGTCATCCAATGTATCAACATGGTGACAAGACCGAAAGGTAGTGTGGAAGGAGTTGACGGGCACTAATTGTAAGGTGGGGTCCATAGAAGGGTAAGGACGTGGGACCAAGCCATCCTTGAGCCAACTAAGAAGTGGCTCGACTATGTATAGTGTACCTGTTAGAAACACGGGTGGCTCGGATGGAGGTGGCTCCAAATGTGATGGCTCCGGATGAGGATCGGAAGGTAAAGGTGGTAACGGAGCACTCACGGGTGGTGAGGGCAATGGTGTAGGTAGTCCGATCAGCTCGAGACTTGGTTGGGAGGTTGATGCTTGCCAAAGGGCAGCCAGGGTAGCATCATACCGATACTCAAATGGCTCGACCTCTAAAGCGACCTGATAAGACTGCGCTAGAGAGATCGCGTCACGGAAAAGACATTCCAACTGGAAGTGAAGGCGCAAACCTCTCCGGAACTAAAATGCGGCTGTGGTGCTCTCCTCTCCCAAGCCATATTCCAACCAATACTTATGATAGTCCCGAATGTACTCGGACACGAACCTATCGCCTTGGACGGGTCGGCATGGGTTGGCCATAGTTGCCAAAATGTGGGAATGGATCCCTAGGAAAGGATATGCAAGGCCATTTTTTTTTAAATTTATAAGCCAAATGCTATGCCAACTAATGCAAGCAACTAGACACAACTTAGAATGCTATGCAAATGGAAGGTTGAAATGAGACTCGGCTACACACCAAGACACGACCAAGATTCGGTACGCGGCGGAGTTAATCGACCCGAAGATCACTCGCGCAAGTGAATCACCTCTCTGATAGGCGTAACCTAATGGTCGGGCGACACCTTTTTATATACCGAACAGTGATATGCGGATGCAACCTTAGACCGACTTAGACGATGACTAGACGTAAATGCCACTTTTTTTGTTTTGTTTCGGACTTAGACACAAAGACTACCCTAGACTCAATTGGCACTCTGATACCAAATTGATGCGGGACAGACACGCGACCTGGGACTCTATCTCGCAGACGTCCCTTAGCGAGGGAAACGTGGGATCGGGCACGGTTAAGAAACCGGCCGTGAGTCACGGGTATTGGCTTTCCGTGTAGACTCGGATCGAGTCACAGGACTGTACACTCAATCTCGCTCTCTCGCAGCGGTGATAATAGAATATCAAGCTAGAAACGTACTCTCGCAGTGGCATTCAAAGCTATACAAGATAAGCAAATGCGATAAAGAGTGGGGAGCGAGTGTACCTCCACGCTCCGGGCATGGGGAAGACGTTCCCGGCCAGTTGCGGTAACTCCCAGTTAACAACAGTAAAAACTTTAATTACAGCAGTAATTATATTGCCCACTCCACGTAGGGAGGTAAAGTGCTACAGTGGGGCCCGGGAGGACCGACCCTGGGTTGACGGGCAGCAATCTGGAGGCGAACTCAGCACGAACTTGGCCGACTGGTCCGACTCGGCACTATTCCAACTCGGTGCTGTGCCAACTCGGTAGCTGACTCGGTGGACAGCAAGTAATCTGTTCCAAAGGAACGCTGCCTTCCTGATGTCTTCTGGAGGTGCCGCTTGGATGAGACGATGGCGGGATGTCCCTGATCGACTCTCTGAATGGGCGGTCGCTGGAGTTGACCTTTGATAATTATGTTTGAATTTCTTCTGGGCTGCAATTTTGGATCTGCACAGAGAACAGATCTGCAGGCCTCGGTGACACGAATTACTACGCTCAGATTCGGAGGCCGCTCGAGGCGTGGCTGGTACCGTTGGAAAGAGGACTCAGAGATCTACAACATACTTGTTTTACATCTTCATCCACTGAAAGGATTGAAAATTAAAATGACTGCAAACTGAATTTTTTTCTGACCCGGACTGACAGACACACAGGGCAGCAAGCAATCTGCCTGAAACACACCTTTGACTGAAAGGTAAACGATTTTTGTAGACTCAAAGAAAATGATGGTGGAAGGGAATATAGGTGGGGAACACTCAGTAATTTGTTTGTATTTTCTAAAAATAGATAAGGGGGTGACAAAAATAGAACAAGACGACTCTGTACTGTAGATCTGTAGAATGACAGATTGATAGGGGTGGTATAAAGATTGCGGGAAAAATACCAAACAAGATCAGAATGGGGCAAAAGATATATGGATGGAAAGCTGACAGAGATAGGAACAAGCCCTCAAAATTTCAGCTTGATCAGACAACAATAGAAAAAGATAGATCCACAGAGGTGGAGTTCTATCTTGATGGAGACAGAACTCCGGTGGCGATGGCGGCGGCGCGACGGCGGCGGCGGTAGAAATAGAATTCAGAGGGGCTAAGGAGTAGATAGAAGGGCATCACACCCAAGATTTAGCAGAAATCTATCTGCAAGAGGGGGAGGGAGAGAGGAACAAGGGCACACCCTTCAATGGCTCAAGCCAATTTCACATATTTTCTTCATTAAAATCTCTAATAACACTATACATGGGCTTATATAGAGAATAGCAAGGGGTGGGGGCTAAGAATTTTGTGAGAAAGAGGCCATTTTCTTCCTCCATGTGGTCAAAAACCAAAAATAAATAAATTACATTTGGAGGTGGCACTCCTTTGACTAGGTAGGTAAGGTAGGTGGCCTCCCTTTGACATTTTCAACCACTTGTCTCCCATGTGTCCAATTGACCTTCTAGATACCACCTAGGACTTTGACCAGGCCCACAAGGACCCATATGACTTATGTGGACTAATGGGGAAGGAGTGAGAGCCCCCTTGCTGGACCTACTGACATTTTGCATAAAAACCCAAACAATCCAAGGGAATGACACATTGACTTATAAAGCCTTACAATTGCACATATACTTTCCCAAGGATATAAAAGCAAACTAAAAGGACACAAGTGTAAAAATAAAACTCAGTGCTCGACGTCGATTCCCATCAGTGTGCCTATAATTCCAATCTTGTCATCATTTAGATGAAGGCATAGGATCGATGATTGTTATCAACTCTTTCTATTCATATATTGCCATTAATCATTCTATGAATATACTTGCTCAGTTATTGCCTAGATCTTGGTGATTTCTCTATACCTGCTATTGCTACGAATTGCTTGTAGAATTCTCATTGCAATTAGTTTGTCTTTGATTTCAGTCTTATGCTTGTTTGAGTGAACTGGAGAGACCTTCGATGATCAAGTATATCAAAAGGCATTGCAGGACAGTTTGACTACGTCAATATGGAATGCTTTATCTTGTGTGAGGAATCATAGAACAGGCCTCCACCTAGTACTTAATCGTTGGTACTCTAACTTCGCTCAAATAATACTTATTGAAATCATCTGCATACTAATGACTTAATAGTCTGAGATTTCTGAGATTCCATCAATTCTTTCTTTACATCCTTTGTTAGAATTATAGCAGTAAATTGTAATTTTGCATTGTCTTTTATTACTATAGTTTTTAAAATTAGGGTAGATCTATTCACTCTCCCTCTAGATCTTGTGTCCTTCCGTTTCAACAATTGGTATCAGAGCTTAACTCTCTAGAAGGGATTCACATCCCAGAGAGGTTAGATATAATGGACGCAAAAGGTCTAATAGCTGAGGGTCACTCTGTGAGTAAACCACCTTACTTCAATGGATCTGACTATGCAGACTGGAAAAATCGTATGCAGGTTTTCTTGAGAGCTAAAGATTATGAAATCTTGAGAGTGGTAGGTAAAGGTCCTTTTGAGTTGCCCTCAGATGAAGAAGTCTGGACTAGGGAGCAGATCCGTAAGTCCACCCTAAATTAGAGTGCTGTTAATGCTATGCAATGTGCACTCCACCCCACTGAGTTCTTAAGAGTTTCAACTTGTACAACTGCTCAGGAGATGTGGGATAAGCTGGAAGTCATTTATGAAGGGACGTCTCAAGTTGGGGAAACCAAAGCCAACATGTTAGTCTCTGAGTATGAGGCTTTCAAAATGAAGCATGATGAGTCCATATCTGAAATGTATGCCCGTCTGATGGTGCTCACCAACAGTTTAAGAAATTTGGGAAAAGTGTGTAGTGAGTATGAGCTGGTGAGAAAAATCCTTCATTCTTTAACACTTGTCTGGCATATGAAGGCTACCGTAGTGGAAGAATATAGGAACCTGGCAACTACTGGTGTTGACGAGCTAATTGGATCCCTCATGACGTATGAGTTTAATCTCAAGAGGGTAGATGATGTCGAGAAGAAGAAGAAGCCACTAGCACTTAAGGTAAACTCCAGCAGAGGGGAGTCTTCGAGTGAACACAGTTCATCTAGTTCTGAAGAAGATGCAGGTGAGTTTGCTATTTGACTAGAAAGTTTAAGAAATTTTTGAAGAAAGAAGGTAAATATTTAAGACGAAAATACTCCTCTACTAGAAGACATTCTAAATTTAAATCTGAAAATGTCAAAAAGTCTGACAGCATAGTTTGTTACAATTGCAGGAGGTCAGGGCACTTAAAGGCAGATTGTCCAGAGCTGCAGAAAGAGAATCAGCCCAAGTGGAAACTAAGAAGGCAAAGGCTATGGTGAGTACTTGGAGCGATGATGAAGAAGAAAGTTGAAACAGCTCTTCTGAAAATAATGTTGGAGACAAACTATGTCTGATGGCTAGAAGAGAGGAGGAAGAGATAGCAGACGAAGAGGTATGTCACGCCCCGAGCGCAGAAGATTACCCGGAGGCGTGACCCGTCTATATGGATCGTGTCAATCATGTAAATATCAGAGTGCGCAAATAACTAAGCTTTAACTCGAAATTAATACAAATAGTATGAGCTGACAATTGTCACAACTAATCAAAGGAGAAATACATATGTTCCCAGAGTCCAACGACTAGGCTTCAAATCTTAAGCAGTTCTAATCAAGTTGACTAATACAAATGACATAGATGAATTGATACAACTGACATAAGTGAACTAATACAATAATACAAAGGACATCACAATTAACATGACAATTGATGACTCCATTCTACACTCATCACTCAGACTCATCCACTTCCGTGTTCTGGCCAATATCCAAACTACCTGAAAAGGTTAAAAAAATAACTAGATGAGCGAATCGCTCAGTAGGAATTACATCTCAAGATTTAACATGCTTTAAGTGGTTTACAAGTTCGATTAATGTTAGTAAAGTTATGCATGTAGATGAGTAGATATCAAGGATTGTAAAAATCGACAAGAGCAATGAAGGAATAACAAGTGAGAGTATAAGGATTCCAACTTCAATGCAGCAATAGCAAGAGATTCAAGCAAGTAATAACTGAAATTAACGAAAATCTTTCCAAGAGAGTAAGAACTCATGTCAAGCAAGTAATAGAAAGTAATATAAATTCAAGCATGTAAAACTGGAATTGGCTATTTATCAATTTCATTCAAGCAAAACTTTACCCTTCTGCGGGTCTCAAGTCAAATCAATCAAGTAATATCACGAGAATGAGTGGAATGTCTAAAGCCTAGCAAGCAAGTACTCCGGTGCAATGCCAAACACCGTGGTCAATAAACTCTCATGGGCACAAGTACCTTCGGGTGCTCCTCCCAAGACCAGACCGGGCCCTATATGCACAGCATTAATCATGTTTGTTGACATCCACTCTCATTTATAGCCAATATGGAATTTCAAGGTTTGACCAGTATGATATATAAGGTGGAATTATGGAATGGAATCCAAGGGCACATTGATGTGTAGGGATGAACTAGGAGTGGAAACCAGTAACGTTTGATACACGGAAAAAAACTAGATAAGAGAGGTGCCTTATGGGCCACCTGACAATTTTAGAAATGACACCCTCACTGTGGGATGCCCTTCCTTGGAGTTATACAGGGTTTAGAGGACCCTGTCAGGAGTTAAATATCACCTCTCAGGCTGCCATCTATCAGTGGAGATGCCAAAAGTGAAAGCCTAACGATCAGGTTAACGCAATGAGCCAGTTGTGTTGACTCAGTAGTTCATCGCGTCAACCCTGCGAACAGGCTGGGTCGACCCTGTGAACAGGCAGGGTCGACTCTGCAGTTCATCACGTCAACGCGGTGAACAGGCAGGGTCGACTCTGCAGGTCATCGCGTCAACGCGGTGAATAGGCAGGGTCGACCCTGTCAACAGGCAGGGTCGACTCTGCCGTTCACTGCGTCAACGCGGTGAACAGGCAGGGTCGACTCATCAGTTCATCGCGTCAACCCTGTGAACAGGCAGGGTCGACTCATCAGTTCATCGCGTCAACCCTGTGAACAGGCTGGGTCGACTCATCAGTTCATCGCATCAACCCTGTGAACTAGCAGGGTCGACTCATCAGTTCATCGCGTCAACCCTGTGAACTGGCAGGGTCGAGTCATCAGTTCATCGCGTCAACCCTGTGAACTGGCAGGGTTGACTCATCAGTTCATCGCGTCAACCCTATGAACTGGCAGGGTCAACCCTATGAGCAGGCAGGGTCAACCCTGTGAGCAGGCAGGGTCGACTCATCAGTTCATCGCGTCAACGCGATGAACTGGCAGGGTCGACCCTTTGAACAGGCAGGGTCGACTCATCAGTTCATCGCATCAACGCGATGAACTGGCAGGGTCGACTCTGTAGTTCATATTTGCTCAAAATGGCTTAAGGTATTAATCTTTGATTAAACTAGGGTATTAACCTTTGATTTAAGTTTATTTAGGTAAAATTGATGACATGGATAGATAGAGAAAACTGTAAGGATTATAGATATTTATTCATGCATTCGTTTCATGCTTTAGTTCCTTAAATATCAGATTTTTAACATGACGTATCATATAAGTTTTCATTTTTAAAGGAACTAAATGGAGACAAGGTTTCTAGATAGGCTACCTAACAGATTAATTAGGTATGCTAGTTAGTTAGTAGATCAACTAACATGTTAATTAGGTATGTTAACAAGTTAGTTAAACTAATAAGTTACGTAAAAACACGATAAAACTTGCGTTAAACGGATATATCGTATGGATATGAAGCTAATACATGCAAACTACCCTATATTGAAGCTAATACATGCTAATCAATGCTAATCATCTTGAGTATAAGGCTACTACATGCTAATTATCTTGGTACGAGACTAATACATGCTAATCATCCTAGATTTAAGCTAACACATGCTAATTATTCTAGGTATGAGACTAATACTTGCTAATTATCTTGTGTATGAAGCTAATGCACGCTAATCATCCTAGATTTAAGCCAACACATGCTAATTATTCTAGGTATGAGACTAATACTTGCTAATTATCTTGGGTATGAAGCTAATATAGGCTAATCATCCTAGATTTAAGCTAACGCAAGCTAATTATTCTAGGTATGAGACTAATACTTGCTAATATTTGCTAATACATGCTAACTATTATGGGTATAATGCTAATACATGCTAATTATCTTAGGTATGAAGCTAATACATGCTAATCATCCTAGATTTAAGCTAACACATGCTTTATGAACACTAAATATCGCATGGAAATGAGCCTAAGACTAAATGCCTAGACTAATCATCCTAGATTAGCTACTAGTTTAGTTAAAAGTTGAGAACACCTACTTGTTGGAAGATCGTAGCAACAGAACCCTTCTTTTTAATCCCTGCAGAGCTTTGCCCCAACCTTAGCTAGCCTAGAATGGGGGTAGCAAAATGGGTATGTTTATAGGGTTGTCATGGCCGAATGGGAGGCAAGATCTGAAATAATGGGGCTTTACAGCTTGTACAGGCTGGAGAGATAAGGGATAATGTTTGGACAGCCAATCCATGGCCTAGATCGTAAAGTCTGTCTCCCACATTCATACACGATCCCTCTTCAATGTGCACACTTTCAAAGTCTGTACATCCTCAAAGTCTATACATTGGTTTCACAAATTCTGCACATCACAAAGTCTGTACATTGCTATTGCTAGCCTATTCACTAAGCCTGTACATCACAAGTTTGTATATCCTCTCCCTCTCAAAGTCTATACATTAGCTTCCTCTCAAAGTATGTACATCACTTCCTCTCAAAGTCTGTACATCACAAAGTCTATACATTGGCTATTGCTAGCCTATTCACAAAGTCTGTACATCACAAGTCTGTACATCCTCTCCCTCTCAAAGTCTATACATTGGCTTCCCTCTCAAAGTCTATACATTGCCTGAGCATAGTCATGAAGTCTGTACATTGCACTGTGCATCATTCTTCCAAGTCTATACAACGAGGTGAAGTCTGTACATCCATTAGTGATCTTCCAAGTCTGTACGTTGCTAGCTTATAATGTATAATTAATTGGCACAAAAGGTACGTTGCTAGCTTGTACAGGTTGGAGAGATAAGGGATAATGTTTGGACAGCCAATCCATGGCCCATATCGTAAAGTCTGTCTCCCACATTCATACACGATCCCTCTTCAATGTGCACACTTTCAAAGTCTGTACATCCTCAAAGTCTATACATTGGCTTCACAAATTCTGCACATCACAAAGTCTGTACATTGCTATTGCTAGCCTATTCACTAAGTCTGTACATCACAAGTCTGTACATCCTCTCCCTCTCAAAGTCTATACATTGGCTTCCTCTCAAAGTCTGTACATCACTTCCTCTCAAAGTCTATACATCACAAAGTCTATACATTGGCTATTGCTAGCCTATTCACAAAGTCTGTACATCATCTCCCTCTCAAAGTCTATACATTGGCTTCCCTCTCAAAGTCTATACATTACCCGAGCATAGTCATGAAGTTTGTACATTGCACTGTGCATCATTCTTTCAAGTCTATACAACGAGGTGAAGTCTGTACATCTATTAGTGATCTTCCAAGTCTGTACGTTGCTAGCTTATAATGTATAATTAATTGGCACAAAAGGTAAATGGTGGATGCTAGGATTTGAACCCTGGTCATTGGGTTGAAAGGCAAGTTACTTAACCAACTACACTAGGAAGCCACTTGTTAAGTGAATACTCTTTACATATGATAACTACGTGTTCCAACTTCTTACTTAATCTAGAGTTTATCTAATATATATTTTTTGTGAAATATTATTAATAACTATATATATATATATTTTTATACGGGATGTTACACCCTCCCCCACTTAAAAGAATTTGGTCCCCAAATTCAATTACATTATACGGAGACAAGGAGGGTGAGAATTACTTACATACTAGAATAATTCTAGAAATCTCCTTCTCATAGACTCCTCGGTTTCCCATGTAGCTTCTTATTCTAAGCATCGATTCCATTGAATTTTTCCATAGGGATCGTCTTGTTCCTTAGAACTCGGATTTCTTGGTCGAGGATCTTTACTGGCCTTTGCTCATAGGTGAGGTCCTTCTGTATCACCAAGTTAGTGTGATCGATGACGTATGAGAAATCGTGCACGTATTTCTTTAGCATAGAAACATGAAATACGTTGTGCACTTTTGACAGTTGTGGAGGTAGGGCGATACGATAAGCCACTTCGCCTACCCTTTCCAGTACTTCGAATGGACCGATAAACCTTGGTGTTAATTTGCCTTTAACACCGAATCTTCTAATGCCTCGGTCGGGAGATACCTTGAGAAAAACATGATCTCCGACTTGAAATTCCAGGTCTCGCATTCTGTTATCGGCATAAGATTTCTGCCTGGAATGTGCTATCATTAACCTTTCTCTAATGAGTTGTATCTTCTCGGTAGAATCTCGCACCATGTCAGGACCTAGAATTTGTTTTTCACCGACTTCATCCCAGCATATGGGAGATCGGCAACTCCTGCCATATAATACCTCAAAAGGTGCCATTTGTATGCTGGCTTGATAGCTATTGTTATATGCAAATTCGGCTAGTGGTAAGTGATCATTCCAACTACCGCCGAAGTCTATAATGCATTCCCTTAACATATCTTCCACAACTTGATTAGTCCTCTCGGTCTGTCCATCTGTCTGGGGATGAAAAGCAGTGCTGTAGTTGAGTCTCGTCCCCAAGGAGTGTTGCAGGCTCTTCCAGAAATAAGAGGTGAAGCGCGGGTCTCGGTCAGATACGATCGAGACGGGAACTCCATGCTATCTAACCATTTCTTTCATATACAGGGCAGCAAGTACGTCGACTGACCATCGACTTTTAATGGGTAAGAAATGGGCCGATTTAGTTAACCGGTCGATAATTACCCAAATTCCATCATATCCGCCCCTAGACTTGGGCAAACCCATGATAAAGTCCATGCCAATGTCTTCCCACTTCCACTTGGGAATATCCAGCGGATGTAGCTTTCCGGCGGGTTTTTGATGTTCCGCCTTCACTTGTTGGCATGTGAGGCAACGAGACACAAAGTCTGCTACCTCCCTTTTCATGTTAGGCCACCAGAAAGTTCTTTTCAAGTCTTGTTACATCTTAGTGGCTCCAGGCTGGATTATGTACCTCGATCTATGAGCTTCTTCAAGAATCTTCTTCTTCAATTCGGACAGTCGGACACACATGTCCGTTCATGAAATAGTAATCTGCCATTAGGTGCCAGCTTGAAATCCAGTCTCTCGTCCAGCTTGCTCTTTATCTCCACTAGCGAGGGATCCTCTTCTTGTAACTTCTTGATTTCAGGTAGCAAATCTGGATGTAGGCTCATATGAGATAGAATAATACACATGTTCTTCTCATCTGTGCTGATATCAAGCTCAGAGAATTTCTCCAGCAGTTTCCATTCTTGTATCATGCAGTTGGCCAATATTATTCTCGGCTTTCGACTAAGGGCATCAGCTACGGAATTACCCTTACCAGGATGGTACTATATAGTGAAGTCGAAATCCTTGAGATACTCGAGCCAACACCTTTGCCGCATGTTCAGCTCCTTTTGGGAGAATAAGTACTTGAGGCTTTTATGATCGGAGTACACGGTGAATTATTCTCCGTAGAGATAGTGCCTCCAGATCTTTAAAGCGAATACTACTACGGCCAGTTCTAAGTCATGAACTGGGTAGTTCTCTTCATGTTTCTTTAATTATCGGGAAGAGTATGCAATGACTCTCCCGTTCTGCATCAATACACATCCGAGACCAATACCAGAAGCATCGGTATATACCTCATATTTTTATCCTTCCATTGGTAATGATAAGACTGGAGCAGTGGTCAAGAGATCCTTCAAAGTTTGAAAACACTTTTCACAGTCTTCCTTCCACTCATAAGGCACTTCCTTGCGGGTTAACCTGGTCAGGGGAACAGCAATTTTGGAGAAGTCCTTTATAAAACGCCGGTAGTAACCAGCTAGACCCAAGAAGCTCCGAATCTCAGTTACATTTGTGGGTCGTTCCCAGTTCTTCACGGCTTCGACCTTTGATGGGTCAACAGTAATTCCGTTCTTCGAAATGATATGGCCTAAGAAGGATACTTCCTCGAGCCAAAACTCGCATTTGCTGAATTTGGCATATAGCTTGTTTCCCCTTAATATCTGCAATGCCTTCTTGAGGTGTTCTTCATGATCCTCTTCGGTCTTTGAATAGATCATAATATCATCAATAAAGACCACAATAAATTGGTCTAAATAGGGCCTGAATATGCTGTTCATTAACTGCATAAAAGCTGCGGGGGCATTTGTTAGTCCGAAAGGCATAACAATAAATTCGTAATGCCCATACCTGCTTCGGAATGCAATTTTATGAATATCTTCTTCTTTGATCTTCAATTGGTGGTAACCAGAACGAAGATCAATCTTGGAGAAATATAAAGCTCCAGATAGTTGATCGAACAGCTCATCAATCCTTGGCAGTGGATACTTGTTCTTGATTGTAAGGTGATTTAGCTGTCGATAATCTATGCATAATCTCATCGATCCGTCCTTCTTTTTGACGAATAGCACGGGTGCTCCCCATGGGGAAGTACTCGGCCTGATGAAACCCTTGTTCAATAACTCCATTAGCTGCTCTTTTAGTTCCTTCAGCTCAGCAGGGGACATTCTGTATGGTGCCCTGGAAATAGGACGAGCACCAGGGACAAGGTCGATTGTGAACGACACTTCCCTTTCCGGGGGTAAGCCGGTTAAATCTTCTGGAAAAACATCGGGAAAATCCCGAATTACACGGATGTCTTCAAGTTTAACCTTCTCGACTTCCGTGGCAGTCACGAATGCTATGAAAGTCATGCATCCCTTATTCATAAGTTTACTAGCTCGGAGTGCTGATATAAGAAGTGATTTACTCCGAGGGCTATTGTAAACTAGCTCTGGGAAATCTACGAAAGTTACCTTGCCATGCCGGCAGTCTACAGTTGCTTGGTATGTGGATAGCCAGTCGGCACCTAGTATGACATCATAACCCTTTATATCTAGGCATATCAGGTCAGCAGGTAAATTATTTCCCTTAATCATCACTTCACAGTTTGGATAGTGATAAGTGCTATCAGACTCATTCCCAAGAGGTGTAGATATGACCAAATCTAACAGTTTATGTTTCTTAGAAAATGAAGCAGCAAAGTTCTTGGAAACGAATGAATGAGTTGCTCCGGTATCAAATAAAACTTGAGTAGTTTTTGAACAAATAGTGAGAATACCTTCCAAAATTCCACCTTTAGTGGGTTCTGTCTCTTGGAGAGCTTGCAGACGGCCTTGTTTCTTTACCGGATGCTTCTCGTCTTTGGTGTCTTGTTCCTTCATCAGTGGGTAGTCTGGGATTCGATGCTCTCGGCTCCCACATCCAAGACAAGCTCCTAACTTTCTCTAGCATTCCTCGGTCTTATGACCAGCTTTATCACAATACTTGCAAATCTCCTTTAATGGTGTGGTGGTGGAGAATGGCCTGTCATTCTTCTGGAATTTCTTCGCCTTAGAGGGCTCCCCTCCCATGAAGAATCGCTTCTTGTTGAAGGATTGTTTGAATTTTCCCGGGCTTGTGACGGGTTCCTTCTTGTCTCTTCCTCGGATTCTCTCAGATAATTCGGTGGCGTCTTCCAGCAGTTGAGCACGCCGAACCATCTCCGAATAGACTTGGATGTCCATCGGGGCAAGTTGTGTGATATAATGGGGCCGAAGCCCGTTGAGGAATCTTCTCGCCTTCATCTTTTCTGTACACACCAAGTGGGGTGCATACCTAGATAATCTGGAGAATTGGGCCTCATACTTTGGTCACTTTCAAGCCCCATTGTTTTAGAACGGTGAATTCCGTGGCTTTCTTTTCCTGGATATGATCGGAGAAGTACTTGTTGTTGAAATGCTCCGTAAATTCATCCCATGTGACATGGTATTCTGGCAGTGTTGCTTCTATGGATTCCCACTAGCATCGAGCGTCCCGCTCTAGTTGGAATACGGCAAGTAAAACCTTCTCTTCATCCGCGCATTGCATCACACGGAAGATTCGTTCCATCTCCTTTAGCCAATTCTCGGCATCCTTGGGGTCGGACGAACCCATGAACCTCGGTGGGTTCATGTTACGGAAACTTCGGTGGAGATCTCCCGCTCCACGATTTGCTCCACCTTGGGCCATTTGCTGTAGTGCCTGTGTGAGGCCTTGCACGGTGCGCTGCATCTCACGCCATTGTGCTCTTTCTGCAGCCATGATCCTACAAAAGAGTTAAGTATGATAAAGATCGGATTTACTTGTAAGGTCAAAAGTCATTATAGAACTTAACCCATGGCTCTATCCATCTCACCGGGTAAGGTATATCTATCCTTGAACTTGGGGTTTACCTATCCTTGGACTCAAGTTTTTACTTAGATTTCAATTTCTAACCGTTTTTTTTCTAATTCCCTAGGTTTGAAAACCTAGGCTCTGATACCACGAAGACTGTCACGCCCTGAGCGCGGAAGATTACCCAGAGGCGTGACGCGTCTATATGGATCGTGTCAATCATGTAAATATCAGAGTGCGCAAATAACTAAGCTTTAACTCGAAATTAATACAAATAGTACGAGCTGACAATTGTCACAACTAATCAAAGGATAAATACATATGTTCCAAGAGTCCAACGACTAGGCTTCAAATCTTAAGCAGTTCTAATCAAGTTGACTAATACAAATGACATAGATGAATTGATACAACTGACATAAGTGAACTAATACAATAACACAAAGGACATCACAATTAACATGACAAGTGATGACTCCATTCTACACTCATCACTCAGACTCATCCCCTTCCGTGTTCTGGCCAATATCCAAACTACCTGAAAAGGTTAGAAAAACAACTAGATGAGCGAATCGCTCAGTAGGAATTACATCTCAAGATTTAACATGCTTTAAGTGGTTTACAAGTTTGATAAATGCCAGTAAAGTTATGCATGTAGATGAGTAGATATCAAGGATTGTAAAAATTGACAAGAGTAGTGAAGGAATAACAAGTGAGAGTATAAGGATTCCAACTTCAATGCAGTAATAGCAAGAGATTCAAGAAAGTAATAACTGAAATTAACGAAAATCTTTCCAAGAGAGTAAGAACTCATGTCAAGCAAGTAATAGAAAGTAATATAAATTCAAGCATGTAAAACTGGAATTGGCTATTTATCAATTTCATTTAAGCAAAACTTTACCCTTCTGCGGGTCTCAAGTCAAATCAATCAAGTAATATCATGAGAATGAGTGGAATGTCTAAAGCCTAGCAAGCAAGTACTCCGGTGCAATGCCAAACACCATGGTCAATAAACTCCCATGGGCACAAGTACCTTCGGGTGCTCTTCCCAGGACCAGACCGGGCCTTATATGCACAGCATTAATCATGTTTGTTGACATCCACTCTCATTTATAGCCAATAGAAAATTTCAATGTTTGACCAGTATGATATATAAGGTGGAATTATGGAATGGAATCCAAGGGCGCATTGATGTGTAGGGATGAACTAGGAGTGGAAACCAGTAACGTTTGATACACGGAAAAAAACTAGATAAGAGAGGTGCCTTATGGGCCACCTGACAATTTTAGAAACGACACCCTCACTGTGGGATACCCTTCTTGAGAATTATACAGGGTTTAGAGGACCCTGTCAGGAGTTAAATATCACCTCTCAGGCTGCCATCTATCAGTGGAGATGGCAAAAGTGAAAGGCTAACGATCAGGTTAACGCAATGAGCCAGTTGTGTTGACTCAGCAATTCATCGCGTCAACCCTGCGAACAGGCTGGGTCGACCCTGTGAACAGGCAGGGTCGACTCTGTAGTTCATCGCGTCAACGCGGTGAACAGGCAGGGTCGACCCTGTCAACAGGCAGGGTCGACTCTGCAGTTCATCGCGTCAACGCGGTGAACAGGCAGGGTTGACCCTATCAACAGGCAGGGTCGACGCATCAGTTCATCGCGTCAACCGTGTGAACAGGCAGGGTCGACTCATCAGTTCATCGCGTCAACCCTGTGAACAGGCAGGGTCGACTCATCAGTTCATTGCGTCAACCCTGCGAATAGGCTGGGTCGACTCATCAGTTCATCGCGTCAACCCTGTGAACTGGCAGGGTCGACTCATCAGTTCATCGCGTCAACCCTGTGAACTGGCAGGGTCGACTCATCAGTTCATCGCGTCAACCCTGTGAACTGGCAGGGTCGACCCTATGAGCAGGCAGGGTCGACTCATCAGTTCATCGCGTCAACCCTGTGAACTGGCAGGGTCGACCCTGTGAGCAGGCAGGGTCGACTCATTAGTTCATCGCGTCAACGCGATGAACTGGCAGGGTCGACCCTGTGAACAGTCAGGGTCGACTCATCAGTTCATCGCGTCAACGCGATGAACTGGCAGGGTCGACTCTGCAGTTCATATTTGCTCAAAATGGATTAAGGTATTAATCTTTGATTAAACAAGGGTATTAACCATTGATTTTAGTTTATTTAGGTAAAACTGATGACATGGATAGATAGAGAAAACTGTAAGGATTATAGATCTTTATTCATACATTCGTTTCATGCTTTAGTTGCTTAAATATCAGATTTTTAACATGACGTATCATATAAGTTTTCATTTTTAAATGAACTAAATGGAGACAAGGTTTCTAGATAGGCTACCTAACAGATTAATTAGGTATGCTAGTTAGTTAGTAGATCAACTAACATGTTAATTAGGTATGTTAACAGGTTAGTTAAACTAATAAGTTATGTAAAAACACGATAAAACTTTCGTTAAACGGATATATCATATGGATATGAAGCTAATACATGCCAACTACCCTAGATTGAAGTTAATACATGCTAATCAATGCTAATCATCTTGGGTATAAGGCTACTACATGCTAATTATCTTGGTACGAGGCTAATACATGCTAATCATCCTAGATTTAAGCTAACACATGCTAATTATTCTAGGTATGAGACTAATACTTGCTAATTATCTTGTGTATGAAGCTAATACACGCTAATCATCCTAGATTTAAGCCAACACATGCTAATTATTCTAGGTATGAGACTAATACTTACTAATTATCTTGGGTATGAAGCTAATACAGGCTAATCATCCTAGATTTAAGCCAATGCAAGCTAATTATTCTAGGTATGAGAATAATACTTGCTAATATTTGCTAATACATGCTATTTATTCTGGGTATAATGGTAATACATGTTAATTATCTTAGGTATGAAGCTAATACATGCTAATCATCCTAGATTTAAGCTAACACATACTTTATGAACACTAAATATCGCATGGAAATGAGCCTAAGACTAAATGCCTAGACTAATCATCCTAGATTAGCTACTAGTTTAGTTAAAAGTTGAGAACACCTACTTGTTTGAAGATCGTAGCAACAGAACCCTTCTTTTTAATCCCTGCAGAGCTTTGCCCCAACCTTAGCTAGCCTAGAATGGGGGTAGCAAAAGGGGTATGTTTACAGGGTTGTCATGGCCGAATGGGAGGCAAGATCTAAAATAATGGGATTTTATAGCTTGTACAGGCTGGAGAGATAAGGGATAATGTTTGGACAGCCAATCCATGGCCCAGATCGTAAAGTCTGTCTCCCACATTCATACACGATCCCTCTTCAATGTGCACACTTTCAAAGTCTGTACATCCTCAAAGTCTATACATTGGCTTCACAAAGTCTGCACATCACAAAGTCTGTACATTGCTATTGCTAGCCTATTCACAAAGTCTGTACATCACAAAGTCTGTACATTGCTATTGCTAGCCTATTCACTAAGTCTGTACATCCTCTCCCTCTCAAAGTCTATACGTTGGCTTCCTCTCAAAGTCTGTACATCACAAAGTCTATACATTGGCTATTGCTAGCCTATTCACAAAGTCTGTACATCACAAGTCTGTACATCCTCTCCCTCTCAAAGTCTATACATGCTAATTATCTTAGGTATGAAGCTAATACATGCTAATCATCCTAGATTTAAGCTAACACATACTTTATGAACACTAAATATCGCATGGAAATGAGCCTAAGACTAAATGCCTAGACTAATCATCCTAGATTAGCTACTAGTTTAGTTAAAAGTTGAGAACACCTACTTGTTGGAAGATCGTAGCAGCAGAACCCTTCTTTGTAATCCTTGCAGAGCTTTGCCCCAACCTTAGCTAGCCTAGAATAGAGGTAGCAAAAGGGGTATGTTTATAGGGTTATGATGGCCGAATGGGAGGCAAGATCTGAAATAATGGGGCTTTACAGCTTGTACATGCTGGAGAGATAAGGGATAATATTTGGACAGCCAATCCATGGCCCAGATCGTAAAGTCTGTCTCCCACATTCATACACGATCCCTCTTCAATGTGCACACTTTCAAAGTCTGTACATCCTCAAAGTCTATACATTGGCTTCACAAAGTCTGCACATCACAAAGTCTGTACATTGCTATTGCTAGCCTATTCACAAAGTCTGTACATTGCTATTGCTAGCCTATTCACTAAGTCTGTACATCACAAGTCTGTACATCACAAAGTCTATACATTGGCTATTGCTAGCCTATTCATAAAGTCTGTACATCACAAGTCTGTACATCCTCTCCCTCTCAAAGTCTATATATTGGCTTCCCTCTCAAAGTCTATACATTGCCTGAGCATAGTCATGAAGTCTGTACATTGCACTGTGCATCATTCTTCCAAGTCTATATAACGAGGTGAAGTCTGTACATCAATTAGTGATCTTCCAAGTCTGTACGTTGCTAGCTTATAATGTATAATTAATTGGCACAAAAGATAAATGGTGGATGCTAGGATTTGAACCCTGGTCATTGGGTTGAAAGGCAAGTTACTTAACCAACTACACTAGGAAGCCACTTGTTAAGTGAATACTCTTTACATATGATAACTACGTGTTCCAACTTCTTACTTAATCTAGAGTTTATCTAATATATTTTTTTTGGGAAATATTATTAATATATATATATATATTTTATACGGGATGCTACAAGGTAAGTTCTTCCTTCGAAAATTTCACTCATAGCAATAGGGAAGACGCATATGCTGAAATCCTAGACAAATATGATGATATGCGTAGGGGGAATAGACATCTTAAAAAGAAAATTAATTCTCTTATTAATGATACTTCATAAAATGATAGGATTGCATGTTTAGAAAAAGAAAATTCTATATTGCAAAATTCTCTTGCTGAAAATGATGAATGCAAAGATATTTTGAAAGAACTTAGATGTGAAAATGCAAATTTGAAAAATGTCATTGATGAACTCAAAGTTAAAATGCAAATGTTTGAAGTGGAAACAAAGATAGCTAATGAGAAATATGAAGCTGTGAAATGTGTAAATGAAGAATTGAAGAAAAATGTCAAAAATCTAAACTTAGAAATAAATGATAAACAAAAATCTCTTGAGGCCATGACACAAGGTATTGAGAATCTGAATGCTACCCTTGGAATAACAGCAAATTTCAAAAAAGAGGGGATTAGGATTTAATCCAACTAGTAACAAAAGTTTTGGAGCCAAAACAATTTCATTTGTTGCTGAGAAGGAAAACGGAAAATACAATCCCCTAATAAAAATGAAAACAGAATAAGTTCAAAGGGATAAAGGGAAAAGAAAAGTGAATGATGTCATAGAAAGTAGCTCACACTCCACTGCACCTAAGCCCAAGAGTCTAGGTCAGAATTTAGCTACAAAAACTCATAAACGTCGAGGAATTAATCACACTGCATCAACGCACATTTCTTCTAGGTTTCAGTCCCTTAAACATAGACGTCAGAAATGGGGTACCTCAGATGATTGGGTGCATCAACATAATTCTTGGAATGGATCAATGCAACAAAGGTCTTGGCCTTCTAGAAACCAAAATTTCCGTTGTAATCATAGAAATACTCAATTCAGGTTCAATGAAGGATACATGCATCCGAAGACCTTTCAAACCAACAACTACTGGAATAAAAACTCAAAAGCCCTCAAAACTCAGAAACCTGCTCAAAATTCAAACAATTTTCAGAATGAGCACAATGAGCAGAAAATTAAAAAATCCATAAAATCAACTGAGTCAACAAAACAAATATGGATTCCAAAATATCTGCTATCTTGCTTGCATGAGTTAAATGTTGTCATGGGGCCCAAACATTCTTAGGTTCCAAAATTTTCCACTTAATTGATTTTGCAAGTATGCCTAGTAGCCCACCATAACAGATGGTATCTTGATAGTGGCTGCTCTAGGCACATGGCTGGAGACAAAGAGAAGTTTTGTATGCTCACTGAAAAGAATGTTGGTCATGTTACTTTTGGTGGAAATTCAAAGGATAGAATCATAGGATCAGGTAAGATAGGTAAGTGTTCTTCCTATTGCATTGATGAGGTATTATTAGTAGAAGGACTTGCATATAATCTGCTCAGCATTAGTCAACTATGCAATAAGGGATATAAAGTTATTTTTGACTCACTTGTTTGAACTATTCTTGAACCTAATTCTGAAAGTGTGAAGTTTACTGGAAAAAGAGTCAATAACATGTATATGGTTGACTTGGATGATAAAATGCATATGAACATGTGTCTGTCTGCAGATAGAGATGATATTACATTTCTTTGGCATCGTAGGCTAGGACATGCTAGCTATAGAATTTTGCATAAGTTGAATAAATTCTGCATGGTAAAGGATTACCTAAAATATCATTCAAAGAAAAGAATAAAATTTGTGAGGCTTGCACTCAAGGAAAACAAACCAGAAAATCTCTAAAGTCCAAAAGTGAAAGCATGACTTCAAAGCCATTCGAACTTATTCACATGGATTTATTTGGACCAACCAGAACAATTAGCTTGACTGGTAGAAGAAATGGCTTTGTCATTGTAGATGATTTTTTTAGATTTACTTGGGTCTTCTTCATAACTCACAAAAATGAAGCATTTGATAGATTTCAGGAATTCTTCAACAAAATAAAATAGGACGGTAAGTTCTCTATATGTAATATCATGTCTGACCATGGTGGTGAGTTTGAAAACTCACAATTTGATGTTTTCTGCAGGGAAAATGGAATAACACATAGGTTCTCTTCACCAAGAACTCCAGAATAAAATGGAGTAGTTGAAAGGAAAAATCGAACCTTAGTAGAAATGGCAAGAAATATGCTAGTTGGGAGTGGATTACCTAGAAGATTTTGGGCTGAAGCTGTGAACACTTCGTGTTATATCATCATCAGAGCTTTGGTAAGACCGTTCTATAAAAAGACTCTTTATGAGTAATTAAAAGGTAAGAAACCCTCACAGGCTCACTTTAAGATTTTTGGCTCAAAATGCTTCATTCATGTTAACTCCAAGAGAGATCTTGATAAGTTTGAAGGTAAGAGTGAACTTGGAATCTTTCTAGGATATTCTGAAATGTCAAGATTCTATAGAGTTTACAATAATAAATCTAAAACAATTGAAGAGACACCTCATTTAATATTTGATGAAACATCTAACAGAACTAAAAGTGATTTTTGTATGGATAAGAATGAAGGAGAAATTTTAGAGAACAAAGAAGAGGAAGAAGGAACTGAAGATGAACATGAGGAGCCAAAAGTTCAGGGGGAGGTAAATGGGATCTCGAGTAATTAACTTATCAATATCAGAAATCTTAGAGATCACCCATTAGAAAATATTATTGGTAATATTAATGAACCCCCTAGAACTAGGCTCATTTCAGAATTGAGAATGAATTGAACTCTTTTGCCTTAGTTTCTCAGATAGAACCCAAGAACATAGAATGTGCCCTACAGGATGAACATTGGGTAAATGCCATGCATGAAGAACATAATCAATTTGATAGGAACAAGGTTTGGCACTTAGTTCCTAAACCCACACATGGAAATGTAATAGGGACTAAATGGGTCTATCGAAATAAAACCAATAAGTAGGGCAATATAATCAGAAATAAGGCTAGACTTGTAGCTCAAGGGTACAACCAGGAGTTTGGCATTGATTTTGAAGAATCCTTTGCCCCTATAGCTAGGTGAGAAGCCATTAGAATTCTGTTGGCAATTGCATGTAGCTTAGGAATAACTCTCCAACAGATGGATGTTAAATCTACATTTTTGAATGGAGAAATAAAAGAGGATGTGTTTGTAAACAACCCCCTGGATTTGAGTGTCTTAACTTTCCTGACCATGTTTACAAACTTGATAAGGCTTTCTATAGTTTGAAACAAGCTCCCAGAGCTTGGTATGAAAGATTGAGCAAGTTCCTTTATAATAAAGGATTTTCTAGAGGTGTGATTGATCAGACACTATTTACAAAGGTATGTGACAAAGATATTCTGATTATTCAAATATATGTAGATGACATAGTGTTTGGATCAACCAAACCATCCATGTGTAAGGAATTTTCTTACTTAATGACAAATGAATTTGAAATGAGTTCAATGGGAGAACTAAAATTCTTCGAAGGTATGTTCATAACTCAAGAAAAATATATCAAGGATCTATTGAAGAAATTCAAGCTGGAGAACCTCAAGGCTATCACTGCACCGATGGGCACTTCAAGCAGCCTTGATGCTAACCCTGAAGGTAAATTTGTAGACACCAAACTCTATAGAGGTATGATCGGATCCCTGCTATATCATACTACATCTTGCCCTGATATTCAGTTTTCAGTATGTTTGTGTGCTAGATTTCAACTATGTCCTAAGGAATCACATTTCATAGCCGTGAAACGAATGTTTAGGTATCTGTTTGGCACCCTAGACTTAGGCTTATAGTATCTTGCTCAGTGCGAGCTGGACCTTATAGCGTACACTGATGTAGACTATGCTGGGTGTAGGATTGATAGGAAAAGTACTAGTCGATATTGTCAATTTCTTTGTCGGTGTCTAGTGTCTTGGGCATCTAAGAAACAGCATACTATAGCATTGTCCACCACTGAGGTAGAGTATGTGGCTGCAGGAAACTGTGCTGCCCAAGTCCTCTGGATTAAACACCAATTAATTGACTATCTTATCAATCTTGGTTGCATTATAATTTTTAGTGATAACACTAGTGCTATTTCCTTGACTAAAAATCTTGTTCACCACTCTAGGACTAAACACATTAAAATCAAATATCACTTTCTAAGAGATGAATTCAGTAAAAAGGAAATTGAGCTTGAATTCATTGAATCTGAAAAATAGATTACTGATATTTTTACAAAACCACTTGGAAATGAAAGATTTAAATTTTTAAGAAGAGAACTTGGTCTTTGTAAATTCTCAGCATGAATGCTCATCAGATCTATTTTGATACTGTATTTTTCGAATGTTGTTTGCAATGTTAGCCACTGAATGTCTTTCTGCTGTATTTCATGGTTGACCCATAAGTATATCAAATGGATGATGGGGGAAGGGTAGACATTTTTGTCTGAAAACCCACGCTATGTGTAGAGGCTAGTTCTTCGCCTTGTACCATGGGTCAATGCATATATGTCTAGAGTGAGTCAGTGCAATCTTTCATACATATCTAAAAACTCATGTATACAGTCAGGGGGAGTTTGTCCATTTTTATATCATCCTTGATGATTCATTACCTTTGTGTTTAAAGTATATAGATAGGGTTCACACATGTGATTTCATTCATTTCATTTCATACTTTTTGATAAGGGAAGTTTAGAATAAGTTTGGTGAAAGAACAAATCATCAGTTCAAGTTCTAAATAATGTCGACATCCAATGCCGACTCTTTGTTGAACACATTCTGTCTATTCCAAACATGTTCTCTTGACCACCGGAAAATTCTTGCTTGATCTCAGCATTATCTGACCTTTTCTTATCCATTTTCATCCATTGACATCAAGCACTAATATTCCTCTTGATCATCTGAATAAATGACAAACTTTTAGTTCATTCAATAACCTAAGCTACTGAAATCAGAAGACTTCTCCTATAAGAAGCTGTAGTGTTTCATTAATGAGCTGATGGTTTAAATCTGATAACCTTTAGAGAGTAAAGACAAAATTCAATGAAAAGAATCTGATGACGACTCTTTAATAGATCTCAACCATTTTGATCATGTCATGTCTAATAGAGCCTTTCCGAAATTGAAAGCATTTAATTTCAGGATAACTTTGTTCCGAACATCAGAAATGTGTATTATTTTTAAACAACTCTTTCTGAAAATTAAATGGGCAGCTGTGTTAAAAATGGATACTCAAATTTGCTGATGGCAGAGCAATGGCCAAATGCACTGAGAAACTGGGTTCTCCATCAAAGGTCATGTGAACCTATGTCATGAAGCTTCTTGGCTAACTCTGTTTAAAAAATTAACAAGTTAGTTTCACTGAGTAACTAGGGGTACTGGCGTCTGATAAACGTGTACCCTTATATAAAAATGTGACAACTAAACTTGAAACAGGATAGTAAATCCTACTAAGTAACTAGGGGTATTAGCGTCTGATAAATGTATACCCTTATGTAAAAAGGTATGGATTCTACTTGATTGTTCTGCATTTTGTGAGAATATGAATAGAAATATTTTTTTGCTATAACCAAGTAGATACTTTTAGAACAGTGAACATTATTTAGTCTCAATACATGGTCTGGTCTCTCCTAAGAAACTCTTTGAAATTCTGATGTATAAGATGAAGTAAGGCAAAATCTGATATGCTATATGTCAGTCTGGTTTATTGCTATTAAAAGAGTTCGAACAACAATTCTCTTTAAAAGGATGCAGTACTTATTCTCTAACCTTTATTATTTTTAATCCATCATATTTTCAAGGTTGCACTTTATGAAATCTTATACCTGAAGTTTTTTGTGCTCAGTCTGCTTTATTAATGAAAGTTAGTTAACTTTGTCAATAAGATTTCACCCTCATCATACTTTCAACTCCTTCTTCAAATTTTGCCTCCTAATCATTCTTTTTGCTAATGGCAAAGGGGGAGAGAAGGCGTGTTTTGATGTTGCCTTATTAAGGAATGCTTGACAAAGGGGGAGTGTGCAGAGAGTGTACAGAGAGTTAGTGCATTATTATTTTTTGCATACATTTTGCATCTAGTGTTGCCATAAAAATTTATAAGGAATTGCCATCATCAAAAAGGGGGAGAATGTTGAGGGGAGTTTGTGGGAAAGAATGTCTTGTCTTCTCTGATTTATGATCCTTTGAACTTAATGTGTTTTGATGATGACAACAGTATGTACTCTGCTAAATTTTGATATTGGTAACAATGCATTATGGTCATTATTACATAAGGTTAGTGCACATGCATAGTACTTCATATAAGTTAGTGCACATTCATGCCTTATGGATATAGGTCGGTGCACATTCGAGCTTTCATTCATTTAAGGTCGATGCACATTGCTCCATGTGCAAGACTAAGGTCGATGCACACCTTGGCATAGCAGAACAAAGTTGGTGCATGTTTGTGTTTAACTGACTAAGGTCAGTACATATTCACTCATATAGCATACAAAGTCGATGCGCGTTCCTGTAGCTTGCTCTTATAGGTCGGTGCATCGTTAGAATATTGCATTAAGGTTGATGCACCTTTTTAGCTAGTGCATGTGCATCATTTGCCTTGTGCTAAACAAGGTCGGTGCACATCCTTCATTAGGCAAACCAAGGTCGGTGCATCATTTGCCTTGTGCTAAACAAGGTCGGTGCACATCCTTCAATAGGCAGAACAAGGTCGGTGCATATTATCTGCCCGATGAATTTAAAAGTCAGTGCACATTCTATCTGTCTGTATACAAGTCGATGCATCCCTTGCTTTGTGCAAAGTGAGGTCCGTGCATGATTCGCATTTAGCACATATAGGTCCGTGCATATTTTGGTCTACGCACACATTAGCTTGTGCATACAATCAGGTCTATGCATGTTAACAAGTCTGTGCATGTTTTCTACTCTATGCACATCTATAGTCCAAGTCGGTGCACATGCATTACCAACTTGCAAAAGCTCTGAGCATAGGCATTCACAAGTCTGAGCACATGTTCTAATTGCATATTCAAGTCGATGCATATGCACCACTTTGCTTAGACAGATTGATGCATTTCTTATACTTACCTAAAATGTATTAATGCATCGTTGACTGACTTATACCATGATCATATTTTTTATAAGTCAAATCATGTTGACTGTTACTCATGTTTACAATCTATTTGACTAAATGCCTTTTATTCCTTTAATAGTAATTTAAACACCTTAAGTGCAAATCAAAGTCATGTGCTTCGAGGTTCAACTTAAAGAGGCACATGATCCAAGAAGGAGCTGTGCCTGGAGATCTAGACATGTGGACAGCTCACCCCTATATCCTGACACATTGACATCCAGCAAAGCACCTATTTCAAATCTCCTTGAGCAGGAACGTGTTTCCCACGTGCACATGATCCAAGAAGGAGTCGTGCCTGGAGATCTAGACACATGGATAGCTCACCCCTATATCTTGACACGTGGACATCCAGCAAAGCACCTGTTTCAAATCTCCTTGAGCGGGAACATGTTTCCCACGTGCTCACGAGGCTATAAATAGGAGCCAGATTTCCTGAGTTAAGTGAGTGAAGAAAATAGAGAGAAGATTTCAAAGCAGAATAGTGCTGAGAGTAGAGAGCAGAAAGCAGAAGTTAGAGAAAGAAAGAGGAAGAGCGTGCAGTAAAGGCTAAGGAGAAAAGCATAGTACCGTAAGTTGCATAGCCAGTCCGAGTGAGAAGAGAGCTTGTGAGAATTGGTTTTGTAATTTACTTCTGGATCAAATCCAGAGTCAATCTGCTCCTAGAGAGCTACATTGTCTTCTCGGCTATCCTTTCCTTTTGATTTCTGATTCTTCTTATAAGCTGTGTATCAGCAGGTGAGGTAGAATCCTCGGACAGCAAGCTGTGAGGCTCAGCAGACAAAGCTGTGGATCAGCGGTTTGGGATTTAATCCCCAAGCTGTGGATCAGTGGTCTGTAGGGATCTAATCCCCAAAGCTATGGATCAGTGGATTCAAGCTGTGAGTCAGCAGTAATCCACACTCTGATCTGAGTGTGGGATGGATGTAGGTGAAAATCAAACTACCTAAAATCTCTCATGCTTCGTGTGTGACTGTTTAAGCTTCTGCTGTATGTGTGCCTATAATTCCAATCTTGTCATCGTTTAGATGAATGCATAGGATCGATGATTGTTATAAACTCTTTCTATTCATCTATTGTCATTAATCTTTCTCTGAATATACTTGCTCAAATATTGCCAAGATCTTGGTGATTTCTCTATACCTACTATTACTGCGAATTGCTTGTAGAATTCTCATTGCAATTAGTTTGTCTTTGATTTCAGTCTTATGCTTGTTTGAGTGAACTAGAGAGAGCTTCAATGATAAAGTATATCAAAAGGTACTATAGGACAGTTTGAATATGTCAATCTGGAATGCTTTATCTTGTGTGAGGAATCATAGAACAGACCTCCACCTAGTACTTAATCGTTGGTACTCTAACTTCGCTCAAATAATACTTACTGAAATCATCTACATACTAATTACTTAATAGTCTGTGATTTTTGAGATTCCATTAATTCTATCTTTACATCCCTTGTTAGAATTATAGCAGTAAATATTAATTCTGTATTGTCTTTTACTACTATAGTTTTTAAAATTGGGGTAGATCTATTCACCCCCCCTCTAGATCTTGGGTCCATCCATTTCAACACGAATATCATCTAGAATTCTCATCCAAATTGAGTCATACTTGTTTCTTTCTCTTATCTCCACTATTATCTCGAGATTGATCCAAAGAACTCGAATTTTGGTGGACTACATCTCCAAAAATAATGGGAGAAAGTTCTAGATTTCTGCACTCCTATATAAACTGTCCAGTTTGTAGTTGCGAAGGGGGGCTCTTTCTAGACGTGGGGTGAAGCCATGCTGCATCTCCAACTCACAACTTCAACCCCATCGTGAAAAGGGAAGTATTAGCTTTCCATTCTATCTTTCTGGGCTTGATTTTGTGATCTATTCTCTTAGTTATTCATCCCTCAATTTCACAAATCATCACAGTTTAGACAGTTTTCTGCTACACAAGCACTTTTCTCCATATTGTGCCGCATATTCTCATAGTTATACTGCGTGATTTCTCCTCATATTTCTTTCATTATCATCACAACACACACACACCTATCTTTGCACCCTTCCACAGGGGTTAAAACCCTCCCCCCGGTGCATTCTCCCTCAATCTTTACTCCTACTTTATCACTGTGGGATTTCATGCTACACTCATGTTCTAATGGGTTTTTCTCTTGTGTGTTCATCTTTATTTTACAGGAGAGCATGAATACAACGTGAGGCCTTCTTCCTCTAGCCGGGTGGAAGGAGAAGAGGTGTAATCCACGACGTTCCCCGCACCCGTTCCTTAAGCGTGATCAACTCTTCAACATTTTCCAAGGTACAGAGCGCCATCCCTTCATCTCTTCATCTCTTGGCGTTGTTGCAACCTTGGTGGCAATCATGGTTTACTTCTATATCTCCATTGCCCTTTTCTTTGCTCATATTGTTACATGTTCACGCACATATTAGTTTAGGGGCAGGGTGATACAAAACATCAACAGCGTGGAACTAAGGTAAGAAAGCATTATCTGAGGTAAGTTATTTAGAATATTTTATTCATAATAGTAGGGTCTAATTGCCCTCAAAATTTCATTCTAGGAGATCAAGCCCACAAGGAGTTAGAGGCCTGCAAAGATGCTAGTTCAGTGCAAGTGACCTAGGAACTTGTGCGAAGGACTGAGGAAGATGAGTAGATTAGAAGTCCTAAACGAGGTAATTAGATAGGGGTTCTTTAGAGTTATTTGTTCCTTTTAGTACCCTATTCTTACCCTCCAAAATTCATGGTATTAGGTGAAGGGGATCAGAAGTTAGAAGGCCACGATGTTGCTGGTTTGATTCAGGATGGGCAGAACTATGGTCAAGTTCTAGCCCTAAATTTGAAGTCTAAAGCCCAAATCAGAGGTAGGTTATCTCATGAACGGCTTAAACATGATCTTAAGAGTAAAAGCCCTCAATTTCAAGTCATTTTCATGCATTGTACGTGGAGTATTTTGTGTTGTATTGGGACTACGTACTTAGTTCATTTACCATGCATGAACCTAGCCTTATTGAGATAAAAATAGAAAAGTCTTATCTATTTCACATCAACCCATGCATTTCCATAGTTTAAGTACTTCTATCATGTCTTATAAGCATGTTTTTAGTTGTTTACCTTGTACCTATCTGCCCTAGATTAGCGTGTATTTCAGTTTTAATGTTGTTTATAGTAGACAGGAAGAAATGGCCTCCGTAAGACTACCAGGGTCCCCTTGCGGCCCTACGATAGACCGCTAAGTAGGATAAAATGGTCCTTAAAGCGACCGCTTTTGTTTTTTGAGTTCTGTAATTATGTTAACTCGAAACATAATGCAGAGTAGCCTTATTTATCTTATGATATGACTAGATAATTAGGTTTTATTCCTATTTTAAGTGCTACATTTGTGAATTTGGTTGTATTGGCGGGTTATTCTAGTAGATTACAGGTTTCACATATGCATGGAAATTATTTTAAGTTATGTTAATTTTATGCAAAAACTTATAATCTTGTATTAATGAATATAATTTTCATGGACTTGCCTAGTTTTGATCGCTGTTTTATCACGATCTCTTCTTATCTATGAGTCATTTTCTTAAGTACATGGCACGTATTCCGGTACGATGTCATTCGATACACTTTGCACTTATAGGCACACTCTCTTGGACTTATGAACCTCTCCACTGGATATTCCTTCTGTTAGACTAGGGATTATGTTTCAGGGCCTCCGTAAGACTCCACGAGCCTGAGATTCCCACTAAGATGCCGAGCTAGTTGTACTCTCAAACCCAATTGTCTAGAAAGCACATTATCGGTGTTTTATGAGTTTTGGACCCTTGCGGCCTTCTCAACGACCGCCAGAGGAACCTAGCGGCCATTCGCTTGACCGATAAGGATGCCTAGCGGACCTGCCTAGACCGCATGGTTCTGGCTCAGTCATTTCATTAACTCTGTTACTAAAGGGTCTTGACTCGACCGCATGTCTCAATGAAACGGTCTGGATCTGACCGCTTTCGTGTAAAAACGGTCCAGTAAATGATCACTTTTTCCTTGATTCTGTCTAACCTAAGGTTTAACCTTTGGGTTGCGTTTTATAAGTTCCTAGATGGTTTATTAATTATCTAGAGTCTAATAACTTGTTCAATAAGCTATATAATAAATTATAGAAGTTAAGAATATGCCGTTATGCTGTCGGGTTCTTTCTGTGTGATGACCTTGCTTTAAGTCATTTTTTGAGCTCTCATGGTCGAAGTTGAAGCATTCTTACCTTGATATTGCCATCATGAAACTATAGTTGAACTTGTTACATTACTAGTCATACTTTATTGTTATACTCATGGAAGTAGCTTGATTTATACGTGAAGATGCAGTTCGGGCGCTGATTGTGTCCAAGGGCTCTATGCTAGTCCCCTCAGCTGATTGTCGAAAATATAATATAAACCATGGGATATGATGCTACTGACGTCGCATTGCACTGGGAGTACTTTCTTTATAAATAAGTGAAATCCACAAAATTAAATTATTCAATACTTGATTACATGACATTCTAGTGCATAACCTTTATGGTTATGAAAAGTGAAAAGTGAAAGTGCATTCTCGTTACAAGCAAGCATGCTAGTTCGTGAGAGGCCAAGTTACATTCTTGATATATTCTTACTTGATCCTGCTCATCTATCATCATTCGTCCTACATCATGATCTTATCATGTTATTATGTCACTTGTTTTATACGTGTGATAATGGTTCTATTGTCTAGATACATGATGATTTGAACTTTATCTTGGTTGTGTAGTTTGTAAAGAAGGGTCATGTTGAAATGCGCATCTAGTGATAAATGGTTGAAATGATTGATTATCAACTCGATACTAACATGGCTCCATTATGTTACTTGCAGGAAAGAAATGGTTGGATCACACTTAAACATCACATGGATGCATGGTAATATCGTCTCACTTTTTCTTTCTCATGGGGTTGTGGAGATTGGTAGAAATTGGGCATTTTGGTTCTCACACCCTGTTCATATTCATGGTCATATGTTGCTCATGTTAGGTATGTCAACTATGTTCTCAAAGGGCCTTCTTGCATATTCATGAAGGGGTTTTAAATGATGGAAACATGCTTAAGGTTCTGAAACAAACAATGGTTGTGTTTTGACATCGCATTGAGCATTCATGTTAATTAAACATTAGGTTGATTGATACTAAATTTTGGTTAGAAAAAATGAAGGGTTGAATGATGTTCTACATGTTCATACACTCCTTGTCACTTGGGCTTTCAAGTTCACATTTCATGCAATTTACATAAGGGAGTGTAGCCTTGAGTTTTATACAAAAATCAGGGACTAACGATCGTATCAGGCCACACATGTTCATATCATGTCATATAACCCCCCTAGTATTTTTGTAGATGACAAAAAGGGAGAGAATGTTTGGTTGTGTACTCAATGCTTTATGCTTAACGAGAAAGAGTAGCCTCGTGGGAGAATGTGATTGAATGTGTCTTATCTTTCATTCTTGTAACACCCATTGAAATGCTTCTACTCTATCTCTTGGAACTCTCGCACACATCATTTTGTCATCATCAAAAAGGGGAAGATTGTTGCATCCCCTAGTTGATGTTTGGTGTTTGATTTTAATGATAACAAAACGATTGTGCTTGTGTGTGTTTCATTGAGCAATATGTATGCATCTTGGTTGATGAGTTAAAAGATGACTTCAATACTCTCACTTGCAAGTCATCTGAATGACTATTGTTTAAGGAACTCATGCTATGTATATCTTGGCTTGCAGGATCAAAATCCATGATTCATGTTTGGAACTCAAAGGAGTCCATCAATGAAGTTCTTTTTCAAAAAGGGAGTTAACTCTCTCATTGTATTGTGTTGACTCTTTCCATGTTTCATGCATTCCATCAAAAGGTTTTTCAAAATCTTGGTTGGGTATTTTCATTCATTCTTCCTCATGAGGTTTTTAGGCTTGAAATATCCTCAATCTATTAACATGAAATTTGATAAATGTGATTTGAATGATGCTCTCTCATTATATGGATTCTTGGTCATGTTGTTTTGGCAAAACAAGGAAATGTGCTCAATGTGTGTTTGAAAGTTGATTAAGATAACTCATGTAAATTTTGGTGAAATTGGTATTTATAATGCTTACATGTTTTTCTCATATGCATGTCTAAATGATCATATCTTTTGTTGAGGATTTGATGGTTTGAGAATGTGCTTCATGCTTCTTCAATATAATATTTGGTTACATGGATCTAGATGACTTTCTACATGCTTCTTGTAGATGCTCATACATGTCTAAAATGCATGGTTTAAGAAAGTGATTTTTGTTTGAGAAAGATTGGGCTCCTATGTGCTTGAACTTGAGATTTGGTTTATGTACTTTCAATAGATTGCTCATAAGCTCTTAAGTGACTTGAATGTCCTTCATGCATATTTTTCTAAGGGTTTATGAGCTAGCTAAGTGTTAATGAACTCCTCATGTAAATCTTGGTACAAATGAGTGTGTAAAGCTCTCATGATTCATGATACTTGATTTTCGCAATGCTCACATTAATCTTGGAAGTTTTGGTTACATGATGATCATTCATGTGGTTTAAATTCATTGTCATACGAACTTGATATTTTGGTGTCGATGATTAACTTGAGAATGAATTTTTATCCTTCTTGATTAATGTGTTTTTCATGAGTGTGTTTCATAGATTTTGAACTTGGGTTGATTGGGTTTAAGTCTTAGTTTTTCATTCATGAAGTTTGAACACTTGTCAATGTGTTTTAACTCTTAAATCTGAACTTTTACAAATTTGGAACACTGTTCATTCCGGTCGACCGACCATGGGTCTTAGGTCGACCGAAATTCCCAGAGTTGGCATGTTTTGTGACTTTAATTTTTAGGTCGACCGTCCACCCCGTGTAGGTCGACCGGTACCGGCGTAACCCAAAAACGTGGATCCGAAAACCATCTAAACCCAGTCAACTTGTGCCTAACCTTTTGTTCTTTTGCCCCTGGGTTGGTGGTAGACCTATTGGGGGTCTTTTGGAGGAATCTAGAAGGGTTATGTTGGTCTTTTAGTTCCTCTTATATATGCATATGTAAGACCTATGAAATTGGTAAGGAGAACCCTAATATGCTTGTTTCTATCTTGTAGGTGAAGAAAGGGAAGAAAGGAAGGAAGAGCTGAAGCCAAGGTGGATTTCATCTACATCCATGAGGTTTTGAAGATCTTGCATGAAGATAAAGTGAAGTAGAATGATGAGAGGATCATGTTGATGCTTGAATCATCATCATCCGACTTCCTTCTAACCGTTGCTTGAAAGAACATCATCAACCGGGCTTTGGAAACCAAGGGGGATCTTTTCTACATCTATTCTATGTTGTTCTTGATGTGTTTCATGATCTATGTTTAGGGTTGAGCATGTTTGAATATCTGCGTTAATTTTCTTAATTAGAAATATTGTGTGTGTGTGACCGTTTGTATACGGTCGTGTGTCTACGGTGATGTGTTTGTTGCAGCGTGTGTGTTTGGTTGTGATCTGGTCGTCAAATCGTGTTGGAGACTCTATCTCCATGTGTGTTTGGGGTTATACCACGTGTTTGCAGGGTTTACTCTATGTGTGTGTGTCGGGGCGTCGTTCTACGTGTTGGTGGAGCATCGCCTTCGTGTTGGGGATTTATCCCCTAGTGGAGCCTTACCGGTTTGGTAAGGTGTGGACGTAGGGAGCCCGTCGTGGTCCCAAACCACCTTAAAAATTCTTGTGTCTTGTGGTGCGTGTTGACACCCGTTTTTTGCTGATAAGTTGAGTCGTTCCTCTTACTCCCATTTGTTCATGCCTTGAGTTGTCCATCGCTCGTTGGGACTATTTTCGAGCACGTTTTGGGCCAATTTTCTGGGTAGCCTCCCTCCCTGGCTGGGCTTGCTTCAATTCTGGGCTTAATGGGCCTTGGTTTTGGTTGATTGGGCTTTTCTATAAGTTTCAAGCGCACATATACATGTACGGTTTATCCCTGGCCGCTCAATCATTGTGCGGTTGCCTGTGGGCCATCCATACATTCATGGATATTTTGGTTAATTTTCTGAATTTCCACTGACAAGCATTCATGCGGTCTCCTTTTAGCCGTTCAAAATAATGGACGGACTACTAGTAGCCGTTCTTCTCCCAGAATCCTACGCTTGGTGGTCTTCTCAGATAATTACTCAATTTATCTATTTATCACCGACAAGGCTAGAACGGTCGGCCTTCGGCCGCTCTTCCTCTTGAACGGACTAATTCTAGCCATTCATTTATGAGAGTCCAATGGCGAACTATTCGGCCGGTTCAATGGATAATTTGGATTATTTTGTGAATTGTTGAATTTTCATCGACAGGGTTGGACGGCCCAGAATGGGCCGCCCATATTGATGAGTGGTCTATCGTAAGACCGTTCATCTGCTCGTTTGCTGAAGATTCAACATATTTTCTCTCTCTCATCGTGGATTTATCCCAAACTTCCTCTGATGATTTCTCTGCGAATCCGTAACCATTTTGAGTGCCGTTTCTTCCAGATGAAAAATAATATTTGATTATCTCTACCTAAAAATGCATGGAAATCCTAATTTCGGGGTTAGCATTTGGGGGTTCTATAAATAGACCCTAAAGGATACCTTTGAAAGGGGGGAGATTTTGGTCGACGGCGAAGCCCTACTGAATTCTTGAGTGACCTAGCACCAAGGAGGGAGGCCTTCTACGTCCACACAGGCCTCCAGTTCAGGGAGTAGTCCTATTCTTGAGTATTTTGCATTTGATAGTCCTGTTTCTTCTCATTGCATGCTTGTTTCTACACGTCCATTCGCCCACATTTTTCTTTGTTTGTACTATCACGCACACACCCTCCCATGTTTTCTGACGCCCTAGGGGTTTAAAAATCCCCAGGTATTCCCCATTCAATTAATTATGTTCATTTCCATTCATTCGAGCATTTGCTACACTCCACGTTCCTAACTTGGGTTTTGTTTTCTTGTGTTATACACTTTGTTTCACAGGTCAGCAGCACAGTAACGCGAGGCCCATCCTCTCTGGCCGGCCGAAAAGGGTGGAGGTTGAACTCTTTGCAATTTCTGGCGTGGTGGCATTGCGCGGTTCCCAACTACCCGTTCAAGGAGACGAGCGGTGCAATCTGGACCGTTCTTCTACTTCCTGTGGTCGATTTGGACCCGTTCATCAGCCAGGAATACCTCATCCCGCGTCTTTTGCATCATTCATAGACGGTCTGCACTTCGACCGTTTATCTCAATAGGTGATTCCTTCGGAGCCGTACATCATTGCAGCGTCGCACACTAGGTGAGTGTCTCTCCCTTTATCCAAGGTACGGCGTTTCCATCACGTTCGGCACCTTGGTGGCGATCACAGGTTTCTACTCCGCCCTTTCCCTCTGTCTTTGTTCATTTCCCATGTTGGATGTGGTAAGATAGGCATGAGAGGGCATTAAAGAACGGACGGGAGAAGAAATATATCTACACCCTTCTTTTGTGGCGATCACGGTGGGACTCCTAGTGCCCATCGTGTTAGTGATTTGATGACCCTTTCTTTTGCTGTGTTAGTCCTCTTCTTGAAGTGGATGCAGGTTGGGTTGCTTTCTCTGTCCTTTGGAACTTGTGCGGTTTTTGCAGAGCCGTCCATCATTTCTACGGCTAGAAGTCCACCGCCCTTCTATGTGAACATCGCCATATCTTTCGTAAAGCCTGTTGTTATAAGCGGTCCAATACCATCCGTTCAAGTCTTACACGATCCATTCTTGGCCGTCCATCTTGCTAGCATAGGTACGCCTCTGTCTTCTGATTGTTGTTTTGATTGCTATTACACGGCTTCTGCAGGTCTGTTCCATACCTTAAACGGTCCAGGAGGAGACCGTCCAACCTGGTACGTCTCTAATTTCTACCTTCTCTCATTCCAGAGTTCTTTGATTTTCTGTTAGTACGTCGTTACTCCCTGTATTATACGGTCATCTACAGACCGTCTATATCCTTGAGCAGTCTAACAGAGACCGTTCTTGTCATGCTACAGTGCATCGTGATTCACTTTGACTATCCTGTTATTTCATGTTCATGATGATTGGTGCTGATTGATGATCTCCCCCTGCTCTTATAAGATTGTTGCATGGTTTCTTCCATTTTCTTACGTATTTGATTGATCATTGATTGTTAGTTGCTAGGCTAGACTTCGCATGCACTCCGGTGAACATAGGGGCATACATTCTTTTCACAGTAGTTGCATTCCTACCGGGGTAGGGTCTCCTCTCGCCTCCATACTCCTTGGAGCCGACTAGGGGATCTTGCTGAGGACCTCCGTAAGCCCCCGTGAGCCATGGATTCCCACACGGACGCCGGGCAGGTTGTACTGTATCCACCCCCAGTCTAGGGATTGCATCCGTGAGAGAGAGAGTTCCATAGAGTCACCCAGTTCCTCATTTCCTACCCTGGTTAGGTACCTTGTGGTTGAGTGTATTTATACATTAATTAATCCACTAAGGTCCCAGAAGAGGAATTTAAAAAATGTATGCGCATCATTTGACAATTTGGTTGCTTAAGTGGTTGATTCTCCGCTCATCTCTTTCCTCCATTGGATGCTTGGTTGTTTGAGGTTTTGCTTATTCTTTGATTAGGATTGTTTGCCTTAGTCTTGGAGTGCTTAGTGTATGTGGAGTTGTTTCTCCTCCTCAAGATCACCTCCTAGGGTCAGTTCTCATTTCCATTCTTACCTCAATCCTTTGTTTGATTTGTCATCCCCCATGTCGTCATACGACTTTTCCCATTCCATGAGGATTCTCTTCCTCGCGGACTTCTTGAGGACCCATCTAGGGTCACCCATATGCAGGGAGGAGAGGGGACTGCCCCTCCACTCCTGACCATTCTTGGCTAGGGTTCCCAACCCCCTCTTTCTGATCCATACATTCAGAATCCGGCCAGTCAAATTCTAAGTATGATGACCTAGCTAGACCCTACCCAGCTCCATCTTATCCGGCAAGCTTTGCAGGGGGCCGATGCCCCGATTTCAACTCCTTCTCGTGGCGCGACTGCTGTCGCCACTACATGTCCTGTTGCTGGGACCACCTCTATGGCCCCCATTGACCTTACTCCCATCCATCCTCAGATCCCTCGGTTCTCTAGAATGGAAGCGGGCCAGGCTTCTACCTCGGCCCATCAGCCTGTCGATAATGGGAAGTCTCAAATCCCTTCTGTTCCTTACCTTGATCCCTATGTCACTGTTTCTCCATCGCCGTAGGCCCTTGTGGCCCCGGTAGACTTTACTCGGTTGCAACCAGGGGCCACCCAGCTAGCTCATGTGGATATGGGCCCTTCCCTGGCCCATTATCCATCTTATAGGTTGCCCTCTCAGTCGGCTTTTCCTTTAGCTCCGTATCCAGGTCCTGCTCCTTCTCCTCCATCTCGAGAACGGGAGATATTTGACAAGTGGGCTGCCATGCAGCAGCAGATCAACCTTTTTCACAAAAGGGTAGGCCCACAGTCCCTTGCTGATGTCCCCATTCCTAACTTCAGGGACATCCGATTTCCCCCTCAATCCGAGCTCCCCGTATATCGAAAATATGACGGGAACGGCAACCCGTTCATTCATGTTCGGGAGTTTCTTTACGAGTCGGCGCAATTTCAGCATGATGATCATCTGAGGGCTTACTTGTTCCACCGATCCTTGGACGGGGTCGCCCTAGAGTAGTTCTATGCCTTGCCGCTAGAGGAGGCGGAGAGCTTTAAGACCGTGAAAGAAAAGTTCATTCAGAGGTTCCAAGATCGGGTCGGTCCCGAGTATTCCTTCACCGACCTGGTAGTGGAAAAGATGAAGCTGGAGGAGGATTTTGTAACATATGCGGATCGATGGAGGCAGATGGCCTCACGTGTGCCTGGGCAAATCCCAAAAGAAGAGAAAGCTAAGTTGCTAATCTCCAATGCCACCCCGACATTCAGAAATAGGTTGGGAATGAATGACATTTTGAATATGCACCAGTTATACGGCAGGGCTTGGTTCATACAAATGCAGTTTAAAGACTCCCCTATTCATTCACTGTTCGAGGCCCAGAAACCTGAAACCGCCAGAAAGTCCCAGGGCCCTGTCACTGAGGGAGTGCAAATCAACGAGCAGGTCCAGGCTGTCCAATTTCCCTACCAAGCCGCTCCGCCTCGCTTCCCGCAGCCTTCACGCAACCCCCAGTTCGCCGCTCCACAGGCTCCCCAACCCACTTTCCCGGCTCCTCAACACCAGTAGCAACAACCACCACCACCCCAACAGCCTCAGCGGTCGCCGCAATATCATAATGTTTCTCCACCCACCGCTTACGGACCTGCCCAACTGAGCCCAAAGAGGACCCATTACCCTCCTCTTACTGAAACATTGCCTGCTATTTTCTCTGCTTTGATGTATACTAGTGATATTCAACTGCCTCCGGAGCGTCAGAATTGGAATCCGGCCGCCGATCAGTCCCGATATTGCATATATCATCGGCAGCCCGGGCACACAATAGAGCGGTGTGTGGATGGGCATAAATCCCACACAATCACAAGAGAATAATGATGTGAAAAACATGGAGGATAATGATGATTAATGCATAAATAAGGGGAAGAAAAAGCTTGCACGTGGTGGAAATATGGAGATGTGATCGCCAGAGGGGTTACCTCAATAATAATAAAAGGGAGATCGCGAATACCTGGTGAAGATTGAAACGCGGGATGATGTGAAATTCCTTCCTCCCTCTTCAATCGGCCGGCCGATGAGAAGGGTTATTCTTTTGATTACCTTGCAAAAAAGACAATGAAACAACAAAGCAAAAGAGGGGATCAGCCAATGCAAGTAGTATCAATCCGAAGATGAAGTTAAGATGAGAAAAAGACCAAACATGCGCACCTTATTATTTTGGTTTTAAAACCCCTAAAGAGGAATTAGGGAGAGAGGAGATATGTGATAAATCTAATGCAAACGTGAAAAGGAGAAAGAGGAACAGGACTGATGATGGAATTGATTAATGCAAAACGTAAAAAGGAACACAGTGGATGATCGGTTGATGAAGACAAAACAAAACAAACGAAATAAAAGAGAACCCTGCTGTCCCTGTTGACAGTAAAGGGAACCAAGGATGGACGTGGTTGACCGGATGAGGAAGCCGAAGTCTTCCTATCAAGCACACGACAGTAAGAAAGCAGAGGCTTTGAACCTTGAACCTCTGGAACGTCTGGAGCTTTTCTAATCTCTTCAACCTCTGGAGTCGTCAACCTCTGGAGTCGTCAACCTCTAGAGTCGTCAACCTCTGGCTCGATCGACCAGATCATGATTTTATAGGATTTCAGTGGGAGATAAGCTCGAGTTTGGTAAGATAAGGATAGGCAATATTCAAAGAAGGCAGGACTCTACCTCCAATTCGAGCAAGGAGACTATTGGAGGCAGGACTCTATACAGGAAAGAGGAGTTAAAGCAGGACAGGAAAGGTGAAACACGACCTTGCGAAGGGCGTCAAATCAAGAATTGACGACCTACATCAAGACGTTACTCAAAACACGACCTCTACCAAGGGCGTCACTTCTTGGATTTAATTTTGGCAATAAAACTTACTTTATTATGAGAACACGCCTATGATTGAGGCGTTAATTTAAAACACGCCCTGAGGAAGGACGTTAACCAATAATTAAATTGATTTTGAATTTACTTTAAAATCGGATAATATCAGGAATTGACGCCCTGACATTTAGTCGTCCTTTCTTGAGAAAACGCCCTAGATAAGGTCGCCATTTAAATAACGCCCCTCTTCAGGTCGCGAATCATAAAATGCAAAAATAAATCAAAACCACACACAAGAAAATAGAAAAACTTCATATTATGAATATATTGAAGTTCACTTGGGGCGTCATCATTGTGACATGAGATTTGATCAACATAGCGTCATTTTTGGCGTGTCTACAGCTGTCCCACCTTGGCGTCTGCTTTGGAAGGGAGTGAGACGAAATGGAGGAAAGTGCAACAAATGGAATGAAGTGGAGCGAACTGATAAGTAGATGCCAAGGTGTGATGTGACATGCCTCAGACACTAAGCAATGAAAATCTTTCCAAGATTTAAAGTGAAACAACTCCGAGTGATCCCAAGAAGGCATCAATTTGCTGGATAAAGGAGACTAAGCTAAACAAGTAAAATGTAAGGCAAAAGGTGTGCGCGCGGGCACGATAGGGAAAGACCATTGGAGAGCGGTTACCAGCCAACGTAGACGTGCTACAACCAAGGTAGATTTGTAGAAAAATAAAGAGAATTGAGATGGAGATCCAACAAAGGGACATTTTCAAGGAATCAACCTGAGCGGCTTCAGATAGAACAAAGTACTTGATTTGGAGTGGAATATCTCATGTCAACTCAATAAAGAGCGAGTGACCTTCATTATTGCCATAATATGAAGATTTTCAGCATGAAACTTAAAGTCCTACATGATGCATGCTGGGCTGAAGGAAAAGAATAAAACAAACTAAAAATAAAAAATAATCAAGGATAATATTGCTATGCCATCCAGATTTGGTCAAGAATCCAAATCTCTGAGCTAACACTAAGCCGAAGCCCGTTTGTCCGCGTATCAACTCAGAAAGTGGAACCATCGTCCCAGACCTTCAACGACTCAACGGCCTATCCATGTGATCAAGACTCTCCTGGAATTATCATAGTTTTTGATGAAGGGGAACTCAAATTCCAGGTTCATCAGAACCACAAGGTCCTTGATATGCTATAATAGTGTAAATACCATATAGTACCAATGCTTTCAACGAACAAATACAAGATGACAAGCGCGATGTGCAACGATGAGCAACCCAAGCGTCTTGAAACCTGTACTTTCCTGCACTTGGAATTCATTAGTCTCCATAATTTCAATATCAAATAATCGTATAACATGATCATAAGTGCTAAATAAAATAGAATTCCAATGAAATAATAGCACTTAAGTTCATCAAGCTCATAAAACACGCCTTAAGTCATGGCGTCAAAATTATGAAAAATGCCTTAACATGAGGGCGTCAAAAAGAGAAACACGCCCTTCATCAAGGCATGAAATTCATCGATAGTTCAAGAAGAAAACGCCCCCGTCAAGGGCGTTAAACAAAACACGACCTCAGCAAGGTCGTCAATTCAACAATTGACGCCCTAACAAACGGCGTTAATTAAGCAAACTTCCGTTTTCGAACCGGAAGCCAAACCATATCCTAATACCCATCAACCTTCTAACTCCGAACAACCTAATCATTATAAAAGGCAGGCACTTCCTTAGATTTAATCAAAGCAAACTCTTCTAAACCTCTGCAGTCGGCTCTATCTTGCTGTGCGTTCTTCTCCCGCAGGCACTTGCCCGAGCTCTTTCTACAAAGCAAAAGGATGGAGAGGATGATCAAGAGACCCAAGTCTTCTACCCCCAGGTTGACTGAAATCCAAGGACATATCTACAGCCGAATTGCTCTAAATCAGGTTAGTGAATTCTTCTATTCTTCTTCTGCTCATATCCGAACCAAAAGACATTCAACTGTTCTGCTGTTCACCTGCATGCTCAATCGTGCATTCTTCTCTGTTATTTGTTTTCCACAGGACTATCCATTAGTGCCAGGAGCTAGGAGATTTACAAAAAACAAGTGGCTTCCCCTTATCCTTTCCAACTTTTCTTCTGATATGAGGGTTTATCTTGCAAGATGGCACCTTTTGTGCCTAGTCACCCATGCCAAACACCATGACCAAATTCATTTAGATTGGGCAGCCATAGGAGCTCTAGTTGAAATATGGCACCCTTCCACTCACACCTTTCTCTTCTCAACATTTGAAGCCACCATCCTATTGGAAGAACTAGAGTTGATCTTAGGCTTGAAAAGGATGAAACAAGGAGAAGAACAAAAGATGGCCATCATGCCAAGGCCAATCTCTTCTCATGAATTGCTAACCTCATTGATATCTAGCTCAAACATAGTGAACCAAATCAAGGTCACTAATGGAATCAACCTCTTGAAGCTCGCCTCATGGGTGTTCAAGAGAGCGGATCAAGCTAAGGAAGAGGAGGAGATAGAAAAGATAGCAAAGGCCTTCGTGGTATGCTTAGCAGGCGCACTCTTGTTTCCATCCACGGAGGACTTTCTAGAGGAGGCCCAATTGAGCGCGGTGGTGAGCTTATGGGAAGAGGAAAGAGTTGGACCGGCTATTCTAGCCTATCTCTATAGTGGGCTTACCTCGGCGGTGATGGGAAGGCCCATCTACGGGTGCATGCTAGCACTCTCTAGTTGGGTTGATCTACACTTCAAGTTCGATCCATGTGGTGAGGCCCAACAACCCTCAAGAATCTTTTCAAAAAGCCCACTCTCTTACATGACCAGCTCACTTGGAATAAGCAATAGAGTGATGAACCGGATTCCTCAAGTGAAGAAGAGAGGGGATTGGAGAGAGCACCTAAAGGTAATGCCAAAGAACTCTTTACATGTGCCCCGGGTGTACTCAAAATGCAGGAACTTCGTGCACGATTCTCTACCGGTACGGACCTTCGTCTCATCGGCGCTTCGGACTTCATACTATACAACTCTCACAGATGCCTTCCTCAAATTGGACTTCCAAGGCAACACCTAGAAGACGTCTCTCATCTCCCTCCAATCAAATCAAGAGACTTAGGTAGCAATGAAGACGGAGAAGAGGCTATCACAATCCAAGCCCTATGGAAGATTAACAAACTCCATCAACCTGTAGAAAACTTAGATGAAGACAAAGATCAGTGGAAAAATTATGTAACAGCTTTAAGAAAGCTAAGACCCAAGACGGCTCATTAAGCATTGTAATATCTCTTTTCAAAGTAATAAAAATGATTGTTTTCTGATTGAGCTTTACTGTTGTGCTTCAGATCAAATCCTCAAATAATCTGTCGTTCTGTTGCGAATAACGCCTCAAGAAAGGACGTAAATTCCAAAATGGACGCCTCAGACAACGACGTTTTCGACATTCCTGTTTAAACATCTGACGCCTTCACTAATAGGCGCTACTTAAATAACGACTTAGAACAGGGCGTTAATTGATTCAAATTCCTAAGATATATTCGTTGAAATTCCAAAAGTAACGCCCTCAGGAAAGCCATGTTTCAACCAGGTAACGCCTCTAGCTCAGGCGTGAGTAAAAACCGTAATAATTACTTCTCTCAAATCAATCAACGCCCATTGAATGTGTCTGACGACGGTTATCATTCCCCATGCAAATAAAATTGACGACTAGAGCAACGTCGTCTACTTTATAAACACACCCATGTCATAGTCGTGACTTCCACAAAAAATGCCTCTTCTCAGGGCGTTGCTTCTTTTCGAATGCTAAAAGCGCTTTCCCCCTTTCTTCTTCTTCCTTCGTTCCATTTGCCCCCTCTCTCTTTCTCTGCAACCCTAACCGAAACTCCCCCCCCCCCTCTCTCACTCTCTCTCACTTTCACCCAAGCCCTAGCCCTAACCATAGCCATGGCCGGCGGCGGTTCAGTCAAACGGCAGAGAGTGGCCGCTCCCGAGGTGGTTGATCTGGGCGAGGAGGAACACGCCATGGAGGAAGCCCCTCTCGTGGCGGTCGAAGATGAACCGGCGGCGATGGCCAGTAACGAGGCCGACGAAGGCCCAGAGATCCACGAGGAAGACGAAGGAGACGGAGAAGGTCAAGAAGATGAAGAAAGGGGAGAAGAAGAAGAAGAAGAAGGAGAAGGAGGAGAGGAAGGTGATGAACCACCGCCCGCGGCGGCGCCCCCTCCCCGTGCCGGCCAACTCCGGCGGCCACGGTAGCCACGGCCTTGGCCACAGGAACCCAAGCACAAGAAGGTAAGCCTCAACCCAATTCCCATTTTTATTTATTTAATTTCATTTTTTTTCTCTGATTTTCCATAGCCCTCGGGTATAAACCCTGCAACCCAGAAAGAAGGCGCCCTCAGGGGCGTCGCGATTTCAAAATACACGCCCATCCCAAGGGCGTTAATTATATTATTTTCATGAAAAACAATTAACCCCATGAGAACACGCCCTAAAGCATGTCGCCCAATTAAATTTACATATTATGCTGTTAATTTTCGCATGCTGTTATTTTTATTCCACTTTCTGGAAACCTGGAAACCACGCCCCACACCAGGGCGTCAATTCTAAACAGACGACCAAACAAGCGGTCGCCCATTCATTAATTCTTTGATTAATTAACGAACCCAATTAGAAAACGCCCTACCCAAGGGCGTGAATTGATAAAACCTTTAGGATTTTAGGAATTAACCACAAACACACGCCCAACACAGAGGCGTTTCATAGATGAAAAACGACCTAGGGTAGGTCGTTATCTTGAAGCACAAACAGAACCACGCCCCCCTTAAGGGCGCCACTTCAACGAAAAATGACCTGAGGAAGGTCGTTACTTCCAATAACATCAACATTCAACCTGGGGCAATCAAAATGAAATAAGCATGAATATTCACAACAATTAAGCCAAAAATTCTTATTTTATGCATGCAAGGGCTGATGAGGACGCGCATTTCATGGGTCATGGTCCGGGCAGCTTACTACGGCCTCCCCGAGTTCCAGAGAGAGAGGGTAGACGTGATGGGGTTCGGGGCCTTCCTCAGCATAGAGCCAGTTAGGCCAGACCTACCACTCATTCAGGTTCTACGGGAGAGATGGGATAGGACTAGCCGGGCATTCCTGATGCCTTGGGGACACATGATTCCTACCCTGGAGGACGTGGCCAGGATTACAGGGTTGAGGGTAGATGGAGAGGCTGTGAGTGGGATTACCTATCCAGACTACACTGAGCATGCCCAGAGATTGCTAGGGCTAGAGATGGTTTACGAGACACCCAGCGAGTGCAGGACGATCTTCCGCACCGACCTCACCACAGTGATGGGTTTAGGGAATGCCAGACATAGGTCATGAGAGACCCTAGAGCAGTTTTCGCAGAGGTTGATAGACGGGGCTAGGGCAGTGTACTGCCAGGACCCAGCCGACAGAGAGAGAGCTGACCTAGACTTGAGGAGGTTCTTGCTACTGCTACTGGGGAGGCTGTTGCTCGGGACAAAGGGCGACGTCATCAACTGCCGATTTCTAGGGATACTCGAGGACCTGGAGGCAGTTGGCAGCTACGCCTGGGGAGCGGCTCTGCTGGCGCACATGATGGCCGACCTGTCCACGGGGACAGGGCGAGAGACGACCGTCAGTGGCTTCTCACCTTTTCTTCAGGTATGCATTTTTTTCATTTTTTTTTCTTTTATGTATATTTTTATATGCGTATGAATGCCTAACAAATGCAATGCATGGATGCAGGTTTGGAGTCACCTCTACATGCCGATGGGGCGCGTTGACCCACGGCCTGGGAATGAGGGAGCTTTCCCTCTAGCACGGCGCTGGGTGCCGGTCGTCTTCGGCGCCCCACTCGGCTACGAGTTGTGGGTTCTACGGAGAGAGCTCCGCGACTTCCCTCCCTCGCTGGTATGTATGAATGCTATGTATCTTTCTTTTGCTTTTTATTTTGAATTTATGATGATGACGATGAAATGATGATATGTATGTTTATGAATGCAGGTGCAGTGGAGACCCTATGAGGGATGACAGACGAGGGCCAGCCTTGGGTCGTAGCGGGCCGACCTCGCTTTGAGCGTGAGCTTTGGGTTCACTGCTTGAGCGAGATCGAGCCGTTACGGCTTAGGTTGGTGATGAGGACGCTAGGCCTCCACCAGGAGTGGATCGAGGTAGGCGAGCCGCGGGGCATCGGGAAGAAGACTCGAGGTCGTACAAAGGCGACCGACTGGAGGGTACGATTCGAGGAGCAGCACGCCGACTGGCAGCGTGGCGGGACCAGAGTCACCTCTCGCGCGACTGACAGCTCCGAGTACCTCCGGCGCTACTGGGAGGTATACGCCGGCCGACCCCAGATGAGGGTCTTAGGGGTATGGATGAATGCACTTATTTCTAAATTAAATGCAAATGCTTATGTGACTATCATGCGACTAACATGTGATGGATGCAGGATGCGCGGGACATAGCGGCGATAGATGCCCAGGCCCACCTACACAGCCTGGAGGACCAGCTAGCTGCCACACGGGCAGACCTAGAGACCCTGGTGAGTGTTTAAATTATTTCTATATGCAAATGTATTATTTTTTGTTGAATTATTGATGATTAGCCACTGACGATCTCAATGAATGCAGCGTGCCCAGCAGGGAGCAGTGAGGAGAGACCCAGGGGAGGCCTCCAGCTCGAGAGGGCCCAGTGCAGAGGTGACTGCACTGGCGGAGCAGCTAGCGGGAGCGGTGGCACGAGCCGAGGCAGCAGAGCGCGACCTCGCTTTACGGGTAAATTCCAAAACACAAGCCCATTCAAATATTGATTATACAATTGTGCACTGATAAAAATCATTTTTACAGACTGAGGAGCTTCGAGCCGCTCTTACCTGCGTTGACGAGGGCTTCCGCGCGACGAGCTCACAGGTGAGTGGTTCAATCATGCATCGCTTGAATTGCTAGATTACTGAATTATTGCATTGATTGTGGAATTGATGATTTGTTTACCTGTTTGCAGGTGTCTCAGCTTCAGGCAGTACGTACCGAGTTGGCGATCCGTGATCAGCGGATCTCAGAGCTTGAGAGGTCCCTGAGGCGACGAGAGGAGCTTCCTCAGGACGTGACCGAGCTGCGGGTGGCTCTTGAGCTGGAGAGACGGGAGCGTGCCCGGGAGCGCGAGGAGCGTGCTCGTGAGCGGGAGGAGTACCAGACGGAGCGTGCCCGGCACCTTGAGCTTCAGCAGGCGGAGCGTGCCCGGTACCAGGAGCAGGTGGCGGCACGGGAGCGAGAGCTGGCAGATTCGAGGACCCAGTTGATCCTTTCTCAGGAGCGGCTACGAGTGTCTGAGGAGCGTCTCCAGCGAGGGCGTGAGCGAGCACGGGCTGCGGGGTACTCCTTCACCAGCTCCACCTTTGTGGCGGGCTCTTCCCTCCGAGAGAGGAGCGAGGCAGGGGGACACGTTCGGGTTCCGGCTTCTTCACGGGGGCCCATGCCTCCTCCACCAGTACCAGCTCGGGACGGCGAGGAGGAGGTTGAGAGTAGGAGAGAGGAGGGTGGAGGCGAGAGCTGAGAGACTTACTTGTACTCCTCCACCCTCACACCTGTACTTACACATTCATGCTGTATATATATATGAGATTGAGATACTTTTGTTACCTGAGCACTTTGTGTACTTTCTTCTTTCCATGTTCTTCGTGTTTGCTTTACTTTTGCCCTGTATCTGCAGCTGCGGTTTTCACTTGAACAAAACAGGTTAATTCATCTGTTCGACTTGGCCCCTTGCCCAATAAGCAAGGGGTGGCAATATTTTGACCTTAATGACGGGTCAAGGGGCCAAGCCTTTAATCAAGATAAGGCAAAATGAAATAGCTGATAACGGGAGATGCATCATGCAAAGCACACATATGCAAACCATAAATAAAAGATGCCCATGCAAAAGAATGCAAGCATACATCGTGAAGAAATGTATTTTTTTTTCTTTTTCACTTATATATATATATATATATATATATATATATATATATATATATTGATTTTTCTTGAAAAAAAAGCGCCTTAGAGTAAGGCGTGAATCGAAAAAGACGCCTACGGGAGACGGCGTTAATTTTAAAAGGAAATCTAATTTTTGAAAAAGACACGACCGTCTCAGAGACGTTAGTCTGAAGAAGACGACCTAATCTAGGACGTTAATTCCAAAAAAAGCGCCTTAGCTGAAGGCGTTAATTAAATTATTCTGCAAAAGGGTATCAAGGCTATCAAGACCACGGGTCCTACACGGTCACCATTTAAAATTCATTAACCTTTCTTGAGTAATTAAAAGGGAGTTGACGTGCTCATAGTTGACTTGTATTCGAGATTTCGCACAGTGCAATTTCTTAAGTCCGTCTTGACCATCCTGCCAGTTCGCGACTTTACCACATAGAAAGGATGGAAGAAAATATAAGGGAAGCCCATAAGGGGTTCTGAGATACCCAAGGCAAAGTTACCTCCCCTACCCTATGCCTGTTGGGGTTCGGTCTTTGGCGTAGGGAATTTGTTGCCTTTTTGCCCTTTTATATTGCATGCATACGCCCAAGGTTTTCCTTGCGGGGACTTTGCCCTCTTGACATGCTTTTCTTTTCATAATTTGACTTTCACTTTGGAATTGATTCGCATTTGATGAAAATAAACCTAATTGTACTTGGGCTTTGTGGCATTTGCTCCCTTTTGGGCCCTGACTTCCACCTACTAGGGCGGCGGATAGGCTTGGCGCATCTGCCTCGAGGTCTCCCTTCCTCCCTTATGGGCCGAAGAAGAAAAGAACGGGTATTGTCTTTCACTTTTAGTCAGGTTTTTGACTTTCCCTCGGATTTTGCACTGCTTGAGCTCAAGAATAAAGCGTGTAGTGTGTGCGGGAATCAACCCCCTTTTAAGTTAGCAAGACTGATGAATGAATTCTGAATTTTGACCTTTCGGACATTGATCCTTCGTGTGCCATGGCACCAATTTTGATCTCTTTTTTTTTTGATTTTGAAGAATTTCCATATATTTTTGATTTGCTTTTTGGAATTTCTATATTTTTTTTGGATTTTTGAATCAAGGGTAGTATTTCTTAAGATACAAACCATTCCAAGGGTGAGTTAACTCTTCCCCTTCAGCATTAATTAGTTTATAAGCATTGCCAGGATAAACGTCCTTTATGATAAACGGTCCTTCCCAATTGGGTTGGAGTTTTGAGCGGGGGCCACCCGGCTTTACAAAAATTCTTTTGATTACCATCTCACCGATTTTAAATTTTCTCTCAATTACTTTCTTTTGATAAAAACGTGAGAGCCTATTTTGATAAACGCGCGCATGCTCAGCGGCGACCAGACGCTTCTCATCTAGGAGTTCCAACTGGGCAAGGAGTGAATCACGACGTTCATTAATAGAGAGCTCCTTATCCAACTGTACTCGCAGAGAGGGAATAAGAATCTCATAAGGGACTATTGCCTCCATTCCATAAGTGAGGGCAAAAGGAGTTTGCCCAGTGGGGGTGCGAATGGAAGTGCGATAGGCCCAGAGAGCTTCAACTAGCTTGTCTGGCCAATCCGAAAATTTATTAGCCTCACACGTTTTCTTAACAATTTTTATCAAAGTTTTGTTAGTGGCCTCTGCCTGGCCATTGCCCTGCGGATAATAGGGCGAAGAATGATGCAATGCAATGTTATACCTGTTGCAGAGATCCTTGATTTCCTGAGAGATAAATTGAGGTCCATTGTCGGTGACGATGGTGCTCGGGATGCCGAACCTCGTGATGATGTTCTTCATTATGAATTTGCAGACTGTTGATGCTTTGATCTCCACGTAAGCTTCTGCTTCCGCCCACTTGGTGAAGTACTCCGTTGCCGTGAGGATGAACGACTTTTGCTTTGTGAGGAGATTCGAATCACCAAGAGGTCCAATGATATCAAAAGCCCACATGGAAAAAGGCCATGGGGAGGACGTAGGATGGAGTGAAGAAGCAGGAGAATGAATCTTGTCGGCGTGCAGTTGGCACTTAACACACCTTCGAACATAGATGGAACAATCCTCTTCTAGAGTGGGCCAATAGAAACCTAGCCTAAGAATCTTCTTAGCTAGCATCTGGCTATTCACATGACCACCACACACTCCAGAATGCGCCTCTTCCACAACTTTCCAAGATTCATCATCATCGAGGCATCTTAACAGAACACCGGTGAGCCCTCTTCTGTAGAGCACACCTCCAACCAGAACATAACGTTGAGCCACTCTTCTAATTGCTTTCTTCTCTTCTGCAGTGGCTTCCTCGGGATAGGACTGATCATTACAGTACCTGGCAATCTCATAATACCAAGGCTTCTCTTCGTCAGCCAAATTCTCCTCCCAGTCTAAAAGCATGACCTCTTTACCTTTAAGAGCTTCTTTCTGCTTAACCTTCTCAAGCACTTGATCCCTAATATCAAGGAATGCACGATCCTTAATAGCTGGGGTGTCACGCTGATGAATCAGGGGAACATGAAAATCACGCTCAGGAGGGAAAACTAAAGCGGAAGCCAAAGAGGCGAGAGCGTCAGCCAAGATGTTCTGGCTGCGAGGGACATGAACGAAGATCAATTTAGTGAAGAGTTTGGCATAAGCTGAAGCGAGTTCCTGGTAGGGCTTGAGCTTAGGATTGATGGTGCGGCACTTGACCAACACCTGGCGCAGAATGAGCTGACTATCACCCACAATCCTCAAATGGGTGACACCATATCGATGAGCGGTTTGAAGACCGGCCAAAAGAGCTTCATACTCAGCTATATTGTTGGTGACGGGGAAAGTGAGCCGAGCAGCAAATGGAATGGTGACCCCTTCTGGTGTTAAAAGAACCATGTCGATCCCTCTTCCTTGAGAATTTAGAGCTCCATCAAAATGTAATGTCCACATAGGATCATGGGGTTGATTGATGGACATTAGTTCTTCATCTGGAAACTCCGAATTGACAGGATCAAATCGGGGAAGAGGGTGGTGAGCAAGATGCTCGGCAATGGCATAACCTTTGATAGCTTTTTGCTGAATGTAAGTGATGTCAAATTGAGAGAGGAAGCTTTGCCAGCGTGCTAATCGATCAGTGAGGACAGATTTTTCAAGGAGGAATTTAATTGGATTCATGCGAGCAATGAGGTGAACCTCATGAGCTAGAAAATAATGTTTTAACTTCTGAACTACCCAAACCAAAGCTGCACAAGTCTTCTCCATGGCTGAGTACCTCTGCTCACAGGGGTTAAGAAGCTTAGACAAGTAGTATGCTGCCCTCTCCTTACCTTCTTCATCCACTTGAGCCAAGACAGCACCTACGGAGTCATCCAGGACCGAAACATAAAGAATAAGTGGCTTGCCTGGAATTGGCGGCCTCAGGACAGGAGGATTGGCCAAATAATCCTTCAACCCGTCAAAGGCTGCCTGACACTTGTTATCCCAATTAAACTTGACTCCCGGCTTAGTAAGCTCGTAGAACGGCCTACATCTTTGTGAATGCTGGGAGACGAAGCGGCGAATGAATTGCAACCTCCCGATTAATCCTCGAACTTCCTTTAAATTCTTGGGAGGAGGCATATCTCTGATGGCCTTTGCCTTGTTGGGATCAACTTCAATTCCCCTCTTGCTAACAATAAATCCAAGCAACTTCCCTGAAGAAACGCCAAATACGCACTTTTTGGGGTTCATTTTCAGTTGATATTCTCGTGATCTCTGTAAAACCTTAGCCAGAACCCCAGGATGCTCAATCCTTGTCCTTGATTTTACAACCAGATCATCCACATACACCTCAATATAAATATGAATCATGTCATGAAAAATTGCCATCATAGCCCTCTGGTAGGTGGCTCCAGCATTCTTAAGTCCAAAAGGCATGACCACATAGCAATAAGTACCCCATGGTGTAGTGAATGATGTTTTCTCTTGATCCTCTTCAGACAGACGAATTTGATTGTAACCTGAAAAGCCATCCATAAATGAAAGAGTCTCAAATCCTGCCGTGTTATCAATTAGAACATCAATATGAGGGAGGGGGAAGTCATCTTTAGGACACGCCCGGTTGAGGTCCCGGAAGTCTATGCAAATCCGAACTTTCCATCTTTCTTCATAACCGGGACAATGTTAGCCACCCAATTGGGGTAAAGGACAACTCTAACAAATCTAGCCTTGTGGAGTTTATCGACCTCTTCTTTCATTTTTAAAGCCATATTAGGGTGGAAACGCCTCAACCGTTGTTTGACCGGAACAGACCCTGGCTTAAGTGTAAGACGATGTTCAACGAGCGCAGGGTCTAATCCCGGCATATCCTCATAACTCCAAGCAAACGTGTCCTTGTATTCTTGAAGAACTAAAATGAGCGCCTCCTCCTCGGAGGGCGGCAAGTTCTTGCTGATGAGGACAATCCTAGGGTCTTCCTCGGTACCCAGATTAATTTCTTTGGTAGGTTCTTCTACGGAGGCTGATGGTTCGTCGAATCTTCTCATACCACTAGCAAAAGCATCAGCCTCGTCCTCATATTCTTCATAACTTTCATCCCCCTCTTCAATAGGGTCTCCATCATTCATAATTTCATAAACGCCCAAACCCTCATAAGAAGCAACAGCATCTTCATATTCTAACTCTGGCAGGATAATTGGGCTTTCCACAAACTCAGGGATTGCTAAACAAGCTTGGCATCTGATAGCCAATTCTAATAAAAATCTGCGAGGAATCTCTTTACCCTTGGATTTCTTATGTGAATCTACCCCATGAATTTTATTAGAAGAAGAGGAAGAAGAGGAGGAGCAACTAGCCTGATCAGAAAGAAAAGAAGGGGGTGAAAAAGTGGATACAAAAGGTGATACAGAAGAAGACCCCTCGCCGGAGGGGGAAAAGAGATCTATCAAGGAATCTTGAAAGAGCGGCCCCTGGGTTGGGACACACTCGGGAAAGAGATAAGAAGTCTCCTCAACGGAGATGGAGGATTGGAAAGTTGAAAAATCAGCGTTTTTTTTTCATTTTTATCTTTTTCTTCATTTTTATTTTCTTTTTCAAGGAGAAAGCAGTGTGATGGGAGAATAGCAGGAGGAGTGAAATTGCAAGATTAGAGAAAGATTTAATCAATGATGGCCCATGGGGGGGCGAGATGGAGATTTTAGAAAATTGCTCGAGGAGCGAAGGAGGAATCGGGAGAGAAACTCGGATTGAATTTGGAGCAAAACTGATTGTAATCGGAGGCGGTCTTGGCACACGACCAAACCAATGAGAATGTAGAGAAGCAAGCACAGATGGATGTAGCGAAGTGAGAGAAAAGAGGCCGGCCCACAGCCTATCCACAGTGAAACCTTCTTCAAAGGGGACATCTGACTCCCCAGTATCCGTATAGTCACTCAGCAGCTGCCTCTTGTCTGTGATCACTGCTGGCATTTCAATCAATTCCTGTATGAGCGGCGGCCATTCGGATCTGTCGGCATGAAGAGGCGGCTCAAAGAAATAGTAATGTCATTCATGTCGAACCACCTGTACCAGTCACATTCTGGATCACCCATTTTCCTTCTTTTGTCCGGCCTTAAAGACTCCAGGGCTTTGTAGGTAACCAGTGGGGCAATGTGACGAGCAAACTGTCTGGCGTGAACATCTTGATAGTCAAGCAATGAAGTAATTATGGTAGTCTGCTCATTATTCTGAACGCCACCAGTAACAAAATGTGTCTTCAGTGTCCAGGAGAGTGGCTGGCGATCAGTCTTCAAAGTAGAAGTCATAAATGCCCATGGCTCTTCTTCATTTTTGCTCGGCCCTTTATAGCCTAAACCGCCTCGTACAAGCAATTTTTGCGGCTTAATGGGCCTAATCCTGCCCTGACAGTTGGCACCCAGGCCTTTGCCATCTTGATACCCCATTTTTAACAGAATGTTCCAGCCAGGGGTATTAATCATGTTCTTTTTCTTCTTCCCCTTAGAAGGCAGGGGTGTCATAGCAACCGTGGTAACAGTTTCAGATGGCATTGGCCGTGGACGGGGGACGTCCAGCACAGATAACAGTGGCTTATTGGCAGGCCAAATAGAAGGGACTGATGAAGCCGCATGAATATCTTCCTCTGGCAGAATCGGCATGCTGGTCACCTTGATAATACGGCCCTTGTGTGGGAATTTGAGACACTGGTGATTTGTAGAGGGCACCGCATCAAGTTGCTGGATATACGGGCGGCCAAGAATGCCATTAAATGTTGGATCCATGTCTAAGATGTGAAAATCTGCTGTGATGGTGGCAGGACCCAAGCTAACTTTCAATGTGATCATGCCTAGAGGAGGCTTCTTTGTGTTGTCATATGCAGTGACCGTTATGGTGGACGGCCGAATCTGGCTTTCTGGTATGCCACATAACTTCAAGGTGCTCGGTGGCAAAACATTGATGGATGCCCCAGTATCCACCAGACATTGCTTAACAGCCACCTTATTGATGTCGACTGTGATGCATAAGGCATACTTCCTTGCTGAGATTGGTGCCAGTTCGTGCTCATGAAAAGTAATTGCCGGCTGACTGCTAGCAGGTGTTAACACCGTGACTATCTGCTCAACTGGAATGTCTTCATTAACCATTACCTTCTGCAGATATTCCTTTAGAGCCAGCTGATGAGTGGTGGACCGTTTGATCAATTCCAGGATCAAAATTCTTGCCGGAGTCCGGTCCAAATGTTTTAACAAATCATATTCAGTGCCCGGTACAGACCCTTGTTCTTGTTCTTGCTCTTGCGGCCCCTGCACGGGCTCTAGCTCTCTTTGTGGAAAAATACGGTGGAAAATCCGTCCGCTGCGGAGCGGCGCCACGCCTTGTAGAGCCTCTGTCGGGGCAAGTGTGGGAGGAGAATTAGAAGAAGAAGAAGAGGGAATGCCGGTGGCAGTGTTCAACAACAGGGGTGCCCCCGTAGGAGGCGTGGGAGTAATGTTTAGCAAAGATGCCCCCGTGGGAGGCGCAGGAGAGTGATTTGACGAAGATGCCCCCTCAGGGGGCGTGGAAGTAGAAAGGGATACCCGAATGCGAGGAGCATTGGCGGGTGGTCTAACAAGAAGAGATCTGGGTATGAGAGGTGGGGGAACTGATGGCGGAGGAACCCTTGCTGGTGTAGGAGTGGTAGAGGGTGTAGCGGGTGCTAGCGGTGAGCGAAGTAGGAGTGGCCTGGACGGCGGAGGTATAGAGTTGGTGGTGGAAGGTGGGGTTCGTCGTGCGGTAGGTTGTGGAGGTGGCAAATGGGTAAGAAGAGAGCGGGCCGGCAAGGCCGTAGAACTGGTGGAGGTAGATGGGTTGACGGGGCGTAAAAGAGGACGTCCCGATAGGAGAGTAGAAGAAGAAGGAAGGGTGCGCAAAAGGCGCGGAGGTTGATTTTGATTCGGATCATGATGAAATGCCCCGACAGAGGCGTTTTCTTCGTGCCATCCCTGTCCTCTCTGCACTTCGTAGAGGGATGTGACAGGGTTCACATGCTGATTAGGGGCGTGCTCTGGCAATGGATTACGGACAATCCCCATATCCTGCTGGGGTGCTGGAGCTTGCTGTGGTTGAACTTGTTGTGGAGCGGGTTGCTGAAGTTGTTGATTTTGCTGTTGCCGAGAAGCCCTTCTTTCTTTCATAGCGGCTATGAATTGTCTCATCTCATCCCAATTGATGTCACCCTGGTCATTTAGATCGTAGATGTAATCTCTGAAGTGGAAGCAACGATCAAGGTTGTGACCAGGGCCGCGATGAAAAGCACAATAACGGGATGTGTCAACATTAGCGGGCCACACGGTTCTTTCCCTTGGCAAGGCGAGCAAGTTGGCGGCCATCAGAGCATTAAAAATATCGGGGAGACTTTCGGGAAGTGGAGGATAGTGGTCCCTTTTGGGGCCAAGTGGTGGTCTCCGTTGTTGTTGTTGGCCGTAGTTGGCAGGTGGGGGCATTTGATGGTATTGTGGTGGAGCTGGAGGGTCTACGCGGGGGGCTTGGTTTTGCGGTGGAGCGAAGGAGTGTTGAGGTGCGAATTGGGGTTGTGGAGTAGGGTTAAAATGAGAGTTCTGTCGTAGAGGCGGTGGTGGACGTGGGTTAGCTTGATGGTGGGGGTTGCCAACTGCGCCGACTTGCTCGTTTGTGACGGTGCCCTCAGTTGTGGGCCCGCTGTTAACATTGGTGGTTTTCTTAAACAGCCGAGGCTTCGGCTCAAACATACCCATAATGGGCGAATCCTTCATCTGTGTCTGGATGTAACGAGCCCTCTCATAGAGCTCTTCCATAGTAGTCAGCCGGTTCATGGCCAAAATATGGCGGAATTGAGGAGTTGCATTAGAAATAATCATCTTTACTTGCTCCTGTTCCGACAATGTGTCTTTCAGCTTCTCGGCCATCGACCGCCATCTGTCAGCAAATATGATGAAGTCCTCCTCAGACTTCATTTTCTCTGCAACTAAATCTGTAACGGACAGAGAGGGTCCAACACGGTCTCTATACTTTTGCAAGAATTTCCTTTGGACAACATCGAAGTCACTGGCATCAGCTGGCTCCAAGGAATAAAACCATTCGAGGGCTGGCCCCTCCAGAGATCTTCTGAATAAATAGGCCAGAGAAGCCTTGTTGCCTTGCCAGAAGGAGGTCTCGTACATAAAATCCTTCAAATGAATGACCGGATTGCCAGTTCCATTGTACCGCCGAAAGTTCGGCATCTCAGACGGAGGAAGATGGAAAATTGGCAGAGTGGGGAGCGAGATTTCTGGTGCATTCTTGGCCGCAGTGACTTTCTTAAGCTGTTCTTCCATGTGGGCCATCTTCTGAAGTAGCAAAGCATTAGAGTCGGACTCAACTGGGGCCTGAACAAAAGAATGTGGTATAGGCGACCGTAGAATCTGAGGAGGTTGGGGGAATTGGTGCCTAACTGCAGAATAACTCGCCTGCTGGGCCGGTATGGCCGTGACAGGCGTTGGTGGACGAGAGGGGGGTTTATGCAAGACCGCCTGGTCGTTAACGGGGTGATGGCCACTCTCGGCCGGAGGGGGGTTGGAAGACGAAGAGGGAACAGACTTCCCTTTCAAGGCGGCCTGGACAGCCTGCCGCTGGGAATCATCCAACTGAGATAGTGCATTAATTAAGTCCGTGACATTGAAGGATGGGGAAGGGTTCCCCGAAGTGTTGGAGGGCAAAGTCTGAGAAGAGGGCACAACCTCTTGAGGAGTGGTATCAACCACATGGATTTGAGGATGATGAGACTGAGGGTGAGGGTAATTTCCCTCATAATAGATGGAATCCTGGAGAGGGGTCTCATATTGACCAAAGACATTCTCGTCCTCATCATCATAAGAATACCCATAGCCTGCCATGTTGATGATCTTACCTGAACGGAGTTTCATTTTTTTTTAAGGGGAGAGACAATTTTATAAAGGCACTATTAAACAAACAACCACTCAATCCAAACAAGCCAAATCACCCAAGCAAGTGTATGCAGCCAAGTTGAGATGAACGCAAGGTTTTAGTGTTCCGCTTGAGATTAGAGTAGATTGAATTGTTGAATAGTTCACTTATGTTTGCAATGTGAAACCTAGTTGATCCAAGTGTAACCTCCGGGTCAACTAGATTCTTTCTCTCTCCTCACCAACGATAGGTTCTCTAAACTCCGGGTACTTCGAGGGTACAACCAGCCCGGCGTCCGTGAGGGAATCCACGGGTGCGGGGACTTATGGAGGTCTTGGAAAAGGGATTTCCGGTCCAAAGAGACGGAGTGCTCAATGGAGGGTTGTCCCGATTCCAAGAGAGGTGTGTGGAATCCTAGTGTAGAGAGAGGAGGTCTCTCAACCAAATGCCACAATATGCAAAGTAATATGATCAAATCAAAGCAATATAGGCAAGCAATATGACAACCAAACAAACTATCACAGACATCAGCAGGAAGCAGGGTTCTGTAAAACGCAGGAAAGAGACGACCTGGGGCAGGTCGCTATCAACCAAAGCAACGACAGGGTCACTGTCGTGAATCACTGCGAGAGGCTATGAGCCAGCAGCGAGAAACAGAAACACGCCTCTGGTAGAGGCGCGAAATCTGACAGGGACGCCTCTGCGTGAGGGCGTCAAATCTGAGGAAGCGCCTTGTGGTGAGGCGCTATGTAATAAAAGAACGCCCTGGGGCAGGGCGTGAATTCACAGGCAGAATGATTAAAGCAGTAAGATGATATAAAGACGTCTTGACGGCAGACGTAACATAAAAATTGGACGCCCTGGATGAAGGCGTTAGTAAAATAAACACGCCCCTGTGAAGGGCGTTAAAACTAAAAAGCGCCCTCGTGGAAGGCGTCAATTCAGAGAAATATGCAAACGCAAGCTGGCTGATCCCGGAGTGTGCAGTGTGCACAGTGGAGGGTGCCCGAGGGACACAAAGGAAAGGGTACCGAGGGTACCAAGGGGGAAAGGGCACGCGTGGGTGCCAAAGGGGAAAGGGCACACGAGGGTGCCAAGGGGAAAGGGCACGCGGGGGTGCCAATGGAGATGGTAATCAAAAAGAAAACAGTGGAAGTCCCACCGTGATCGCCAATTTGTGGATGGGCATAAATCCCACACAATCACAAGAGAATAATGATGTGAAAAACATGGAGGATAATGATGATTAATGCATAAATAAGGGGAAGAAAAAGCTTGCACGTGGTGCAAATATGGAGATGTGATCGCCAGAGGGGTTACCTCAATAATAATAAAAGGGAGATCGCGAATACCTGGTGAAGATTGAAACGCGGGATGATGTGAAGTTCCTTCCTCCTTCTTCAATCGGCCGGCCGATGAGAAGGGTTATTCTTTTGATTACCTTGCAAAAAAGACAATGAAACAACAAAGCAAAAGAGGGGATCAGCCAATGCAAGTAGTATCAATCCGAAGATGAAGTTAAGATGAGAAAAAGACCAAACATGCGCACCTTATTATTTTGGTTTTAAAACCCCTAAAGAGGAATTAGGGAGAGAGGAGATATGTGATAAATCTAATGCAAACGTGAAAAGGAGAAAAAGGAACAGGACTGATGATGGAATTGATTAATGCAAAACGTAAAAAGGAGCACAGTGGATGATCGGTTGATGAAGACAAAACAAAACAAACGAAATAAAAGAGAACCCTGCTGTCCCTGTTGACAGTAAAGGGAACCAAGGATGGACGTGGTTGACCGGATGAGGAAGCAGAGGAAGCCGAAGTCTTCCTATCAAGCACATGACAATAAGGAAGCAGAGGCTCTGAACCTTGAACCTCTGGAACGTCTGGAGCTTTTCTAATCTCTTCAACCTCTGGAGTCGTCAACCTCTGGAGTCGTCAACCTCTGCCTCGATCGACCAGATCATGATTTTATAGGATTTCAGTGGGAGATAAGCTCGAGTTTGGTAAGATAAGGATAGGCAATGTTCAAAGAAGGCAGGACTCTACCTCCAATTCGAGCAAGGAGACTATTGGAGGCAGGACTCTATACAGGAAAGAGGAGTTAAAGCAAGACACGAAAGGTGAAACACGACCTTGCGAAGGGCGTCAAATCAAGAATTGACGACCTACAGCAAGACGTTACTCAAAACACGACCTCTACCAAGGGCGTCACTTCTTGGATTTAATTTTGGCAATAAAACTTACTTTATTTGAAAATTATGAGAACACGCCTATGATTGAGGCGTTAATTTAAAACACGCCCTGAGGAAGGACGTTAACCAATAATTAAATTGATTTTGAATTTACTTTAAAATCGGATAATACCAGGAATTGACGCCTTGACATTTAGTCATCCTTTCTTGAGAAAACGCCCTAGATAAGGTCGCCATTTAAATAACGCCCCTCTTCAGGTCGCGAATCATAAAATGTAAAAATAAATCAAAACCACACACAAGAAAATAGAAAAACTTCATATTATGAATATATTGAAGTTCACTTGGGGCGTCATCATAGTGACATGAGATTTGATCAACATAGCGTCATTTTTGGCGTGTCTACACGGTGCTATCAGTTTAGAGATTTGGTATATGATTTATACGAGGGCCAGAGGATTGATTGGGCCCAGATGCACACATTGATCGAGGACATCAAGCAGAGGCAGAGACAAGCCCGGCCACAGTAGGCGGCGCCCCAGCAACAGCAGTAGCAGCAACCCCCACAGCAACAACAACCCCAGCAATAGTAGCAGTAGCAACAAGACCTTGGGATCCATCAGAATCCCATGCCAGTACACTCGCCCGCTCCTCAGCAACAACAACAACCGCCGGCGCCGGCACCGGCCCAGGTAAACATTGTTCAGCACCCAGCCCCCAATGCTGGGTGGACTTTTGATGATGAAATCCCCGCACACCTCTTGGCCTTACACCACAACCATTCCCCCGCACCTGCTATCCCCTCCGTCCTCAGGCCCGCCGTTCTGACCTCCACTCTACCCATTATTCCATCCGCACCACCCATCAGGCCCACCGCATTCCCCTCCATACCGCCAGTCCTTTCACCATCACCCACCATACCCTCCATCATGACCCCTCCACTTAACCCTTCGCCCATTTCCCCTTCACCAGGGCCCATTAGACCAACCACAGTCATCCTTACTCCCACTTCTACCCCTTCCACCTACCCTACTAGGCCAAGCGGGGGTCCCTCTCAGGCCGTGCTGGCCTGACATTGTGCCCTTCGGAGCGGGAATCCATTGCACAATATTTATCCTTCTACTCCTGCACCCGCACCTAGCCCTCAGGCTTCTCCCTCAACAGCTGAAGATGCAGACCCCATGCCGGGCATGAAGTACGATTTGTTACAGCACTTGGACCAGATGCCGGCTAAAATTTCAGTTTTGGAGTTGATCAAAAGGTCGCCGCTGCACCAGGATGCCTTGAAGACTTTTTTGTAGAAAGTAATGGTGAATGAAGATGTGGCGGTGGACAGTTTACCGACAGTGTTGGCAACAATTACAAGGGGGCCTTCTATTTCATTTTCTGAGTTAGAACTAGCTCCCCCAGAGGCACGGCAGATGCCACTCTGTATCACCATTTCTTTGAATAAGGTGGCGGTGGAGTCAACCCTCGTGATCACAGGAGCATCGATAAATGTGTGTCCAATGAGTACCCTCTGTGCCTGTAACATTTCAGAAGACATGCTTAAGCCCACACCGACCATAATAGCAGCGTATGACAACTTCAGGCGTGCTTGTCACAGGGTCGTGACTGTACAAGCCGATCTAGGGCCTTTGGTTATGGACGTGGAATTTTATGTATTGGACATAGACCCAATGTTCAAAGCAATTCTGGGTAGTTCATGGATAAATAGTTTGAATGCTGTGCCTTCGACCGTCGACCAATGCCTGAAATTCCCATTCCAGGGCCGGGTGGTTAAAGTGAAAAGTATCTCCACCGTCCAATCTATTGATGCCATTACAGATAAGATTCTCCCTACATTGTGGCCAAGCAATAGGCCAGTTTTGTCAGTAATGGACTTAAATTATTCATGGGCATATGCGTCACGCAAGCCTGCCACTGCACCAACAAATGTCAAGATTAAGTCCAAGATTAGAGATTCCAAAGGGTGGCACATGATTCTGAAATTGGGTTATCAGCCGGGCCCGGGTCTCAACGCACAATTACAGGGACGGACCAAGCCCGTCCCTAAAGGCAGGAAGATGGGCCGCCGAGGCCTTGGCTACCATGATTCAGCAATGTCGATACTCGGAGATTCTGGGCCGTTAACGTGGGACTATCGACAACATTTTGTGAAAGGCCCGCTGCAGCCCGGCACTTTGAAGAAGCCACCGCCATATGCTGTTGTGAATGTTGATGCCGCCTGTGATGTTTCTGACCCACCGCCACCGCTGAAGGGGCTGGTGGGTGATATGGATGATTTTTGTGTTTGCTTTGAAAAGCTGTTCAGCGAAGAAGAAGACTGTCCGAGGAATAAGGAGATGCAGCTGGTGAAGCATTCTCCAACGCAGCTAGTCCGTCGGAGGCCACGAGAAGTGGGGAGCTCTATCACAACCTTTTCTCTGTCCCCGTCCCGTCTTGCGTCTCTATTTCAGCAATTGGGGTTTGTCCCCCGTTCCCCTCCAATTCTGGTCGACCCATACTTCACGGAGAGACCACCTGAAATTCTGTTCGTGCCGTGTGCATGTGGGTGCTGCCCACCTATTGATCTTTCAACTTTGTTTACTCCTCCTCCCCCCAATGCCCAACTCCACGAGATGTGGTTTCGATCCTCTGATCCATTCTTTTATTGCATCTTCTTCGATTTGTTCCCCATGCAACTACCTCCTCCCCCGTCTTCTTCCTCCTCTTGTCTCGTGATCACCTCTGACCTCCAAATAAAAATACCAATTTTAAAACAGAGGTTTCAATGGAAGATTACGTTATTTTCAGTCCGTCCTCTCCCCAGGGGCACGAGACCCCTGCTTCTTTCCCTTTAGACTTCTTATCTCCTAGGTTAGATGTACAGTGTGCAGAGTCTCCTAGGATAGTCGAGTCAGTTAGGGTAGAGTCTAGTTCAAGTCTAGTCAGCCCATTCACGTCTGCGGCGCACCCTGTGATGCGTCATTCCAAATCCATCCTTGATAGGTTTCTGCAGGATTTGGCCGAAAGATGGCATGCCCTCTTAGGTGCCCGGAGTTTGTAGAGACCTCAATTGTCTTAGAGAATGATGAGGAATTGGATGGGGTGTGGAGCAATGATGGATTGGGAGTATATGAGATTGTAGACGAGAAGGATCCATCCGATGATGAGGAAAGCGAAGCAGACGACACTGCCGATTTGTACGCACAAGGTTTGAAGAGGTTCGACGAACCGTCCTCGGCAGTGGATGAGCCCACTAAAGAAATTAATCTTGGAACAGAAGAGGACTCCAGGCCCATACTTATTTCTGCTAATCTCCCTCCTCAGGTTGAAGAGGAGTTAATCAAGGTTTTGAGGGAGTACAACGATTCTTTCGCCTGGTCGTATGAGGACATGTCGGGTCTTGACCCCACGTTGGTTGAACACCGATTGATTCTTAAACCAGGGGCAACACCCATTAAACAAAAAGAAAGAAGGTTCCACCTGTAGATGGCCTTAAGGATAAAGGAAGAAGTTGATAATTGCACAAGGCCAGGTTTATTAGAGTTGTATTGTATCCGCAATGGGTGGCAAACATAGTCCCAGTAATGAAGAAAGATGGCAAAATTCATATTTGTATTGATTTCAGGGACTTGAATAAGGCATGTCCGAAAGACGATTTCCCGCTTCCTCACATTGATGTATTAGTTGATAACACAGCTGGGTATGAGGCCCTCTCATTCATGGATGGTTATTCTGGATATAACCAAATCCGTCTTGCTCCTGAGGATCAAGAGAAGACCTCGTTCACTACGCCCTGGGGCACATACTGCTATGTTGTTATGCCATTTAGATTAAAGAATGCAGGTGCTACTTATCAGAGGGCAATGATGGCTATCTTCCACGACATGATGCATGTGTACTTAGAAGCTTACGTGGATGACATTCTGGTAAAGTCGAGGTCCAAAGAAGAACACCTCGCCATTCTAGCCAAAGTGTTGCAAAGGGCTAGGGAGTATAAATTGAAAATGAATCCAAAGAAATGCGTGTTTGGAGTTGCATCAGGAAAATTGCTTGGGTTTATAGTTAGTAAACAGGGGATTCAGATCGATCCGAATAAAGCAAAGACCGTTATGGAGATGCCACCGCCTAAGAACATCATCAAGCTCAGAGGTTTGATTGGGCGCTTACAATTCATTAGAAGATTTATATCTCAACATTCGCAAGGATGCCGCCCATTCTATGAATTATTAAAGGCAGGAACTAAATTTGAATGGAATGAACAATGCCAAAATGCCTAGGAGAATCTTAAGGTCTATCTTTCTAATCCCCCGGTTTTGCAACTACCCATCCCTAGGAAACCCCTGATCCTATACAATTCTGTTATTGAGGATTCCCTAGGAGCTATCTTGGCTCAGGTGGATGATGAAGGAAGGGAAAGGACAGCATACTATCTTTCAAGGTTGTTTAATCCCACTGAATCCAAGTATACTGCCATGGAGAAGACCTGTGCAGCACTAGTATGGGTGGCTCAGAAGCTCAAACACTATTTTCTTGCCCATGAGGTCAAGCTGATCTCTAGAATGGACCCTATTCGTTATCTTTTAAAAAAACCTATCCTTTCTAGCCATTTAGCTCGCTGGCAGAGCTTTCTTTCCCAATTCGATATCACCTTCATCGTCCAGAAAGTGATCAAGGGATACGCCATTGCTGAGCATCTTGCTCATTCTCATATCCCTCACACTGATTCAATCCAGGATGAGTTTCCTGATGAACACTTGGCAGTAATCACTCATCTTCCTTTCTGGTCTCTTCATTTTGATGGTGCGCTCAATTCCCAGGGCCGTGGAATTGGTGCCGTTCTCCTCACTCCGGAAGGCGTGACCATCCCTATCGCTTATCAACTCTCTTTTCCTGCCACAAATAATATAGCCGAGTATGAGGCTCTCCTTGCCGGTCTGAAGCACGCCTACCTCATGGGCGCGCGATACCTTAACATCATAGGAGACTCTCAGTTGGTGTTGCGTCAAGTTCTGTCAACTTACCGCACCCGTGACCCCAAGGTTAAGCCCTATCAAGATCTAGTCATGCTTTTGGCTAGGCAATTCCGGAAGCTCATCTTTCATTCCCCCTCAGTCGCGCCACTAAGACCATTGTGGTCCAGCGACTAGACGCTCCTTCTCTTCAGGATCCCTGGTTTGACAACCTTAGGAAATCTGTAGAAATGAAGGCAGAAAGGGAAGATGTGAAAGAAGTTTCGTTAACTGAGCTTGAGGAGATCATAGAAGAAGAAGAATTGCCGTGGTATTATGAGATTGAACAGTATTGCAGGGATGGTTCCTTTCCCGAGATGGCAAACGCCGAGCAGCGTAAGGCCATTAGAAGAGTCGCCGCAAGATACACAATTGTTGCTGGAGAATTGTATAGGCGGGTTCTCAATGGAGTTCTGATGAGACGTTTGGATGACGATGAGGCTTGGAAGGTAGTAGAAGCCGCTCACTCCAGTGAGTGTGGAGGGCACGTAAATGGGCAGGCGTTGGCGAAGAAGATTGTTAGGCAGGGCTATTACTGGCCAACCCTAGAAGAAGATTACTCCACCTATGTCCGTAGGTGTCTTCAATGCCAGCTCCATGCTGACAAGATCCATGCTCCTGCTTCCTCTCTCCATCCTCTCTCTGCTAATGTATAAACAATGTGCAGACTTAGAACGCAGCAATGTGCAGACTCTGCTATAATGAACGATGCCCAACTGCATAGTGTATGGACTTAGAATGCATGAGACAGCAATGTATAGACTTGCACGAGTAGGCGACAATGTGTAGACTTGATGCACGAACTGTGCACAATGAACACAGATGTACAGACTTCGTGGAAGGCATGTGCAGTGATGTATAGACTTGAAAGACGATGCTTGAGACAATGCATGCACAGACTTGGTCTTACAATGTATAGGCTTGAAGGTATGCACAGAGACGCTAAGTAAGACGGTGGTGAACAGAATTAGTCTCAAGACGATGCAATGTATAGACTTGAGATGAAGGGATGCACAGCCATTGGATTGTATAGACTTTGGATGTACTGTGCGAGACAATGTATGGACTTGAATGCGTGCATAAGACGCTGAATGAGATGGTCGGATGTACAGACTTGGGCTGTACAGACTTCAAGTTAAATATGCATAAAGACGCCAAGAATGTATAGACTTGTGTGAATATGCCAAGACCATGTACAGATTTGAAGTGGCATGCAGCAGACGATGTACAACCATGGCTCATGAATGTATAGACTTTGCCAGCGCCAAGTCGATGTACAGACTCTGTGAGCGCCAGGCCGATGTACAGACTTTGCGAGCGCCAAGTCGATGTATAGACTCTGCGAGCGCCAGGCCGATGTACAGACTTTGCGAGCGCCAAGTCGATGTACAGACTCTGCGAGCGCCAAGCCGATGTATAGACTTTGCGAGCACCAGGACCATGTACATACCTAGTGTCTCATGCAACCAGACAAGTGAAAGCACACGCAATGTAAAGACTTAGTGCAAATAGGATGTGCAGACTTTGTAGCATGCAATGTATAGACTTGATATCAAGGAATGCACTGGCTGTACACACTTGAAGTAATGCATGTGAACATGGCGCTGTACAGACATATGTATGCATGGATGCAATGAGCAAGCCACGAGCCAAGTGGCGATGTATAGACTTGTGTTATGCACCCAGACAATGTATAGACTTGCACATAGAGACGCTGCATGAGACGATGCATTGTATAGACTTAGCGATGCAATGTTCACACTCACATAGACACTGAGTGAGACGCTGGACAATGTACAGACTTTACTTCGTGCAAGCTACAGGACAATGTATGGACTTTTAGATGCAACGTAGGTAAAGATACCAATGTATAGACTTCCTATGCCTGCGTCAAATGCGATGTACAGACTTGTTATATCTGCGACACATGCAATGTACAGACTTGCTATATCTGCGACACATGCAATGTACAGACTTGCAGTCAAGAGATGCACTGGCTGTGGCTGTATAGACTTGATCAATGAATCAACCAGAGGTTGTACAGACTAGCCACTAAGGAATGTGCAGACATGCACACATGCACAATGAACTACAGCATAAACATATCAGCAGAGAAGCAATGCACCGATGCATAAACCAACCGTGGAGTGTACAGACTTTGCTGAGGGATGCACACATGCAAAATGAACATGGATGAACAAACGATGTGTAGACTTGGGTGTGTGTGTGCTGCACAGACTTAAATGCATGCACAAAACAATTTATGCATATCAGCTAAAACATCATCAAGGCATAAGGCATACAGATCTGAGAGTAGACAGAGTATTACCTGATCTGAGCATTAATCTTACCTGTCATGATTTGACTTTGACTTAGGTTGACTTCATGACCTCTGAGTCATCCTTAAACATGTTCTGACAGTTTCTCATAATACAACATGATTATATCATCAATGATGTAACCATAATGACGCATAATATTTATCATCATCAAAACTCCAGAACCACAGGGGACACAACAATCTCCCCCTTTTTGATGATGGCAATATTATGAGTCATTGCAATAGATTCATCATGATGATTATGAAATACCATATGACAGTCAAGAATGAGCATGTAAAACACCATGTGATGCAAGTGTTGATTGATGCAAATGATGACTCACAAAAGTTCTCCCCCTTTGACAACATCAAAAAGAATGGAATGATCATTGACTATAGAAGGAGATGATAAAGGAGCTATTATGCAATGCTGGGTTACTATCATCTAAAACTCCCCCTGACAAGATACTCTCCTGAATGGACATTGAACCACAGGGACATGCAAAAATTCTCCCCCTTAGATGGACAGTGATTGGAATGAAGCACAGGACAAAAAGAAGTCAACAGTTAGATCTGAAATAATGGAGTACAATGTGAAAGTAAGCATTCAGAATGAATGAGAAAGGTTTTCAATGGGATATCAATTTCATAAATCTGATTAAACAGGTATTTTAGACTCTTCTATTATAGAGATTTATGAATGATGCTTCATTGACAAGTCAGATCAGAATATGATGTATACAAGGCATGTTCATTAGCATTCTGTACTCATATCTGAAATCAGTTTTAATAAAAATGAACCTTGCTTTCATATTGAAAGTCTTGTTTAACCTTCTTCTTTCTTACTCACTCAATTTCAAAGATTCCTTTAAGAGATGCAGTCAATAGTAATGAAGTTAAACACATAAGAAAACATTTGTTTCTGTCAAGGGTTCCAATAGAATATTTATTTTGCACACATTTTCAAATGATACACTAGATCAGCAATAATTTTCATAACAATCTTCATGAGCACTTGAGTTTAGTACACCATTGTAACTAGAGGATACACGTTGTTTAGACGCCAGTATCCCTAAGCACTTGGAAGGACTAACTGTCATGCTTCATAAGAACAGAGATAGCATTTACACTTCATGACACACTATAAATCATTTCTTTGATGTGTGAGATGTATTTCTCAGTGTGCATGCCATTCCTCTGCCAGATTATCAATCATTCTTAAGCAGAGTTAACTATGGCACCTCATGACACAGTCCTTTGGACATTGTTTCTCAGTGACCAAAGTCATTGCTCTGACAAGATTTATCCTTAGACATGTTCCAGATTCTCAGATGTTTAAAATCAATACTAATTTCATACATATCAATCAAGGAATATCATGATTTCAGAATTTTTAGAATTCAGAAGAGTTTAAAAGACACAACATGAAAATGTTAGTTAAAGTTTATTAAGACTAACTCAGATATTTTCAAGATATGTTCATAAACAAACACAAAACATACATGAAACTTCAACCGGCTGAAAGTATCAGACATTCATAGTCCTATATAATAGAAGATTCCTCTTTAAGTTATTTTCATATTTATGATCAAGATATGCACAGAGAAGTCTTTCTGAATTTTCAGGGAAGGCCGAATCATTTTAAAGAGTAGCCAATTCAACAGTTGATACCAATGAATAGGATGAGTGAAGATGGCTGATAATAGTTGAAGCAGGAAGCTAAAATGTGTTGCATTTCACATTGATCACAGGGATTTAAGCAAGATAGTAGTTCAAACTGAAAATGGGAAGTTTAGTTGATAGACATGAGCAAGATAGATAGTTATGTGATTTCAAGAACATGAATAATGCTCCCCCTAAATGTATGCATGAGCTAGCACTCAAGGTGTCGACACTTCTAACTAGTAAATGCAAGTGCAGTGAGCTGACAACATGTAATATATGTAATGATCACATGAACATTTAGACTGCTCCTCGTGCAATTCTAAACTATGGTACCAGGCGGAGGACTTGGTCTAAAGACAACCTCACACATAGCAATCACTTCCAGACAGAATTCATCTGCCCTTTAGTATCTCACTATTTATATACCAAGAGTCATGCATGACAATCCAATATCAACAGTCCTAAGTGTATCAGATTTTCAATGACTATGTCAAATGCATGTATATGCAATTCACATATATGCACACACAGCTCAAACGTAAAACAAGTAAGCCCATGAAACTCAATGCAAGCGTCAGAACAAATAGAACATGTATGCATGAATCATGATATGCAGTTATCTATAGCAAACGATTTCAGATAGCAGAATTTAAGGTAAGTTTTCGGAGCTGACCTTAATAGTGCTCTCTTGAGGGTTTCATTCTTGAGTGCCTTGGATTATTAACCCCTTTATTCATAGCTTCCAAGGCACACCTGCAAAACAATGGGTTATTTTGATCCAACAGGAACCCAAGTAATTTTGGGTCCTGTATTACCCTCAACAGGTGTTCTTGATCTTTTGTAGACAACGCTGTCATCATAGCCCATCAACTTGCAATTGGACATGGGATGTCCAGACTTACCACGGTAATGACATGAGACAGTAGGTTTTAAATTTCTTTTCTACACATTAGCATTATCATGGAATCTATGTGGATTAACATGGAAATTTCTGTTACTTGCATGAAATTTTGGTTTACCATTACCTGCCCACTAGCATTCTGAAGCTCAGTGGCCAAGTTTTCCACATTCAAAAATATGCAAGAATCTTTTCTTTAAAAACAGACTTACTCCTACCAAAACCATTTCTGTTTGCAGGGAATTTGACAATTTCAGAATTAAATTTCTTTCCCTGAGCATGCCAGTAATCTTTTGCCCTATGGCCTGGCTTCTCACACTTGAAGCACTCATTGTGCTTGCCTCTAGGGACAATATCATTTCTATCAAAAACATTTTGATACACAGGAGTGTGATGATTGTTGCTCCCATGTGCATGCCAGCATTGTGCAACAATGTGACCCATTTTGCCACAACAAAAGCATTGAAGTTTCCTTTTAAGAATTGCATGATTTTTAGCATGGAAATGTTTATCATGCATTCCCACAGTAGACATGTCGTCTATTTTCATTAACTTACATTCATGCATGAGATGACCCATTTTATGACAGTAAAAGCATTTAGATTTCCTGTTTTGAACAGAATAGGATTTGTTAGCATAAGAAGTCCTAGCATGAAATCTATCATCATCATTCTTCATGACAAGACAATCGTTAATTACATGGCCAGAATTTCCACAGTAAAAGCATTCAATATTCCTTCTGTGAACAATTGGGAATCTTTTAGCCTTAGACTTGTTTGCATGAAATTTATTATTCTTCTTCAGTGTTTTCATTTTCACATTCTTGTTCTGTTTTTGAATCTTCTGATCATCAAACTGTTTTGAAGAAGGTGCAGAAGTGCTAGCTAAATTTGAGCTACTCACAAATGTTGCGTATAGTTTGTTCCTTACAGCCTGCTTAATTTGAGGATTGCACCCTTTCTCTTCACTTAATTTGGTGACTTCCACATTCAAAAAAGCTTTCATTTTCTCTTTACCTTTGACAAACTTTAACATGGAATGGTTCAATTCAGTTACCTCAGATTGCAGAGAAGAGATTTTGAGTTCTGAATTAGTCAAGTCTTTCTCACATGAGATAATTTGTCTCTGCATGGCATCATTCAAATTTTTAACAATTTCTAGTTCTCGTTTCAATTTCAATTCATTCTCAAATTGAATTTCCTTATCAGCAGATTTTTCTTTCTCGACAGCCAGAAGCCTCTCTGATATAACAACATTTAAGACCATGAGTTTCTTGTTTTGTTCTTTAAGACCTTTATTCTCCTCAATCATTTGTTTATTCTGAACTATTTCATCAATTAGGATTTGATCATTTCCTAATGAATTCAGCTCATTCTCTAGTTCAGAAATCTTAACAGTAAGTTCATTATTTTTGTTTTTCAGCACAGAAATTTGTTCTTTATGCTTGCCAAGTTCAGCTCGATTTTATTGTTGAAGCCTTTTAGCCTTTTCATTTTCAAGCTTCAATTGATTCATTTCTGAGCCTGTATTTTCAGCTTCTTCCAATTGCTTCTTATAGTTCCGAATATCAATCAGATAAGCATCATGAGATTGTTTCAATTTTGAGCAATTTTCACATGATAAATCAGAACAATTTTGATCAATCTTTTTCTTTAATCTTTTATTTTCAGATTTTATTTTTCTATACTTTTCATACAATTCAGCATACATTTCCTTTAAATCATCAAAGGTCATTTCGTCAGAATCAGATTCAGAATTTACCTGATCTACTTCTTCATTGCTTGAAGTACTTCCTCCTGCCGTAAGACATTTCTGATTCTCATGAAATGTGATCACTGAATCCAAGATTTCCTTCGCAATCCTACATGTAAGAATAGAGGAAATGACATTAACGTCTACAGCATTCTTCAGAATGTCCCGAACTCTTATATTCTCACTGTTCAATCGTTTATCCTTCTGGGACCATTTACTCTTCTCTCGAGGCAAAACATGTGGACCATATTCAATGAGAATCCACAGTTTTGGATCTATAGAGTTTATAAAATCACACAGATTGCGTGACTATTTCTCAAAGTTAGAACCATCAAAAACTACAGGTGATGCCATTATAAAGCAATGGAATAGACTCAGATCAATGAGCAAGAAAGCAATATCAGAAGAATGCACCGCACTGGAACTGTAAAGCACGAAATCAAATCAGCAGGATCCTCTGCAGATCGTTGGATCTGGAAGTCAGAGACCGCTCTGATACCAATTGTTGGGACGGTGCGGTGGATTTAGAGGGGGGTGAATGAATCCCACCCTTAAAAAATTATTTCGCTCAAAAAGGACTTAATCAAAAACTCTTTTGGACCAAAGAGCAAACATGTAGCTTGCCTAAACAATCATCTAGCGGAAGCAAACGAAAGCAATCAACCCACTGCACAGATGATTTTTAGGTGGTTCGGTCCACAGACCTACGTCCACCCCTCACTCCAAACCGGAGTGAGACTTCCAATAGCAACAGCTAGAACCGCAGACTCAGTCTGCAAACAAGTGCTGCCAAACAGCTTGACTAGGGGAACAACCTCCCCTCTTCCTCCAGACCGGAGGGCAACCACTAGTGACTACGCGTCACTAGCAACCAGAGACGAAGTCTCTCTTCCTCCAAACCTGGAGGGAACCCACAAGTGACACCAGCCACTTGCAATGGGAGAACAGATCTCCCTTCTCCTGAGACCACAGGAGGAACCCGACCTCAAACCAGAGAATCGAAAAGCATAGTGATCAAATAAAAGGAAAAATAAGAAGTGATAAAGAAACACAGCGACTACAAGCTGTAAATAATGAAGCACAAAGTGTGGCTCTCAACGGAGCTGACTGGCCTAGATTTGATCCACGGTCTAGCAGGAACAGATCTTCAAGCAACTTCCCTTCTTCTCCTCTAACTCTCTATCTCTCTCTCTATCTCTCTTTTTCTTTGCTGCACTTCTCTTCTTCTCTCGATCTCTACTCTCAAAGGATCTCTCTCTCTTTCTTCTTCTTCTTCTTCTTCTTCTTCTCTCTTTCTCCTCTTTTTCTTCTGTTCTCTGCCTCTCTTTCTTTTTCTTTTCACTGGATCGTGCTTCTCTGCTTCGATCACGATCGATCTTCTACAGATGAAGAAACTTCATATATATAGCAGATGACAGCTAGGGCGTGTGGACTCCATGATTCCCGTCTAGAGGCCTCAGTCCACGTGGCAGCATTTCAGCACAGTGATTCCACGTGTCACGATCAAGGCCATCTTCTATTCTTGGATCACGTGCATTCTTAATCTCCTCGAGCATAAGTATCTGTCAGTCAGTCGAAGAGGATTATCAATATAAGACTGTAAAACTTTGTACAGACTTCATTCATGCAAGCAAGACAGTGCATGGCTGTACAGACTTGGTCGAGTGAACCAATGGAGGTTGTACAGACTTAGTGTATGTGTGAAGCACAGAATGCATTAACTAAGCTTATGAGTGTATAGACTTGATAGCACATGCTGCAGTATGCATATGGTGAAGTATGTACATTGACGATGAATGCTCAGCCATGCCAAACGAATGTGTAGACTCTGCGTGCAACAATGTACAGACTTGCTCAGATGATGCATGAACACAATAGCAGGTAATGTGTAGACTATGCATGCAATGTATAAACAATGTGTAGACTTAGAATGCAGCAATGTGCAGACTCTGCTGTAATGAACGATGCCCAACTGCATAGTGTATGGACTTAGAATGCATGAGACAGCAATCTATAGACTTGCACGAGCAGGCGACAATGTGTAGACTTGATGCACGAACTGTGCACAATGAACACGGATGTACAGACATCGTGGAAGGCATGTGTAGTGATGTATAGACTTGAAAGATGATGCTTGAGACAATGCATGCACAGACTTGGTCTTACAATGTATAGGCTTGAAGGTATGCACAGAGACGCTAAGTAAGACGGTGGTGAACAGACTTAGTCTCAAGACGATGCAATGTATAGACTTGAGATCAAGGGATGCACATCCATTGGAATGTACAGACTTTGGATGTACTGTGCGAGACAATGTATGGACTTGAATGCGTGCATAAGACGCTGAATGAGACGGTCGGATGTACAGACTTAGGCTGTACAGACTTCAAGTCAAATATGCATAGAGACGCCAAGAATGTATAGACTTGTGTGAATATGCCAAGACCATGTACAGACTTGAAGTGGCATGCAGCAGATGATGTACAGCCATGGCTCATGAATGTATAGACTTTGCCAGTGCCAAGTCGATGTACAGACTCTGTGAGCGCCAGGCCGATGTACAGACTTTGCGAGCGCCAAGTTGATGTACAGACTCTACGAGCGCCAGGCCAATGTACAGACTTTGCGAGCGCCAAGTCGATGTACAGACTCTGCGAGCGCCAAGCCGATGTACAGACTTTGCGAGCGCTAGGACCATGTACAGACTTAGTGTCTCATGCAACCAGACAAGTGAAAGCATAGGCAATGTATAGACTTAGTGCAAACGGGATGTGCAGACTTTGTAGCATGCAATGTATAGACTTGATATCAAGGAATGCACTGGCTGTACACACTTGAAGTAATGCATGTGAACACGGCGTTGTTGATTTGTTTTGCTTCCTTCTCTTGTTTGTGATTTATGGTGATAAAGATGATAAACAAAAATCAATGATCTCAATCAACCCATGGACATGTGAACCATGAACCTAGGCAATCATAAGAAGCTCAAGCATGGGCAATGCTATCTCAATCGAACTATACTAAAGAAGGCAAGAAAAAAAAAACACACGCCGGAGTGTGGAGCAAGGAGTAAATAGAGACACACCACGTGGGTGGAATAAACAAAGGAAATAAGAGATATGGGAGAGAAATCAATGCCCAATACTAAAGAAAGAGCATGAGTGCCACTAAGGTAATAAAACAAGCCAAAGACTTGGTCAATACCTTAGAAATAGGGGGATGATGCACCCGCCCACGGGAGAGAGAAACCAGTAAAATCTACAGATCTGCCTTGAATGTAACGGTCCAGACCCTGTGCGACACACAAGTGTGACGGTCGCTCAATGAACCGTTAGAAAAGCCTGACGCGTCTGCACAGGACCGTCAGAGAACCTGCAGCAGCAACCTGTGAATTCTTTGAACTCCAAACCTTCCAACCGGCCAAAAAGCTTGGGCCTTGTCTAATGAACTCTGTGAACCTGCCAAAGAACGTGAAACACAAGAAAACAATCCCAAATTAGCCCTTTAAACAAGCATAGTATCAAATCATAAAGAACTTAAGATCATGCAAAAGGAAAGGGGAATACCGGGGAAGTTTTGGTTTTTTTAACCCCCCTGGGCGTTTTAAAACGTGGGAAGGATGTTTAGATGATGAAAACAATGGAGAACGTGAGAGAAAGAAGTGGGACAATGCTGCGATGAGAGGAAGAAGAGGAGAACACAAATATGCAAATTATGAACTTTGAAACCCAAAACCGGAGTACTCCCTGGACTGTGAGGCAGGTGGACGTGGAAGAAGACTCCTCTTGGATGAAGATGGCTCCAGAAAGCGGCAGCACTTCGACGCAAACTCCAGATTTCTCCTCTTTAGGCCATGAAGTTAAGGATGCTATTTATAGACCCCCAAAATCTCTGGTCGAGCAGAGGATAATCCAGCAAGAAAAGAGGATAACTCTTAGCAAACTCTCGAAGATAATACTCCCAAGAGTCCATAGAATCAAACAGAAGGTTCTGAGGATCAGATTTGAAAGAGAAATCACAAGATCAAACTCTCATCTCGACCACGGAGTAGCAAAGAAAAGACCAGACCAGCTAGGACTCTCTGTTGGATGTAACGGCTGCTCGACAGACCGTCACATGAATGTAATGCCCTAGGGAGAGACCGTCGCACTTAACCTTATCCTTAAGAAGATAAGATCAACGGAGGAAAGCTCAAGCAATAGGACTCTTGAAGGAATGTAACGGCCACGGGAGGACGCGTTAGAGGGACGTAACGGCTGCACGAAAGACCGTTAGAATCAAATGGATAGGCCAAAGATAAGGATTGAAACAAAGGCCTTAAGCCTCAGGACTCTTCAAGATGTAACGGCCATGGGCCTATGCGTCAGAAGGATGCAACGCCCCTGGTATGGACCGTTAGAATCAATAAGTATCAAAAAAATAAATAAGAGTTTGCTAAGCTTCATCCAACGAAAACACTACCAGGAACCAAACTCAACCAAGAGGCGAAGACCCATGAAATAGACCTCTAACTGATCAAGAAAGCTCAATGAAGAGTGAACAACTCGGAGCATCATATAGAATGAACAAGGAGATGACCCGACTTATCGGTCATAAAAAAGGGTGTCAACAGATGCTCCTTAATGTCCTCTTTGCAGGGGAGCGAGCGGAGGTGAAGCGAAAGCGAAATGGGACATGGAGATGAAGCGGAAATGAAGCGGAGTGGACTGAAAAGTGGGCGTTAAGGCAAACGACACCCGCTCTTTACCAACAAGTGATAGGAATTTTCTGAAAAACTTCGAACCAATCACAAGGAAATAGCCAACCAAAGGACGCATGTCTGGAGGAATTAACTAAGGAAAGGAAAACACGGCTAGCCGCGGAGGCATTGGAAAGGAAAGGGATAACTGACTAAACTCCAGACATGAATCTTCAGCTAACCAAATCAAGTGAATAGAGCGAAGGAAACTTTCTAATTCAGAGTGGAATGATTCTCCTTATTCGAGATCAAGAACACAGCTATTCACCATCATCGAGATGCCTTGAACAGATGAGACTCATGAATGCTCAAATATGCGCATGATGCATGCTGGGCTAAAACAAAAAGAAATCATTATAACGAATGCAAAGAAAGATTAAAATAACAAAATACCCGAGAATAATATTGCTAGACTGGAGAAATCAGGGTCAAGACACTATCTGCAACTACGGTGTGCAAGACAGAACTATCGTCCCCAAATTTTTCCAACCTAACGGCCTATCCAACGATTAAACATGTGTACTTAGATCATCATCATTTTTGTTTAAGGGGAACATCAGATCCCAGAACACATGAATGACCAGCCAGTTATCGAGATAATATATCATAGATAACATATAATAATGCATTAAAGGGATAAGGAACGGGATACAATACCTGACTTACCTGCCTGACGAACGGCATGATGTTTTTCATAATTGCATCCATGAGAAAAGAGGTTAGCCAACAATAAATATGAGCATGAAACGAGGCATAACCACTCATACGCATGAGAAGCATCAATAATGTGCACCATGAAAGAAAATGTAATCATTCAAGCATCAAATAGACCATTTTATTCATCAAGAAACTTGCAAGCTGTAACGGCCTACTGAGGGAGCATCACACGAAGTAACGGTCGAGGCGAAGACCGTTAGAGAATGGCGGTTCACATTCTTCAATAAAATAGTTCAAAAATGACCTGACGGTCTAAACACAACGCGTCAGAGGATGTAACGGTCTAGCGATAGACCGTCACATTTCCTGAGCGTTAAAAAAATAAAACCGAACGGTCTCAAACCTCATTCAACACTCATTCAACCAAACGCCCCCATCCGAGAGCCACCAAGGGCACCGGCGACCACCCACAAAATGGCCGGCGACGAGCCTCCACCGCCGCTGAAGAAGAGGGAGAGAGGGAAGAAGAAGGCCATCCGACGCTTCCACCGCCGAATAGAATGAGAGGAGGTGCCAAGGCCCGTGGAAGAAGAAACTAGGGCGAGGGGGCCAACAACGGAGGAAGGAGAGGTTCCCACGACCGAGGAGGACCAAGGGGAAATCCCCATGGATGAGGGAGAGCCCAAGGAACAAGAGAAGAAGAGGAAGAGGGGCCAAGACCGAGAGGTAGGCCGCCCACCCTAATCTTTCAATTTTTAATTTTTATGGTTTTTTATGTGTATGCATGTGTGAATGGGGGGTGGAAGATGGGTCTACGAACCCATTAGGATCATTTGTAGGCCTTTTGGCCAAGGTGAGAAGCCAAGGGATACAAAGGGGAGAATGCCCTCTAGCAGAGAATGTGACGGTCCTTCCAGAGACCGTCACAAGCCTAACGCATCACCCGTGGTGTGTTAGAGACATGTAACGCCCCACCCCAGGGCCATCACAGTCACCAGTGACCCAGAACTGTTTTTAGGTTTTCAATTATTCAATTTTTTTTGTTTTTATTTTATGAATGCTATGCAATGATTTTATGATGCAATTGACTAACTTATGCTCTAAAATGAATGCAGGGAAAGAGACGGACGAGGATCTGATGAGGGCATCCCTTGCCCCTCCACATTTTCTCCGGACTCGGATTGTTCGTCGGCAAGCGCCATTATGTTAGTCATGTATTTTTGAGTCTAGTCTGTAATCTTCACATTTTCTTTGAGTCAATATCATGTAATTTTTCCTTTATTTGAGTCATGTACCTAGGTTGTTGAGTCATTTTCCTAAGTATTGAGTCATTATGTTGGTTTGATAGGTTATTGGGCCCATCTCATTGGGCTAGGCCCATGGATGCCCCCCCTTCCCTTCGGTTATTAGTCATTGTGTCTTTTGTTAGGGTCCTTTGTGAAAAAAGTCATGTGCCTATAAATAGGCCACCCCACTCCTCATATGTAACAACTTTTGAAGAATCATTTGAATAGAAAAAATTCTCTAGTCTTACTCCTCTCTACCAAATCTCTCTTCCCACTCTCACCCATTATCTCTCTCTCTCTCTTTATCTCTCTCTCTCTCTCTCCCTCCACCCAATTTTCGGAATTTTCTCTCTCCTCCCCATTCACCCCTCATTAAGACCTCTCCCCTTCCCCATACACCCATTTAACTCCCCCCCAACCCAAGGTGGCATCCTCCAATCCACACCCCACCTCCCAACCCCCAACTACCCAACACCACTTTCTAAGCACCCCTTCCTCTCCCCAAGGTTGAAGGGGCTCTTCCCTAAGCCCAAATTCAAATTTCACTCTCCCTAGGGCAGTGCCCTTCCATCTCCCCACCTCCCAAACCACCTAAAGTCGCAGCCCCCCTTCCCCATACCAGCCAAGTTCACCCTCCACCTCTTACTCTCTTGGCCATCCCCTTCCCCACCCCCTCATCTTCTTCTCATTCAGCCTCTGTTTCAGACAGCAGAGTTGTAGCAACTTGCAGAGGCAGCCACGACCGTCTCTCAAATATTCAGGTAGCAAGGCCTACATTGCTGGAATCGTCATCAAGATAGCTTTCCAACGGTGGTGGTCTCGCCGGCTTCCGAGGTCGGAGCTGTCCGCAGGAGCTGATCTCCCACGACTGCGCAGAAGACCCCAGGCAGAGAACCAGAGCAAGATTGGAAGCCCGACCACGACGAACCTTTTGGGATTCAGATCATGTGTTCTTCAGAAAAGTTATTCCCTCTCAAGTCTTCTTTCATCCTAAAGAAGCAGATCTGCATTTGGACATCGGAATCTCATGTTACAAATTTTCTACTCCAAGTGTGTCAGGTCAGTTTACAGGAGCCAGAACCGACACCCCTCTACTCATCTGATCGTCTCGCTCTTCTCCGACATCTGCCAATGTCTCCGTTGGTGCCGACAGAAAGAAGACTTGGCTACGGTTCCAACGGTTCAGGTATCGCCTCAATCAGAGCTCGTTAGAGATCGTGGCACCCTCTGCAACCAGCCACATTGATCTGCACCAGACAGAGGCAGAATCAATCAGTCCAGTCCCAGACTCTGCCACGGCCAGCTCGTGAAGGCTCTGAGTGCCATTTTTGGAGGGAAGAAACTAATTCAAGCTAGCTGCCACCTCCAAGAAGAAGGTACTCAATCGGCCACCGGAACCCTCTGCTCCAATTTTGTTCGTCGGAGAAGGCAGACTACCCCCTGTGGTCCCAGGTTAGACCAGTCCTCACTCCTCCGGTTATCCCTCTCTCCACCGACATCGGATCGCATCCCCGTCAATTCCGGCTCGAAGCTACCCCGACCACGATCGTATCACCGCCAGTTTCATTCCAATCGGAGTCTGGGAGAGCCCACAGTGACTTCTGCAACCTGCTGCATCAGTTCGATACCCGCCAGAGACCAGACGCTGCTGTCCTGTTCCAGTCGCCGGCGCGGTCAGCCCCGAGTATCAAAGCTTCCCCAAAAATTCAAGCTTCATCCTCTGTCAGTTGGGAAACTTTTGGCGTTGGTCTCGTCAAGATCCGAGTTCCGTGGAACGCGTGGCAGCACCGTCTTCGACTGCCTGTCCAGTGAACCTGAAGCAGGGCAGAACCGGTGGAGCTCGGGAGGTCAAGTTTCATTGCGTAATCCCCAACCCGCTTGGCCGGCTGAAGGCCCCTCCCTGCGTGGAGGTAGTTTTGGATGTAATTAACTTAATCCCCACCCCAAGATCATCCCTCCTGCGAGAGGCGTAGTGTTGTACTCTTTACACTTTCAGGTTGAAGCGACACCGACGCGGCGTGCGGGTGCATACCCTCGCCTCCCCGCTCGCCCCCGTCTCCGGCCGGAGTCGGCATATTCACGCCGGCTAGGTGAGCTCCTGAACATCCCTCATTGCTGTATTGGACTTGCTTAGCTTAGTATTGCTATAGTTACTCCGTCGGCGGTAAGAGAGTGTCCGATTTTATATTGCCACCAAATTGAGTGACCACCGCGGGCGAGTTGAGAGTGAATCCACTTAACCCACACCCTTAGTGTGTTGGCCGCCCATGATTTGGTCATCCTAGGCCCATTTTGGGTTCTCCCCAAGCTTGCCAACCCTTGGAGCCTCATGGTCCCACCTCGGACCCTCTCCAACATCGCCTAGTTACCTTCGGGCCCTAGTGTGTGCCATACGGGTGAGCTCGCTAGTGTGAGTCCGCTGCTCAAACTTGAATGCTTGCAAAATAGGTCCAAGGTCGGTTTTACATCAAGTGGTATCAGAGCAAGTTCACAACTTGTCTCTATCAAGTTGGTCCTTGGGCATGTCTATGCATTTAGAGTCTTCAAGTGCATCACTCTTGTCCCCTAGTATGGCCACCTCATATCAACCTTATCAATCGGCCCACTCCATAAGTCCAAGCCACCAAGAGATGCCTACCACTAACACCCATAACTTCCCTGGCCATGTCAACTACTTCATGAAAGCCTTGACCTATGCCAATGAGCGGCTTGATAACATATCGGACCGACTCAACCAACTTGGAGAAAATAGGCCCGCCCCAAGGACAGACGATAGAATGGTCCCTTTCCCACTTCCCACCTTTGATGGAACCTCTCCTAGAGAATATTTAGATTGGGAAGCTACAATGGACCAATACTTCACTTGGTATCATATATCCGAGGATGAAAAGGCATTGGTTGCCAAAATGCAACTTACCAAACGGGCGGAAACTTATTGGATGCAAATTGTCGGGCTAAAGATACTTAGAAGGGAAACTCCCATCACCACTTGGAAGGACATGAAGGAGCAACTTAGAGCAAAATATATGTCCCCTTCCTACCTGGGTTACCAAAACTCGAGGAGCACTCTCACTCCTCCAAACCCACCCGTCCAAACCCTTACCACTAGAACCCAAGTCTCCAAGGCCTCCACCTCCCCACCTAATCCCATGAGGGCCCCCACACCCCAACCAAAACCCCCTTCACTAACCTACACTAGTCAAGCCTCTTTAGCCCCCACTTCCACCCCAAATGATCCCAAGGGCAAGAGACCCCTAACCGACCCAATTCCCTCCATGGTGACCACCACTCATCCAACCCTCACCATTAAAAACCATGTGGACACCGTGTCCACCCCTCCACCAAGGCCCATAATGGCTACCATCCCCAAACCCAAAACCCCTCACCCAACTCACCTCCCGCTTCCTACACCAATCTTTCCCCAACCTAGGCCTCCTCTACTTCCCCTTCCGATCCAAGTCCACCCTTGCCCACCACCCCAAGTGCACCATGCTCCAGCTATCACCAATTCTCCCGCATTAGACCTACCCAACCCATTAACACTAGGAATTGAAACCTCCACAACCCTCCACATGGGAGTAGATGCTAGTCCGGAACCCATTCCCACCCATAAGGAAGCCCAAGATCACACCAATGATAAGGAAAAGCCTCAACCCTTTACCACTTCAAATAGCCCGGATCCTCAAGAGTCACCCACCTTCACCATGAATGAGCATATACTCCAATGGCTCAAGCAAGGACCCACCCTTCCTAGCTCACCCCCACCTCTCTCACCTTTGGGATATCCATCCCAAATTATTCCCCTCTACTCCTATCACACCACAATCCAATCCTACTATGAGGTAGAAGATTGGGATGATCTCCTCAAAGGTCTAAAGTGGCAATCAGACTTGACTTCTTTATTGGCCCTAGGAGCGGACCAACCCAAGAGCCTTAACCTCATCCATCCATGCATTGGGTCTATCTCCTCGGTTTGCACTATTGGTTGCTACACTAGTGACATCCTTTTCCTTCTCCCTATAGTGGAAGAGCCCATCCTGGTCCACTCCCCTACCATTGTGATTCCTAAAACCTTGACCAACCAGCCCACCCCATACACCGGCCCAACCATTCCACTAGAAGAAGACGACTCATCACCTTTTGAGGACCTTGAGGACATGGAGCCCCTTGGTAACCCACTTTATGATCCCTATGATACATTCCAATGGGAGTCAGGGAACCCAAGTAACCCAACCACCTTAACTACCACCTACCTTTCCCTAACCCAACTCACCATGTTTGATCCAATCCACCCCATCCCAGACCCGGGTTACACCATGGGAACCATGACTTTGGGTGGTATATACCTAGGGATCGAGGAAGTGCCCCATCTCATGATATCCACCTTTCTAGACCCCTTCGACCCATTCCAATGGAAGTCCAAAGGCCCACACATAGGAGACATCTTTGTCACAAGAGTGCATAAGTCTTGGCATACAACACCACTTGGCATGATTCATAAGTCGGGTACATTCATTTATATCACCCACATGTCAAGTAGGAAGCATAAGTGGACCGTATTTGGATGTATTGGCCCACCCTCATTCATCATGAGTCTTAAGTATGAGAGGAGCATACATGGATGTCCGGGTCCCCCGACATTTGTCATACCCATGCATAAAAGGTTCATCTATGGATGTCCCGGCCCCCCTGAGTCTGTCATAATCTTCATAGCATCAAAGCATGATCGATCTACATGTGGCTGCCCCGGACCACCTTTGCATACCAAACATTGCCCACTCACATCGCATCATCAAGCATGGTATATGCATCCAAGCACATATCAAGCAACAAGCGGTGATATTCACAACAAGCGAGCAAAAACTCATGAGCGCCACTTGGAATTCCAAGTTGGTAACTTGACGATGATGACTTTGGAGTGGCCTACCCCAGGGTCACCTCCAAATTGAGGGCACGAGGACTTGGACCTTGCCAAGTTTCGAGTGGCTTTGGCAACCCGGCTTATGGGTTGAACTTTCAAAAAGGGTTTTGGGATTCTCCCCATTTCTCATGTGGCGGATCTAGCACCTTATAAGGGCACCGCGGTGGATCCTAGTGAGTGCCTCCAGCTTACACCTACCCTTGTGAGAGACACCCTCGAAGTGCCACCACAAATAGCCTGAGAGCCCGACGTGAGCACACAGCGGCAATACTAGGCAAGCAAGATCCCATCGCCAGCATGAGGGTATGACCGAGTCACTTTGTCGAGCTGAAGCGCCGTTCCCCGACTATGGTCGCGGGTTGAGTATGGAGATCGAGGATCACCCAGAGCCGCAGTTTGATGTACTACTTCCCTGGTGGACCCATACTCGACGGGGTCGAGTTTTCCCCACCCCGGGGGTATGATGAGGGCATCCCTTGCCCCTCCACATTTTCTCCGGACTCGGATTGTTCGTCGGCAAGCGCCATTATGTTAGTCATGTATTTTTGAGTCTAGTCATGTAATCTTCACATTTTCTTTGAGTCAATATCATGTAATTTTCCCTTTATTTGAGTCATGTATCTAGGTTGTTGAGTCATTTTCCTAAGTATTGAGTCATTATGTTGGTTTGATAGGTTATTGGGCCCATCTCATTGGGCTAGGCCCATGGATGCCCCCCCTTCCCTTCGGTTATTAGTCATTGTGTCTTTTGTTAGGGTCCTTTGTGAAAAAAGTCATGTGCCTATAAATAGGCCACCCCACTCCTCATATGTAACAACTTTTGAAGAATCATTTGAATAGAAAAAATTCTCTAGTCTTACTCCTCTCTACCAAATCTCTCTTCCCTCTCTCACCCATTATCTCTCTCTCTCTTTATCTCTCTCTCTCTCTCCCTCCACCCAATTTTTAGAATTTTCTCTCTCCTCCCCATTCACCCCTCATTAAGACCTCTCCCCTTCCCCATACACCCATTTAACTCCCCCCCAACCCAAGGTGGCATCCTCCAATCCACACCCCACCTCCCAACCCCCAACTACCCAACACCACTTCCTAAGCACCCCTTCCTCTCCCCAAGGTTGAAGGGGCTCTTCCCTAAGCCCAAATTCAAATTTCCCTCTCCCTAGGGCAGTGCCCTTCCATCTCCCCACCTCCCAAACCACCTAAAGTCGCAGCCCCCCTTCCCCATACCAGCCAAGTTCACCCTCCACCTCTTACTCTCTTGGCCATCCCCTTCCCCACCCCCTTATCTTCTTCTCATTCAGCCTCTGTTTCAGACAATAGAGTTGCAGCAACTTGTAGAGGCAGCCACGACGGTCTCTCAAATATTCAGGTGGCAAGGCCTACATTTCTGGAATCTTCATCGAGATAGCTTTCCAACGGTGGTGGTCTCGCCGGCTTCCGAGGTCGGAGCTGTCCGCAGGAGCTGATCTCCCACGACTGCGCAGAAGACCCCAGGCAGAGAATCAGAGCGAGATTGGAAGCCCGACCACAACGAACCTTTTGGGATTCAGATCAAGTGTTCTTCAGCAAAGTTCTTCCCTCTCAAGTCTTCTTTCATCGTAAAGAAGCAGAGCTGCATTTGGACATCGGAATCTCATGTTACAAATTTTCTACTCCAAGTGTGTCAGGTCAGTTTACAGGAGCCAGAACCGACACCCCTCTACTCATCTGATCGTCCCAGTCTTCTCCGACATCTGCCGACATCTCCGTTGGTGCCGACATAAAGAAGACTTGGCTACGGTTCCAACAGTTCAGGTCTCGCCTCAATCAGAGCTCGTTAGAGATCGTGGCACCCTCTGCAACCAGCCACATTGATCTGCACCAGACAGAGGCAGAATCAATCAGTCCGGTCCCAGACTCCGCCACGGCCAGCTCGTGAAGGCTCTGAGTGCCATTTTTGGAGGGAAAAAACTAATTCAAGCTAGCTGCCACCTCCAAGAAGAAGGGACTCAATCGGCCACCGGAACCCTCTGCTCCAATTTTCTTCGTCGGAGAAGGCAGACTGCCCCCTGTGGTCCCAGGTTAGACCAGTCCTCACTCCTCCGGTTACCCCTCTCTCCACCGACATCGGATCGCATCCCCGTCAACTCTGGCTCGATGCTACCCTGACCGCGATCGTATCACCGCCAGCTTCATTCCAATCGGAGTCCTGTAGAGCCCACAGTGACTTCTGCAACCTGCTGCATCAGTTCGGTACCCGCCAGAGACCAGACGCTGCTGTCCTGTTCCAGTCGCCGGCGTGGTCAGCCCCGAGTATCAAAGCTTCCCCAAAAATTCAAGCTTCATCCTCTGTCAGTTGGGAAACTTTTGGCGCTGGTCTCGTCAAGATCCGAGTTCCGTGGAACCCGTGGCAGCACCGTCTTCGACTGTCTGTCCAGTGAACCTGAAGCAGGGCAGAACCGGTGGAGCTCGGGAGGTCAAGTTTCATTGCGTAATCCCCAACCCGCTTGGCCGGCTGAAGGCCCCTCCCTGCGTGGAGGTAGTTTTGGATGTAATTAACTTAATACCCACCCCAAGATCATCCCTCCTGCGAGAGGCGTAGTGTTGTACTCTTTACACTTTCAGGTGGAAGCGACACCGACGCGGCGTGCGGGTGCATACCCTCGCCTCCCCGCTCGCCCCCGTCTCCGGCCGGAGTCGGCGTCTTCACGCCGGCTAGGTGAGCTCCTGAACATCCCTCATTTCTGTATTGGACTTGCTTAGCTTAGTATTGCTGTAGTTACTTCGTCGGCGATAAGAGAGTGTCTGATTTTACATTGCCACCAAATTGAGTGACCACCGCGGGCGAGTTGAGAGTGAATCCACTTAACCCACACCCTTGGTGTGTTGGCCGCCCATGATTTGGTCATCCTAGGCCCATTTTGGGTTCTCCCCAAGCTTGCCAACCCTTGGAGCCTCATGGTCCCACCTCGGACCCTCTCCAACATCGCCTAGTTGCCTTCGGGCCCTAGTGTGTGCCATACGGGTGAGCTCGCTAGTGTGAGTCCGCTGCTCAAACTTGAATGCTTGAAAAATAGGTCCAAGGTCGGTTTTACATCAGGATCTCATGGCTCCAGATCCGAGCGGTGTACCAAGCACTGCCTGATTATCAAAGAGAGAGATTGGCATCGATGGGGTTCGCCGAGGTGCTCAGCATTGAGGTGACCAGGATGGACACACCGCTGCTGTACGCATTGCACGAGAGATGGGATCCGATCAGCAGGGCATTCATCTTCCCGTGGGGTCATATGATACCCACACTAGAAGACATGGCGAGGATTGTCAGGCTGAGAGTCCATGGAGCCGCAGTGACGGGGTGGACATACAGAGATTACCGAGAGATGGCCCAGGAGCTGCTGGGGCTAGATCTGATCAGGCCCGGCCAGACATCATCCCAGCTCTCGAGATCACGACTGCAGGAGAGCTTAGGGCTGAGAGGAGCAGCCATAGCTGTGGGCAAGCTACCGGAGGAGCACATTGACCGAGTGATAGAGCAGGTGCGCCCACATGTGGCGGCAGAGGCGGGACCGGAAGGAGATCGAGTCCTGAGGCGCTTCCTTATGCTACTGTCCGGGAAGCTCCTCTTCGTGACTCGGGCGGATGTGATCAGCTGCAGGCTACTACCGATGATCGAAGATTTGGGCAGAGTCGAGAAATATGCATGGGGAGCGGCAGTCTTGGCCTTCCTGTTCGAGTCCCTCAGCACCACGGATCGGTAGACGATGCTGGGCGGCTTCTCGCCTTTCCTACAGGTAAACTTAAATGCTTTCTATTATGCTTATGATTATGCTTATGCAAATGATTATGTAACCGACTGATATTAGACTTCTAAATGTAGATCTGTAGCTACATGTACCTCCCGGGCATCAGGAGAGGCACACTACTCCACTTCGGGTGGATCCCGATTGCCAGACGATGGGTGGTTGCGAGGGACCCGGGGTGCATTATTAAATTGACCCGAGCGATCCAGGACGACTTGGATTCCTTCCCGCACACGGCGGTAAGCCCGAACTCAAAAATGCTTCCTAAATGCTTTAAATGCCTATATGCTGATAAATATGCTGACATGGACTATATGCTTTCTAGGTGAGATAGACCCCATACCGAGGTGAGAGCTACGAGGGACAGCCATGGGTGGAGGCAGCCCTCTCGTACCGGGGATGAGACATATGGTTGCACTGCATCCATGTCATCGAGCCACTCCACTACCGGCTGATCCTGCGGACTCGGGGACTACACCAGCCTGAGGTGACCTTTCCACGCCGTGGTGACGAACGCCCAGGCAAGTCAGCAAAGGGTATTAGCGGCGACGTGGATTGGTGCGCCCGAAAGGCGAAGTATGTCCACGATTGGAACCTCGGGGCAGAGCGGTGAAGGAGCGGGACGAGAGCGATGAGACGTACTTGAAAGCCTTTGCTCGACTGTACGGGGACCGAGTGTACCGAGGTACCCGACAACCGGTATGCAACTTCTAAACCCTTAAATCTAAATGCTTTTATATGGAAATTTTATTCTATATGCACTGACTCATATGCTTTCAAAATGCAGCTAGACCCCGAGGGAAGGATAGCCGAGCTCGAGGGGCTACTCCACGCCACCGTCCAGCAGCGGGACGAGTACCGGGCCGCCTTGGAGCTTCTGGTAAAATTCCCAGACTTAAAATGATTATGTTTATGATTATGCAAATGATGCCAACGTGATTGACTAACCATGATCTCTAAATGCAGCGAGCTGAGGGAGCCCAAAGAGCGGGACCGGATGCCTCGTCGTCGTCATCACAGCCGGCGAGAGGCATGGCCGAGCGTGACGCCGAGTTTGCCCGAGCAGTTGCCCGGGCCGAGGAGGCAGAGGCCACCCTCGCGGAGTGGGTAGGATGCTAAATGCTTTGACTTAAATGCTTTTTAAATGCTTATGTGACTAACCATATGAAATGCAAACTACAGGCGAGAGAGCTAGCCACAGCAGCGGCCGAGGCGAAACTGGCTCGAACTGAGGCGGAGAGGAACCAGGCTGAGGCAGAGGTCTTACGAGCAGAGGTGGTCCACTTGAAAGGAGAGCTTGAGCGGACGGCCACGCAGACGGCAGACTTCGAGAGATACCGGTCCGAGGCGCGAGCTGCGCGACTCGAGGCCCACGATATGAAGGTCGAGGTCCAGACCTTGGAGAGGACCATACAGATGATGGGCCGAGGACCAGAGCGGAGCGTCTCTCAGAGTAGAGTGCCGAGGAGTGCTGCTCGTGCTGGATCAGTGGCTGACTACCTCGTCAGTTCCTCCGGCCAACGGAGGAATGAGAGGGCGGAAAGGGGTCAGTAGGAGGAGAGTGCCTCCATAGCGCCACCGGCGAGGAAGCCGGAGGGTGGAGATGACGACGGCCCGGCAGAAAAACCGGCCGAGTGAGCTTTGTTTTTTTTTGTTATCTTGTACATGACTTATGATGAAAATGGAATGAAAAATGAATGAGAATTTCTTTTTGGTCTTTTGTTTGTTCTTCTTTTTATGTGAATGAATGGATGTGTGAATGCAGAAACGAATGTGTGAATGGGAAATGCAAGAGATGCATGTGAGAATGTGTGATTGGAAATGCAGGAAATGCATGTGGTCATGTGAAAGAATGGACGAAATGTGTGGATGAAATTATGTGTAGATGAACGGCTGGACAGGAGGAATGGAATGGAAAGTGTGTAAGAGCGCCAGGTCTATTTATAGGCAGAAAGTAATAGCTCAATCTCAGTAGCAGCCAAAGTGACGGTCTAGGTCCAGACCGTCAGGATCATGTAATGCCTCAGATGGAAGCCGTCAGAGGGGACAGAGGCTAATTTTGGAGAACTGAGCAGCAGGAAGGGTGACGGTCCATAGCCGGTGCGTCAGAGATAAGTAACGGCCAAATGCCATACCATTAAAGATGACAGAGCAGTGGGATATCAGGGCAACTAGCAGAAAATGTGACGGTTCAGGGGCGGCGCGTCAGATGTGAGTAACGTCCATGAGCAAAAACCGTTAGGAATGATTTGAACAAGAAGAAGCCAAAACTAAACGACAGAGAATGTAACGGCTCAGAGGGAACGCGCCACAATAAATAACGGTCTGATGCTAGACCGTCAGACTTGACAGAACAAGATTGGGCTAAAAGATACCCACAGGAAATGTGATGGCCCGGAGCTGGCGCGTCAAAGGCAAATGACGGCCCTACGATAGACCGTTATAGAACGAAGCGTACTCCGAGATGGATTGTGCCGTGAGAGGCCAAATCTGAGATAAGAACCCTTCAATACGCTCTAGACTCCTCCCAGACTTAGGATAAAGCCTTCTAATCCAAATCTTATCACCTTAAATCCAAAAGCAAGCCTTTAAAACTTGGAAGCTTAGCCAAAATCGTAGTTTTGCTGAATTCTCTGCTACAAGGGCTGAAGAACCTCTCCTAAGGGTAGGAAACATGCTAAAGTGAAGCTTCGAGGTGATGGCCATGGAGGAGAAAGTCTACACCGGACCTAAGGCTGAGAGAAAAGAGCACGGAGAACTGCAGAGACTAACCTCGATTCCCAAACATCTAAGTTCTAATGCTCGAAGGGTGGTAAGCTCTCTTTACCTTAGCTAAGTTCATCAATTCTGCACTTCATCTTTCCTTATGATCTTCTTCTTCTTCCTAGCCTCTTCCTGGCCCAAGATGTTATTCCAATCTGAAGTGGGTGGCTCCCATGATCAAAGAACTCCCTCTAGAAGTCGTAGCAATCCTTAGGGCATGGCACCTTCAACCCTTGTTGGTTTTAGCCAAGAACCTTCAGAAATTGTCATTAGATTGGCCAAGCATTTCAGCCCTTATAGAATTATGGCATCCACAAACACATACTTTCATCTTCCCTTCTTTTGAAGCTACAGTCCTATTAGAGGTGGTGGAAACCTACCTAGCCCTTCATAAGACTAAGGTGGGGGATGAAGACCTAGTTTGCTATACGGTGGAGCCTATTGACCCATCCTTGATCTTGAGTGATTTCATCCATAATCCAAAGGACGTGAGGACCATGATCAGCCCGCACCACATACACGTGATACCCTTGGCATAGTGGATAGTCTCTCATTGTAAAAACAAGTGGGAGAGATATGAAGCCATAGCCAAGGTGGTGTCGGTTTGCTTATGTGGAGTCTTCCTTTTCACTACAACCGACCACCTCTTAGATACCCAAAATCTCAGCATTATTAGTTGGTTGTGGCGGGGAACGTCCATCTCTCAAGCGATCCTCTCATATCCCTATGAAGGACTAAGCTCTGCTTGCTCAGGAGGACCTCTATTTGGTTCCATGATACTCCTTGAGTGTTGGACAGGAGTGAGAACCAAATTTCAACCCAAGGAGGATGCAACTTTCTCCAGCCGGATCTTCGGGAGCCACCCTTTGTTCTTTATTGGAGGCACTTCTGGATTTTCTTCACAGGTTGAATGCAAGACGGCGGACAAGAAAACACGGGATGAATGGCGCCTCTTCTTCAACACCTTGCCAACGGAGAAATTCATCATGCGACCAAGGATCCTTCGGAGCACTCTTTTTAGAATACCGCGACATCAAGGCCTAGACCTCCAGCTAGTGGGAAATACTACCATGGCGATCTACAACCCGCACCGGTGCCATCTTCAGATCGGACTACCTCGGATTGAAGCTCCTGCACTATCACACTACCCTCCCCTTCTACCTAGGAAGATGGGGACCGAGGAAGATGAGAGAGCAGTTCGGAACGTGCTGATCATGTGGGAGATCAGCAAGGTGCGCCCGTGGCAAGCAGAAGTGGAAGAGAACGATGAAGCACGCCGTGGCTACGTGAAGGACTTGAGGAAGATCCGCCCTCTTGCAGATAAGAAATTGAATGTAGCTTGATTTTGTTCATGATGGAAGATGTTGGTGTAATTGACAATCAGGATTGAAACCTTATTAATCTTATGTTGCATTAAGTTTATTTGAATGAGATGGGAATGCCTTAGTTGTTATGCGTACGAGTTGTGGTTTGACTGGTTAAAGTGATCTAGAAAACACAGCCTCTGGAGAGTGTAACGGTCCTGCGAAGGGCCGCTAGAAGGATGTAACGGTATGGAGATAGCCTGTCAGGGTGACAGACCTGAGAATTAAGTTCTCTGGGGGATGTAACGGTCCAACAATAGACGGTTAGGAGGATGTAATGGTCGTGGCCCAGACCGTTAGGGAGAGAGCTGCTGAGAGAACCAAAGCAAAAGCCTGAAGGAATGTAACGGTCTAGGAAGGACCGTTAAATGAGTGTGACGGCCTACACTTGGCGCGTCACAGTCTTGAACCTGCACAGTTGTGAGATTTCAGTCTTCAAACTTAAACCTGCGTTCTGCACACACTTAGACAAGAGACAAGTTAGATCTGTTCTTAGACTCAACCCCTTGCCTTGGAGCAAGTTAGAGAATGACCATTTCTTGATATTTGGTCAAGGGGTGGAGCCTTATTAAATAGGCGGAAAATATAATAGAAATAATGCGATGTATGTAATGCGCGTGATGGTGTTTTGGCGTTCTGGAAAATATCTAAATTTTTGTGAGATTTTATAAGTATTTGATGTTTTTGGGTTTTGACACATGGTTTTTGTTGGATTTTTGAAATATATGATTTTTTTCTCGGATTTTGAAATATATGATGTTTTTGGGTTTTGAAAATATTTGACGTTTTTGGATTTTGAAAATATTTGATGTTTTTGGATTTTGAAATATATGATGTTTTTGGATTTTGAAAATATTTGATGTTTCTTTTGAATTTTGAAATATTTGAAATATTTGATGTTTTTGGATTTTGAAATATATGATGTTTTTTGGATTTTGGAAACCAGTGCCTTCCCCTGACAGCATGGGTCCTTCTTATTGTAACGAGAGTTCCTGAGATTGGCGTGCAACAAAGTGACAATCCCTGACTGAGGCCCAACTCTAATGACGGTGCTTCTACCAGGGCCATACCCAAGGTACTAGTCTTGATCCTAAAAAGGAAAATAGAACACGGACGGTAAGCTTAGGCCAGATCTAGAAGCTTTTAGGACTTGAGTTCCTCTCCAGACAACCCATCAGAGATTCGGTCCGTTGTGTCGGGACTTTGTGTCCGTCATCGAACCTTAGTCCACTCTAGGCATGCATACGACCGGGCTCATTTGTCCCGCGGGGAACTGTACTGCCACTCTTGCCATGCCTAGCTTTCTTTCCTTTTTTCTGGAGCCTTGGAATTTCGGTGGGGTAGACTTTTGAGATAATGCTTTTGCTTTTGTCACAAAGATTGCTCCTTTGCTTTCCTTTTCTTTGCTTGTGGTGTCAGGTCATAACGGACTGCCCCTATTTGAGACCTCCTCTCGTTAGGGTGCCTGGATGGGTAATCGCCTCCTTATTCACCTCTTGCCCCTGGATTCAGCCGAAGAAAGAAACGGACAGGGACTTTGACTTTCCCCCATAGCATGGCTGAGGAGAAACGGTGTTTACGAAGCGGGACAGTTGACCAGGGATGTCGTGTAGTGTGTGATTACCGTACTCGGGACTCTTTATCGTAAACGGGAGGGAACACCTCACTGTCGGGGTGGCACAGATTAGATTCTAAGGAAAGAAACGCTTAAGATACAACCCATTCCAAGCGTGAGAGAGCTCCTCACCTTCTGCGTTCACCAAGTGATAAGCATTCCCTGGATAAGCCTCTTTTACAACGAACGGCCCTTCCCAGTTAGGTTGTAATTTAGACCTAAGACCTGTAGACCGAATGAATTTGCATTTCAAAACCATATCACCTTTTAGAAATTTACGTTCAATTACCTTCTTTTGAAAATAACGCGAAACTCTCTTTTGATAAACGGATACGTGATCGGCCACATTCATCCTCTTCTCATCTAAGAGCTCCAGCTGAACAAGCAATGCCTCCCGACGTTCGTCGAGATTAAGTTCCTTATCGAGCTGCACTCTAAGGGAAGGGATCAAGATCTCATATGGGAGCACCGCCTCCATCCCATAGGTAAGAGCATAGGGAGTTTGTCCCGTGGGAGTACGGACGGAGGTGCGGTAAGCCCACAGAGCTTCCACTAATCTTTCTGGCCAATCGGAAAACTTATGAGATTCACATGTTTTCTTGATGATTTTAAGAAGGGTTTTGTTAGTGGCCTCGGCTTGACCATTGCCCTGAGGATAATATGGAGATGAATGATGCAATGCAATATTGAACCTCTTACATAGGTCCTTGAGCTCTTGAGAGACAAACTAGGGTCCGTTGTCGGTGATGATGCTACTTGGCACTCCGAACCGCGAGATGATATTCTTCATGATAAAGTGGCACACCGTTGAAGCTTTGATATCTGCGTATGCTTCTACTTCGGCCCATTTGGTGAAGTACTTAGTGGCGGTAAGGATGAAGGATTTCTGCTTGATCTCAGAATTGGGATAACCGAGGGGGCCAACAACGTCGAAAGCCCACATAGAGAATGGCCAAGGAGCAGAAAGAGGATGGAAAGATGAGGCTGGAGCATGAATTTTATCAGCATGGAGTTGGCATTTAAGACACCTCCGGACGTAGAGGGAGCAATCTTCCTCTAGAGTGGGCCAATAGTAGCCCTGCCTAAGGATTTTCTTCGCTAGAGCCTGGCCATTGACATGACCTCCACACTCACTAGAATGGGCTGCTTCAGCCACCTTTCAAGCCTCATCATCATCTAAGCATCTCATGAGCATTCCATTGGTAGCGTGCCTGTATAGTTCTCCTGCAACAATGGTATACCTTGAGGTGGCTCTTCTTATTGACTTACGCTGCTCGGCGTTTGCCCCTTCTGGGAACGATCCTTCTTTGCAAAACAACTCGATCTCGTGATACCAAGGCAATTCTTCTTCCTCCAGGATCTCTTCTAGCTCCATCAGAGATACTTCCTTGAGATCTTCCTTCTCAGCCCTCGCCTCTACAGCTTTCCTAAGGTTGATGAACCAAGGATCCTGAAGAGAGGGTGCGTCCAATCTCTGAATGACATAGTCTCAGTGCTCCGACTGAGAGGGAAAGATAGAGAGGAAGCAAGAGATGCTAGAGCATCAGCTAGAATGTTCTGAGAATGGGGAGTATGAATATAGATCAGCTTACGGAATTGCCTAGCCAGGAGCGTGACCAAATCTTGATAAGGGTAGAGCTTGGGGTCACGAGTGCGGTAAGTAGACAGAACTTGCCGCAGGACGAGCTGAGAGTCTCCAATGATATTTAAGTAGCGCGCACCCAAGAGATAGGCATGCTTCAGTCCAGCTAGGAGAGCCTCGTACTCAGCGATATTGTTGGTAGCAGGAAATCGAAGTTGATAAGCAAAAGGAATCGTCACCCCCTCTAGAGTGAGCAGAACAGCGCCGATCCCTCGGCCTTGAGAATTGAGTGCACCATCAAAGTGCATGGACCAAAAGGGATGATGAGAGATAGCAGAGAGATGCTCATCAGGGAAATCGTCCTGAATAGAATCAGTGTGAGGGATGGGAAGATGGGCAAGATGCTTAGCGATGGCGTACCCTTTGACCGCCTTCTGAACGACAAAAGTAATATCGAATTGGGAGAGGAAGCTCTGCCAGCGAGCTAACCTACTAGAAAGAATAGGCTTTTCTAAGAGATAGCAGATCGGGTCCATTCTAGAGATCAACCTAACTGGGTGGGCAAGGAAGTAATGTTTAAGCTTCTGAGCTACCCACACTAAGGCGGCACAAGTCTTCTCCATAGCGGTGTATCTGGACTCAGCTGGCTTAAACAACCGAGAGAGGTAATAAGCAGCCCGCTCTTTCCCTTCATCGTCTACTTGTGCTAAGACCGCCCCTAGGGAGTCCTCAATGACCGAGATGTATAGGATCAGGGGTTTCCCAGGGACAGGAGGTTGCAAAATTGCGGGATTGGACAGATATTCTTTTAGGTCTTCATAGGCCTTCTGACAGTCTTGATTCCATTCAAACTTAACCCCATCCTTAAGCAATTCATAAAATGGACGGCACCTTTGAGAATGTTGGGATATGAGTCTTCTGATGAATTACAATCGACCAATCAATCCTCGAAGTTCCGTGATGTTTTTCGGCGGAGGCATGTCCATGACGGCCTGTGCTTTGTTAGGATCAATCTGGATCCCCCGTTTGCTCACTATGAAACCTAACAGCTTCCCTGAAGAGACTCCGAATACACACTTCTTCGGATTCATTTTAAGCTTGTACTCCCTGGCTCTTTGCAGCACCTTAGCCAGAATAGAGGGGTGTTCTTCTTTAGTTTTTGACTTCACCAGAATGTAATCCATGTAAGCTTCCATATAGATATGCATCATGTCGTGGAATATGGCCATCATCGCCCTTTGATAGGTGGCACCCGCATTCTTCAAACTGAACGGCATAACCACATAACAGTACGTGCCCCAGGGCGTGGTGAAGGATATTTTCTCTTGATCTTCCGGAGCGAGGCGGATCTGATTATAGCCTGAGTAACCATCCATAAATGACAACGATTCGTACCCAGCGGTGCTATCGACCAAGACGTCTATATGAGGCAGCGAGAAATCATCTGTGGGACATGCTTTATTGATATCCCTGAAATCAATGCAGATACGCACCTTTCCATCCTTCTTGATAACAGGGACTATGTTTGCCACCCACTGAGGATATAGAACAACTCTAATGAATCTGGCCTTGTATAACTTGTCGACTTCTTCCTTAATCCTTAAGGCCATGTGGGGGTGAAATCTTCTTGACCGTTGTTTTACAGGTGTTGCCCCTGGTTTAAGCACAAGTCGATGTTCCACTAATGAGGGGTCAAGACCTGGCATGTCCTCATAAGACCAGGCGAAAGAATCGCTATACTCCCTTAGAACCTTAATTAAATCTTCTTCTACTTGCGGAGGGAGATTAGCGGCAACAATGATGGGCCTTGGGTCTTCTTCAGTTCCCAAATTTATTTCCTTCGTAGGTCCATCCACTGCTGACGATGGCTCGTCGAATCTCTTTAGTCCTTGCGCGTACTGATCGGCAGTGTCATCTACGTTGCTATCCTCATCGATTGGATCTTTCTCATCTAGGATTTCATAGACACCTAATCCGTCATCGCTCCACACCCCTTTTATTTCCTCTTCATCCTCAATCATAATTGTCGTAGCAACAAATTCTGGACACTTCAAAAGAGCATGACAACGCTGAGCTAGATATCGCAGGAACCTATCAGGAACGGATTTGGGAGGACGCGCAAGCGGGCGCGACTCAGAGAAGGAAGGGTTGGACGAGCTAGAACAGGACCCTACTTCTCTAGACCTAACTGACTCTACTTCCCTAGACTCGATGGACCCTAATCCTAACCTAAGAGAAAGAAAACCTAGTGGAAGGGGAGGAGTAGGGGACTCGTGCCCCTGGGAGGAGGATGGAGACAAGGTAGCATAATCTTCCACTGAAATCTCCATTTCAAATTTGACGTTTTTTTTTTGAGATCAGTAGAGACTACACAACAGGATGGAGGAGGCGGAAGTTGCATGGGGAATAGCTCTGGGAAGATGCAATCAAAGAATGGATCGGAGGAAGAAAACTGTATCTCGTGGAGTTGGGCGTTGGGGGGAGGAGGAGTGAATAGAGTGGATAGATCAATGGGCGGGCAATGCCCGCAAGCACAAGGAGCGAATAGAATTTCAGGTGGATCAATGAAGGATGGATTTACCATGATAGGAGGAAGACGGGGTAAGAATTCCCCTTGCTGGAGGAGAGATTGAAAGCGAGAGGGAGACCAAGAAAAGACAATCGGTGAGCTCCCCTTCTCCCGCGGATCATCAACTGGCTGCTTCTTCGGCCTCCATTGGACGAGCCGGCCCTCTTGACGCTTCTGGCAGTCTTCCTCATGAAATAGCCCCTGAAGGGCTTGACCATAGTCAACCACATCAGCAACTGGCCCCCTTGGCAATGTGGGTGAACTGGCAATCGGACAGACTGTATCCTTCCTTGGTGGAGCTGGCTGCGAAGCTAATGTACCGGGATGGAGAGGCCCTCTAACAAAATGTTGACGGTAGTCCCAAGTGAGCGGCCCAGAATCACCCATCATAGATAATGCGGTCTCTCTGTAGCCGAGACCTCTCCTGCACATCTTTCTTCCCTTGGGTATGGGCTTTGTTCTTCCTTGCAATTGAGCACCGAGGCCTTTCCCCGATTGATAACCCAGTTTTAATATAATGTTCCAGCCCTTGGAGTCTCAGATCTGGGGCTTCACCTTGATATTAACCGATGCAGTGACGGGCTTGCGGGGTGCGCACGCCCAAGGAAAGTCAAGATCTAGCACTGACATAACAGGCCGACTGCTTGGCCATAACGTGGGAAGAACCTTTTCTGAAATAGCCTTCACTGATTGAACCGTGGATAAGCTTTTGACTTTGACGACCCTCCCTTGGAAAGGGAATTTGATGCATTGATGCGCAGTGGAGGGTATAGCACTGAGTGTGTCAATCCATGGACGACCCAAGATAGCCTTGAACATAGGGTTAATGTCTAGCACATAAAATTCCATGGGCATGGTAAGGGGCCCAAGCTCTGCTTGAATAGTGACTACCCCGTGACATGCTCTTCTTGAATTATCATATGCTGCTATGGTGGTGGGGGTAGGTCGCAGTAGTTCTTCAGATATGTTGTAAGCTCGAAGGGTATTGAGTGGGCACACGTTAATTGATGCCCCTGTGTCAACCAGTGCTGCATCAATACTGAATTTATTCAGAATGATTGTGATGCAGAGCGGCATTTGCCGAACTTCTGGAGGTGCTAGCTTGGTTTCTGAGAATGTGATTGCTGGCCCTTTGGAAATTGTTGCTAGTGCCATAGGTAAGCTGTCAACTACCATGTCTTCACTAACCATCACCTTCTGTAAGAAATTTCTAAGAGCGTCTTGGTGAAGGGTGGACCTTTTGATAAGCTCCAGGACCGATATCTTGGCGGGCACCCTGTCCAGATGATGTAATAGGGCATATTGGGTACCCGACAGAGGTTCGGCCTCTTCCTGCTCGGCTGCCGGCTGAGAAGACTAGGGATTGGAAGTAGTAGGATAGTTTTGATGGAACAACTGCCCGCTCCGTAGGGCGAGGTTTTGTGCTGGCATGGCATCAAGGGACGATATAATTGGCCCGGTGGGGTGGATGAGCGGAATAGGTGGTGTAGAAGGAAGGATTTGGTGGGATGTGATGTTGGTGGAGGTTATAAGTGGTGAACGGATGATGAATGAGGGATTGGTGGAAGACGGAGAAGTGATGATGGATGTTGGTGTGGGCGGAGGAAAGGCTAGCGGAGGTGGAGTGACGGGTGGATGGCTAGGTGACGGAGTAATGAGGGTAGTGGGGGTAACCAGTTGCGAGGGTGATGGAATTGCGGGTGGCGGTGGGTTCACTGGAGCGGGTGTGAATGGGAGAACAAGCGGGGAAGGTATTGGGTGTGTAGGTAAGATGATGGAGGAAGTGATGGGGTTGCGGTCATTATGGTGGAGGGCCATTATCCGCGGCGTAGTGCCATCGTCATCAAAAGACCACGAGATATTAGGAGCCGGGGGTTGGACTACGTTCACTTGGGCTGGTGCCGGTGGCTGAAGCTGTGGAGCGAGAGGATGGTTCCGCATCGGGTCCTAGTGGATTCCCAGATCCTAAACCGGCTGATGCAGCTGTTGCTGTGGCGGCTGCTGCTGTGGCTATGGTGCTTGTTGCTGCTGCACTTGCTGCCTCGGTGGCTGCCTTCTCTTCTCTTTGATTTCAACAATGGCCCTGTGCATCTCGGCCCAATCAATTCTCCGTCCTTCATGAAGGTCATATACTAGGTCCCTGAACTGAAAGCATACTTCGATTGTGTGGCCCGACTGCCTGTGGAACATGCAATACTTTGTTTGATCAACGGCCGGGTTCCAGTTGGGCCGTTCCGGAGGAAGTTGTATAGCATTAATTGACATAAGAGCCGAGAAGATATCTGTGAGGGTTTCTGGCAATGGTGGATATTGTGCCCTCTTGGGAGCCGGGCGCTTGTTATTGTTGTTGTTGTAGCCATTGGGTGGAGGGACATTGTGGTATTGTGGAGGCGGTAGTGGTTGTTGTGGTGTGGTGAAGGTATTTTGTGGAGTGGTGAAGGTGGGCAGAGGGTTTTGTGGAGTGACTTGGAAGTTTTGGGGAGCGGGATTCTGTGGAGTGTGGGGATTTTGAGGGAAGCGGAAGGGTGCGGCTTGAAAAGGGAAAGCAATGGCTTGAACTTGCTCGTTCGTTTGGATCCCCTCGGTGATAGGCCCTTATGGTTGCTTGTGATACTTGGGCTTTTGGTTCTCAAATAATGAGTGTATGGGGGAATCCTTGAACTGCGTCTGAATAAAGCACGCTCGGCTGTAAAGTTGATGCATGTTGGCTATGTCGTTCATGGCTAGAATATTGCGGAAGGTCGGAGTAGCATTTGAAATTAACAATTTGACCTTTTCTTCCTCCGGAATGTGGCCGGGCACTCTAGCGGCCATCTGCCTCCATCGGTCGGCATAGGTAGCAAATTCCTCTTCTGGTTTCATCTTTTCGGCCACCAGATCTGTGAATGAATATTCCGGGCCAACTCTGTCTTGGAACCTCTGAATAAACTTATCCTTCACTGTCTTGAAGCTCTCGGCGTCTTCCAACGGCAAAGAATAAAACCATTCCAGTGCAACACCATCTAACGATCGGCGAAACAGATATGCCATGAGGCGATCATCGTACTGAAATTGAGCCGACTCGTATAAGAAGTCCCTCACATGAATGAAGGGATTGTTGTTCCCATCATATTTCCTGTAATTGGGGAGCTCTGATTGTGGAGGGAACCGAATGTTCTGAAAGCTAGGAACTGGAACATCTGTCAAGGATTGTGGGCCAACCCGCTTCTGGAGGAAATCGAGTTGTTGTTGCATGGTGGCCCATTTATCAAGTAATTCCTGCTCTCTGGAGGGACCAGGGGTAGTGAGAGATGATGGTTGAAATTGAGGAGCGGAAGGGTGGACTGTAGCAGGAGGTGGGAGCCCGCAAGAAGGAGTAGAAGGATAAACGGCCAAGGCAGGGGGCTCATAAGAAGGATATTAGGCCGGAGATTGACCCAGATTAGAGTGGGCTTGGACAACCCCTGGCTGAGGGCGCGAGAAATCTGAAGGGCCCATAAGGACTTGTGGAACCATTGGGCTAGACATATGATGATCCAACTGAATGAAAGAAGGGATGGCAGTCTTCCCCTTATCAAAAGATTGCTGGGCCGAAGTAGAAGATTGGCCCGTCTGCATGCCAGCAAAGGTGATGGTCCGGGGTTGGACCGGAGTAAGATCAATCGAGGTGGGCTGGATGGAAGGCCCACCAACTCTAGGTTGGTCGATGGAGGGATTGGATTGACCCTGCATAATCATGGGAGGGGAGATATTGGATCCTTGCATGGCCTGATAGACAGCTTGGAGTTGGGCCGGATCCAATTGGGCCATCATTTGGAGAATGGAGCCCGCAGAAGGAGAAGAGAAAGAAGAGGTGGCTTGATCGCCTTCCATGGGGGTAAGGGACGGAAGAGGGGCTGTCCCCTCTCCAGAAGGGAATGAGGTAACCCTAGCAGGGTTTTCAAGAAGTCCTTGAGGAAGGGAATCCTCTTAGGAACGGGGAGGATTGAAAGAAGCCATGGTGGATTCAAAAAGTGGGTTTGAATAGAACTTGGAGAAGGAATTGACCCAAGGAGGTGCTTCCAACGGACGAAAACAACTCCACATGCAACGGACAACCTTAACAAGATGCAAACAACAAAAACAATCACACAATGAGCAACCAAACTTAGATGATTTCTAACAAAGATGTAAGTGACAAGAGATGAAGACACTCAAAATCAACCAAGTTATTTAAGATGATGTGACAAGATTTTTATGATTTCTCCTTTGGAACTTTAGTAGATTGATTAGGATGTGCTCTCAATAATAGGTTCCTGATAGGAGAGGGTGTAAGGCTTGGTTTGACTCTAAATGTGATCACTCCTTCACTTATGCGATCCTAGACATGGGGTGGGAAAGGTACAATCGGCCCGGCGTCTGTGTGGGAATCCACAGCTCGCGGGGACTTATGGAGGTCCATGGTGTGATTTCCTAGTCGGCACCAAGGAATATGGAGATGAGAGGTCCGCACACCAAGGTAGGAAAATGCAATCTAATGTATGCTAATATGCATAAACCTATGTGCACCGGAGTGCATGCAAATTCTAACCTATAATCTAGCAAACAAGCATGCAAACAATGGTGTAAGCATGTAAACCAACCAAGGAGGAAGTCAGATAACACCCAAGTAATAATATCACACAATAAACTACGGAAAGAAAATGTACCTCGGGATGCGTACCTGTCTGGAGTATATAACGGTCTAGGAGACCCGCGTCAGAAGTATATAACGGTCGAAGACCAGACCGTCATAATAAATGTAACGCAGAGACTATAGACCGTCAGAGGAGCTAGGGAACCAGAAATAGTAGGGAAATAGAAGGGAAATCTGGGGAAAACCACACAAGGAAATGATGGCAGGTATAAAACAGAGTTCAAAACACGATTGGCATAAGTTGTCCCACCGTGATCGCCAAAAAATTATCTGTTGATTTTTTTTGCTTCCTTCTCTTGTTTGTGATTTATGGTGATAAAGATGATAAGCAAAAATCAATGATCTCAATCAACCCATGGACATGTGAACCATGAACCTAGGCAATCATAACAAGCTCTAGCATGGACAATGCTATCTCAATCGAACTATATTAAAGAAGGCAAAGAAAAAAAAACACACGCCGGAGCGTGGAGCAAGGAGTAAATAGAGAAACACCACGTGGGTGGAATAAACAAAGGAAATAAGAGATATGGGAGAGAAATCAATGCCCAATACTAAAGAAAGAATGTGATCGCCACTAAGGTAATAAAACAAGCCAAAGACCTGGTCAATACCTTAGAAATAGGGGGATGATGCACCTACCCACGGGAGAGAGAAACCAGTAAAATCTGTAGATCTGCCATGAATGTAACGGTCAAGACCTTGTGCGTCACAGAAGTGTGATGGTCGCTCGATGAAATGTTAGAAATGCCTGATGCGTCTGCACAGGACCGTCAGAGAACCTGCAGCAGCAACCTGTGAATTATTTGAACTCCAAACCTTCCAGCCAGCCAGAAAGCTTGGGCCTCGTCTAATGAACTCTGTGAACCTGTCAAAGAACGTGAAACACAAGAAAACAATCCCAAATTAGCCCTTTAAACAAGCATAGTATCAATTCTTAAAGAACTTAAGATCATGCAAAAGGAAAGGGGAATACCGGGGAAGTTTTGGTTTTTTTAACCCCTCTGGGCATTTTAAAACGTGGGAAGGATGTTTAGATGATGAAAACAATGGAGAACGTGAGAGAAAGAAGTGGGACAATGCTGCGATGAGAGGAAGAAGAGGAGAACACAAATATGCAAATTATGAACTTTGAAACCCAAAACCGGAGTACTCCCTAGACTGTGAGGCAGGTGGACGTGGAAAAAGACTCCTCTTGGATGAAGATGGCTCCAGAAAGCGGCAGCACTTCGATGCAAACTCCATATTTCTCCTCTTTAGGCCATGAAGTTAAGGATGCTATTTATAGACCCCCAAAATCTCTGGTCGAGCAGAGAATAATCCAGCAAGAAAAGAGGATAACTCTTAGCAAACTCTCGATGATAATACTCCCAAGAGTCCATAGAATCAAACAGAAGGTTCTGAGGATCAGATTTGAAAGAGAAATTACAAGATCAAACTCTCATCTCGACCATAGAGTAGCAAAGAAAAGACCAGACCAGCCAGGACTCTTTGTTGGATGTAACGGCTGCTCGACAGACCGCCACAAGAATGTAACGCCCCAGGGAGAGACCATCGCACTTAACCTTATCCTTAAGAAGATAAGATCAACGGAGGAAAGCTCAAGCAATAGGACTCTTGAAGGAATGTAACGGCCACGGGAGGACGCGTTAGAGGGACGTAACGGTTGCACTATAGACCGTTAGAATCAAATGGATATGCCAAAGATAAGGATTGAAACAAAGGCCTTAAGACTCAGGACTCTTCAAGATGTAACGGCCATGGGCCTGTGCGTCAGAAGGATGCAACGCCCCTGGTATAGACCGTTAGAATCAATAAGGATAAAAAAAAGAAATAAGAGTTTGCTAAGCTTCATCCAACGAAAACGCTACCAAGAACCAAACTCAACCAAGAGGCGAAGACCCATGAAATAGACCTCTAACTGATTAAGAAAGCTCAATGAAGAGTGAACAACTCGGAGCATCATATAGAATGAACAAGGAGATGACCCGACTTATCGGTCATAAAAAAGGGTGTCAACAGGCGTTGTACAGACTTATGTATGCAAGGATGCACTGACTAAGCCACGAGCCAAGTGGCGATGTATAGACTTATGTTATGCACCCAGACAATGTATAGACTTACACATAGAGACGTTGCATGAGACGATGCATTGTATAGACTTAGCGATGTAATGTTCACACTCACTTAGACGCTGAGTGAGACGCTGGACAATGTACAGACTTTACTTCGTGCAAGCTACAGGACAATGTATGGACTTTCAGATGCAACGTAGGTAAAGATACCAATGTATAGACTTCATATGCCTGCGTCAAATGTGATGTACAAACTTGCTATATCTACGACACATGCAATGTACAGACTTGCTATATCTGCGACACATGCAATGTACAGACTTGCTATATCTGCGACACATGTAATGTACAAACTTGCAGTCAAGAGATGCACTGGCTGTATAGACTTGATCAATGAATCAACTGGAGGTTGTACAGACTAGCCACTAAGGAATGTGCAGACATGCACACATACACAATGAACTACATGATGAGGGCATCCCTTGCCCCTCCACATTTTCTCCGGACTCGGATTGTTCATCGGCAAGCGCCATTATGTTCCTCAAGTGTTTGTGAGTCGAGTCATGTATTTTTATTTGAGTCTTAATCATATAATTTTCCCTTTATTTGAGTCATGTACCTAGGTTAGTAGGTTATCTACCAATGTCCTAAGTCATTGTGTTGTTTAGATAGGCTATTGGGCCCATCTCATTGGGCTAGGCCCATGGACACCCCCCTTCCCTTCGGTTATTAGTCATTGTGTCTTTTGTTAGGGTCCTTTGTGAAAAAGTCATGTGCCTATAAATAGGCCACCCCACTCCTCATATGTAACAACTTATGCATGAATATTGAATTCCAGATATACTCCAAATCCCTCTAGCCTTCTCTCTCAATATCTCTCTCTCTCTCATTATCTCTCTCTCTCTCTCTCCCTCTCTCCCTCCACCCCAATTTTCGGAATTTTCTCTCTCCTCCCCATTTACCTCTCATTAACTCCCCTCCCCTCATTCAATCACCTTCCCAACCACCCCATCTCCCACCTACCCCATTTAAACCTCTCCCCTTCCCCATAACCCTCTTTATTCCACCCCCTAGTCCCAAGATAGCTCCACCCAATCCCCACTCCACCTTCCAACCCCCAACTACCTATTTCCCTTCCCCAAACCTCACTCCACCTTCCCAAGACACCTCTTCCCATCCCCAAGACCACCATTGATCACTCCCCATCAAAGAAAATTTAAACTCACATTCCCTCCACCCACTTGTGCCTCCCTCACAGCCCAAATTCGTAGCTCCTCTCTCACCCTCTAAAAACACCCCATTCCAGACCCCATTCTCCCTCTCCCACACCTTAGAACACCCCCTCCTAGGCCCCCTCACAACTAGGGGTCACTCCCACACCTATTCACCCCCATTTCCACTTCCATTTACCCCATTTCTCCCACCACCTTCCACCTACAGTTCGCAGGTTGCAGGTGGCAGAAGTCCAGCGACTTGCAGAAGGTGTCACATCGTCATCCTGAGGCTTCTGAAGGCGCTTCATACATCGTTAGAATCGTATTTGAGTCCTCTTTCCAACAGAGGTGGTCCCGCATCTATCCGAGCTCGGAGCTGTGCGGTGGAGCAGATCTTGTGCGACTGTGTAATCTGCCCCAGGCTGAAGACCAGAGAGCATTTGGAAGTTTCACCACGACCAACCTAGCAAGAATCAGAGCTCGGCTTCTTCATCAAAATTCTTCTTCTCTGAATCCTCTTTCATCCCCAGAAAGCGGAGCTCCATTTGGCATTCGAATCTGGGAGATATCATTTTTCTCCCCCGAAGTATACGTTCTGTCCTCCCACAGTCTGCAGGGACCCTTCACCGGTGACCTGAGGCTACCGGCCAACCTTGGCATCGGTTGGCTTCCCCGTTAATTTTTCTGCGTAGAAGACTCGACACCCGAACCAACGGCTTTGACGGCGCTCGATTTGGAGTTCGGGAGCGGTCGTGGCATTGCTGTCAATCTGCTGCAGGGAAACTGTTCCTGTCCGAACCAGAGATAGAGCTCCTGTTCAAATGTTGACCTCGGCCAGCTCGTGAGGGATCTGAGCGCCAATTTTGGAGGGCTGAAACTATTACTAGTTAGCTGTCATCTCCAAGAAGAAGGACCTCATTCGGCCTCTGAAGCTTTCAGTTACCATTTTCTTTGTCGGGGTGTGTCGTCTGCCCCCTGTGGGTCCAGGTTTGACCTGCCCCTGCTCATCCGGCTACCTCATTCTTCTCCGACCTCCGATTGGGGCCCGTCAATTCCTGCTCGAAGATACTCCAACGACGATCACGTCACCGCCAGGCTCGTCTCCTTTGGAGTTCAGGAGCGTCTGTGGTGCCTTCTGCAACTCGCTGTACCTGTTCTGCACCAGCCAAAAGAGGAAAATGCTGACCTGTTCCAGTCGCCGGTCCGACCAGCCCTGAGTTCCAAAGCTCCTGCCAAAATTCAGACACCATCCCTGTCCTATTGGGGAACTTTTGGCGCAGGTTTTATCAAGATCCAAGCTCCGTGGAATTTTTGGTAGCATCAACACCGCCCCACTGTCCGGTGAACCTGCAGATTGGCAGAACCGGCGGGATTCGACAAGTCGGGTTCCTTCGCTTAATTCCCCCACCCCGCTTGGCCGGCTGAAGGCCCCTCCCTGCGTGGAGGTAGTTGTGGCTGCAATTCACTTAATCCCCACCCCAAGATCCCCCCCTTGCATGGGGTGTAGTTCATGTCATTATTAAGTCGCAGGTTTGAAGCTTTAATCGACGCGGCGTGCGGGTGCATACCCTCGCCTCCCCGCTCGCCCCCGTCTCCGGCCGGAGTCGGCGTCTTCACGCCGGCTAGGTGAGCTCCTGAACATCCCTCATTACTGTAATGGACTTGCTTAGCTTAGTATTGCTTTAGTTACTCCGTCGGCGGAATGAGAGTGTCCGATTTAAATTGCCACCAAATTGAGTGACCACCGCGGGCGAGTTGTGAGAGCATCCACTTAACCCACACCCTTGGTGTGTTGGCCGCCCATGATTTGGGCATCCTAGGCCCATTTGGGGTTCTTCCCAAGCTAGCCAACCACTGGAGCCTAAAGGTCCCGCCTCGGACCCTCTCCAACATCGCCTAGTCGCCATCGGGTACTAGTGTGCGCCATACGGATGAGCTCGCTAGTGTGAGTCCGCTGCTCAAACTTGAATGCTTGCAAATAGGTCTAAGGTTGGTTTTACATCACAACAGCATAAACATATCAGCAGAGAAGCAATGCACCGATGCATAAACCAACCGTGGAGTGTACAGACTTTGCTGAGGGATGCACACATGCAAAATGAACATGGATGAACAAACGATGTGTAGACCTGGGTGTGTGTGTGCTGAACAGACTTAAATGCATGCACAAAACAATTTATGCATATCAGCTAAAACATCATCAAGGCATAAGGCATACAGATCTGAGAGTAGACAGAGCATTACCTAATCTGAGCATTAACCTTACCTGTCATGATTTGACTTTGACTTGGGTTGACTTCATGACCTGTGAGTCATCCTTAAACCTGTTCTGACAGTTTCTCATAATACAACAAGATTATATCATCAAGGATGTAACCATAATGACGCATAATATTTGTCATCATCAAAACTCTAGAATCACAGGGGACACAACACTGGGAGCCTCTGCAACTTGCTTCAGGTTGGCCATTAGGAAGAAGATGCGCAGTCTGGGGAGATCGGCTCCCCCGGGTAGCCACAAGCTCAGATTGGGTCGAGACTACCACCACTATGAAGAAGATAGGGAGACGCTTCCGACGGTACCACTTGGACCTCCAAGGACGCTTGGACGAAGCTGGGGTCGCCTCTGCAAGCTGTTGATCTTCTGTAGATCCTTAGCTACGAACAGAACCTTTGTTGTAGCTTCAAGTAGACTTATGATGGGGGTAGTGAAGGTGCTAGATGGTGAAGGGAGGTGGTGGAATGGTGGGAGGGGATGTGGAGGTGGTATGGAATGAGATCTATGGTGGAGCTAGGAGGGTTTGGAGAGAGGAGAGGCAGGGAGGCTGCTGGTTCACTACAGAAGGGGAGGTGGAGGAAGGACAAGTTGATGGAGGGGGGGGAGAGAGGGGGGCGACCAGATCTGAAGGCCCTTGGTTGGGGGCGGCCTAGGGTATGGAAAGGGGGAGAGTGGAGTGGAGGGAAAGATTCAAACTCACCTTGGGGGCTGGGAGATTGTGTGGGAAAGAGAAGAGATTGTGTTGGGAAGTGGTAGGGGGTGGTTGGTGGTTGGAGGGTGGAGTGGGGATAGGTGGAGTCTCTCTTGGGGGTGGGGTGGAGTAAAGAGGGGGGTGTGGGAAGTTGGAGTGGACTTAATGGAGAGGGAAGGAGAGAGAAAGTAGTTGGGAAGGTGAGGTTAGAGAGAAGGGGGTGAACCCCATAGAGAGAGAGAGAAGGAGAGAGAGAGAGGGGGGGGTTGAAGTGGGTTTCTCACCCTAGGTTTCACACCTCACATGGCATCTCTCCACTAAGATTTGAATTTTGAACTCTTGAAATGGCAATTTTCATTAACTTGAAATGGGGGAAATGGGGTCGTTTATATAGGCAACTCACATTTTACAAAAAGTCCCTGACTCTTGCAACAAAGACAAATAACCAAGGGGTAGGGGCGCCCTTGGGCCTAGCCCAATGAATTCGGCCCAATAATAATCTAATCAACCTAATGACACTCAAACTTAGAGAAATAAACAAAAGACCTAGGGACATGACTCAAATAAAAGGGAAAATGCATCAAATGACTCAAATAAAAAGGTCAAACAACTATGGAGTGTGAAGATGACCCAAGATAGAGGGAGTCGTGGGTGATGCCTCCATCAAATCAGGTCGGTGCAATGATGAACAGGGTCCATGCAATGGAGAATTAAACCCAATGAGCTTTATACATGATTCAGCTCAGTTAAGATGTGTTAAAATCCATTCAACCATCAATTTACCATCCAAACAAATGTGATGTGGGCAATTTGTTCCTACACTTTCCAGGTATACAAATCCATGTGAATCTTAAGGAAATCTAATTGAATGCTCAAATCAATTCATGAAACATGAGCAGCAGAATTAAATATATCAAACCATTTCAAATCTCATGCTACAACAAGTAAAGAACATTCTATTAGGATCTATACAATGAGAGCAAGGAGGGCCAAGCCAAGGCAGACTCATAGATCATAACTTGACATTCAATTCAGCAAAATTGAGACTGTAATAGCAGGATTCACCAAGAGTCATGGATATCACATGAAAACTCCAAACCCTCAAAGAGCTAGAGGTCGATCCATGGGGTTGACCCTTGTAAAGCTAGGTAGAAAAACTGATTCCACGAAGCCTGCCAAACCTGCAAAGGAAGATATCATCATATTAGCTTGTTTATCGTGTAGACACCATTTAAGCATAAAACACACAATATATTAAAATTATCAAAACCATTGTCAAAGACAACGAGGGGGCGCACTGAACCCAACAGGTATGAATTTGAGTCTCACTCCCATCCAACACTCAAGGACGATCATGGACCCAAAGAGTGGCCCTCCTTGGCAAACTGAACTAAGGCCTTCATAGAGGTATGAAAGGATTGCTTGGGAGATAGATAAACCCTACCACAACCCACTAATAATGCTAAGGTTTTGGATGTCCAAAAGGTGGTCGGTTGTGGTGAAAAGGAAGACCCCACACAAGCAAACTGAGGTAGCGTTGGCTATGGCTTCAAATCTTTCGCTCTTGTTCTTACAATAAGCTGTTACGCATTGAGTCATGGGTATCAAATGGATATGGCGCAGGCTAATCATGGTCCTAACATCTTTTGGATTGTGTATAAAATCCCCTAGAATGAGTGATGGGTCTATAGGCTCAACCGTATGACACACTAGGTCTTCATCCCCAACGTTGGTCTTAGGGAGGGCTAGGTAGGTCTCTACCTCCTCTGATAGGATGGTGGCTTCAAAGCTTGGGAAAAAGAAAGTGTGTGTTTATGGATGCCATAGTTCTACAAGGGCCGAAATGCTTGACCAATCCAAGGAAATTTTCTGAAAATTCTTTCCTAGAACCACTACGGGTTGAAGGTGTCATGCCCTTAGGATTGAGAGGACCTCTAAAGGGAGTTCTTTGATCATGGGTGCTACCCACTTTAGGTTGGAGTAGCATCTTGGGCCAGAAAGAAGCTAAGAAAAGAAAAAAAAGAAGGAAGAAGAGAGGAAGATCATGAGAAGAATGAAAAAATTAAGGAATTCATGAACTTTTGATCAAATTGCAACTTACCACTCTTAAAGAACTTGAGCTCAAGTGCTTGGGGATTGAGGTCAGCCGATGTAGCTCCCCATGCTCTTTCTTAGCAGCCTTTGGCCCGGTGTAGACCATCTCCCCCATGGCACTAGCTTCAAAGGTCCTTTTCATGGTGTTTTTAAGAGTTTTTGATGGAATTTTGAGACTTGTAGTAGAGAATTGATGTGAGCTATGAATTTTGGGCTTGTTTCTACTTATAGAGCTTCAGTTTTAGTGTTGGTGCATTAGGATTAGGGCTGGGTAGTCTTATCCTAAGTTAGATTGAGTTCTAGTGTAGATTAAGGCCTCCTTCCCTCAGGTTCAGACTCTCACAGAGAGTTCCCCTCGGATTACATAGTTTCTGCACTAGCGGTCTATCGTGAGACCGCTAGAGTCCTCTAATGGTTTACGATTAGACCGTTTTTATCCATTCATCCACCGCCTTTTTCTATCATTTTTGACGGTCATTTGTTTGACCATTTTTTCGACTCTGGCGATCTTAAATTAGACCGTTTGTCAGGTTTTGCCAAATTTTGTTAAACTCATTTCCCCCTCAGTCGTCATTCATGTTCTCTCTCTATCCCTCTCACTCGTACCCTCTGTCAGTCAGTCAAGCATTCATATTCCTCCACATTCGCATCTTAAATAAAAATAAAAACAAAAAGATTTCATTCCACTATCAAAAGTCATGTACAAGTGTGCATCAAAAGAAAAAAAGAAGAGTACAAGTCACTCGGTCGGTCCCTCTCCTGGGCCACCACTATCACCCACACCCTCATGCCGCTTCGCTGGCGACTCCATGGCGCTGCTCGCCTGCTCTCGATGGCGTCGTCGCTCCTCCTCCTCATTCCCATGGTGGTCGGAGGAATCGGTGAAGTAGTCTCGGTACCTGCTGCTCGGTGCAATGCTCTGGCTCCTGCTAGACTCGGACTTCTTTCCCAGAAGCCAGAGGGCATCCTTCAGGCCTGCTACCACTCCCCTCATCTCGATGGCCTATACTCGAGACTGGTCCCACTCGCTCCTCAGCCGGGTGGCCTCTGCTCTGCGGCACTCTATCTCCTCCTCGTTGGCACGATGACGAGCTCCTCCTGCGCTCAGTCGCACCACCTCCTCTCGAAGACGGGTCACCTCCGCCGCCTCTGCTCACCATCGCTCTGCCTCTACTCGAGCACACTCTGCCTCTATCAATGTTGTGCTCAGCTCTCTCACCTACATTAGCATTCATCATAGTCAGTCAAGGCATAAGCATAATACGCATTTAAAGTCTAAGGAACTCGGTTGGTTTTGCTTACCCTCTCCGCAAGAGTAGTCTCGGCCTCCTCAGCCTGAGCAACTGCCCGAGCAAAGTCTACATCTCACTCAGCCCTGCCTCCTGCAGGCTGTGAAGAAGAGGATGGTGCATCCGGTCCCTGCCTCTATGCCCCCTCAGCTCGCTACATTTTAGAAGTCAAGGTCAGTCACATTCATCATAATCATAAGCATAAATTAAGTCCAAGGTTTAGGATACACCAGAAGGTCCAGCGCACGTTGGAGCTCGTCCCTCTGCTGTACAGTGGAGTGGAGAAGCCCTTGTAACTCCGCTATCCTACCATGTGGGTCTAGCTGCATATATCAAACCATGGTGTTAGTGCATATAGGAATAAGATAATTTAATTAAAAAGCATGAGTTTAAAAGTCATATCGGTCATCGGATGTCACAGAATACCTGGTCACCATACCTCTGAGCGTAGGCCTTCAGGTAAGCCTCATCGCCGTAAGCTCGGGTCTTTACCTTCCGACCTCTCCGTGTCTAGTCCCGCACCTGGTCGATCACCCGAGTGACCCAGTCGATGTCGCCACTGAGTCCATTCACCGATCTCCCAAAGCACTCGTCGTCTCGCTTAGGGAACTCCACCTCTAGCTGATGAACTATCCTCGTCCACATGATCAGCCGATGATGGAGAGGCTCAACGATGTTGATTCAGTGAAGCTAGATCTCTCGTCCAGTGTACGCCCGGGCTGCCTCCACCCAAGGTTGTCCCTCGTGACCCTCGTCACGGTAAGGTGTCCAGCGCACCTGAAAAGGCAATTAAGTCAATGTCAGCATTTAGATAGTCAGTGTCAAGCATTTAGAAGCATTTAAGGCATATAGAAGAGTTTGGGTTTAGAGTTTTACCGATGCATATGGTAATGTGTCGATGTCATCTTGGATCACCCGAGCTAGGCGTAGGATCGATCCCATGTCCCATACTACCACCCACCATCTCGCGATGGGGATCCGCTTGAGATGTAGCTTTTTCCCTCGCCCTAAGCCAGGGAGGTGATACAAGAAATATAAAGTGATCTAGAAGGGGAGGGGATGAATAGATCACTATTTTCAACCGATTAAAATTACTGAAGAATGATTCACTTAAAACAAGCAATCTCGGAGTTGAACCCACAAAAAAACGCAGTGCGGACAATAGCTCGAGTGGATAGAAGGCACACCACAAAATCACCACAGACAATCACACGAGTACCCAGAGGTTTTTAAGGTGGTTCGGTCAGACCTCCAGTCTGCCTACGTCCACCCCTCACTTCAAATCGAAGCGAGGCTTCCACTAGCACCTGCTAGCAAAGCAGACTCAGTCTGCGACAACGGCTGCTTCACAGCTTCACCAGGGGAACACCCTCCCCTCTTCCTCTACACCCGGAGGGAACCCTAAGGACGCCAAGTCCCTAGAAATCAGGAAACAAGTTCCTCTTCCTCCAACCGGAGGGAACACTAGTGATCTGCAGTCACTAGAACCAGAGACCAAGGTCTCTCTTCCTCTGAAGCCCAGAGGGAACACCCTCTTCTACGAGAGGGAACAATACTGCAGCCTCTGTTGCAAGTGAACCAGAGAGAACACGTCTCTCTCTTCCCCTGAACACCAGGAGGTAACACAGAGAACTTTCAACCAAGAAGGAAAAAGCAGATAAAAATGAAAACAAGAAAGAAGGAAACCAAATTTCAGAAACTGGAAACAATGTAGCTCAAACTGAGTAGTAGACTTCGGATTTGATCCGTAATTCAATACCCATCTTCTGATCACTCTTCTGCTTTCTCTTCTCTCTCAACTGGATCACTCTAGTTTCTCAGGGAGGCTCTTTCTCGTCTGCTCTCACTCAAATTTCTTTCCTATAACCTCGGAGCTCCTCTTTTCGTAGATGGTGAGGCAGTGCTTTTATAAGCGATCAGGAGGGTTCATGCAAGGCGTGTGCTTCCCGAGCTCGATCCAGAACCTTCTTGCCACGTGCCCTTATAGCATTGGTTCCTTTAGTATTGGATCACGTGCAGCCCAGACGCCGGGGAATATTCTTCCTCGGACCACCTTCTTCTTTTTGTTTTTCTTCTTCTCCTGTAAAGAAATTAAACCATTAAAACTCAGGGCCACAAAAACTAAAACTACATGAGATATGTGATACCAATACGAGATGCACTATACTGAGAACGACACGAGATACACAAGATGACTACAGCACGAAATAAAGAGAGAATGACACGAGATCAGATGAGAACAGCACGAGGTGAGAAGGAAATAAGACGGAGTGAAACGATAGAAACACACGATCAGAGAAACCTTGGACGAAGATAGAAAGAAGCAACACGAAGACACAAATGCAAAAACAACATGAAGACACAAAAACAACAACACGAAGACACAAATACAGAAACAACACGAAGACATTAAAACATGACTCGAATACAAAATTGCTCGAACTTACGAACGACTCGAAGATGAGGACGACACGGACTGAAACCAACTCGAAGATGAAAATAGGACCCTACACGAAGTGTGGTCACAAAGCAAAAAGGACACGGGGTCTAGGAAAAACAACACGAAGACAGAAGGGAGGAACGGCTACAATGACACGTGATAAAATAGTGAAAGCAGGAAAATGACTCGAGTAACTACAGTAAATGACACGAAAACACAAGAGCAGAAATAAAAAGGATGACTCGAGATGAGCAACTAAATACTGAAGAAACGACACGAGGTTCACAGGAAAACGACTCGAAGTTCATCAGAATAAATCGAGCTGCTTCAGTAAACAGCACGAAGACAATCAACAAACATGGTTGGAACAACTCGACGTACAAAAGGACAACACGAAGTGTAGTAAACACAAACAACACGAAGTATGAAAGGAGTAGTACGGACATGAAAGGTACTACCTCATAGTAGTTTTCCTGTTAATCATGGAAATTTCAAATGCATAACATCACGCAAGATATCTGATGAAAATGATAATATTTAACATAGTGATGCTCATCATCAAAACACTAGGGAAGTCACAAAAATCCAACAATCTCCCCCTTTTTGATGATGGCAACACTATATTAAATAACATAGATGAAGTGCAAAGAGATTATTTGAAGATAAGCAATGCAGACACACAACACACTCGCCTCCTCTGACGACTCCCAAGAGCTCCCCCTGAACACAACAACTGCTTTCCTCTGACTAGATAACTCAGGGCACTTATCTTTCGCTCCCCCTCAGCAAAACACAAGCAAGACACTCTCCCCCTTTGACATCATCAAAACTAGGGGCAGGTCTGAAGATATCACGAAAAGAAAATTGCTGACAGTGGAGAGAAAACAAGAGAGAGTATGGCTGATAAAGGAAAGTTATTGAGATGTTTAGGCAATTAAGAAAGTCATTAATTCAATGTGAGAATTTTGAAGATCAGTTAGTCAGATTGTGTGCAAAATGGTGAATGAAGATCCGCTCCATACATAGAACCAGATTCTAAGCAAGTAAGGTACAAGATACCAGTATGGTCAGAGTAAGTCTTTACTCAGAGAGTATAAAGCAAGGAAGTCAGGAAAACAAAGACCTGTGGTATTGAAAACAAACAAACCAAGAACTATATTGCCTAGTGATCAGGATCTTGATACCAAGAGGGAGAAAATGTTTTCAAAGATGGTCAAGATCAAAGGTAAATCTGTCAAGTACACCTTTGACATTAGGGAGACACCTTGTTTAGAGGCAGGAATCCCCAGTTACTTGGTGGCAAGACCACATTACCCCTTCTGACAAGAGGACAGAGATAGTAGTCTAACTGGTGTTGACATTAAGGTGACACCTTTACCAGAGGCCAGACACCCCAGTTACTAACCAGATATGTACCATAGCTCTGTATGATCAAGACAGCTAATTAAACCTGATTTATACTGCCATCTCATGACATGGGATGCTTTCACTTCATTGATGAAAGTCCCAGTTTCTCAATGAATAGTTAACAAGATTGTTAAAACTTCTTTCATGAAATTTTTTCATTAAACTGCACTTGAAACCTTGTAAATTAGTCTTGATTCAGTTTGAGAACAATACACCAGCTCCAAAGTTTTTCAGACTAAAACACTATATACCTCATTTCGGACTTAACTAGACTAAGTAGGTATGCTGTACTGGCTAGATCAGAAGTCAGTTACAATGTAGGAAGATAGTCTTGAATTCAGATTTTGATCTCAGTGGGACTAACAGCTGAAATTCCAACAAGAAATTAGATGAACAGTCTTAATGGATAAAACATCCAAAGATTTCTTTTATACACCTACTTAACCTGATTCTCTTATAAGGTCAGCAAAAATCCGTTCAAAGTATGTTCAGATTTGGCCAAAAGAGCATGACACCTATTATTAATCTAGCTCCCCCTGAGACCTTGACTCCAACTCAGACTTAACCAAGACATACCTCAAAACACCTCAAAGAAAATAAAGTGATATCAATCAATATGAGTGAATCAGCAAACACTCATAATGAGGTTATTTTCAGCAACAGACAATGAGTATAGATAAGCACAAGAGCACATGACAGATTATTCAGAGATCAATTATTCAATCATGAAATTCTGTAAATACCTAATTCTCTGTGCAATGTGCTAAATTTTTCAGTATCCAATGGCTTAGTGAAAATATCTACAATTTGTGAGTTAGTGCCAACATGGATCAACTCAAAGGTCTTCCTAGCTACTTCATCTCGAATAAAATGATACCTGATTTTGATGTGTTTAGTTCGAGAATGAAGTACAGGATTCTTTGCAATGTTTATTGCACTAGTATTGTCACAAAAGATGGAAGTGCAACCTAGCTCAACTGAGTAATCCAGAAGCTGGTGTTTTATCCATATAACCTGTGTGCCACAGCTCCCTGCTGCCACATACTCAGCTTCAGCGGTAGAAAGAGCCACAGAGTGTTGCTTCTTGGATCCCCAAGAGACTAGGCACCCTCCTAAAAATTCGCAGTGACCACTAGTACTTTTCCTGTCCAATTTACATCCTGCATAATCTGCATCTGTATATGCAATGAGATCTAACCTACATGATGCAGGATACCAAAGACCTAGATCATGGGTAGCAGATAAGTATCTAAAGATTCTTTTTACAGCTGCCAAATGTAATTCAGTAGGCCTAGCCTAATATCTGGCACACATCCCTACACTAAATTGAATGTCAGGCCTGGATGCTATTAAGTAGAGGAGTGAACCGATCATACCTCTATATAATTTAGCATCCACCTCTTTACCTTTTTCGTCTGAATCCAGTGAGGAGTTGGTGCCCATGGGTGTTGAGATAGTCTTGAGGTTGGTCATTCCAAACCTTTTCAGCATCTCCAGAGTATACTTGGTTTGATTTATGAAACAACCATCCTCCATTTGTTTGACCTGCAGCCCAAGAAAATACTTTAGTTCGCCAACTAAACTCATTTCAAATTCATGAGACATAGATTCAAAAAATTCTTTACACAATTTTGAATTGTTAGATCCGAAGATGATATCATCAACATATACCTGGACCACTATTAAATCCTTTCTGAGATTTTTGGTGATGAGGGTTTGGTCAACCTTACCTCGAGTGTAGCCCTTGCTCAAGAGGAATTCAGAAAGTCTCTCATACCAGGCTCGGGGAGCCTGCTTCAATTCATAGAGGGCTTTATTCAACCTAAAAACCATGTTAGGCTGAACAGAGAAATTAAAACCTGGAGGTTGTTCAACATATACCTCTTCCTTCAATAACCCATTTAAGAATGTGCTTTTGACATCCATCTGCTGCAGCCGAATGTTCCTAGAGCATGCAACTGCAAGCAGAATTCTTATAGCTTCCATCCTAGCCACTGGGGCATAGGATTCATCAAAATCCACACCAAATTCCTGACTGTAGCCTTGAGCTACAAGTCTTGCTTTGTTTCTAGAAATAGCTCCATTCTCATCAACTTTATTCTTGAAAACCCATTTAGTTCCAATGACATGAGTGTTATCAGGTAGGGGAACTAGTTCCCATACAATATTTTTCTCAAATTGATTTAATTCCTCACACATGGCGGATACCCAAGAATCATGTTTTAAGGCTTCTTCCACAGATTTGGGTTCCACCTGAGATACCAATTCAGCTGAGTCCTATTCTTGGACAATTCTAAAATGAGACCTTGTCCTAGGAGGATCATGCAAATTGCCTATGACATTTTTCCTAGGGTGGTCTTTGTGAAATATTATCTCACCTGAGGGTTCACCTACCTCAGCTGCTCCTTCTTGCTGTGAGTTTTCTGGTTGAGCAGCTGGCTGCATCTCTTCTTCTTCAATTCTCTCCAAGAAATCTCCCTCATTAGATGGCTCCCTGTCATCATTCATCACTTTGTTAGAGAAATCATTTTCATCAAACACTACATGCGGTGTTTCTTCAACAGTTTGATCATCTTTATTGAAAACTCTGTAAGCCCTTGAGGTTTCTGAATATCCGAGAAAAATTCCAGGAGAGCTTCTAGCTTCAAATTTTTTCAAACCATTCTTACCATTATTGTGAATAAAACATTTGGAGCCAAAAACTTCAAAGTAAGAAATGTTTGGCTGCTTACCCTTGAGAGGTTCATAAGGAGTTTTCCTATGAGTAGGTCTTACCAAGGCTCGGTTTAGAATGTAGCATGCAGTATTCACAGCTTCAGCCCAAAATCTCCTTGGAAGTCCACTCTCAAACAGCATAGTCCTGGCCATTTCAATTATTGACCTGTTTCTTCTCTCAATAATTCCATTCTGCTCCGGTGTCCTGGGAGAAGAGAATTTGTGAGTCACTCCCTCTCTTGAGCAAAATTCAGAAAATGAAGAGTTCTCAAACTCTCCTCCATGGTCAGACTGAATTGTAATGATATTATGTTCACCTTGTAGTTTGATTTTATTGAAAAGTTCTTCAAAGTGAACAAAAGCATCATTTTTATTTGCTAAACAAAACAACCAAGAAAATCTAGTGAAGTCATCAACTATGACTAATCCATATCTCTTACCTGACAAACTTTGTATGCGAGAAGGACCAAAGAGATCCATGTGCAAGTGCTGCAGCGGTTTAGATGAAAGACTCTCAGTTCTCAACTTAAAAACTGCACGAGTCTGTTTACCTTGTGCACAAGCATCACATAACTTGGACCCTAACTGAAATCTTATTCTGGGCAAACCTCTAACTAGGTTATGCTTAGACAACCTATTCATTGTAGACAAACTAGCATGGCCTAGACGCCTATGCCAGTCAAAAGCAACTTGTTCAGAGTTAGCAGACATACACAAGTTAGTTTCAGGATTATCATCCAGGTCTACGATGTATACATTGTTTACTCTATGACCTATGAACATGACGTTATCAGAATTCAGCTCAAAAACAGTGCAGGAATTATGGTCAAAGAGTACCTTGTGTCCTTTGTCGCAGAGTTGACTTATACTTACCAAGTTGTGCTGAAGTCCTTCTACAAGATACACATCTTCAATGGAGTTAGTAGAGGACTTACCAACTGTACCAATTCCAATTATTCTTCCTCTGTTATTTCCACTGAATTTGACCAAGCCCCCAAACTTCATTTTCAGTTTGCTAAATTTGGACCGGTCTCCTGTCATGTGCCTGCTACAACCGCTGTCAAGATACCACTTGTTATGCTCGGCTGCCAGGCTAACCTGCAAGAGTTCAGACAAAGTAATGTGGGACCCAATTCAACTTGGGTCCAAAGATAGTTTTCAATTCATGCAAATTACACTTAGGAACCCACATTTGTTTTACTGTTCTTTTCAGTGATTTCATGTGGATTGATTCTTCCTTCTTGACATTTCTCAGTGGGTGTTGAATGAGCCTATTCCTATTAAAATTATGCTGTGTCCGAACATAAAAATTGTTGTTTGGCCTCTTAGAGGACACACGTGTGTGCTGAGCATAATTCATGTAACCATTTTTATTCAAATGAAAATTGTGCTGAAAGTGATACATGTTTGCATGCTTTCCTTGATAACTAGCATGCTAAACTTTCTTAGCGAAACTGTTCACCTTTCTAGTGACATCAATAGGAATGGTCGTGTGAAAACCTTTGTTCCACAACTGTTGCACAGGAGCAGTTCTAGTCTCAGGATTTCCTGACTTAGCTTGCTGACCAGTGGATTGAATGGATTTGCTGGTCGAAACCTTCAATGTAGAGACAGATTTGGAACTGGATGGTGTTTCCAGTTTTTCTTTGCCCTTGGCGGGGCAGAACGTGACAGTTTTAGATTCAAAGGGTTTTTTACTTGTGGGATAGTATCCTAATCCCTCCCCATTGAAGTTTACCCTCGACCCCAGAAGGGCATTCAAATTGTTTCTCCCCTCTGTAAATTTTTCTAGCATTTTTCCTTTGTCCTCAATCTCCTTCTGAAGTTCATTACATTGGTCCTGGAGTTCCTTATTAACTTTTCTAACCGCCTCATATTTTTCTGCAATCAGTCTAAGCTCTTTTTTACTCTCTTCTGTTTTACTCTTCAGCTCATTCATCCTAGCTAGATTTTTCTCTCTTTCCATTCTAAACTTCTCGATCTCACTTCTAGTCTGATCTAGCTCAGTGGCCATCTCCTTGGTTTTCATGTTACCTGTAACAGCAATAGAGTGTTCCTCAGAAACAGAGTGAAACTTTCGTTTAAGCATTCTGTGCTCCTTGGTTAGAAAATTATATTTAGCTAACAGGTCGCCATAGGCGTCCTCCCAATCGTCCAAAGTAAAATTCTCAAATAAGTTCGTTACCTCTTCCTCATGGTTGGCCATGAGGCAAGTCTTCTCTTCACCTTCACTGGACGAGGTGGCTTCTAGATCCTCCTCCTCGTCGCTCCATGTGCACAGCATGGCTTTCTTCTTTTTGTGCACCATCTTCTTCTGGTATCCGAGAGCCTTAGCTTGCAGCTCTGGACATTCACTTTTCATGTGACCAGGTTTCTGACAATGGTAGCATGTAACCTTCTTAACAAACCGGTTCTTCTCAAGTTCTCGTTCAGGAGACTTCCTTGCAGCATTAAAGCTCTTTCTCCTGTAGAATTTCCCTTTAGTCCTCAAGAACTTTCTGAATTGCCTGGTGAGCATGGCCTGCTCGCCCTTGTCCAGGTTTGAGAATCCGTCAGAGTCTTCGCTGCTACCACCACTGCTGCTGCTGCTACTGCTCTTCTTAGTATGTCGTGAGATTTTCAGAGCAACATTCTTTCCCTTTCTGTCATGTCCATCATTCCCTTGTTTAAAGTTCATTTCGTGGGTCATGAGAGACCCAATCAGCTGGGTTACTGACATGGTGGATAAATCTCTAGATTCCTCTATGACGGTCACCTTAGTATCCCAGATGGGAGTTAGGGACCTAAGGATCTTCCTGACAATGTCTTCTTGCTGAATCTCCTTTCCAAATCCTCTCAGACTATTGATGATCACAGACAATCTAGCATACATTTTTGTGATCGACTCCTCTGGCTTCATCTTAAACAACTCATACTGAGTTGTAAGCATATTGATCTTGGTAGCTTTCACTTGAGATGTGCCCTCATAAATTAACTGCAATTCATCCCATATTTTCTTTGCAGTCTTGCACGCTGAAATCCTCAAGTGCTCTTCCGGGTGGACGGCGCACTGTATGATGCTTAAAGCTGTCCAATTCAGTGCGGAAAGTTTAACCTGTTCCTCTGTCCACATGTCTTCGTTCGGTGGAAGTTGGTACGGACCATCTGTAATTACTCTCTAGAGCTTGTGGCTTTGGGCCCTGATAAAGACTTCCATCCTGTTCTTCCAAAAGAAATAGTTATTACCATCGAAGAAAGGGGGACGGGTGATTGACTGCCCTTCAGCAATGTAGCTGCGAGAACCAGCGGATCCGTTTCCCTGGCCGTTGGACCACATATTGGTAAATACCCGCTCTGATACCAAGTGATACAAGAAATATAAAGTGATCTAGAAGGGGAGGGGATGAATAGATCACTGTTTTCAACCGATTAAAATTACTGAAGAATTATTCACTTAAAACAAGCAATCTCGGAGTTGAACCCACAAAAAAATGCAGTGCGGACAATAGCTCGAGTGGATAGAAGGCACACCACAAAATCACCACAGACAATCACACGAGTACCCAGAGGTTTTTAAGGTGGTTCGGTCAGACCTCCAGTCTGCCTACGTCCACCCCTCACTTCAAATCGAAGCGAGGCTTCCACTAGCACCTGCTAGCAAAGCAGACTCAGTCTGCGACAACGGCTGATTCACAGCTTCACCAGGGGAACACCCTCCCCTCTTCCTCCACACCCGGAGGGAACCCTAAGGACGCCAAGTCCCTATAAACCAGGAAACAAGTTCCTCTTCCTCCAACCGGAGGGAACACTAGTGATCTGCAGTCACTAGAACCAGAGACCAAGGTCTCTCTTCCTCTGAAGCCCAGAGGGAACACCCTCTTCTACGAGAGGGAACAATACTGCAACCTCTGTTGCAAGTGAACCAGAGAGAACACGTCTCTGTCTTCCCCTGAACACGAAGAGGTAACACAGAGAACTTTCAACCAAGAAGAAAAAAACAGATAAAAACGAAAACAAAAGGAAACCAAATTTCAGAAACTGGAAACAATGTAGCTCAAACTGAGCAGCAGACTTCGGATTTGATCCGTAAGTCAATACCCATCTTCTGATCACTCTTCTGCTTTCTCTTCTCTCTCAACTGGATCACTCTAGTTTCTCAGGGAGGCTCTTTCTCGTCTGATCTCACTCAAATTTCTTTCCTGTAACCTCGGAGCTCCTCTTTTCGTAGATGGTGAGGCAGTGCTTTTATAAGCGATCAGGAGGGTTCATGCAAGGCGTGTGCTTCCCGCGCTCGATCCAGAACCTTCTTGCCACGTGCCCTTATAACATTGGTTCCTTTAGTATTGGATCACGTGCAGCCCAGATACCGGGGAATATTCTTCCTTGGACCACCTTCTTCTTTTTGTTTTTCTTCTTCTTCTGCAAAGAAATTAAAACCATTAAAACTCAGGGCCACAAAAACTAAAACTGCATGAGATATGTGATAGCAATACGAGATGCACTATACTGAGAACGACACGAGATACACAAGATGACTACAGCACGAAATAAAGAGAGAATGACACGAGATCAGATGAGAATAGCACGAGGTGAGAAGGAAATAAGACGGAGTGAAACGATAGAAACACACGATCAGAGAACCCTTGGACGAAGATAGAAAGAAGCAACACGAAGACACAAATGCAAAAATAACATGAAGACACAAAAACAACAACACGAAGACACAAACACAGAAACAACACGAAGACATTAAAACACGACTCGAATACAAAATTGCTCGAACTTACGAACGACTCAAAGACGAGGACGACACGGACTGAAACCAACTCGAAGATGAAAATAGGACCCTACACGAAGTGTGGTCACAAAGTAAAAAGGACACGGGGCCTAGGAAAAACAACACAAAGATAGAAGGCAGGAACGGCTACAACGACACGTGATAAAATAGTGAAAGCAGGAAAACGACTCGAGTAACTACAGTAAATGACACGAAAACACAAGAGCAGAAATAAAAAAGATGACTCGAGATGAGCAACTAAATACTGAAGAAACGACACGAGGTTCACAGGAAAATGACTCGAAGTTCATCAGAACAAATCGAGCTGCTTCAGTAAACAGCACGAAGACAATCAACAAACATAGTTGGAACAACACGACGTACAAAAGGACAACACGAAGTGTAGTAAACACAAATAACACGAAGTATGAAAGGAGTAGTACGGACATGCAAGGTACTACCTCATAGCAGTTTTCCTATTAATCATGAAAATTTCAAATGCATAACATTACGCAAGATATCTGATTAAAATGACAACATTTAACATAGTGATGCTCATCATCAAAACACTAGGGAAGTCACAAAAATCCAACAGGAGGTATAGGTAGCTCTAGACCTGCATAAGTCAAGTGTCAGCATGTAATAATAGCAAGCATATAGAAAAGCATTTAAGTTTAGAGTTTAGAGCATTTTACTTGTAAGAATGGCAAGAAGCCGTCCAGCATGGTCTGCCGATCGGTCGTGCTCAAAGAGTCGAAGAGAAATGCCAGGACTGTTGCTCCCCAGGCGTATCCTCCTACTCCGTCTAAGTCTCTCAGTAAAGGGAGGAGCCTGACGCTCACTCCGTCGGCTCTGGTCGCAAAAAGAAGCTTCCCGAACAGCATAATCAGGAAGCACCACAATGTGATGTCTCCCTCGGGTCCCGGCTCTGCCGCCACTCTCCCCCGGACCTGGTCTATCACTCTCCCAATATGCTCCTCTGGCAGCTCCCCTACTAATATAGCAGCTCCCCTCAGCCCCAGGCTCTCCTAGAGTGTCGATCGTCCCAGTAAGGATGGCTGAGGCCCTGGTCTCGATAAGTCCAATCCCAGCAGCTCCTACGCCATCTCTCAATTATCTCCGTCCATCCATCCTGTCATTGGCGCTCCATGGACCCGCAGTCCAGTGATCCTCGCTATGTCTTCCAGCGTGGGGATCATATGGCCCCATGGGAAGATGAATGCCCTGCTGACTAGATCCCATCTCTCGTGCAGAGCATAGATCAATGTTGATGTGGGACGAGACCATGGACACGACAAGCTTGCGATTGTCCCTTAACGAGGGAAGCGTCGGATGTGCGTGGTTGAGAAACCGGCAATGAGCTAGGGTGGTCGGCTCTCACTTGTGCCCGGATCGGGTCACGGGACGGTCACGCTCTCTCTCGCAGCAGCGGTGATATGAAAATAAAGTGAGCTACGATCCTAAAACATGCTCTCTAGCAGTGGCATAAACAAGTATATATGAAAGAAAGCAAATGCCGAGTGTAGGGAGCGAGAACGATACCTTCACGCGCTCGACATGGGGAAGACGGACCCGGCCAAAACTCGTACTCCCGGAACAATAATACACAATATTACAGCAATACACGTCGCTGCCCACTCCACGCAGGGAGGTAAAGGGCTACACAATGGGGTCTGGGAGGACCGAATTCGGGTTGACGGGCGGCTTCTCGCGTTGATTCGGCAGCACCCGAACTAGTGACGGTGGGGCCCACGTGCTGTCCGGAGGGGTCGAGTGGGACCCGGTGAGACCGCTGTAGTGGGAACACTTAGGTAAGTGTTCCCCGGGCTGGCGGCACGCTGGTTCGCCGGTCAGAGGCCGGGCGGCCCCAATCGGCACCGGTCGGAATAACCGGCCACGGACCTGCCGGTTCTATTTTTCGGCGCACGCTCCGGCGAGAACGGACGCTGCGATCAGCCCCGACGTCGGAATGTGACGAAACTGGCGCCGTTGGAAAGCTGCTTCGAAGTGCTTAAACTCTCTGTGATTACAGAAAAATAACAAAGCATATACTTCTAATTGGAGAATTTTTAAAGTTGCTGTTGTACAGATAGGAACAACGAAGGATTTTGGACCTAAATGTTTTTGTGGAGATGGGGATACAAGATAGGAACAACCTCTAAAAATGTCAGATCAAGAGGACGTCGTGGCTGGTTGTAGAATTTCATGGAAGTCACCTCTATCCAGCAGGACAGAATCTTGAAGATGACTCCGCGGCGGCTCGTAGGCGGCACGAACGGCGGCGGCGGCGGCACAGATGATCACCGGAGATAGAGGGGAGGGAGATATCACTCTAGAATGGGGGTTGGGGATGAAGAAACCAGAGGGAGAGAGAGGGGAGGTCGAAATTCACTCAAGGGGGGGTCTTGCACAATGCTTTTTCTCATTTCATTAATATTCAAATGGAAAATACAAGTATTTATATGCCTCCAATCTAATCCAATCTCCACCATTGGATCTAGGGATGAGGAATGAATGGCCTAGATTAAATGTGACCAACACACACAAAAAAAATAAAATAACCCAAGTGGGAGACAAGCTTGACATGGTAGGTAGCCTACCTTAGACTTTTTACTCCCTTTGTCTACCCATGTGGCATTTTATATTCAACCCTTCTAGATGGCCTCCTAGGAAGGTTGACCAGCCCCACATAGGTGACATGGACCAATGGGAAAGGGCTGAGGGCCCCCTTGCTGGTCCTACTGTATAATTGCATAAAACCCCACACAATCCATGGGAATGACTCCTTGACTTATAAAGCCTTACATTTGCGTACATACTTTCCCAAGGATATAAACACAAACTAAAAGGATATAAATGCAAAAGAAAAAGTACATGCTCGGCGTCGATTCCCATCAACTCTCCCCGGGTGGGAGGAACTCGACCCCGTCGAGTAGGGGTATGGATGCTCGAGTACTCCGGTGGATCCGTCACCGTGCCAAGTAACGCGGGTATGCTCCACTCCAAGTGACCAGCACCTGCTTATTCCATATATACTCGATATGCACAAGCTGCCATGGGCTAGAGGTGGACACCTCGAGTGGGCCACTCTCAAAAGGAAGGAAGCAGCTCGAAGACTCACTAGGAATCACGGCTGAGTCCCTGTAGGTGACTGATCCGGGTATAGATGTAGAACTGATCCCATACTCATCGAAGGAGTCCAATCACCTCTTACTCATAAGAGAACGACAACGAGCTTACACAAGACACATGCAGACTCTCAAACTACACACAAACCATGCAAACAAACCACACAAGGAAAACACACGGACTCATCTATGACCCTAGACACACCTAATGTTAGTCTGACCCGTACATGGATGACGGCGGACCAGGACACCCGAACGTGTGCCATGCATGCATTTGACGTAACCGGAGGTTGACGTCATGGGGAACTCCTAGACATACTACGATGCACCCATCATGGACATTGGGCTTGGATGCGGGAAGTCCGGGAGGTGCGGGTGGTTTAGAGGGATCGGGAAAACCAAAGTCTTCCTTACCCCCGAATGATGGTTCGGACCTATGACTATGTGGAGGTTGCTTGGCCCAAGTGGAAAAGGCTTGATAGTGAACTCCGCGGAGGAAGTGGAGTGAAGATGGCGGCTCGAGAGATTCACTAGTGAGGGGATCAAAAGGGTCAAAGAAGGTATGACCCCGTGAGATGGGTTCCAACTTGACATGGTCCCAAGTTTAGAATTCATAATCACCGCCATACATTATGATCGGTGGGACGACGGACATGTGTAGGAAATAAGATTCCTCCCTTGGGCAAAAGGGAACGAAGTCGGACTCGACCGGCATCGGGAGGAGTAGAAGAATCTCTGTGGTGACACACCCCACGGTGCACACGGAGGTAATGGACCCTAAGGCCGGATGGGTGAAGCTAAGACTAGCGGGTTGGTCAAAGCCTCGCGCCAAAAGATGTGTCAACTTCCATTGTGAATCTAATCCCATGACAAGATCGTCCAATGTGTCAACATGTTGACTAGATCGAAATGTGGTATGGAAGGAGTTGACCGGCACTAAAGGGAGGATGGGGTCCATGGATGGAAAGGGAGGTGGGACCAAGCCATCCTTGAGCCAACTAAAAAGTGGCTCGGCGATGTATAGCGTTCCCGTAAGAAACACGGGTGGCTCGGGGTGAGACAGCTCCAAGCATAATGGTTTCGAATGTAGAGTGGGCCACTGGGGTTGGGTGGCTGGACATGTGAGGGTGATCTTACCGGGTAGGTAAGGTGGGTATAAGGTGCAAGTCCTCTTGCCCCAGTCAAGATTGGCTCTTCGTCTCCTAACCACGTTTGCCCTAAAATGATGCATGAACCAGCAAGTGTGCCGATCCTGCACCATGCGCCATCGGTGTAGAGAACAGAGCCGATCCTCTTATAGAACTCAACACAAGCAAAATCACCATCGCGGACAATCTCGCCTGTCTTGGAGAGAGACTCCACGATGTCAAGAGAAACCCAATTATCCGACTCCCTATCGGTGAAATGGAGTTCCATTGTGGACCCGTTGGGTAGAGCGACTTTCATAGTGAGAGGGGTAAAACCAAGGGCTCGGTCCATGAGGACATTGACTTTGGCCACAAAGGTTGACCACTCGGATGTATGGTCTTGGGGAACGGCCATGGGTAGCGGATATGGACATGCATACACACGGTTACAAGACACTAGACAGACTATGCAAGTTTGGAATGCATGCACACTAAGGACCCTAGACGTAAACCAAGACTCGGTACGTGGCGGATTTAATCGATCCGAAAATCACTCGCGCAAGTGTGAGGCCTTCCCGATAGGCGTAGCCTAACGTTCGGACAACACCTTTTTATATACCGACTAATGGTATGCAAATGCGACCCAAAAGACACTTTTTTTATTTTAAAACAATGATGACCCTAAACACGACTTAGACAATGACTAATGGCTAGACGTAAATGACACCCTTTTTTTTGGACACCCTAGATTCAAACTCGCTCTGATACCAAATTGATGCGGGACGAGACCACGGACACGACAAGCTCGCGATTGTCCCATAACGAGGGAAGCGTCGGATGTGCGCGGTTGAGAAATCGGCAATGAGCTAGGGTGGTCGGCTCTCACTTGTGCCCGGATCGGGTCACGGGACGGTCACGCTCTCTCTCGCAGCAGCGGTGATATGAAAATAAAGTGAGCTACGACCCTAGAACATGCTCTCTAGCAGTGGCATAAATAAGTATATATGAAAATAAGTAAATGCCGAGTGTAGGGAGCGAGAACAATACCTCCACGCGCTCGACGTGGGGAAGACGGACCCGGCCGAAACTCGTACTCCCGGAATAATAATACACAATATTACAGCAATACACGTCGCTGCCCACTCCACACAGGGAGGTAAAGGGCTACACAATGGGGTCCGGGAGGACCGAATTCGAGTTGACGGGCGGCTTCTCGCGTTGATTCGGCAGCACCCGAACTAGTGACAGTGGGGCCCACATGCTGTCCGGAGGGGTCGAGTGGGACCCGTGACACCGCTGTAGTGGGGACAGTTAGGGAAGTGTTCCCCGGGCTGGTGGCACGCTAGTTCGCCGGCCGGAGGCCGGGCGGCTCCGATCGGCACCGGTCGGAATAACCGGCCACGGACCTGCCGGTTCTGTTTTTCGGCGCGCGCTCCGGTGAGAACGGACGCTGCAATCAGCCCCGACGTCGGAATGCGACGAAACCGGCGCCGTTGGAAAGCTGCTTCAAAGGGCTTAAACTCTCTGTGATAACATAAAAATAACAAAGCATATACTTCTAATTGATGAATTTTTAAGGTTGCTATTGTACAGTGGCCTAACTCTCAGATCTGCAGGGCTATTCTCTGAGAACTGCCATTGACCGTAGGGTATATGTCCGATTCAGCTCTTAAGGTCTTCATCAAAGTTGTAGGAAATGGACCTAGGAAGATGGAAAAATTTGGTTTGACAAGTTTGGATGTGGCTACGAAGTGATAGGATTTTAGTACTAACAGTGGGTCAGATCTGGAATCTGACTAAAAGTACTGTAGCAGAGATAGAACACGAATTTTGAAAAATAGGTAGAAGGCGGATCAGAAATTAAGAAATTTCATGGATGTAAGGAATGATAGATAGAACGTCCAGTAAAATTGGGAGGGTTTTGAAAAATTACAAAGATGGTCGGAGGTGGGAAACACAGAGCTGCTATCACTATAGACAGAGACAGGACAGATCTGGGAGTGAAAGATGAACAAAAATGTAAAGATATCAAACGAAGGATTTTGGACCTAAATTTTTTTGTGGAGATGGGGATACAAGATAGGAACAACCTATAAAAATGTCAGATCAAGAGGATGTCGTGGCTGACCGTAGAATTTCATGGAAGTCACCTCTATCCAGCAGGACAGAACCTTGAAGATGGCTCCGCGGCGGCTCGTAGGCGGCACGAACAGCGGCGGCGGCGGCACAGATGATCACCGGAGATAGAGGGGAGGGAGATATCACTCTAGAATGGGGGTTGGGGATGAAGAAACCAGAGGGAGAGAGAGGGGAGGTTGAAATTCACTCAAGGGGGGGGTCTTGCACAATGCTTTTTCTCATTTCATTAATATTCAAATGGAAAATACAAGTATTTATATGCCTCTAATCTAATCCAATCTCCACCATTGGATATAGGGATGGGGAATGAATGGCCTAGATTAAATGTGACCAACACACACAAAAAAAATAAAATAACCCAAGTGGGAGACAAGCTTGACATGGTAGGTAGCCTACCTTAGACTTTTTACTCCCTTTGTCTACCCATGTGGCATTTGACATTCAACCCTTCTAGATGGCCACCTAGGAAGGTTGACCAGCCCCACATAGGTGACATGGACCAATGAGAAAGGGCTAAGGGCCCCCTTGCTGGTCCTACTGTATAATTGCATAAAACCCCACACAATCCATGGGAATGACTCCTTGACTTATAAAGCCTTACATTTGCGTACATACTTTCCCAAGGATATAAACACAAACTAAAAGGACATAAATGCAAAAGAAAAAGTACATGCTCGACGTCGATTCCCATCAAATGTTGTATCAATCCTGGTAACCTCTATGCTCAACAGCTCTCCGAAGCCCATAGCTGCTAGTCTCTCTCTCTGGTAGTTGGGTAGTGCCTGGTATACGGCTCAGACTTGTAGCCAGGAAATCCGAGTTCATCTTTTCCCCTGCACACATTTGGAACATAAGTCAGTCATTGCATTGCATTTTCATTGCATTTCATATAAGCAAAAACAACAAAAAAATAAAATAAGTGAAAAACATAAAAAATGAACATTCTGTCTATGAGTCCTCTAGCGGCCTTAGTATGGACCGTCTGAGAGTGTAGCGGTCACTGGAATTACCGCTACGCAACCCGCGAATGGGCATCATCTTCATTGTTCCCCCATGTTGTGGAAATGGCCAAAATGGCCTACAAGTTGTTTTAATGGGTCCCCAGACCCATTCCCTTGTCCATTCATATGCATGCATACATAAAAAATTGAAAAATGAAGAAAAATGGAATTTTAGGGGTCGTCGGCCTACCTCCGTCGACCACCGTCTGGTCGCCACTGCAGGTGCCTCTCCGGCTGCCATGGCTTCTTCCTCCTCCTCCAAGGCCTCCCCGGGACCTTCCTCCGTTGTGGGAATTTCTTCCCCCACCGGTTGGCCGATGGCCCTCCTTCCTCCGTCGGTGGGTCTGCCGCTGCCGCCGGCGGTGTCCTCTCATCCACTATCCGTCGTTGGAGGTGTTTGACCGCCCTCTTCTTCACCATCATGGTGGCGGGAGGTGGGTTGGACGGTGGTCGCCGGTGGGATGGGGTATGGCTTATTGGCTCGGTTGGGTGCTTGGGCGTTTGATAGAATGAGCATTTGAATGGAGGGAGAACGAATGGTTTATTTTTTTTGAACGCTCAGGAAATTTGGTAGTCTATCGTTAGACCGTCACACACATTCTAGCAATCCTTCCTTAGACCGATTGTCATCAGAGCCTCCTCCTCGAAGGATGTGAACTGACGTACTTTAGCGGTCCATGCTTAGACCGTTATGGTTCTTGTAGCAGTTTTATTTTAGACCGTTTGTGGGCTGAATTACTTGATGAGTTGAAAAGCTTTATCCATTATGATTCATGCTTCAAAGTTACATCTGTTGTGCTTCATGCCTATTTTATGGATCTAATTGATGATGGCTAACTCTTTCATTTGCAAAATCATGAACTCCATCACGCTTTATCAATGCTCACTAGGCAGGTAAGTCAGGTAAGTATTTTGATCCCTAGTCCCTTAATGCATTACTATATGGTATCTATGATATATTACCTCGAGAACCTGTTGGTCATTCATGTGTTCCCGGATCTGATGTTCCCCTCTAACAAAAATGATGACGATCTAGGTGTACATGTTTAATCATTGGATAGGCCGTTAGGTTGGAAGAATTGGGGGACGATGGTTCTATCTTGCACGTCGTGGTTGCAGATAGTATCTTGACCCTGATTTGTCCGATCTAGCAATATTACTCTCGAGTATCTTGTTATTTTATCTTTCTTGGCATTCATTTTTGATGATTTCTTTATTTTAGCCCAGCATGCATCATGCATCTTTTGAGCAGTCACAAGCCCTCATTTGTCTGAAGTATCTCAGTAATGGTGGATAACTATGTGTCCATAGTCTTGAGTAAGGAGAGTCATTCCACTCTAAGTTGGAAGGTTTCCTTCAGACTTTTTGCTTGGTTTAGCTGAGGATTCCTGTCTGGAGTTTAGTTAACTTGTCTCTTTACTTTTCCGCTTGCTCCAACCACCTATCAGTTGTGTGTTCCAGTGAGAAGGTTGGTCGTGTTTTATTTACTTTAGTTGTTAGTTCCTCTAGGCATGCGTCATTCGGTTTTCCGTTCCTTGTGATTGGTTCAAAGTTTTCCAGAAGATCATATCGATCGTTGGTTGAGGACGGGTGTCGGTTTACCTTAACACCCACTTTTTAGTCCACTCCGCTTCATTTCCGCTTCACCTCCATGTCACTTTTGCTTCACCTGCACTCGTTCCCTTGCAAAAAGGACGTTAAGGAGGGACATCTGTTGACACCTATTTTATGACCAATGAGTTGGGTCATCTCCCTATTTATCTTTATGATGCTTCGAGTTATACGACGTTTACTGAGCCATATTGGTCAGTCTTGAGGCTTATTTCATGGGTCATAATCCTTGATTGGGTCTCGCTCCTTATTTGTTTTCCATGGGTTGAAGCTTAGTAGGCCTTTCATTGGTTTTACCATGACACTATCTCTAGCGGTCTATCATATGGGCGTTTGATAACGTTTAGTGGTTTTACCTTAGACCGTTTGCTGACGCCAGAGTCCAGAGCCAACGTCTTTCTTTTCATCTTATCCATCCGTCTTATCCTTTGTTATCTGTTGAGCTTTGTCGGTTTATCGTATGGCCGTTAGAGGCACTATGGTGGTTTTACTTTAGACCATTTCTTGGCTCTAGAGTCCTGTTCATGACATTTTCGCCCGTTGGCCTTATCTTATGAGGGTGGGGGTCTATACTTGGACCGTTAATTCCATGTGGCGGTTTATCGTATGACCGTTTCTGGTGACAGAGATTCCTGATTTACTGATCTTCCTCTGCTGCACCGTGGCTGAACTAGAGTTTTGATTTTGGTGATTTCTCTCTCGATAGTGATCCTTAGAAGCTTCTGTTTGTTTCTATGGACTCTTGGGAGTGTTATCTTCAAAATTTTGCTAAGTTTCATCCTACTTTTTCGCTGGGATCTCTCCAACTCGAACCTAGAGTTTGAGAGTCTATAAATAGAATCCTTAAGTTCATGGGTGGAAGAGGAGATTTTTGGAGCTTACATCGAGGTGCTGCCGCTTTCTGGAGCGAGTACCCATCAAGGAGAAGTGCTGTCTACATCCATTAGCCTTCAAAGTCCAGGGAGTATTAAGTTCTAAGGGTTCATTTGTGTTATTTTCTTCCTAAGTTCATTCCCCTCTTCATAGCATTCATAAGCATATTCCCTCTCCTTCCTCCACGTTCTTTGCATCTTTGCACCATTTTGAAACATCCTCCCACCTTTTCCACGCCCCACAGGGATTAAAAAACCAAATCCCCAGGTATTCACCATTCCTTTTGCATGCACCTTAGTTCATTTGCATTATAGTTGCTACACTTGTCATAGGGCTAATTTGGGTTATTTTTCTATACTTCTACACTCTTTTGCAGGTCTACAGGATTCCTAGCATGAGGCCCAACTCTTCTGGCTGACTGGGAAAGGTGGAGATCTAAGTCCCAATTTGATGTTCCATGTGCTCTTACGGTTGTATTTAGGACCGTTTTGTTGTGCCCCTGTGATCATTTGAGTCTTCCTGTGGTTTGGGTCATTCGACATCGTCTTGTGGTCATTTGAGTTATTGGATATTCTTGGTTTTGATAATAGCTAAACACTATAAGTCATTATTGTTTTAACTCTCGTATGACTGACATACGTGATGTTTTGTTCATGACAGATATGCCAATGAATTGCCAAGGAATGAAGTGAAGATGGCAAATGTGAAAGCTCAATGTTGCGCCCTCGCACGCGGATCGACCTGCGCGGTCAGGTCGCTTGGATGAACGGGATGTTGCGCCCTCGCACAAATTTTTGATTGAAGACTCAGTAATAAATCTTCAAGACAGTCAAGGGTGTTGCCACAGACATGAACGGGCTGCTAAAGGAGACAAGCGATGGAGCTAAAGCGGTTAACGGACTGAACTGGGAAGACCCGGGGTCTGCCCAGCTGGCGGTCGACCGCCAGCACACCAGCCAGCAACCTCCAGGCTGCAGCTCTTTCAGTAGCGGTCGACCGCCAGCCATTAGTGGTCGATCGGAATTCCTAGTAACCATCTGTCTATAGTGTTTCTCAGTAGCGGTCGACCGCCACCTACCTCCGGTCGACCGCCAGCCCCGATGCAGCCATGTTTGACTTCAATTTTCACCTCGAGGCCAGCCCCTTTCCTTGTATTTGTTTAACCCCAAAGTCACCCAATCTTCCATAGATTGTGGATCTGGTCTGGGAGATGTCTAAGGACCATTCAAAGGTTATAAAACACATGCAAAAGGGTTAGAAACCCTAGTTGATCATTTGAGAAATCAAGGGAGGCTGAAAGGGTGTGTTCAAGGGAGAGTAGTTCGAAGTACTGTAGCCGTGAACAGTACTGCGGGAAGAAGCTTCATCCATTCCAAGTGATTCAAGTCCAGATCTGAAGCCATCTCAACCTCCAAGGAAGCAAGAAGCAATCAAGATTTTCAAAGGTGATCTAAACTGCATTCTTCATCCCCTTCATCAACTCAGGAAGATCAAAAGGAAGATCAAAACTACATCCATCGTCTTCTTCATCAACTAGAAGAGATTCATGGAAGATCATCTCGCAAGGAAGAAGACACCTTCAAAGCATCCGATTCAAGCTTCTGCAACTCAGACAAGATCTTCTTTCTTTGAGCATACTCTATATCTTGTTTGAGTGATTTCATATTTGTTATCTTTTTCATTTCATACAAACGATTGAAACTGAAGATCGTCCCTACCGGTGGTTAGTAGGAAGGCAATCAGAAGTTGTCCGATCTGCGGTGTTGACGTCCCTACCTGTGGTTAGTAGGAAGGCAATCGGAGGTCTTTTCGATTTGTGGTTCAGTGCGTGGCACTAGTGGAGCCTCACCAGATTTGGTGAGGGGTGGACGTAGGACTGGGGATTCATTCTGAACCACCTTAAAATCTTGTGTGTTGTGGTTTGCTTGTGTGATTATTTCATTCTAGATGCATGCTTAGGTTCAAATCAATATATTACTTGCTCGTCTTGTCAAGCAAATCATCGTGTTCTTCGATAAGCTAGTTATATTCCGCTGCAATTTATTTTATCTAGCTATATAGAGGGTTGTATTGCGAAAAGAGGGGCAGATCTATTCACCCCTTCCCTCTAGATCCGCTGACCACTACTCAACACGTTTGAGGATCTGTGGCGGCTTATCGTAAGGCCGTCTCTTTCTCTTTAGCGGCCCTATATTAGACCGTTTGTGCTCGCAGAGTTCCAGATTTCATCTCCCGTGGGCGGGTGTTTCATCCTCCTCTTTCTAAGATATTTAGCTTAGCTTTGCTAGTTTAATTACCTTGGTGGCGATCACACTTCCTTAGTTGGGTATTGTTCATCATTGTCATCATCTTTACTTGCTCTTCTCTTTGCTTATTTGCTCCACACCTACGGTGTGTGTTTTCACTTTATTCCTTTGCTCCACGCCCCGGCGTGTATTTTTATTTTCTTCCTCATGAACATTGATGACCTGCCCATGCTTCTGATTCTTGTGATTATTTGAGCTAGGTTATTGCTTGCCCACATATCTTCACACCCATATCTCTCATACCACCATACTCACATTCACATCATCACATCACATCACACAAAGAAAAACATCAACAATTATGAGGACCTTGAGGATGACGAGATGAACTTAGAGCTCCTTTCCCCGGGGTACACTTATGTTGATCCTTTTGACCCCTCCCAATGGGAGCCTGGGAACCCATGTGGCCCACCCATATTACTTACCACTCACTCCTTCCAACCCCCACCCACCAGGTTAGACCAAGCCCACCTCTTCCAAGCCACGGGCAACACAAGGAAAACCCTAACCATGGTAGATCTTCACCTAGGGAACAAGGAAGAGTCTCTCTCCATGATGTCCACCTTCCTAGATCCCTTCGACCCTTTCGAGTGGAAGCTCAAAGGCCATCCCACAACTCCACACATGGAAGTCATCTTTGGGATAGGAATGCATATGTCTTGGTATGTCACACCACTTGGCATGATTAGAACATTGGGTCCACTCGTTCATGTCACCCACATGTCAAGTAGGATGCATGATTGGTCCATATTCGAGTGTACCGGCCCTCCCCCATCTGTCGTCATCAGTAAGATGGGTCATGTGCATAAAGGATACACATTTGGTAGCCCTGGGCCCCCAGCATTTGCCACATTCACGCAAGATAGTTTCACCTATGGATGCCCCGGCCCACCGAAGTCTGTCAGAGTCACTGCAAAACCAACACATGATAGGTCCATATTTGGTTGTCCTGGTCCACCCTTGCACTCAATAGTCTTCACATCCACACCACATCATAGTGCATGGCATACGCATTCAAGCAAGCATCTAGCAACGAGCGGTGAGGTTCATGATGAGCGGGCAAAAGCTCGAAAGTGCCACTTGGAGTCCCACGCGGATAAACTAGTGATTGTGATATGGGAGTGGCTCTACCTTGGGGTCATCTCCAAATCGAGGGCACGAGGACTTCGACCCTCCCGAGTTTCGAGTGGCTTTGGCAACCCGTCTTACGGGTTGGACTTACCGATAGGTTTTTAGATTCACCCCACTTCCCACGTGGTGGACCCGGCACCCTCTAAGGGCACCGCGGTGGATCCTAGAGAGCACCTCGAGCCTATAACCTCCTTTGAGAGAGACAGCCTCAGAGAGCCTCCACATTACAGCCTAAGAGCCCGACGTTTGCACATGGAGGCAATACTAGGCAAGCAGGGAACCATCACTAGCAAGAGGGTGTGCTCGAGCCACCTTAAGAGGATGAAGGATCATCCCCTGGTTGCGGACGCAGGGTTGAGTTGGGAGATCGTGCTTTGCCCAAAGTTATTTTGGTGTGCCGCCACCCCGGTGGACCCATACTCAACGGAGTCGAGTTCTCCGCATCCCGGGGATATGATGGGGACATCTCCTGCCCTTCCACACTTTTTCGAGGCTTCTGATGATCGCCAACAGTGCTACATCTTGTTCGCCACTTTATTTCGAGTCATATGATGTATTTTTATTTTCTTATTTGAGTCTTATCATGTAATTTTTCTTTTATTTGAGTCAAGTACCTAGGTTAGTGAGTCAAGTACCTATGTTATGTGTTTAATGGGCTCAATTAAGTGGGCTAGGCCCTGGGGCGCCCCTCCCTTGGACAGTTGGGTCATTTGTCTTTTAGTTCAAGGTCTTTTGGTCATGAAAATTATGTATCCCTATAAATAGTCCCCCTCTCCCTCATTTGTAAGACAATGAATCAATGAGATATTGAGAAGAAAATTTAAAATCAAGTTGAGTGTTCCTAGAGTGAGAAGCTCTTTCCCATTCCCCTCTCCTCTCTCTCTCTACCACTCCAAGAAGGGGCGACCCTTTCTCTCTCTTCCCCCCACCCCAATTTCGAAATTCTTCTTTCTCCTCCCTCCTCCACCGCAGCTCCACCTCATCCTCTCTTCTCTTGCCACATCACCATCACTTGCCACCTCATATGCCACCTCACCATTGACTCCTCAAATCCCTCCCACTTCCATTACTTCCCCATTAATCACCCACAATCCCCAACGGTCACCTCCCTCTCCCAAGGTGGAACACCACTCTCCAAGCAACCCTTCACACTCCCAAGACACCCCTTCCCATCCCCTAGGCCACCATTAACCACCACCATTAAACCCCATTCAAACTTGAGAGAGATCTCTCCTTCCCTCTCTCCCTCCCAACCCAAATTTGTAGCTCCCCCTCCCACCACCTGCTAGACCCCCTTCCAGCCCCCATTCTCCCCTTCCCTTACCTTGGTTCACCCCCTCCCAGACCCCCTCACAGCTAGGGGTTGCCCCCACACCCATCCACCCCATTTCCCATCCCATATACCTCCATTTCCCATCACCTATCACCACTCTGCTCATCCCAGTTCACAGGCAGTAGTCAAGGGTCGAGTTTCAGAGCCTGCCCCAGAGTCATCACGCATCTTCAGGTGGCTTGCCATACATTTCTGGAAAGCTCGTCGAGGCAGCTTGGCGGGCAAGGTGGTTTCGCCGGCATCTGACATCGCTGCTGCTCAGAGGAGCCATTCTCCCCCAACTGTGCAAAGCTACTCTGGCAGAGAACCTGAGCCCAAGTGTAGACACGACCACAGGTGCTCCAGGATGACTTTGGATGTCATTTTTGGGTGACGTCTTCTCCTCTAATCCCTCTATCAGCACCAACAAAGAGGGAGCCATTTGGATCCCGGAGCACATATTTATAAATTTTCTCCACGAAGTGCGCAGGTCAGCTTCCCCTGAGTTAGATCCGACCCTTCCCACCATTCTGGTTCTCTCGGTCTACTCCAACCTCCTCCAGCGACCCCATTTGTCTTAGATCAAAGAGGACACATCCACGATCACAACGGCACTGGTCCCTCCCTCATCGGACCTTGGGAGTGTTCGTGGCTGCCACTTCTTCCAGCAGCAGTAGTTCTGGGACCGCCAGAGTCAGGTCTGACCACTCTGATCCCGACCCCGCCTCGGCCACCATCGACATCAGAAAATTCTCCAAAAATTTGGGCGTCTTCTTAGGCCAACCCAGGACATTTTTGCACTGGTCCCATCATCACCTGAGGTCGGTGGAGTCCGTGGTGGTGCCGTCATCGACTCCCTATCATGTTGTCCCAGAAGCGGGTAGAATCGGCTTAGCTCGCCATTTTGGCTTTATCTTCAGTTCCCCCACCCCGCCCGGCCTACTTAAAGCCCCTCCATGCGGGAGGTAGTGTTTGAGTGTAATCCTACAGTCCCCCACCCCTAGTCCAACCCCATTGCAAGGGGCGTAGTGAATGTAAAATTATTAATTTTGGTTGAAGCTTCATCGATGCGGCGTGCGGGTAAGCCCACGCTTCCTCGCTCGCCTTCGTCTCCGACCGGGGTCGACATCTTCACCCCGACCAGGTGAGCTTTGGGCCCCAATCCTCTGCTGGTTTTCCTTTTGCTTGTATTAGTGTCGTTTCTAGTTGCCCGTCGGCCAGCGAGTTGAGTGCTCGATCTCAAATTGCCAATGTATGAGTGACTACCGTGGGTGAGTTGTGAGAGAGACAATACATCCCACGCCCTCGGCGTGCTGGCCGCCCGTCAACTTAGGCATCCCAGACCCTTAGGGGTCCTCCCCAAGCTAGTCAATCCCCTCGGAGCGTCAAGGTCCCACTTCGGACCCTCTTCACTATCGCCGGTCCATCTACGGACCCGAGTGTGCGCTATGCCGGTGAACCCGCTAGAGTGTGTCTGCCGTTCGGTTTGGTTGCTTGTGAATCTAGGTCCAAGGGGTCATGTCACATCAATATCACTGGTATGGGGAGCTCACGAATCATGGGAGCCATCCACTTCAAGGATGAATAGCACCTAGGACCGGGGGAAGCTGAGGTGATGGAGAAGAAGAAAAGCAAAGAAAAGAAGTGAGGAAGAACATAAGCTTTTGAAGAAAATTAAATGAAATTGCATTGACTGACCTCCCTCAAAGGGCTGGAGCTCAGGTGCCTTGGGATGGTAGTCAACCTTTGCAGCACCCCATACTCCTTCCTAGCCGGCTTTGGCCCATCATAAGCGTCCCCACCCATAGAGCTTCCTTCGAGGGCCCTCTTCATGGTATTTTGGGAGGTTTAGTAAGGTTTTCAAGGATTAAGAGAGAGGTGTTCTGTGAAGAACGAGTTTGAAATACCCTCCTACTTACATAGCCTAATTTGTGGCCTAATACCACTAGGATTGAGGTAGGATATCCCCAAAACGGGTCAAGATAGGCTTTGGCACGGGATGGGACTCTTCTTCCACGGTTTAGACTCTCCAAGAGAGTCCCAATCAGAGTTAACACAGCTTCCATACCCACGGCCTATCATACGACCGCATGATCCTAGAAGCGGTCTAAAATGGACCGTTTCCATGCCTTCTACACACTTCGCCTCCCGAAGGCCTAAACGATCTACGAGAGGCCGTTTGTCAAGTCCAATGGTCAAGAAAGGACCGTCTTCCATAATCCACGGTCCAATAGGGACCGTTTATAACCTACTTTGGGGTCTAAGCCGAACAGCCTCTCGCGGTTTATCAGGAGACCGTTTTGAGCCTACCGTGGTCGTTTGTGTGACCGTCTATGTCCCTGCTGCCTAAATTTTGTCCTCTTTGCATCATTCTACTCAAGGCTGGTGCGGACACCCGAGCAGTTACACCGAGCCACCGGTACCGCACACGGAGCACGACTCGAGCCATCTCAGCGTCCATCTGGCTCGGAGATAGTCTGGACACTCCGCCTTGAGCCTCCTCATTTATCATATTTGTTTATACTTTATTTGTGTGTAATGTGTGTTTATTTCATTTTATTCGATTTGTAATTTTGATTGTAAGAGGGGTTTATTTGTAAAATAGGACCCCAGGGCCCCACGGGCCCCCCAGACCTCTTCCCATCGATCCACCTCAGCTTAGGGCCCCATGTGGGGTCAGTCAATATTTCAAATGGAGACATCTAGAAGGTTGAATGGTAAATGCCACATGGGTAGACAATTGGACTTCAAAGTCCAAGGTAGGCTACCTACCATTCTACCATGTCGCCCCCCTTGGTCAATAGGCTGCCCCCACTTATATTTTATTTAATTTGTGTGTGAGTGTCACATTCAATCTAGGCCATCCATTCCCCCATCCCTAGATCCAAGGGTGGCTATTGGATTTGATATGTAACCTATAAGTACCATGTATTTTCTTATTTAGGAGAATTAATGCATTTGAATTGGAAGAAAATCCCCTTGAGCAAGGCCTAGGCCGCCCCTCTCTCCTCCTTGCAGCTGGGAAGGATGTAATCTGGTGGTGTGACTCCACCCCTATCAGTTCCGGTCGCCGCCGCCGCCGCCACGTGCCGCCATCGCGTCTCCACCGTCACCGCTGGTGTTCTGTCCATCCAGGATAGAGGTGTCTTCTCCGAATTCTTGCTCTCCACCCCGTCTTGTTTTTGAGCTGGGATTTTTAGGGGATGTTTCAGAGGTGTTCCTCACGATCCACAAAAATTGGTTGGTCATGAATCTTCAATTTGATAATTTTCCATTTTTGTCCAACCTCTTTTCCCAGATCTGTCTGCTTGCTGTTTAGATTTCCACCCGCCCTGTGTTTCAAGTGTTCGGACCCTTTTCTGATTTTTCCAGAGGTTCTCCATTTTACTGGGAGTTCTGTCCATCAACCCCTCCCTCCACGATTTTCCTTGAATTTTGATCCGCCCTTCACCTATTTTTCAAAAATCACTTTCAGAGCTAGCTACAGTGCTGTCCACCTATGTCCAGATCCGACCCCCTCCCAATGAAAGAATCATAAAAATTCGTAACCACCTCCAATCCTTTCATAAAATATATTTTTGTTTTCCTTGTTTAAAATTCTACAACTTTGGTGAATAACTCAAAAGCTGAATCGGACGTCTTCCTAGCGGTCAACGGCAGTTCTCAAACAACTCACCTACAGATCTGAGAGCTCGGGCACTGTACAACAGAAGCTTACAAATTCAACAAAGTCCAGATCCTTGTAGATCCAACAGATCTATTTAGGCCTAGATTGAAGGTCTTCAAGAGAGCTTTCTAACGATAGCTTATGTGCCTCGATCCGACATTGGGTTTGATCGCAGTGGCCGTTCTCGCCGGGGCGCGCGCCTGAAAACAGCAACCAAAATCCGTGGGCAGCAACTCCAAAACGTGGGAATCGGAGCCGATCGGCCACCGACCGGGGCTTCCGACCGACTGTCGTCTAGGGAGGCACGCCACCAGGGATCCCCATCACAGTGGGTCCCACCCCACCAGAGCCGGTGGTCGGGGTGGTCCGTGGGCCCCAGGGACCCGTAGATTGCGCCGTCCGATTTGCACAAAAACGCGGGTTTCGGCACCGCCGGGCGACATCAAAATGTTGCCCGTCAACCCAATTCGCGTGATTCCCGGGCCCCGCATGTGACCTTTTACCTCCCTGCGTGGAGTGGGTCGAATTATTGTATTGCTGTAATAATTGTTAACCAGGAGTCCGTGATTGGCCGGGGTCGTCTTCCCCACGCCGGGTGCGTGGAGGTAATGGTCCTAACTTCTCGGCGTTCATTTGCTAGTTTAGTATATGGTCTTATGCCGCTGTCGAGAGCGTGGGATACTAGCCCATGTGTCCATGTCACCGCTATGAGCGTGAGAGTGACCCATCCCGCGACTCGATCCGAGTCCGGAAGTTGAGTCGGACTACCTTGAACTCTGCCGGTTCCTTAACCGCGCACGATCCACGCTTTCCCTCGCATGGGGACGACGAGTGAGTTTGCACTTCTGTTAGTGACGTGTAGCCTGTAGAAGCTCTTAGTGTCGAGCCGAGGTCGCTCTAGTAGTCCTGTCGTTGCTGGTTGAGTCGTGTCCATCCAATATAGTGTCGTCTCCTCAGTCTGTCCCGCATTAATTTGGTATCAGAGCGAGTCGAGTCTGGGGTAGTCTTGCATAAGTCTTGCATGCATCATGGTCTAAGTCGAGTGTAGGATCATCATTTATTTTCAAAACAAAAAAAGGGTGTTTTAAAATTGTATTTCATCCTGATAATTCGGTATCTTAAAAGGTGTTGTCCGAACGTTAGGTTACGCCTATCGGGAGGTCGCACACTTGCGGGAGTGATCTTCAGATCGATTAACTCCGCCACATACCGGATATTGGTTTAGGTCTAGGTGCATTAGTCGGTGTTTGCATCAGTTTGTGTCTCCTAGTTCGTGTGTAGTCCAATAAGAGTCAGTCGGTCTTGTCCACGTGTCGGCATGTCTAGCATGTAGTTCCGCCAAATTCACATGGAATCCCCATCACCCGGGCAATATGGCCGTTGGTCCACCCATGGGCTTGGCAACCACCCACTCCACTTCTGTAGGCCCGAAGCCTCGGATTTTTATGGCTCCAATGGCCCGGGCGACTACCTCAAGTGGGAGGCCGCCATGGACACATACTTTGATTGTTATACCATGTCTGAAGCCGGGCAATTCTATTTTGCCAAGGAGAGGCTTCTACACGAGGCCGCCGAAAAGTGGGACCACATTGAGCGCTTGAGAGAGGTTAGGAGGCAATGGCCCATCGAATCATGGTGGGACATGAAGAGAGAGCTTAGGAAGGTCTACGTGCCCCAACCGGTCACCTCCAACCGGCCCCACCCAATCACTTCCAACCAAGTGGGTCCTAGTCGGAGGCAAAGAGCCCCACACATAGATGAGCTAAGACCCAATCCTAGGACGGTTGACTACGGGCGAGTCCACCAGGATATCCCTATTCCATCCCACTCCGTTGCCGAACTTATGCAAATGATTTTGGACCAGTTGGATGAGGTGGATAGGACACGTACTCCTAGTGATGTACTCCTACACGAGCCTAAGGAGGTAGCAATCGGTAGCCCCAACCCGTTACCATCTAAGGTTCAATCCCAAGGTCCTCTCCCCATCATAGTGGATCATCTTTCCCCACCCACGAGATCCCCATTGCCTACACCCCATGTCCGTCAGGAGGATAAGGGTAAGGGTCCACTTATCAGGGAGCGTAGTGGGTCACGATAGCAGTGTTATCGCTGCCAGGGGTTCGGCCACTTTGCCGGACAGTGTCCCACTCGGACATCTCTAGCCTTAGGGGACAAAAGGGTTGGAGACGCCTCACTCTCCGATCTTTATTCGGAGCCACCTCAGCCACAGCTACCCGTGTTTCTAACGGGAAAGATACTTATAGCCGAGCCACTCCTTAGCTGGCTTAAGAGTGGCCTGGCCCCATCTCCCTTCCCATCTATGGACCCTATCCTACCTCTGGTGCCAATCAATTCATTTTACACCACTTTCCGGTCTAGTCACTATGTGGATACATTGGATGACCTTCTTAAAGGGTTAGACCGGCAGTGGACATGTACGCACTTGTTGGCTCCAGGCTTCGACCGACCCACAGGTCGTAGTTTCACTCATCCCGCTTTAGGGTCCATCACCTCCGTGTACACCGTGGGTCATGTTACCATGGAGGTTCTTCTACTCCTCCCTATTCCGACCGAGCCCGACTTCATTACCATTTGCCCAAGGGAGGAATCTTACTTTCTACCTATGACTGCCGTCCCACTTCTCACAATGAATGAAGGTGATCATTTACACCTCCAAGATTTCCAAATGTGGGACAACGATTTGTGGAAGCCTAGTCCGAGGGGTCATACCTTCTTTGATCCCTTCGACCCATTCTCTTGTGGACCCCGTGACCCACCATATTTACTCAACCTTTTTGAGAGAGTCCACCATCATACCCCCACCGTCTCATCTCCCTTCAAGGATGAAGGAGATCAACAACACCTTCTAGACTTCCACACATGGGATCTTGAGATGAGGGAATCCATATCGAGGGGTCACACATTCTTTGATCCCTTTGATCGCTTTCTTCATGGGCCCCTTGGCCCACAACCTCCATTCCCCCTCTTTAAGGAAGTCCACTATCACATCCCTCCTACTCGGGCTTGGCAACCTTCACATGGCATTAGGTCCGAACTGTCATTTGGGGGTAATGAAGGCTTTGGTTTCCCCGGCCCACCTAAACCACCCAAACCTCCCGGATTTCCCACATCTAAACCCAACGTCCATGATTGGTGCATCGTAGGATGTCTAGGAGTCCACCATGACATTAACCTCTGGTTATGTCAAATGCATGCATGGCACACATTCGGATGTCCTGGACCACCTTGCATATGATTGGGTTTGACTAACATTAGGTTTGTGTAGGGTTGTGTGTGCATCTGTGTGTTTTTCTTTTGTTAGGCATGTTAGGAGTCTGCATGACGACGTCCGTCGTCATAGTAAGGCCAGCAATGCACGGTACAAGGAGTTAGCCGGTGCCCATAGACACCACCGAGAGTTCCAAGAGGGTGAATATGTCATGATCAGGGTAAGACCTGAACGGTTTCCCTCAGGAACCGTTAAGAAGTTGCAAGCTCGCGGAGCTGGTCCATTTAGAGTGTTGAAACGCGTTGGATCCAATGCGTATGTTGTGGACCTGCCCGAGGAATACGGTATAAGCTCTACTTTTAATATTTCGGACCTAGTTGCATATAGGGACCCATCGGTGATCTCTAGTGAGCCTTTCGAGCCATATCCTCCAATTGAGAGTGATCCCACACCTGAGTGTCCACCTCCAGCCCCTTTGTCATGGCAGCGTGAGCATATAGATCATATACTGGATGAGTAGGTGACAATTACCAGGAGTGGATCCTACCAGCGCTACCTAGTGCGATGGAGAGGACGGCCCGCTACCGAGGACACGTGGATTACGCATGGAGAGTTGCAGCGGATTGATCCGGACCCTCTGGAGCGATACCGGGAGCGATGCAGACCCTTACTCGACAGGGTCAAGTTTCTCCCACCCGGGGAGAATTGGTGCGGACACCCGAGCAGTTACGCCGAGCCACCGGTACCGCACACGGAGCACGACTTGAGCCACCTCAACGTCCATCTGGCTCGGAGATAGCCTGGAGACTCCGCCTTGAGCCTCCTCATTTATCATATTTGTTTAGACTTTATTTGTGTGTAATGTGTGTTTATTTCATTTTATTCAGTTTATAATTTTGATTGTAAGAGGGGTTTATTTGTAAAATGGGACCCCCGGGACCCACGGGCCCCCCAGACCTCTTCCCATTGATCCACCTCAGCCTAGGGCCCTATGTGGGGTCAGTCAACATTTCAAATGGAGACATCTAGAAGGTTGAATGGTAAATGCCACGTGGGTAGACAATTGGACTTCAAAGTCCAAGGTAGGCTACCTACCATTCTACCATGTCCCCCCCTTCGTCAATAGGCTGCCCCCCCCCCTTATATTTTATTTAATTTGTGTGTGTGTGTCACATTCAATCTAGGCCATCCATTCCCCCATCCCCAGATCCAAGGGTGGCTATTGGATTTGACATGTAACCTATAAGTACCTTGTATTTTCTCATTTAGGAGAATTAATGCATTTGAATTGGAAGAAAATCCCCTTGAGAAAGGCCTAGGCCTCCCCTCTCTCCTCCTTGCAGCTGGGAAGGCTGTATTCTGGTGGTGTGACTCCACCCCTATCAGTTCCGGTCGCCGCCGCCACGTGCCGCCATCGCGTCTCCACCATCACCGCCGGTGTTCTGTCCATCCAGGACAGAGGTGTCTTCTCCGAATTCTTGCTCTCCACCCCGTCGTGTTATTGAGCTGGGATTTTTAGGGGATGTTCCAGAGGTGTTCCTCACGATCAAAAAAAAATTGGTTGGTCATGAATCTTCCATTTGATAATTTTCCATTTTTGTCCAACCTCTTTTCCCAGATTTGTCTGCTTGCTATTTAGATTTCCACCCGCCCTGTGTTTCTAGTGTTCGGACCCCTTTGTGATTTTTCTTGGGTTCTCCATTTTACTGGGAGTTCTTTCCACAACCCCTCCCTCCACGATTTTTCATGAATTTTGATCCGCCATTCACCTATTTTTCAAAAATTACTTTCAGAGCTAGCTACAATGCTGTCCACCTCTGTCCAGATCCGACCCCCTCCCAATGAAAGAATCATAAAAATTCGTAGCCATCTCCAATCCTTTCATAAAAAATATTTTTGTTTTCCTTGTTTAAAATCCTACAACTTTGGTGAATAACTCAGAAGTTGAATCAGACGTCTTCCGGGCGGTCAACGGCAGTTCTCAGACAACTAACCTACAGATCTGAGAGCTCGGGCACTATACAACAGAAGCTTACAAATTCAACAATGTCCCGATCCGTGTAGATCCAGCAGATCTATCTGTGCCTAGATTGAAGCTCTTCAATAGAGCTTTCCAACGATAGCTTATGTGCCTCGATCCGACATTGGGGTTGATCGCAGTGGCCGTTCTCGCCGGGGCGCGCGCCTGAAAATAGCAACCAAAATCCGTGGGCAGCAACCCCAAAACGTGGGAATCGGAGCCGATCGGCCACCGACCGGAGCTTCCGGCCGACCGCCGTCTAGGGAGGCACGCCACCAGGGATCCCCATCACAGTGGGTCCCACCCCACCAGAGTCGAAGGTCGGGGCGGTCCGTGGGCCCCACGGACCCGTAGATCGCGCCGTCCGATTTGCACAAAAACGCGGGTTTCGGCACCGCCGGGTGACATCAAAATGCTGCCCGTCAACCCAATTCGCGTGATTCCCGGGCCCCGCATGTGACCTTTTACCTCCCTACGTGGAGTGGGTCGAATTAGTGTATTGCTGTAATAATTGTTAACCAGGAGTCCGTGATTGGCCGGGGTCGTCTTCCCCACGCCGGGTGCGTGGAGGTAATGGTCCTAACTTCTCGGCGTTCATTTGCTAGTTTAGTATATGGTCTTATGCCACTGTCGAGAGCGTAGGATACTAGCCCGTGTGTCCATGTCACCGCTGTGAGCGTGAGAGTGACCCGTCCCGTGACTCGATCCGAGTCCGGAAGTTGAGTCGGACTACCTTGAACTCTGCCAGTTCCTTAACCGCGCACAATCCATGCTTTCCCTCGCATGGGGATGACGAGTGAGTTTGCACTTCTATTAGCGACGTGTAGCCTGTAGGAGCTCTTAGTGTCGTGCCGAGGTTGCTCTAGTAGTCGTGTCGTTACTGGTTGAGTCGTGTCCATCCAATATAGTATCGTCTCCTCAGTCCGTCCCGCATCAAAGGCTCTCTGTCTCTCACTCTCTTACTCTCTCGTGTCAGTTTAGGAGTCGCTGCTAGTCAGTTAGAATCAAGCACACACACATTCATTCATAAACATGTCATATCTTCACATTCATAACATCTATACATAAGTCACATATCGTACATCAAGCCTGACCCTCCCCTGGGCCGCTACTCTCGCCTGAACCCTCATGGCTCTTTGACGGTGGCGCCATGGAGGTGCTCCCCTCCTCACGCTGGCATCGCCGATGCTCCTCCTCCTCATTCCTCTGAAGGCCAGAGGAGCTAGTAAAGAAGCTATGTGAGACACTCGGGGCCCCACTACGCTCCAGCCTCCAGCTCATCCTCTCGTACGCCCGCACCTCTCCTCTCAGCTCGGCTGCCTCTATCTGAGCCCGCTCCGCCTCCACGCGAGAGCGCTCCGCCTCAACTCGGTAGCGGTCTACCGATGCTGCCTTGGCCCGAATGCACTCCAACTCTGCGCGAAGAAGCACCAGCTCTGTCAGGTCTACTGTACGGCTGTGCTCCACCTCCTCCCTCAGCCAAGTAATCTCGCTCATGGCCGCTATCAGCTCGGTCGCCTGCATGTGCATGCATCATGGTCAGCTAATTGCATTTCATAATCATAGTCAAAGGGGAAGTACAGCTATTTGCTTACCCTCTTGGCAAGTGCGGCCTCGGCCTCCTCGGCCCGTGCCAATGTCTGGGCAAACTCAGCATCCCTCTCTACCCGATCTGTGGGTGGCTGGGAGGAAGATGGCGTGTCAGCTCCCTGACGCTGGGATCCCTCAACATGTTGCAAAATGGGGGCATGCCAGTTTCATAAGCATGGCATAAACACTTTAAGTCCGAGGTTGAGTAAAACTTACCAGGAGGTCTAGGGAAAGCCGGAGCTCATCCCGCTGCTGGACTGTAGAGTGGAGGAGACCCTGGAGCTCAGCGATCCGACCCTGGGGGTCAAGCTGCATGTAGGAAGTCAGGTGTCAATGCATTATAATCATAAGCATATTCGAAAGCATGAGTCTAGAGTAGTACCGGTCGTCGAGTGCCATGGAAGACCTGGTCTCCGTAGCACCGGGTGTAGGCCGTGAGGTAGGCCTCATCGCTCTCAGGTCGAGCACGCACCGCTCACCCAAGTCCCATCCAATCCTGGATCTGCTCTGCTGCTCGCATGGTCCAGTCGATCTCCATCACCAGCCCTCGCGCGTTGCATCTGACCCGCTCGTCCGGCTTCTAGCAAGCCGAGAACTCGACCTTCGCCTGATGGACCCTGATGGTCCTCATCACGAGCCGGTAGTAGAGGGGCTCCACTACGTTCATGCAGTGGAGCCAGATGTCTTGCCCAGTGTAAGCCAAAGCCGCCACCACCCACAGCTGACCCTCGTGCCCCTCTCCCTGGTAGGGAGTCCACCGGACCTGTCAAGTAGCCAATCGTGTCAGCATATAAGCATATAGTTGCATTAACACAAAGCTTAAGTTCAGGATCTTACCGGAGCATAGGGAAGTGTGTCGAGGTCGACCTAATCACCCGGACCTAGTGACACAGGGATCCCACCTCCGGGGGTGCTATCCACCATCTCGTGATGGGCAGCCGGTAGGGGTACGTTGTTGTGCCCCTGGCCCCTGTGGCTTGTGGTTTTGATGATTGGCTTTAGGGGTTTGTGATGATTGGTTTTAATGTGAGTTAATCACTGTGAGTCACCATAGTTTTATTCAGTCATTCTTATATTCAGTCTGTCATTCAAATGTTCATTCAATCTTTCATATGTTCAGTTAGTTTATCTACTTACACTGTGAGTCATTGCATTTGAAGTTCAGACTGATTATCTGCTGCATAAAGCATTGATATGCATTAATAGAATCTGCACATTTACATCAGGCAGCAAGTGTGTACAACGCCCTGTGTAGGCACGACAAGTCCATACACTGGTTGCACATTGCACAGCTGCAGGCACTTCTAAGTCAACACATCGTGTAGCTTGCTGGAATAGTCTGTACACTCATCTGTTTGCATGTGTCACCAAGTCCACACATTGCATCATGTGTTTCTTCATGAAGTCTATACATTGGCATGCTGCATCTCTTGAAGTATGTACATCCTCTTCAAACATTTCAAAGTCTATACATCGCTTGGAGTTCCTTCAAGTCTATACATTGCTGAGCGTCTCACTGACTGTCTCATGCAAGTCTGTACATCGGCCTCATTCATTCAAGTCTATATATTGAACTGCTCTTACAAGTCTGTACAGCGTCCGTCTCAGCCAGCGTCTCATGCTGCGTCTTAGGCAAGTCTATACATCGCCTTCGAGGCATCAAGCCTATACACTGGACAGTGCTCAAAAAGTCTGTACAGCATTCCTTGTTGTTCACACCTTTTAAAGTCTGTACATTGGCTTCAACTCTCCAAGTCTGTACAGCCACACTTAATGGGTAAAGTCTATACATTCTTCAGCTGGAACTGTGCAAGTCTGTACATCGTTATTTGCCAAAGTTTGTACATTGGCATCTGTTCCTACGTTGCACTTCCAAGTCTGCACATTGGGCTCTTTACCTACGTTCAGCTTTGAAAGTCTGCACATTGGCAGTTTTACCAACGTTACCTTGCCAAAGTCTATACACTTGCTGTCTTCATTGTTTCAAGTCTGTACAGCCTTTCCATTGGAAAGTCTATACATTGGTCGCTGAATGATCTTCAAGTCTATACAAACCTTGACTCGCTCAAGTCTGTACATCGGCCTGCTATCTTTGACAAAGTCTTAACATCGCGAAGTCTATACACTCAACTCCTTCACACTTCAACAAAGTCTGTACAGCGGCTGTCTTCACATAGGAAGTATGTACAGCCATTCACCTCGTGAAGTCTAGACATTTGATGTGCATGGTCTTGAAGCATTTAGGAAGTCTGTACTTTGGTCTGCTTTGCATTGCATGAAGTATGTACATTGCACTGTAGCTACATTGTTTCAATTGAAGTCTGCACATCAGCCTGCATGATTTCAAAGTATGTACATTGCACAGCATGCATCAACTCCAAGTAGGTACATCGTCTATTCATGAAGTATATACATTGCTACAGTAACGCAAGTTTATACATAGTCCGTCTCATGCATTGTCTTAGGCCAAGTCTATACAGTGAATTGTCTCATTCAGCGTCTCATATGCACATTTGAGTCAAAGTCTGTACAGCCCAAGTCTGTACACTGAGGATGCTTGTTAGCCTTCAAGGTCTATACATTGTCTACAGTGCATCCAGCAAGTCTATTCATTGGAGTGTCTTGTTCAGCGTCTCATGGCAAAGTCTGCACATTCTATTGTTCAACGTCTGCATGCATTACATGAAGTTTGTACACTGCATCGTCTCAACTTGCATCTCACTGAGCATCCATTCACAGTAAAGTCTATACAGACTTCATCGTCCTAGGGTACGTCTCATGCTTTTGCCAAAGTCTATACAGTCTATTGCAGTGTTACACTATATGCTTCACTCTAAGTCTACACACTCATGAGTGTCTCATCAAGTCCATACACTGGCCTTGAGCTGAGCAAGTCCATTCATTGGCTGTTGTCCCTCAGAGTCTGTACATCACAGTGAGTTGAAGGTTGCCTAAGTCTGTACAGTCGTTGGCTTCTTATGTGAAGTACATACATTGAGTAAAGTCTGTACAGAGTTTGCATTGCATCTCATGAAGTCTACATATTGGTAAAGCTAGTGCATGCATTGTTCATCACCTGCCTTGTTCACTGCGTCGACGCTGACACTGGATGCGTTGACACATTGGCCAGTTGCCAAGGGCGTGAGCATCTCGTTTGAGGAGCTGAGGTGACGCTGCACGTTGGAAGCGTTGACGCCTTGGGCTGATGTCCAAAAGTCTTTTGATCAACATCAAGTCTGTATATCATGTAGTCTGTACTTTGGTCTTTGTCTTGAACAGAAGGTCTAAGTCTACACACTCTCCTGTTCTGTTAATGCATTCGTCCTCACAAGTATATACATTGCTTTTGCTATATCTGCTAAAGTCTTCAAGTCTATACACTCTCTCATTGTACACACTTACTCACTTGCTGTTCTTCAAAGTATGCACATCGCATAGCTTCACATATTTGAAGTCCATACATTGGAGAGTTTGTACATTGCTGTCTGCCTGCAACGTAGAGTCTGTACATTGCATGCTCGCTGCATCATCAAGTCTATACACTTGCTAGATTGATTTCAAAGTCTATACAATGCTTTGCATTCACAGAGTCTGTACAGGGTGTTTGGACTTAAACTGATGACTTATCCGATGCTATCTCTGACAGGGATTCTTACCGAGATTGATGACCTGACTCGTGATCCCAGGAGGATGAGATATGTAGATGCTGACACGTGGATGAAGCTGCCTCGGTTCTGGCGAATTCCTTGGGCGGGAAAATGTGGAAGCCACACGCCCAGGAGCTGCTACTACTGCTGCTATATATATGAGCCTTCTTCCACTAAAGAAGGTTGATCGAAGATCAAAAGAAAAGGAGCAAAATCTATACATCCAGTCTGAGTGCAGCAGAGAGGATTCGATCCAGAGAAGAGAAGAGATAGAGAGAGAGCCTGCGAAAGTAGAAGAAAAGAAAGAGAAGAAGAGCAGAAGGAGAAGAAGAGTAAGAAGGAGTTAGAGAGCTCGTGAGGGTTAAGAGAATAAGAAAGCGAGAGAGAAGAGAAGAGGAAGAAGAAGCTTCATCTGAAGACTAGTTCCTACTGGACCGTGGATCAGATCCAGGCCAGTCAGCTCTGTTGAGAGCCACATCTGTGTTATCATCTTTACTGCCTTCTGATTGCTGTGTTATCTTCATTTATTATTTTCCTTTGTTTTCTGATTACCTTTGTACTTCCGATCCTCTGGACTGAGGTCGGGTCCCTCCTGGTCTGGAGGAAGAGAGGTCTGCGACCTCTAGTTTCCAAGTGGCTGGGAGTCACTTGGGTGTCCCTCCGGTTGGGAGGAAGAGGGGAGGCTGTTCCCCTGGTCAAGCTGTGTGGTAGCAACTGTTGGCAGACTGAGTCTGCTTGGCTCTAGCGTTTGCTAGTGAAGCCTCACTCCGGTTGGGAGTGAGGGGTGGATGTAGGTCTGGAGGACCGAACCACCTAAAAATCCCTTGTGCAGTGATCTGATTGTTTGCTTTGCTTCCGCTAGATGCTTGAATAGGCGCGCTCCAAGTGTTGGTATTTGAGTTGAATCGAATTGGTTCTATTCTGTGTCTATCTCTAGCATCCAAGTTTTATTTGGCCATTATTCATAGAGGGATACATTCACCCCCCCCCCTCTGTATCCGGGCCTAGCACCCTAACAGTTGGTATCAGAGCAGGTGTCTGCATACAAGGTCCAGCGACCTGCAGATCGATCTTGCAGTCTTAGGTGCTAATTTGTTTTAGTACATCAATATTTTTGTTGCATTGAATCTATCGGCTATCTATTTCAATGGCTTGTCCACCCGTCTTTAGTGGTTCTGACTTCAACCAGTGGCACAGTGCTTTGCGTAGTTATGTTAAATCTGTTGATCCAGACCTGTGGAAAGTGATTTCACATGGTCCTCATGAATTACCAAAGAAAAGGTCCAAATGGACTGACAGTCACGAATCGATGTATGAGGAGAATCAGACAGCTATAAATCTGATGAAAGCAGCCACTAACAAAGCCTTTCACTCATGTTTCCTTGATTGCAGATCTGCAAGGGATATGTTAGAGATGATGAAGAGAGCCGGGAAAGGAAATCAAACAAGCTGCATGATGGCCAATAAAAGAAATCAAAGTGGCAGCGATCAAGGCTGCAATCAAACTGAAGAAGATGATGATGATGAGGTAAATCTCTTCGAGAATTTTTCTCTAGAAGATTGGGAGAATGCATATGCTGAATTATTTGAATCTCATGAACTATTAAGAAAACAGTATAAAAAATTGAAGAAGGATACTGGTTTAGATAGTTCAAGCTCTCCTTGTAGAAATTGTGCTAAGTTGAAAAATATTCATGATGCCTGTATGTCTAATTTTCAAATATTGAAGAAACAAGTCTCATTATTGAAAATTGAAAATCAAGATCATATAAATATGATATCTGAACTCAAAGAAAAATTCGACTCAGATAATGATAATCAGACTCTTGTTGACTATCATGACCAGTATGGAAAATTGCTGAAAAACTTTGAAAGTGTGAACTCAGATTTAAACAAGTTGAAATCTAAAAATGATTCTCTGAGAATATCTGCTAATAAAAATGATAAAAAACTTGAGAAACTTGAGCAGGAGAAAAACTTGCTTGCTGAAAAATTTGAAGCCATCAAATCTGTGAATGTGGAATTACAGAAAAACATTGAAAAGAAGGAAAAAGATTTGAAGGAATTCAAGGCTGGAAGAAAACTTGAAACTAATTCAGAAGATCAGCTTCTAATAAATGAATTAGTTCAGAATGACAAACTTAAGCAAGAAAATAAAAAATTGAAAATGCTGAACTCCATTATGTCTGAGAGACTTCTAGCTTTAGAAAGAGGTAAAAGTGTTTACTTTGAAGATTCTGATAAACTGAGCAATCTGGAAAATGAAATTGAGAAATATAAAACTGCTAACAAAGTTTTGAATGAAGCTATGAATTGCAGTGAGTAAGAGGTTGCCAGTTATGAGTTACAAATCACCTCTTTAGAAAATGAAATCCAAGACTTAAAGAACTCTCTATCAAAGTTTATAAGTGGATAAGAAAATCTGGACAGGTTGTTAGGAGTTAAGGTCAATACTCAAAGGGGAGGGTTAGGCTACAACAATGTCAATAAAAAGGATTTTGAAAATAAGCTGACGGCATCTTTTATCAAAGCATCAGATGTAGCCACCACCTCAGAAAATAAACAACCAAATATTCAGAAAAATAAGAAACAAACTGAAAAGTTAAAAAAGGTTGATGGATCCAAGCTGAAAACTGTTTTCATTAAAACCTCTGAACAGGAAAAGCTTTCTACTTCATCCCCAATTCAGTACAAGGCTAAGAAAACAGGAAAAGAGGATAAAAATCAGAAAAGGACTGTAAATCAGAAAATAAATGAAAATGGTTCATCAGTGTTTGCTGATCACAGTCCTCACACACACTCACATGCATCTAAAAAGAAGATTATCTGTCATTACTGTCATAAAGCTGGACATCTGATGCATGAGTGTAAGTTGATGGAGAAGGATGATAAGAATGCTAGGAGATATCATGATAAAAATCCTTCATCTCAGAAAAGGAGAATTGAGTGCTTTCATTGTGGTAAACTAAGACACAAAATTTCACAATACTGGTTTGTTAGTGATAAGAATAAATTTCATGCAAACGATCATGCTCTTAACAAGAACAAGTCTGTTCCAATAAACTAGCATATGACATACTTTAATTGTGAAAAATTGGGTCATAAGAGATTTGAATGCTGGCTGAATGCTGGTAAGAAAAGTTCTAATTCATGCTTTCACTGTGGCAAGATGGGCCACATTTCAGCCCACTGTTGGCATGCTCAGGGTAGACAATTCAATTCTAAAACTGTTAAACCCCCTGCAAATGGAAATGTTTTTGGAAGTAATATTTTTAGAGGCAAGCACAATGAGCGCTTCAAATGTGGGAAGTATGGCCATACAGTCAAGGACTGTTGGCATATTCAGGGTAGAAATATGAATCTCAAACATGCTAAATTCCCTGTAAGATAATTTGCAAAACTTTCATGTTATAACTGTGGGAAGCCAGGTCACAGGGCTGCAACCTGTTGGCTGGCAGGATATCAAAACCAAACTGGTTTTGGCAAACAGAATTTTTATTCTGTTAACAAAAAATCTCATGCTTATGCACATAGAATTCATGCTAACAAGAATGTGCATAAATCTGATCTGAAAACTGCTCCTAGAAATGTGCTGAGAAAACCTGCTAGGAGTAATACTGTTTTGTCAGGACCCAAGACTTCTTGAGCACCTGTTTGTGCAAAATAACATTGCTATGCAGGTGTGCCTTGGGACTGGAATAAAAAGGGGTAATGATCCAAGGCACTCAAGAAGAAAACCCCATATTGAACTTTTCAGGTAAACTTCCTGCTCCTCTTGCTTTTAGTTTTAATGCATAGCAAGTTAAATATGTTTTTGCATTTTCATTCATCATCTGCCATGTGCATTATTTTCTGATCATGCATTTGCTGAGAGTTCTGTGCAAATATCAGATGAAAAAGGGTTGTCTGTATCTGATACATACATAAGCTAATTACAATTACTTGATAATTGTGTTATGCATAAACTCTGAAAACAAATTGCATTTCAAATTTTCTAAAAAAAAAATGTGAACTGCTTATGAGTGTGACTTGAAACTTGTGTGTTGCAATAGCTCACTGAAATTCTGAATTAGATATAGGACTGCATATTGAATAATTATGCATGACCTCAATGGTATATAAATGGTAAGGTACCAAAAGGCAGGGAGGTCTGTCTGGAGGTTCTTACTATGTGTGAGGTGGTCTATTAGACCAAGAGCTCCGCCTAGTACCATGCGCCATTTTGCTAGATAGGACAGTCTGAATGTGCATGAATCATTTGGTATCATATGTTCAGTTTTCAGTGCAAACATTGCATGTTTTCAGGGGGAGTTAGTTGCATATCCTTACATAGCATTCAATGTGAGTCTTTGCATGTCCCTGCATACATATAGTGCATTGCATTTCCTTATATTGAAAATGCCAAAAAGAGAGTTTGAAGCATATTGTGAGGGGGAGTCAATGCATTGCATATAGGTTGTCAAATGCATACATGTGTCAGAACTCATTGCATATCCTCTCTTACTGATTTTGTTGACAAACCTTAATCATATTCTGAAAACTTTGAGCTTCACAATCTCTATTAACAATTGATATTCCTCCTATCAATTGGTATCATTTGGGTTCAGAATTCCATCAATCCTTCATGAAGATTTCAATGGGCTATCTCGATCATAAATCTGAAAATTTTGAACTAGAAATCTTCTATTATACAGTTTTATGAATGTCTGAAATAACTTATGTGGTTTAAGTTTAATGTTCATGGAGTTTGACTTTAAAATCTCTTAAAAAATATCTGAACCATGTTTAATAAACCTTAACCATTTGTTTCATGCTGTGTCTTGTGAAAAATCTCTGAAATCTGCACTTTTGAATACATGACTTTAATTGGTTAAGTACATGAAACTATTATTGATTTGAAGCAAATGAATGTCTCTGAAATGTCTAAAGGGTTATATCTGTCAGAGCAATGACATTGGTCACTGAGAAACACAAGTCCAAAGGACTGTGTCATGAGGTGCCTTAGTTAACTCTGCATAAAATTCATTGAAAATCAGGCAGAGCAATGGCATGCACACTGAGAAATACAACTCACTCATTAAAAAATGATTTGTAGTGTGTCATGATGTGTAAATGCTAACTCTGTTCACATAAAGCATGACAGTTAGTCACACTAAGGGCTTAGGGATATTGGCCTCTAATCAAGGTATATCCTCTAGTTACAATGTGTGCACTGAACTAGAGTGCTCGTAAAATTTGTAGCAAGAAAATTGTTGAACAAATCGAAATATCTGAATATTGATGCTAAAATCAAATTGCTACAACCCTAGATAAAATAATATGACTTCATAATTGCTTGATTTCAATACTGATGCATGTAATTCCGAAAGAAGTCCATAAATTTGATTGTGTAAGAGAAAGGGAGTTTTATCAAGATAAATATGAGGGCTTGGTTCATCTTTATTAAACCATGGTTTTAGATATCAATACAGAATTTTATTGATAAACTCTGCATACATCAAGTTTAAACCATGCTGTTCAATAAAGCTCATTCATAAGCCCTTATAATAGAAGACTTTGAAAACTTATGTTTTGGATTTATGAGATTGCTATCTCTCTAAAAATCTGACTGAAGTTATTGAGATTGGAGCTTCTTTGAAAATCTGCTACTTGAAACTCTTCTGATCAATATCATTGATTCATTGACCTGAACCTCTCCTTGTTATCCATCTCATAAGATTCCACTTATTGAGGGGGAGCTTCCATGTTCTATGCATCATGCTGCATAAAAACTCTTAAAGGGGGAGCATTATGTTCTTGCATTCATATTCTTAGGGGGAGCTCTTGCATCTTGGTACCAAAGGGGGAAAATTTTATTCAATCATTGCATGCTGTTTTGCTTTCACTTCTCAAACTATTTTCTTTTTGATGAAGTCAAAGGGGGAGAATAGTTTGAGTCATCAGAATGACTTTCATAAGAATGTATTACATCATCAGAATGACTCACTGTGTATTGTTGCCATCATCAAAAAGGGGGAGATTGTTGTGCCCCTGGCCCCTGTGGCTTGTGGTTTTGATGATTGGCTTTAGGGGTTTGGGATGATTGGTTTTAATGTGAGTTAATCACAGTGAGTCACCATGGTTTTATTCAGTCATTCTTATATTCAGTCTGTCATTCAAATGTTCATTCAGTCTTTCATATGTTCAGTCAGTTTATCTACTTACACTGTGAGTCATTGCATTTGAAGTTTAGACTGATTATCTGCTGCATAAAGCATTGATATGCATTAATAGAATCTGCACATTTGCATCAGGCAGCAAGTGTGTACAACGCCCTGTGTAGGCACGACAAGTCCATACACTGGTTGCACATTGCACAGCTGCAGGCACTTCTAAGTCTACACATCATGTAGCTTGCTGGCATAGTCTATACACTCATCTGTTTGCATGTGTCACCAAGTCCACACATTGCATCATGTGTTTCTTCATGAAGTCTATACATTGGCATGCTGCATCTCTTGAAGTATGTACATCCTCTTCAAACATTTCAAAGTCTCTGTACATCGGCCTCATTCGTTCAAGTCTATACATTGAACTGCTCTTACAAGTCTGTACAACGTCCGTCTCAGCCAGCGTCTCATGCTGCGTCTTAGGCAAGTCTATACATCGCCTTCGAGGCATCAAGCCTATACACTGGACAGTGCTCATAAAGTCTGTACAGCATTCCTTGTTGTTCACACCTTTTAAAGTCTGTACATTGGCTTCAACTCTCCAAGTCTGTATAGCCACACTTAATGGGTAAAGTCTATACATTCTTCAGCTGGAACTGTGCAAGTCTGTACATCATTATTTGCCAAAGTTTGTACATTGACATATGTTCCTACGTTGCACTTCCAAGTCTGCACATTGGGCTCTTTACCTACGTTCAGCTTTGAAAGTCTACACATTGGCAGTTTTACCAACGTTACCTTGCCAAAGTCTATACACTCGCTGTCTTCCATTGTTTCAAGTCTGTACAGCCTTTCCATTGGAAAGTCTATACATTGGTCGCTGAATGATCTTCAAGTCTATACAGACCTTGACTCGCTCAAGTCTGTACATCGACCTGCTATCTTTGACAAAGTCTTCACATCGCGAAGTCTATACACTCAACTCCTTCACACTTCAACAAAGTCTATACAGCGGCTGTCTTCACATAGGAAGTATGTACAGCCGTTCACCTCGTGAAGTCTAGACATTTGATGTGCATGGTCTTGAAGCATTTAGGAAGTCTGTACTTTGGTCTGCTTTGCATTGCATGAAGTATGTACATTGCACTGTAGCTACATTGTTTCAACTGAAGTCTGCACATCAGCCTGCATGATTTCAAAGTATGTACATTGCACAACATGCATCAACTCCAAGTAGGTACATCGTCTGTTCATGTAGTATATACATTGCTACAGTAACGCAAGTTTATACATAGTCCGTCTCATGCATTGTCTTAGGCCAAGTCTATACAGTGAATTGTCTCATTCAGCGTCTCATATGCACATTTGAGTCAAAGTCTGTACACTGAGGACGCTTGTTAGCCTTCAAGGTCTATACATTGTCTACAGTGCATCCAGCAAGTCTATTCATTGGAGTGTCTTGTTCAACGTCTCATGGCAAAGTCTGCACATTCTATTGTTCAACGTCTGCATGCATTACATGAAGTTTGTACACTGCATCGTCTCAACTTGCGTCTCACTGAGCATCCATTCACAGTAAAGTCTATACAGACTTCATCATCTTAGGGTACGTCTCATGCTTTTGCCAAAGTCTATACAGTCTGCTGCAGTGTTACACTATATGCTTCACTCTAAGTCTACACACTCATGAGTGTCTCATCAAGTCCATACACTGGCCTTGAGCTAAGCAAGTCCATTCATTGGCTGTTGTCCCTCAGAGTCTGTACATCGCAGTGAGTTGAAGGTTGCCTAAGTCTGTACAGCCGTTGGCTTCTTATGTGAAGTCCATACATTGAGTAAAGTCTGTACAGAGTTTGCATTGCATCTCATGAAGTCTACACATTGGTAAAGCTAGTGCATGCATTGTTCATCACCTGCCTTGTTCACTGCGTCGACGCTGACACTTGATGCGTTGACGCATTGGCCAGTTGCCAAGGGCGTGAGCATCTCGTTTGAGGAGCTGAGGCGACGCTGCACGTTGGAAGCGTTGACGCCTTGGGCTGATGTCCAAAAGTCTTTTGATCAACATCAAGTCTGTACTTTGGTCTTTGTCTTAAATAGAAGGTCTAAGTCTACACACTCTCCTGTTCTGTTAATGCATTCGTCCTCACAAGTATATACATTGCTTTTGCTATATCTGCTAAAGTCTTCAAGTCTATACACTCTCTCATTGTACACACTTACTCACTTGCTATTCTTCAAAGTATGCACATCGCATAGCTTCACATATTTGAAGTCCATACATTGGAGAGTTTGTACATTGCTGTCTGCCTGCAACGTAGAGTCTGTACATTGCATGCTCGCTGCATCATCAAGTCTATACACTTGCTAGATTGATTTCAAAGTCTATACAATGCTTTGCATTCACAGAGTCTGTACAGGGTGTTTGGACTTAAACTGATGACTTATCCGATGCTATCTCTGACAGGGATTCTTACCGAGATTGATGACCTGGCTCGTGATCCCAGGAGGATGAGATATGCAGATGCTGACACGTGGATGAAGCTGCCTCGGTTCTGGCGAATTCCTTGGGCGGGAAAACGTGGAAGCCACGCGCCCAGGAGCTGCTACTGCTGCTGCTATATATATGAGCCTTCTTCCACTAAAGAAGGTTGATCGAAGATCAAAAGAAAAGGAGCAAAGTCTATACATTCAGTCTGAGTGCAGCAGAGAGGATTCAATCCAGAGAAGAGAAGAGATAGAGAGAGTGCCTGCGAAAGAAGAAGAAAAGAAAGAGAAGAAGAGCAGAAGGAGAAGAAGAGTAAGAAGGAGTTAGAGAGCTCGTGAGGGTTAAGAGAATAAGAAAGTGAGAGAGAAGAGAAGAGGAAGAAGAAGCTTCATCTGAAGACTAGTTCCTACTGGACCGTGGATCAGATCCAGGCCAGTCAGCTCCGTTGAGAGTCACATCTGTGTTTTCATCTTTACAGCCTTCTGATTGCTGTGTTATCTTCGTTTATTATTTTCCTTTGTTTTCTGATTACCTTTGTACTTCCGATCCTCTGGACTGAGGTCGGGTCCCTCCTGGTCTGGAGGAAGAGAGGTCTGCGACCTCTAGTTTCCAAGTGGCTGGGAGTCACTTGGGTGTCCCTCCGGTTGGGAGGAAGAGGGGAGGCTGGTCCCCTGGTCAAGCTGTGTGGCAGCAACTGTTTGCAGACTGAGTCTGCTTGGCTTTAGCGTTTGCTAGTGAAGCCTCACTCTGGTTGGGAGTGAGGGGTGGATGTAGGTCTGGAGGACCGAACCACCTAAAAATCCCTTGTGCAGTGATCTGATTGTTTGCTTTGCTTCCGCTAGATGCTTGAATAGGCGCGCTCCAAGTGTTTGTATTTGAGTTGAATCGAATTGGTTCTATTCTGTGTCTATCTCTAGCATCCAAGTTTTATTTGGCCATTATTCATAGAGAGATACATTCACCCCCCCCCTCTGTATCCGGGCCTAGCACCCTAACATACGTCTCCTCTCCTCTCCCCAACCCGAGGAGGTGCACGTAGGCCCACACCTGCATTACATTGCACCAAATGTCAGCATACAGAAATCATATAGGGATAACAATTGCATAATCATTTTAGGAATTGAGTCGTACATGTAGCAGTGGAGAGAAGCCGCCGAGCATCATGCGCCGACTGGTGGAGCTGAGAGTGTCAAAGAGAAAGGCGAGGACTGCCGCTCCCCAGGTGTACTCCCTGACTCGCTCCACGTCCTCTAGCAGTGGTAGCAGGCGGTAGCTAACCACGTCCGCCCGAGTGGTGAATAGGAGCTTCTTGAAGAGCACCATCAGGAACCTCATCAGGATCACGTCCGCCTCTAGACCTGGTGCGGCTGCCACTCGCGGTCGTGCTCGGTCCACGAGCCATCTCAGGTGCTGCTCTGGTAGCTCTCCTGTAGGGATCCCCGCTCCCCACAGACCGAGACTCTCCTTTAGCCCCGCTCTTAGCAGCGTCATCAACTGACGCTCCAGCCTCAGCAGCTCCAGGCCCAGCAGTCTCTGGGCCAGCTCCTGGTAGTCCACCAGCGTCCTCCCGCTGACCGCCGTCCCATGCACGTGTAGGCCTGTGATGCGCGCCACGTCCTCCAGCGTCGAGACCATATGGCACCACGAGAAGAGGAACGTGTGGCTCACCGGGTCCCACCGATCGTGTAAGGCATAGAGAAGGGCAGTGTCGAGCCTCGTCACCTCCACGCTGAGGAACTCGCCGAACCCCATGGCCGCCAGCCGCTCTCGCTAGAAGTCCGGCAGCGCGAGGTACACTGCCCGGACCTGGAGCCACGAGATCAGAGTCCGACGCTTTCCCTGCATACATTTAAACAATTTGCATTAGTCATTTAGTTCATAATAAGTCATGCATTACAATAAATAAAAATAAAAAATATATAAAAAAATAAAAAAATGCAGTTTGTCAAGTAAGCGGTCCCCTCAGGACCATTTTGAATCCCTTCAATGGTTGTTGATCGACATTTTGAACCCCCAGCGGTCCCCACTAGACTGTGTTCCATTCCCCATAAGCGCTCCCTTTGATCTTAATCTACACGATCACCCTTGGACTGTTTGGTCTAATGGACGGTCTGTTGGTGACCATTTTGTTCTCCATGGTTCCATTTATGGACGGTCCCAGGGGAACCGTTTGAGCTCTTAAACGGTCTGCCTTAGACCGCTATCATCCCCTAAGCCCTCTCGCTAGATCTAGATTTAAACAGTCCACCTTTGACCGTTTGGCCTTATAGACAGTCTGTTTGAGACCGTTTTGTTCTTCACGGTTCAGTTTTGAACGGTCTCAGAAGGACCGTCTAAGTCCTTAACGATCTGACATAGACCACTTTTTCCCCACCGATCCGTATCCTGTTGAGCGGTCACTCGTGGACCATTCTAGCCTTTTGGGTGGTTTGATTTGGGCCGTTTACTCTCCCAAATGGTCCCATGTGGACCATTTCTATCATAGGTGGTCCCTGTTAAGACCGTTTTCTACTCGCCGTGCCCACCGGCACTCGAGCTCTCCCCCACCATGGGTGGTGGCTCTAGAGGCCCTATAAACGTCCCCAAGGGGTCATATGCCCCATTCCCTTCACCTACGCTAGCATTCATCCATTAAAATAATCAAAATAAGGGGGGGGGGGGGGGGGGGGGTTTATTGTGGCCTACCTCGGAGGGACGTGGTCCCTTGACCGGGGCTTCGGCCGCCATTGCCGACGTTTCGTCCACTGGTGGAGCTCCTCCTTCTTCCGGCATCCCAACGAGTGCAGTAGGGTCTCCTCCTTCCGTCTCTACCGAGGGTGTCACCGCCTCGTCCACGGGTTTCACCGACGGCAGCGGCGGCGAAGCTTCTTCTCGGGTCATCCGACAGATGAGGCGCTTCAAAGCTTGCTTCTTAAAATGCATAAAAGGGTTAGAAAGGCTGATGCGGGACGGACACGGGAGACGACACTATTAGGTGCCACCCTCGGACTCTAGATGAAGACGCGACCAGCGGCACACACCAGGGAGACACTAAGTCCGACACTACAAGCTCCTAGTGGCAAAACGTCGCTAACAGAAGTGGAAGCTCACTCGTCGTCCCAAGCGAGGGAAAGCGCGGACCGTGCGCGGTTAAGGAACCGGCGGAGGTCAAGGGTAGTCCGACTCAACTTCCGGACTCGGATCGAGTCACGGGACGGGTCACTCTCAATCTCACAGCGGTGACATGGACACACGGGCTAGTACCTACACTCTCGGCAGCGGCAAAAGACCGTATACTAGCTAAGCAAATGAACGCCAAGAGGTTCGGACCATTACCTCCACGCACCCGGTGTGGCGAAGACAACCCCGGCCAATCACGGACCCCCGGTTAACACAATTTTACAGTAGTACAATAATTTGACCCACTCCTCGCAGGGAGGTAAAAGGTCATATGCAAGGCCCGGGAATCACGCTAATTGGGTTGACGGGCAGCATCTTGATGTCGCCCGGCGGTGCCGAACTCCGCGTTTTAGTGCTTTCCGAACGGCGGGTTCTGCGGGCCCGTGGGGCCCACGGGTGACGCTGGCCTCCGGATCTACAGGGGTGGGTCCCACTGTGATGGGGACCCCTGGTGGCACGCCTCCACGGAAGGCGGTCGGCCGGGAACACCGACCGGTGGCCGAACAACTCCGATCTCCAAGCTTTTGGAATGCTGCCCACGGATTTCTGCTTGCTGTTTTCAGGTGCGCGCTCCGACGAAAATGGCCGCTGTGATCAGCCCCGTAGCCGGAATGGGATGAAACCAGCGCCGTTGGAAAGAGGACTCAAAATCCTCCAACTTAGGGCCAGTGGATTCCTCTGATCCTCTGCGGACCTGGACCTTAACTAATTTTCAATTCTCTGCTACATAGTTCTAGAACTCTCAGTTCAGCACATCAGTTCCCTGTAAACGGCTGTTGACCGCCTACTTACACTGTGATTCAGACTTCGAGCTCTTCTTCAAAGTTGTAGCTATTCAAACCACGAAGCTTGGAAAATTTTTGGAGTTGTATTTGGAGGTGGTGGAGATTTGATATGATTTTTGGAGTGACTAGTGGTCAGATCTGGGAACAGTAGGATAGAACTGTAGATGGGACTGAGAATGAATTTTGGAAAATGTGAGATGGACGAACTAGAAATGTAGAAAAATTTTGGATGAAGGGGTTAATAGAAGGAAACTCCAGTAAAATTTATGGGACTAAAAAAAATTAAAAGATGGACCTAAGACATGAAGCACAGGGCGGATAGGAACCTGGACAGAACTTTGGCAGAACTGGAATGAAAGAGGGAACGAAAATCAAAAATTATGAAACGGGATCTGAATGACCAACCAATTTGTTTGGAACATACTTGACACCTATGGAACCTCCAGTAAAATCCCCAGGTCGATCAGAGCTCTTGGCTGAGTTGGGAATTTCGTGGGAGTTGCTGTGGTACTGCGCGGGCAGAACTCCGATGAAGACGATGGCGGTGCGGTGGCGGCTCGTGGCGGCGGCGACCGGAACTGATAGGGTGGAGTCTCACCACCAGAAGGAAGCCTTCACAGCTTCAAGGGGAGAGGGAGGGGCGGCCTAAGCCTTGCTCAAGGGATTTTCTTCCAATTCAAATGCATTAATTCATCAAAATTAAAAATTACAAGCATATATAGGTCATATGTCTAATCAACCCTCAACCGTTGGATCTAGGGGTGTGAGATGGAGGGCTGGGATAGCATGTGACCATCCACACAAATTAAAATAAAAAAATACAAGGAAGGGGGCAGCCTATTGACTAGAATGGCTAGGGGGACATGGTAGGTGGAAGGTTGGTGGAATTGTTGACCATTTTGGTCCCTTGTCCCCCATGTGGACAATTGACTAGTCTAAGGCTTCTAGATGTCCACATAGGATATTGACCAACCCCACATGGGGCCGTATGGCTGAGGTGGATCAATGGGAGGGGCCTGGGGGGTCCCGTGGGGCCCGAGGGTCCCACTTTACAAATAAGCCCCTCGAACTATCTAAATTACACACTGATGAAAGAAAATAAAATACATTACACACAAATAAAAATCCCCAAAAATATGATAAATGCTATGACTCAGTGGGGAACCTCCAGACTGTCTCCGAGCCATAGGGATGCTGAGGTGGCTCGAGTCGTGCTCCTCGTGCGGTACCAGTGGCTCGTCGGCTCGTGTCTCGCATGCGCTCGGGTGTCCGCACCAATTCTCCCCGGGTGGGAGAAACTCGACCCTGTCGAGTAAGGGTCTGCGTCGCTCCGGTATCGCTCCAGAAGATCCGGATCAATCCGTTGCAACTCTCCATGTGTGATCCATGTGTCCTCAGTAGCGGGCCGTCCACTCCATCGCACTAGGCAGCGCGGGTAAGATCCACTCCTGGTAACTGTCACTTGCTCGTCCAGTATACGATCTATATGCTCACGCTGCCGTGAAAAAGGGGCTAGAGGTGGAAGTGGACACTCAGGTGTGGGATCACTCTCAAGGGGAGGAGATGGCTCAAAAGGCTCACTAGGGATCACCGCTGGGTCCCTATATGCAACAAGATCCGATACATTGAAGGTAGAGCTTATACCATATTCCTCGGGCAGGTCCACAACATACGCATTAGATCCAACACGTTTCAACACTCTAAATGGACCGGCTCCGCGAGCTTGCAACTTCTTAACGGTTCCAGAGGGAAACCGTTCAGGTCTTACCCTGATCATGTCATATTCGCCCTCTTGGAACTCTCGGTGGTGTCGGTGGACATCGGCTAACTCCTTGTACCGTGCATTGCTGGCCTCAACTGTGACGACGGACATCGTCATGCAGACTCCTAACATGATTAGCAAAAGAAAAGAAACACAGGATGCACACACGACCTAACATGCTTAGCAAAAGAAAAGAAACACACGGATGCACACACGACCCTAAACAACCCTACAGTTAGTAAAACCTAATCATATGCAAGGTGGTCCAGGACATCCGAATGTATGCCATGCATGCATTTGACATAACCGGAGGTTAATGTCATGGTGGACTCCTAGACATCCTACGATGCACCAACCATGGACATGGGGTTTGGATGTGGGAAGTCCGGGTAGTTTGGGTGGTTGAGGTGGGCCGGGGGAACCAAAGTCCTCATTACCCCCAAATGACGGTTCGGACCTATTGCCATGTGAAGGTTGCCAGGCCCGAGTAGGAGGGGTGTGATAGTGGACTTCTTTAAAGAGGTGGAGTGGAGGTTGTGGGCCAAAGGGCCCATGAAGAAAGGGATCGAAGGGATCAAAGAATGTGTGACCCCTCGATATGGATTCCCTCATCTCAAGATCCCATGTGTGGAAGTCTAGAAGGTGTTGTTGATCTCCTTCATCCTTGAAGGGAGATGAGATGGTGGGGGTATGATGGTGGACTCTCTCGAAAAGGTGGAGTAAATATGGTGGGTCACGGGGTCCATAAGAGAATGGGTCGAAGGGATCAAAGAAGGTATGACCCCTCGGACTAGGCTTCCACAAATCACTGTCCCACATTTGGAAATCTTGGAGGTGTAAATGATCACCTTCATTCATTGCGAGAGATGGGACGACAGTCATAGGTAGAAAGTAAGATTCCTCCCTTGGGCAAAGGGGAATGAAGTCGGACTCGGCCGGCATAGGGAGGAGTAGAAGAACCTCCGTGGTTACATGACTAAGCCGACACGGTCTACCTAGGAGCTCTGATACCATTTGAGTGGGCCGATTGATAAGGGAACTCCGCGTTTTAGTGCTTTCCGAACGGCGGGTTCTGTGAACCCCATATGGAGTGGGCCGATTGATAAGGTTGATATGAGGTGGCCATACTAGGGGACAAGAGTGATGCACTTGAAGACTCTAAATGCTTAGACATGCCCTAGGACCAACTTGATAGAGACAAGTTGTGAACTTGCTCTGATACCACTTGATGTGACACCGAACCTTGGACCTATTTTCAAGCATTCAAGTTGAGCAGCGGACTCACACTAGCGAACTCACCCGTTTGGTGCACACTTGTGCCCGTTGGCAACTAAGCGATGTGGGAGAGGGTCCGAGGCGGGACCATGAAGCTCCAATGGTTGGCTAGCTTGTGGAGAACCCCAAGTGGGCCTAGGATGCCCAAACCATGGGCGGCCAGCACACCAAGGGTGTGGGTTTAGTGGGTTCACTCTCAACTCGCCCGCGGTGGTCACTCACGGAACTAGCAAGTTGGGCCGAGCTCTCACTCTCCGTCCGACGCAGTACTAGCAATAATACTAAGCTAAGCAAGTGATTAAACCAAGCAAGAGAGGGACTGAGGCTCACCTAGCCGGCGTGAAGATGCCGACTCCGGCCGGAGACGAGGGCGAGCCGGGAGGCGAGGGTATACACCCGATCGCCGCGGCGATGTAGCTTGAACATTCAAAACTACCTCCACGCAGGGAGGGGCCTTCAGCCGGCCAAGCGGGGTGGGGTTTTATGCAAAGGAAAAGCCGATCTTCCGAGTCCGCCGGTTCTGCCAATCTGCAGGTCTGCAGGATAGGGTGTCGCTGTTGACACTGCCACGGGCTCCACGGGGCTCCAAACTTGACGAAACCACTGCCAAAAGTTCCTCAGCTGACAGGGGATGAAGCTTGAATTTTTGGGGAAGCTTTGAGTCTCGGGGCTGACTGCACCGGCGACTGGAACAGGACACCACCGTCTGGTCTCTGGCTGGTATCGGGCTGAAGCAGTAGGTTGCAGAAGTCACTGTGGGCTCTCCCGGACTCCGATTGGAATGAAACTAGCGGTGACGCGAACTTGGTCGGAGTAGCTTCGAGCAGGAGTTGACGGGGATGCAATCCGATGTCAGTGGAGAGAGGAGTGACCGGAGAAATGAAGACTGATCTAACCTGGGACCACAGGGGCAGTCTGCCCTCTCCGACGAAGAAAATTGGAACAGAGGGTTCCAGAGGTCGATTGAGTCCCTTCTTCTTGGAGGTGGCAGCTAGCTGGAAGTAGTTTCTCCCCTCCAAAAATGGCGCTCAGAGCCTTCACGAGCTGGCTGTGGCAGAGTCTGGAACCGGGATGGTTGGTTCTGCCTCTGTCTGGTGCAGAACCATGTGACTGGATGCAGGGGGTGCCACGATTGCTACCGAGCTCTGAATGAGGCGAGACTTGAACCGTTGGAACCGTGGTCACGTCTTCTTTCTTTCGGACTTGACGGCGATGTCGGCAGATGTTGGAGTATACCGGGACGAACAGATGAGCAGAGGGATGTCGGTTCTGGCTCCTGAAAACTGACCTGATGCCTTGGAGTAGAAAATTCGTAACTTCTGATGCCGATATCCAAATGCAGCTCTGCTTCTTGAGGATTAAAGAGGACTTGAGAGGGAAGATTTCTTCTGAAGAACACTTGATCTGAATCCCAAAGGGTTTGCCGTGGTTGAGCTTCCAATCACGTTCTAGTTCCTTGCCTGGGGTCTCCTGCGCAGTCGAGGGAGAATGGATGCTGCGGACTGCTCGGAGCTCGGATGCTGACGAAACCGCCTCGCCTGGAAAGCTCTCTGGAAGACCTTTCCAGAGATGTAGGCCTTGCTTCTTGAATCTTCAAGTAACGGTCGTGGCTGCTTCTGCAACTCGTTGTAGTTCTGCTGCCTGAAACAGAGATAGAATGAGGAGATGTGCAAGGGGAGAGCAAGGGAGAGGGGGGGTGAACTTGGTTTGACCAAGGGGAGGTGGGGGACGAATTTGGGAGCTTGGGGGTGGGGGAGATGGAGGGGCACAGCCCTAGGGAGAGGGAAATTCGAATTTGGGCTTTGGGAGGGGTTAATTCAGCCTTGGGAAGGTGGTGGGGTGCTTTGGAAAGTGGAAAGGTGCCTAGGAGAAGGGGTTTCCACCTAGGGGTTGGAGGGGGAGTTGAATGAGTGCATGGGGAAGGGGGAGGGGCCTTAATGAGGGGTGAATGGGGAGGAGAGAGAGTGAATTTCGAAATTGGGGTGGGGAGGAGAGAGAGAGAGGGGGTACAACCCACTTAGAGAGAGTGATAGTAAGAGAGAGAGAGAGAGAGGGAGATATTGAGAGGGAGATGGCAAATGCTTTTCAATATTCATCAAAAGTTGTTACAAATGAGAGAGGGGTGGGGTATTTATAGACTCCATAATTTTCCTAAGAACAACTGACCCTGACAAACTAACTAAAGACCACACAGTCCAAGGGAGGGGCGCCCCTGGGCCTAGCCCAATGGATTGGGCCCATTAACCTATCTAACCAACATAATGACTCAATACTTTAGGAAAATGACTCAACTACCTAGGTACATGACTCAAAATAAAGGGAAAATTACATGATAATGACTCAAAGAAAATGTGAAGATTACATGACTAGTCTCAAAAATACATGACAAATATAATGGTGCTTGCCGTCGAACAATCCGAGTCTGGAAAAAGAGTGGAGGGGCAAGGGATGCCCTCATCATAGGCTCTTCTACATGCGCGGCGCGTTGCCTCCGATTATGGCCCACTTGGGTGGATGTGATTGGGTGGGGTCGGTTGGAGGTGACCGGGCCGGGTAGGTAGCCCTTCCTAAGTTCGTCCTTCATCTCATGCCACGACTCGATGGGCCTTTGCCTCCTAACCTCTCTCATGCGCTCAATGCTCTCCCATTTCCAGGCGGCTTTGTGGACAAGCCTCTCTCGGGCAAAACTAACTTGCATGGCATCGGACATGGTGTAGCATTCAAAATATTTGTCCATGGTGGCCTCCCAATTGAGGTAGTTGCCCGGGTCATTAGAGCCATAAAAATTCGAGGCTTCGGGCCTACGGAAGGGGAGAGGATGGTTGCCCAGCCCATGGGTGGACCAACGGCCATATTGCCCGGGTGATTGGGACTCCATGGGAAATTGGGGGGGGAACTATATGTTGGACATGCCGACACTTGGACACTACACTAGACCGGCTATGCAAGGTTGGAATGCACTAACTAATGCAAACACCGACTAATGCACCTAGACCTAAACCAATATCCGGTACATGGCGGAGTTAATCGATCCGAAGATCACTCGCGCAAGTGTGCGGTCTTCCCGATAGGCGTAGCCTAACGTTCGGACAACACCTTTTAAGATACCGAATAACGGGTGCAAATGTAATTTGAAAACACCTTTTTTTTGTTGTTTTGAAAATAAGGATGATCCTAGACTCGACTTAGACCATGATGCATGACTTATGCACGACTACCCTAGACTCGACTGGCTCTGATACCAAACTGATGCGGGACGGACACGGGAGACGACACTATTAGGTGCCACCCTCAGACTCTAGATGAAGACGCGACTAGCGGCACACACCAGGGAGACACTAAGCCCGACACTACGAGCTCCTAGTGGCAAAACGTCGCTAACAGAAGTGGAAGCTCACTCGTCGTCCCAAGTGAGGGAAAGCGCGGACCGTGCGCAGTTAAGGAACCGGCGGAGGTCAAGGGTAGTCCGACTCAACTTCCGGACTCGGATCGAGTCACGGGACGGGTCACTCTCACTCTCACAGCGGTGACATGGACACACGGGCTAGTACCTACACTCTCGGCAGCGGCAAAAGACCGTATACTAGCTAAGCAAATGAACGCCAAGAGGTTCGGACCATTACCACCACGCACCCGGCGTGGCGAAGATAACCCCGGCCAATCACGGACCCCCGGTTAACACAATTTTACAGCAGTACAATAATTTGACCCACTCCACGCAGGGAGGTAAAAGGTCACATGCAGGGCCCAGGAATCATGCTAATTGGGTTGACGGGTAGCATCTTGATGTCGCCCGGCGGTGCCGAACTCCGCGTTTTAGTGCTTTCCGAACGGCGGGTTCTGCGGGCCCGTGGGGCCCACGGGTGGCGCTGGCCTCCGGATCTGCAGGGGTGAGTCCCACTGTGATGGGGACCCCTGGTGGCACGCCTCCACGGAAGGCGGTCGGCCGGGAACACCGACCGGTGGCCGAACAACTCCGATCTCCAAGCTTTTAGAATGCTGCCCACGGATTTCTGCTTGCTGTTTTCAGGTGCGCGCTCCGACGAAAATGGCCGCTGTGATCAGCCCCGTCGCCGGAATGGGATGAAACCAGCGCCGTTGGAAAGAGGACTCAAAATCCTCCAACCTAGGGCCAGTGGATTCCTCTGAACCTCTGCAGACCTGGACCTTAACTAATTTTCAATTCTCTGCTACACAGTTCCAGAACTCTCAGTTTAGCACATCAGTTCCCTATAAACGGCCATTGACCGCCTATTACGTTGGGATTCAGACTTCGAGCTCTTATTCAAAGTTGTATATATTCAAACCACAAAGCTGGGACATTTTTTGGAATTGTATTTGGAGGTGGTGGAGATTTGATATAATTTTTTGAGTGACTAGTGGTCAGATCTGGGAACAGCAGGATAGAACTGTAGATGGGACTGAGAACGAATTTTGGAAAATGCGAGATGGACGAACTAGAAATTTAGAAAAATTGTGGATGAAGGGGTTAATGGAAGGAAACTCAAGTAAAATTTATGGGACTAAAAAAAATCAAAAGACGGACCTAAGACATGAAGCACAGGGCGGATAGGAACCTGGACAGAACTTTGGCAGAATTGGAATGAAAGAGGGAACGGAAATCAAAAATTATGAAACAGGATCTGAATGACAAACCAATTTGTTTGGGACATACTTGACACCTATGGAACCTCCAGTAAAATCCCCAGGTCGATCAGAGCTCTTGGCTGAGTTGGGAATTTCGTGGGAGTTGTTGTGGTACTGCGCGGGCAGAACTCCGATGAAGACGATGGCGGTGCGGTGGCGGCTCATGGCGGCGGCGGCGGCGACCGGAACTGATAGGGTGGAGTCTCACCACCAGAAGGAAGCCTTCACAGCTTCAAGGGGAGAGGGAGGGGCGGCCTAAGCCTTGCTCAAGGGATTTTCTTCCAATTTAAATGCATTAATTCTCCAAAATTGAAAATTACAAGCATATATAGGTCATATGTCTAATCAACCCTCAACCGTTGGATCTAGGGGTGTGAGATGGAGGGCGGGGATAGCATGTGACCATCCACACAAATTAAAATAAAAAAATACAAGGAAGGGGGCGGCCTATTGACTAGAATGGCTAGGGGGACATGGTAGGTGGAAGGTTGGTGGAATTGTTGACCATTTTGGTCCCTTGTCCCCCATGTGGACAATTGACTAGTCTAAGGCTTCTAGATGTCCACATAGGATATTGACCAACCCCACATGGGACCCTATGGCTGAGGTGGATCAATGGGAGGGGCCTGGGGGGTCCCGTGGGGCCCGAGGGTCCCACTTTGCAAATAAGCCCCTCGAACTATCTAAATTACACACTGATGAAAGAAAATAAAATACATTATACACAAATAAAAATCCCCATAAATATGATAAATGCTATGACTCAGTGGGGAACCTCTAGACTGTCTCCGAGCCATAGGGATGCTGAGGTGGCTCGAGTCGTGCTCCTCGTGCGGTACCGGTGGCTCGCCGGCTCGTGTCTCGCATGCGCTCGGGTGTCCGCACCAAAGGCCGAAGAGCAAGTGGGGGGAGAGAGCTTGACAGGGAATGAGAGGCTAGAGGATGGAGTGGGTTTCGGTGTTCGGTGAGGGAATAGAGAGAGTTGAGGGAGGAAGACGAAGGGAGGCATCAGTTTATGTTTTTGAAACCAATGATCAATACGCGGTCTATCGATAGACCATTTATCTATTAGATGGTCCCAGATCAGACCATTTATTGGTGGTGACTCAGCTCCGCTTAAGCAGTCTGTCTATGACCATTCATCGCACTGGGCGGTCTGGCACTGGGCCGTGCTAATGCCACGATGAGATTCAAATTAGCATTGCCCTTACGGCCCTATCTAGACCGTTTATATCGTTTGGCAGTCTGGAGTAGACCGTGTATGTGCTAAAATGATGAATGATGATTTTAAGCCCTATTTTACAGCATTGTGTATTTAATCAATAAACTTTTGGCTCAATTGAATTATTTCATGATGAAGAGGGGCGATCTCGCACTGCTCCTGAGCGGGGAGGAAGATGACCATGTACCCTTGAAGTATAAACTACTAGAATGGAAACCAGTCGGAGGTACCCAGGGATAAATCCCTGGGGAAGACCCTCCGATGCTCAAGTCAGCACAGGTGGTAGAGCACTGGTGCGAAGGAAAAAGTTGGGAGGAAAATGGAAGCGCGAGATCCCTCTCCACCGAAAGGTGAAGTTATTGGAGGCATCATCCACAACTCCCTTTGGCTAGGGTCTTCTTCACATTCCGGCATCGTTTGAGTTCGGGCATCTCTCTATAAAGGCCCAATTATCCCTTTTGTGCTATCTTTTTGAGTCATTTGATGTAATTTTCATTCTTGCATTTATTTTCCTAGGTTTGAGTGTCATTAGATTGTGTAATGAGCTATTGGGCCCAATTCTTCGGGCTTGGCCCATAAGCCCCCCTACCCCTTCGGTTATTTATCATTGAGTCTTTTGTAAGGGACTTATTGTAAAATGTGGGTTTCCTATATATAGGGCCCCATTCCCTTCATTTGGAGGGAATGAATGATTCAATACAAAAGATTTCCATTTGAGTATTCAAATCTAGTTCTAGTGGAGTGAATCCTATAGTTGGGTGAGAAGCCCTAGGGGAGTGATTCCCCACCCCACCTCTCTCTCTATCCCTCTTTCTCTCTCCTCCACTATGGGGTTCGCCCCTTTCTCTCTCTCCTCCTCCTCCCTCCCAACTTCCAACCCCCACCTACCCCATTAAAGTCCCTCCACTTCCCATAGCCACCATTACTCCACCCCCTAGTCCCAAGGTAGCATTCCCCCCATGCCAACACTATCTACCCCATTCCAACAATATCTTCCCCATCCCAACACACTCACCCCTCTTCCCACATAATCCCACAACTTCCTAGGTCCATTTTGAATTTGAAATCCCTTCCCTCCATGTCTTGGCCGCCCCTCTCTCCTCCCCCATAGGGCTAGTTCGCCCCTTGCCCTCCACTCCTCTTCACCCATTTGCATCCCCACCATCATTCACCCCTGCTGTAACCTGCGCCCTATCCCCCCTTCCTCCATCTTCCTCATACCATTAGCACCCTTCTAGCCCTCCCTCATACTCCCTCCACCATCCCCTACCTCCCCTTCACCCTATAGTGCTTGCTTCCCCTTCTTCTTATAGGTCTTTGGAGGCTATATTCAGGTTGCAACTGGCAGTCCTGAAGTTTCAGATGAACCAGCAGCTTACAGCGGCCACCACGACCACATCCCTGCGAGTCTGAAGGTCCAAGAGGCATCCACAGAAGCGTCTACCTGTCCTCTTCACAACGGTGGTGATTTCGTCCCCATCCGAGCTCCGAGCCGTCCGGGAAGTCCGTTCTCCCACAGCTGTGCAGTACTACGTCTGCTGAAGACCTGAACCTAATTAGAAGCTCTGCCACGACGAACCTTGGAGGAACCAGCTCAAGAGTTCTTCTGCAAAGTTCTTCATCGCCCTGTCTACTTCCAGAATCAAGAAATGGAACTTCAATCGGCGTTCGTGATCCAAAGTTATCATTTTTCTCCCTCAGCTACGCGGTTCTGCTACCCACAGTCTGCTCCGACCTGTCAGCATTGTTCTGAGTCCCCTGAACTTCTCCGGTATCGTTTATCTTCCCCGTTAGTTTTTCTGTGAAGAAGACTCGTCCACGGTTCCAGCGACTCCAACGGTGCTTGATTCCAAGCTCGGGATCTGTCGAGGCGTCCTCTGCAACCTACTATTGGAAACCAGGAGCTGCCAGTCTGAAGGTCTGCCTCTCTGTTCGGGCCTCCTCCCAGACCAGCACCAGCTACAGAAGAATTCTACAAAAAATGTACGTCTTCCCTGGTCACCTACGAAGATTTCCCAGGTGGTTTCATCCCCAAAAAAATTCAGTAGCAGTTGCAGTAGTCAAATCTTCAATCCCCTGTCAGCACTCACAGAACTTGGCAGAATCGGCAACCTCCCAACTTCGGTGTTCCTTCCTCGGATTCCCCTCCCTGCTTGGCCGGATGAAGGCCCCTCCCTGTCTGGAGGTAGTATTAGTTATAAGATACCTTAACCCCCACCCCAAGATCCCCCTCCTGCGAGAGGTGTAGTTTTGTATTCAATTGGGCAGGTCAAGCTACCCCGGCGCGGCGTGTGGGGATCCACCGCCTCCCCGCTCGCCCTCATCTTCGAACGGGACCAGTTTCTTCAAACCGGTCGAGTAAGTGCTCTAAAACCTTGCTCATTGTGCTTGTCTTTCAATATTAGTTCTAGTTCCGCTGGTTATGCGACTGAGAGCTCGATCATCAAGCCCCGTTGTCTTGAGTGATCACCGTGGGAAGAGAATCACCGGTGCCTTTCGCACTTTGTCGGCCCCCTTGAATCGGGCATCCACATCCATTGGGAATCAAATCTTGGCCTTGTTGGCCCTCTACCAGCAAGGGCCCAACCCCACCTCCTCTACTTGGCATTGCCAAGTCACCCCGGGCTTGGGTGAGCGACGGGAGAGCGGCGGCCCAAAAATGGCCCTTTTGATTGTGAATGTGCTTGCTTGCCTAAGTCTTAGGTTGTGTCACATCAATTGGTATCAGAGCAAGTCATTGACTTGTCTCTATCAAGTCTAAGTCCTAGGACCATTGCATTGTGTGTCCAACATCTTTGGCCCCTTATCTTGCATGTCCACCCGTAGTGGTGCTAGTTACCGATCCGATCCTTCATCTTCAAATCCACCCATGGATCCCCATCCTCAACTCAATCAAGATGCTCCTAGGGAGGAACCTCAAGGTCAAATGAATAGGGTAGATGCTGCCCTTACCAACATTCTTGCCCAACTTGAGTCCCTTACCACTCGAATTGCTCGGCTTGAAGAGCATGAGTTCCACCCAAGGAACAATGAGCCTAGAGTCCACCCTCCACATGTTGAGCCTCCTAGGGAAGACCCTCATCCAAGGAATAATGAGCCAAGAGTTCATCCACCACATGGTGAGTTGCATAGGAATGAGTTCCACCCAAGGAACAATGACCCAAGAGTCCACCCTCCACATATTGAGCCTCATAGGGATGAGTTCCATCCTAGGAACCATGGACCAAGAGCCTATCATCCACATGCTGAAATTTATAGGGAGGACTTAGATCTTGACCCTTACCATGACCATGAGAGACCCCGCCACCATCTAATTCATGAAAGGCGTCCACGGGACGACCCGGATGACCCTCTCTTAAGGATGATTAAAGTAGAGGCCCCAAACTTTGATGGTTCCCATGAACCAAGTGTCTACTTGGAGTGGGAAACCGCCATGGACCAATACTTTGAATGGTACCCTATGTCCGACCAAAGGAGGGTAAGGTTAGCCAAAATACATCTCATCAAATTAGCCAAAACTTATTGATTAAACCAAAAGGGTCTAAGAAGGATTAGGCGGGGAGAGCCTATTGATACTTGGGAGGGTAAGAAGAACCAACTTAGGAACAAATACCTTCCCCAATCCTACCATCAAATGCTCTTAGATGAATGGCAAAGCCTCACCCAAGAGGGGAAGACCGTGGTTGAATACATTGAGAAGTTTGACTCCTATCTTTTAAAGTGTGGAGTTCATGAGGACCCGGTCGTTACCTTGTCCCGCTTTAGGAATGGGCTTCAAAGTGACATCAAAAGAGAGCTTTTTATGAGAGATGTTGATAACCTTGAGATAGCTTATCAAATAGCTAGGGATGTAGAAAGATTCTCTAGGATCCCTCGATTTGCTACTCCCCGATCGGTCGATCCCAAAAACATGGGACCACGGCCCATTCCGGCCACTCCCATGAAAGCCCATAATCCAAGTGGGAACACCCCATTAAGGCCTTACAACCCTCCTCCCACCATCACTCCAAACAAACCCACCCCTAGTCACCCCCTCCCACGGAGGGAAGACATTCCCAAAGGCCCAAATGTAGGAACTACTTTGGGTAGCGGGCGTCAACAATGCTTTAGGTGTCAAGGGTTTGGCCACTTTGCGGGGCAATGTCCATCCAAGGGATTATCTAGCTTGCTTATTGAGGAAGAAGCTCCACCCCAAAAGGAACTTGAAGATGTCATTGAGGACCATGAAGCCTCACTAGATTAGGAAGAGGAGTATGAAGCCCAATACCTAGAATCGGGTCTAGATCACATCACTCCATCTACCAACTCTCATCTAGGAGTGATTAGATGCACCCTCACAAAACCCCAAGAAGAAGATTGACGTCGAACTTCAATCTTTCACACCTTTGTCAAAATAGGGAGCCATGTAAGGAAAGTGATCTTGGATAGTGGGAGTTGTGTCAATGCCGTATCACCCGATACCGTCAAGCTTCTTGGGCTAGCCATCACCCCTCACCCAAGTCCATACCGGGTCTCATGGATCAACAACAACTCCATCCCGGTCAACACTCAATGTCTTGTGCCCCTCACCTTCTCTTCATATCATGGTCAAATATGGTGTGACATCATACCCATGGAAGTAGGTAGCATCCTACTAGGAAGACCTTGGCTTTATGATGTAGATGCCACCATCTTGGGTAGGAGTAACAAATGCACCTTTGAACATGAGGGTAAGACTATCCGTCTTAACCCCTCCCCACCTCGTCCCATGACCAAGAGGGACACTCCCCCTCAAGGACAACACCCCACCACCATACAAATCTCGGGGAACTCCACCCCTCCAACCCCATCCCTCACCCAAACTCCCAAACAAAGTGGGACCTCGGGGTTGGCCAAGGGTCTTCATCTCATCACTAGGAAAGAACTTGAAGAGGAGATAGTTCAAGGAGTACCTCTATGTGCGGTGATCATTTGCCTAGGAGAGCCCACTCCCACCAATCCACATCCCATAGAAATCCAACAACTCCTAGAAGAATTCCATGATGTGTTCCCAACGGAGCTCCTGGACCAACTCTCTCCCATGCGTGATGTTCAACACGTAATTGATCTAGTCCCGGGGGCCACTCTCCCAAACCTTCCTCATTATCGCCTCAATCCCATGGAACATGCCGAACTTCGGAGGTAAATAGAGGAACTCATTAGGAAGGGCTTCATTCGCATTAGCAAAAGTCCATGTGCCGTCCCGGGCCTTCTAACTCCCAAGAAAGATGGGTCTTGGCGGATGTGTGTGGATAGCCGGGCTATTAATAAAATCACCGTCAAGTATAGGTTCCCCATCCCTAGGCTTGATGACATGCTTGATATGTTAGCGGGAGCCACCATTTTCTCCAAAATTGACCTTAAGAGTGGCTATCACCAAGTAAGGATAAGGCCCGAGGATGAGTGGAAAACGGCTTTCAAAACCAAAGATGGTCTCTTTGAATGGTTAGTCATGTCTTTTGGGCTTTCAAATACCCCAAGTACCTTCATGCGTCTTATGACGGAGGCCATTAGACCTTTCATTGGGATCTTTCTAGTGGTCTACTTTGATGACATACTCATCTATAGTCAAACCCAAGAGGCCCACCTTGACCACCTTGGCAAGTTTGTACCGTCCTCCGACAAGAAAGCCTATTTGCCAACTTAGGAAAGTGCCACTTCATGACCACATCCATCACCTTCCTAGGATTTGTGGTGTCCACCAAGGGTGTCTCCATGGACCCCGACAAGGTCAAAGCTATTCTTGATTGGCCGGAACCCCACACTCTTCATGAGGTCTGAAGTTTCCATGGATTGGCAACATTCTATAGGAGGTTCATTCGTGGATTTAGCACTATCACCGGCCCAATCACCGATTGTCTCAATAAGGTAACTTTTGTGTGGACCAAATCCGCCTCTAAAGCCTTCCAAGAACTTAAGGAGAAGTTGACCCAAGCCCCAGTCCTATGCCTTTCCAATTTCTCTAAAGTCTTTGAAGTCACATGTGATGCATCCGGGATAGGGATAGGAGGGATCCTTAGTCAAGAGGGACACCCGGTAGCCTTCTTTAGTGAGAAGCTATGTGATGCTAGGACTAGATACTCCACTTATGACAAGGAGTTCTATGTCGTGGTGCAGTCCCTCCGACATTGGAGGCACTACTTGTTGCCCAAAGAATTTGTCATCTTTTCCGACCATGAGACCCTCAAATACCTCAACTCCCAATAAAAGCTAAGTGCCCGACATGCCCGATGGGTTGAGTTCATCCAATCCTACACTTTTGTCATCAAACACAAAGTCGGGAGTGAGAATCGAGCGGCGGATGCTCATAGTAGGAAAGTTTCCTTGTTATCCACTATCCAAGTGGAAGTGAGCGGATTTGATAGGATCAAGGATGAGTACCCTAGTTGCCCCGACTTTGGGCACATCTATACCACCTTGACCACCCATTCTAGCAAGGAACATGAGGGATTTGTCTTATAGGATGCGTTCCTCTTCAAAGGACCAAAGCTTTGCATCCCACGGACCTCACTCCGTGACTTCTTGATTTGGGAATTACATGCGGGAGGGCTAGCTGGTCATTTTGGAGTCCACAAAACCATTGCCCTAGTTGAGGGACAGTTTCATTGGCCAAGTCTCAAGAGAGATGTAGGCAAGATAGTGGGTCAATGCCGCACATGTGCTTCGGCCAAACAGGTGAAGCAAAACACTGGCTTATATACCCCACTCCCCATCCCCGACCGACCATGGCATGACTTGAGTATGGACTTTGTGCTAGGATTACCCAAGACTCAAAGAAAGCATGACTCCATCTATGTGGTAGTTGATAGGTTTTCCAAGATGGCCCACTTCATCCCATGCTCCAAGACCTCCGATGCCTCCCATGTGGCCCGATTGTTCTTTGATGAGGTTGTCCGTCTCCACGGGCTACCTAAAACCATAGTCTCGATAGAGATGTCAAATCACTAGCTACTTTTGGAAAACTCTTTGGCACATGATGGGTACCCTCCTCAAATTCTCCACTGCCTACCACCCCCAAACAGATGGCCAAACAGAAGTTATCAATCGGAGTCTAGGGAACCTCTTAGGTGTCTTGTTGAGGATCGCCCCGAAATTGGGATCTCATCTTACCACAGGCCGAATTTGCATATAACAACTCCATCAATAAGTCCATAGGGATGAGTCCATTTGAAGCCGTGCATGGGTACAAGCCAAGAAAACCTTCCGATCTCATTCCCCTTCCCCAGCATGCTAGAGTGTCCATTTCAGCCGAGTTTTTTGCACAACATATTAGAGAATTGCATGAAGAAATTCGCAAGCACATCAGCAAAAAAAATGAGGCTTATAAAAGGCTGGCTGACTCTCATCGGCGTCACCAAGAGTACCATGTGGGTGACTTTGTGATGGTAAGGATGGAGAGGCTCTCCCCGGGAGCCAACTCTAAACTGAGGCCACGTGGGGCTGGTCCCTTCCAGGTCTTGAGGCGCATTGGTGCAAATGCCTACGAGTTAGATCTCCCTGAGGAGTATGGAATAAGTCCCACATTCAATGTCGCCGACCTAGTGCCATATAAGGGACCCACGGTGGTACCTAGTGAGGAGATTGAGCCTACTTCTTCCATTGAGAGAGCACCCACCCGTGAGGAGAGACCACCAACCAAAAGAGCCCAGCGTGAACAAATTGAACAAATATTGGATGTACAAGTCACTACCACTCGGAGCAAGGTATATGAGCGCTATCTCGTCAGGTGGAAGGATCGACCTCCTTCGGAGGATTCTTGGGTGAGTCGGGAGGATCTCCAGCGGTTGGATCCAGACCTCCTCGAGCAGTACCACAGCCAGATGGACCCCTACTCGACGGAGTCGAGCTCTTCACAGCCCAGGGGATTTGATGGAGGCATCATCCACAACTCCCTTTGGCTAGGGTCTTCTTCACATTCCGGCATCGTTTGAGTTCGGGCCTCTCTCTATAAAGGCCCAATTATCCCTTTTGTGCTATCTTTTTGAGTCATTTGATGTAATTTTCATTTTATTTGAGTCATGTCCCTAGGTCTTGCATTTATTTTCCTAGGTTTGAGTGTCATTAGATTGTGTAATGAGCTATTGGGCCCAATTCTTCGGGCTTGGCCCATAAGCCCCCTACCCCTTCGGTTATTTGTCATTGAGTCTTTTGTAAGGGACTTATTGTAAAATGTGGGTTTCCTATATATAGGGCCCCATTCCCTTCATTTGGAGGGAATGAATGATTCAATACAAAATATTTCCATTTGAGTATTCAAATCTAGTTCTAGTGGAGTGAATCCTATAGTTGGGTGAGAAGCCCTAGGGGAGTGATTCCCCACCCCACCTCTCTCTATCCTCTTCTCTCTCCTCCACTATGGGGTTCGCCCCTTTCTCTCTCTCCTCCTCCTCCCTCCCAACTTCCAACCCCCACCTACCCCATTAAAGTCCCTCCACTTCCCATAGCCACCATTACTCCACCCCCCTAGTCCCAAGGTAGCATTCCCCCCATTCCAACACTATCTACCCCATTCCAACAATATCTTCCCCATCCCAACACACTCATCCCTCTTCCCACATAATCCCACAACTTCCTAGGTCCATTTTGAATTTGAAATCCCTTCCCTCCATGTCTTGGCCGCCCCTCTCTCCTCCCCCATAGGGCTAGTTCGCCCCTTGCCCTCCACTCCTCTTCACCCATTTGCATCCCCACCATCATTCACCCCTGCTGTAACCTGCGCCCTATCCCCCCTTCCTCTATCTTCCTCATACCATTAGCACCCTTCCATCCCTCCCTCATACTCCCTCCACCATCCCCTACCTCCCTTCACCCTATAGTTCTTGCTTCCCCTTCTTCTTATAGGTCTTTGGAGGCTATATTCAGGTTGCAGCTGGCAGTCCCGAAGTTGTAGATGAACTAGCCGCTTACAGTGGCCACCACGACCACATCCCTGTGAGTCTGAAGGTCCAAGAGGCATCCACGGAAGCGGCTACCTGTCCTATTCACAACGGTGGTGATTTCGTCCCCATCCGAGCTCCGAGCCGTCCGGGAAGTCCGTTCTCCCACAGCTGTGCAGTACTGCCTCTGCTGAAGACCTGAACCTGATTAGAAGCTCTGCCGCGACGAACCTTGAGGAACCAGCTCTAGAGTTCTTCTGAAAAGTTCTTCATCGCCCTATCTACTTCCAGAATCAAGAAATCGAACTTCAATCGGCGTTCGTGATCCAAAGTTATCATTTTTCTCCCTGAGCTACGCGGTTCTACTACCCACAGTCTGCTCCGACCTGTCAGCATTGTTCTGAGTCCCCTGAACTTCTCCGGCATTGTTTGGCTTCCCCGTCAGTTTTTCTGTGAAGAAGACTCGTCCACGGTTCCAGAGACTCTGACGGTGCTTGATTCCAAGCTCGGGAGCTGTCGGGGCGTCCTCTGCATCCTACTATTGGAAACCAGGAGCTGCCAGTCTAAAGGTCTGCCTCTCTGTTCGGGCCTCCACCCAGACCAGCACAGGCTACAGAAGAATTCTACAAAAATTGTACGTCTTCCCTGGCCACCTACGAAGATTTCCCAGGTGGTTTAGTCCCCAACAAAATTCAGTAGCAGTCGCAGTAGTCAAATCTTCAATCCCCTATCAGCACTCACAGAACCTGGCAGAATCGGCAACCTCCCAACTTCGGTGTTCCTTCCTCCGATTCCCCTCCCCGCTTGGCCGGCTGAAGGCCCCTCCCTGTCTGGAGGTAGTATTAGTTGTAACATACCTTAACCCCCACCCCAAGATCCCCCTCCTGCGAGAGGTGTAGTTTTGTATTCCATTGGGCAGGTCAAGCTACCCCGGCGCGGCGTGTGGGGATCCACCGCCTCCCCGCTCGCCCTCGTCTTCGAACGGGACCAGTTTCTTCAAACTGATCGAGTAAGTGCTCTAAAACCTTGCTCATTGTGCTTGTCTTTCAATATTAGTTCTAGTTCCGCTGGTTATACGAGTGAGAGCTCGATCCTCAAGCCCCGTTGTCTTGAGTGATCACCGTGGGAAGAGAATCACCGGTGCCTTTGGCACTTTGTCGGCCCCCTTGAATCGGGCATCCACATCCATTGGGAATCAAATCTTGGCCTTGCTGGCCCTCTACCAGCAAGGGCCCAACCCCACCTCCTCTACTTGGCATTGCCAAGTCACCCCGGGCTTGGGTGAGCGACGGGAGAGCGGCGGCCCAAAATTGGCCCTTTTGATTGTGAATGTGCTTGCTTGCCTAAGTCTTAGGTTGTGTCACATCAGAAGTGGTTCCTGCTTAGGGTTGCTCGCTCTTGCCTTGCTTTGGCTTACCTTCTCGTAGTAGGGCATGTCCTGTTTAAATAATTGCATGTTATGCGAATTGATCCCTGTGAGCGGAGGAGTTCCAGGGGGGTTACGTCCTTCATGTGGGCTCCATACGGCACGCGGACTCTTGGTCTCCCTTGTCCCCTTGAGCTTCCTGCCATTAAGGGATTCGCAACGGCCGAATCAATAAGCTTCCATCAGGAAGCCCGAGCGAATGGCACTTGTTCAGGAGTGGTCTGCCGAGTGATAAGTGCTGGGTTGGGACAAGGAATAGGGGGCTCTGAGGGAGCTTTCCTGATCGACTGATGCTCAGACTTCCCAACCCATAGGCTGCCTAGGAAGCGCTTGTACCGAGTGAATTTTTAGGCTTCATAATAAGTGGGCCCGGGGGCTGCAACTTTGAGGAGTTGAGCCTTGTTTGGTCCAGTTTAGACCTCGTTTGGCCTCTCTGTATGGGCGGCGAGATTTTCCCTCTCCACTTGTCCCCCTCCTACTTCCGAGCCATGATTAGGCTCAGACGAGTAGCAATTGGGCTGGACTATTTGTGCCATTGATTGGGTAAAGATATCTCTCTAATAGGGGCCATGTGACACAGCTCACCTTGAAAATACGCCCGTTATGATGAATAAGAGAAGGCCCCTCCTCAGGATATCAGACGCCACGCTGCCTCCCATCAGGGTTTTTAGGCATTGCACATTTTGCGTCCCTTTATCTCCGGGGTTTTAGGGTTTTGCCTCTCTTTGTAGTTATATTTAAGGGAGGCTCCCGCGCTGCGAGAGCAATTTCGGAAGGGCGGAGAATCGTTGTAGCTGTCGGAGCCAGAAGGGCTTCCTGATGCGGTGATTCGTAAGCTCCCTTTCTTCTCTGAAGTTCTCTGGCTCAGAGCTTTTCCCTTCTTCTTTTCTTTGTCTCATGGCGGACCATCATCCTGAGGCCGAGGGGCGGCAGAGAGAACGGGCCCCAAGGGTTTTCTTGATGTCGCTGGAGCCGCTCTGCAGTGAGCTAGGGGAGGCTGAGGTGAAGCGGTTGGAGAGTCGATACGGGCTGCCTTGGCGGTTCCAGTTTCTGGAGCCTGAGCCTCATAAGTCCAGCCTGTCCACTCGTTCTGGCCTCTTTTGCTCCTTTCTTCTGGCCTAGAAATGTGGCTTTCATCTGCCCCTTCATCCCTTTGTCGTCGAGTTGCTTCGGTTCTACCGGCTGGCTCCTGTCCAGTTGGTCTTCAACTCTTATACCTTTATTTTTCTCCTTTAATTTCCTTTGCGGCCAATGTGGGGTGCCCGCCTCGATGGATCTTTTCCATTACTTCTTTGAGTTGAAGGAGCATCCTCATACGGGGAGAGGCTTCTTCTATATTCAGGCGAAGCAGGGGAGAAGCTGTGTGTCCCTCTCTGCGAAGGACTCTTCTCATAAAGGGTGGAAGACCCAATATTTCTGGGTGGGCCCATCGGTAGTTGGTGTAGTCTGAAATTTCCCAACGATGCCCAATTTCCATCCGAACATTCTTCCGAGGCAGACCGTGTTTTCTCCGGAGGTGGAAGGTGAGGCCGTCGTTCTATAGTAGAATTGCCAAGAGACTGCTGATTTGGTGACTTCTTCCAACATTGAGGGCTACCTCGCTTGAGTGTTGTCGCCGACAGGTAAGGAGTTCGGGAGCTTGGTCTTCCTTCTTGTGGAGTGAGAACCTTCCTTCTCTTAATTTGCTTTTCTGTGGTTCAGACACGAGGCGAGCGGTTGAGGAGGAGGCACCGTCGGCCAATATGGAGATCATCGATTTGGACGAGGCGCCAGCTCCTGATGATCTTCAAGCTTCAGAGGGCTCAACCCGTGCCCGGGACAAGGGCAAGCGGGTGGCCCGGGATGACGTTTTCGAGCGCCGGGGGGTCAAACGCAAGGATCCCGTGGCCAAGTTGTTGCAGTCTTCAATGCAGGCTTATTCTGCTGAGAAAAAACGGGCGAGGAAGGTGGAGGTCGTCCGTCCGTCCGGAGGAGATTCCCTGCCGGCTCTCCCCTCTACTGAACAAGAGGGGACCGATGAAGGAGGGATCACTACCGATGCTGAGGCGCCGAGCATAGCAGAGGGGCCGCCAGATGAGGGGGTCCGGTTTGAGCCGGTCGAGGCTGGAGGGTTGCAGGAGGAGGCGAATCAATCTCAGCCGATCGAAGCTGGGGAGGTACGCGGTGGGGCCGCTCATGCCGAGCCAACCGGTGGGGCTCCTGGGACGGGATTGCCCGAGGGAGATGCCCTGATCCCGACCACTCCGTTGAGAGCTTCCCCTCCCTCTACCAGTACCTTCAGTGTTCGGGCTCCGCTGTACCGGGCGTGCTATTCCTTAGCTTCTCGAGACTTATGGGAAAAAGTCCGGAAGGGTCCCCCCTCTTCGCTGTTTGAGCAGATTATAGAGGGAGGGCTGATTTTGGCCTAGCTGGGGGCTGAAGCTGTGGACGCGTACGCTCGGGTGGAGTCCGAGCGGGAGACTCTCTCGTGGACCCGTGGTGTACTTGATCAAAGGTCGAGCGTCTGACCCTCGATCTTGGGGACTTTCACAGGGAGATGGCCCCGCTCCGAGTGTTGGCGCAGTCGAGCCAAGCGGAGGCTCGGTCTTTGGCAGAGCAGTTGGCCTAGGTTCGTCGCATGGTCGACCGGAAGAGTGAGCTATTGGAGTCGGAGCGCAGAAACCAGGTTGAGCGCGATGACCAATGGAGGGCCTAGCGAGAGGGGCTCGAGGACCGAGTTCGTGTGGCCGAGGATTCGCAGACCGAGGCCGAGCGAAGGTTGTCCGAGGCCGAGAGAAGGCTGTCCGAGTCCGAGCAATGGATAGCCAAGCTCGAGAGGAAGGCGGAGCAGGCTGGGAAGGAAGCGCTCGAGCAACATAAGTGCTCAGAGGCTTACCAGGCAGCTTTATAGTAGGTGGCCTTTCCTTATTACTAGTCAGGCTACCGATGGGGACTCCGGAAGGGCTTCTCCGAAGGCTACGATCAGGCCGTCCTAGAGGCAGAGGCCCAGTCGTCTACGCTCATTTTTCCTTCCAGTCAGTGCTATGACTCGGATTGGGGCTCCACTGACTCTTCCCACTACACGTCGAGTGAAGAGGTGAGTTCGGCCCCGTCCGAGCGATCGCCAACTCTAGCATCCTCGGGAGGGCACACGGCCGAGACAGTTCTCACACAGGTGGGGTCAGTGTCTGGGCCGACTGTCGCTGATAACAATGGGGGCAGATCGTCTGGTGCCGAAGAAGCCTTGTCTGTCGAGCTTCGAGATGGGCCCGAGGCCTGATGTAATGGCTCTTTTTTTTCTTTCTCTTTCATATGTAACCGAGTAAGGCTTTTTTGGAAACTATAATAGCGGCAGTATTGAATGCTGAATTGACTATTTCTTACCACTTTTGGTGTGATTTGACTATCGTATCCGTAGTCGTTTGAAGGAGGCACCATTTTTTTGCAGATCTTGCGCGCATCGATCTGTCAAATAACTGACATGGCACTTGCACCTTTCCATTTTTCCATACCGCCCTTGATGACTTGCCGCTTCGCGCGTCCCATTAGGGGAATATCGGGAAATGAGGTAACCAACCAAGGGAAAGCCTTGGTAGCGTGTTTTGTAAGGGGAGAGTCATTTAAGGTGATCAGCTCCCCCTTCGGCCTATAAAAGGTCCGAGGGGCATCTCCGTTTCCTTTCATCACTTAAGGTCGTTCCTGGCGATTTTTCCCTTCTGCGAAGCGTTGTGCTGTTAGTCTTGGCGAGGCATGGAAGGGGCTTCAGAAGATGATGATGCAGATGGCGGTAGGAGGGAAGCTTATGTTGTTTTAGTCTGGAAAGGGTTTGTCAGTCGGAGGCCACTCAGGAAGAGGGCTATCATGCCGGAGCATGTCACACTACTATCCCTGACTCGCCGACGCCATCCCGTGAGGAAGAGGGGAGATAATTAAGCTCCCTCCTTTCTAGCCTCCCCGTCCACCTCTACCGTTTTCTTTTTCTCCCTCCCCTTTTACTCTTCGGAGGGTGCCTACACTCTCTGCCTTCCAAAGAGTTGGCAGAGAGAAGGCCTTCACTTGTACTCCTTCCTCTCTTATTCTTATTGTTTCCCCTCTTTTCCTTTTTCCTCCGAGCTATCTCAAACCAACGAAGTCGGTGATCCCTTATCCGAGCCAGTTTCTACACGAGGCAGAGTCAATGGCTGGACGTGGGAGCGCCTACTGGGTCAGCCAAGCGTTCTGCTCACTTTATAGTACCAGGGGATGTAATTTTTCTTGTACATGTATACTATACCGGCTATGGCCTTCTTGATGTACATCAAAGTTTAATAAGAAGAGAAGAATGGTAATTATTCTATTTCGCTTACATGTGTATGCTTGTCAAATGTTCAAAAGTAGAACTTGTGAAGATTTGTCGCGTTCCACGTTCGAGGGACGAGTGTTCCTTCCATGGTGGACAATTGGTATGCTCCTTTCTCGAGCTTCTCGACCACTCGGTAGGGACCTTCCCAGGTAGGGGCTAGCTTCCCCGCCACCTCTAGTGGTCGAGATGCTTCGGCCTTCCTCAGGACGAAGTATCCTGGCTGGAAGTGTCTGTCTCGGATTCTGCTGTTGTAGTATCGAGCGATGCGCCGTTGGTATTCCATTGCTCGGATCCTTGCACTCTCTCAGATCTCATCCACTAAGTCGAGGTTCTCTAGTAGTTTCTGCTTGTTTACCTCGGGCTTGAAGTGGACGATGGTGAGAGAGGGATTGCTGACCTCCAACGGAATCACGGCTTCTGTGCCATACAGCAGCTGAAAAGGTGTTTAACTAGTAGACGTTCTCGGAGTAGTTCGGTGCGACTATAGTACGCTTGGAAATTCCTCGAGCCAGCTTCCCTTGGCTTTACTGAGCCTGGTTTTGATGCCTTTTAAGATAGTCTTATTGGCATTTTCGACCAGTCTGTTAGCCTGAGGGTGGGATACCAAAATGAAGTGGTTGCAAATGTTTAGGTCAGCACATCTGTCTCTGAAATAATGAGAATCAAATTGCCGACCATTATCGCTCATGATCACTCGGGGGACACCATAGCGACTGATGATCGATTTCCAAACAAAACTCCATACGACCGATTCAGTGATCCTGGTGGTGGCTTCAGCCTCGATCCATTTGGCAAAGTAGTCGATGGCGATGATGATGAACTTCTTCTGAGCTTGAGCCGTAGGGAACGGCCCCAAAATGTCGATCCCCCACCGAGCGAAAGGGTATGGCTCGGCAAGGGTGATGAGCTCCACAGCGGGCTGATGAGTTAGGTGGTCGAAGCATTGACATCGATCGCACTTCTATACGTAGGTTGAGCAGTCGCGCTTGAGAGTGGCACTTGAGGAGCTCTGCAGATGCCTTCATGTACTTCATGAATCGCTCGGCTGGCTTTGTCGGCACTGATGCACTTGAGGAGGGGACCAGAGAATGATCTACGGTACAAGGCATCATTCATCATGACGAAATGCCGAGCTTGGTACTTGAGCTTCCGAGCCTCCCGAGGGTCAGTGGGCTCTTGAGAATCCCAGAACCAGGATATGTAGGGGGTCCGCCAGTCGCTTGAGGGTGCCGGGTCAATAGTCATGAGCTCGGATTCGATGCTCGGTTGCTCGAGCTCTTTGAGGAAGACAGATCGTGTACTAGCGGGATCGGGCGAGGAGGCCAGTCGAGAGAGGGCGTCTACTCAAGAGTTTTCCTCTCGGGCTATTCGAACTACCTCAAAGCTCTCGAAGAGTTGGGCCATCCTCTTGACCGCTTGGAGGTACTTGACCATTTGTCCTTCCCTGATGTGACACCACTTATGAGCATGCAGCAACTAGGCCGTGGAACCTTGGACCTACCACGCAAACACAACGCATAAGATTGGAGAATTACGTAAATTACCGAACCACCATTGCGCACACGATTCCCGAGATGACTCGGCGTTGCCGAGTAGAGGTAGTGGAGCAAGACCCTTACCGGGGGATGGCCAGCAGGGCTAGGGTTGCCCTCCCAAGGGTACGGTGCCCACACTCAAGGGGCTGGCTAGGTGCCAAAGGGGCACTAGGTCACTCTCTCTCACAATTCCACAGTGACCACATGTAAGCTGGGAGCTCCGGGGTCGAGCGCTCTCTTTCCATCCAACGGAGCAATTCTAGGGATATTGAATAAAGAAGCACTGAAATGAGAGCAAGGGGTAGAGCTTACCCGGTCGGTTTGAAGAAATCGACCCCGTTCGGAGACGTGGGCGAGCGGAGAAATGTGGGTTCCCCGCACACTACGTCGGTGAAGCTTCTCCCTGTTTAATTATTACATGAACTACTCATCACGCAGGAGGGATAGACTAGGGGCGGGGAAATAAAGGTTACATTCAAACACTACCTCCATGTAGGGAGGGGCGCTAAGCCGGCCAAGCGGGATAGGGAAGAAAGCTAAGAGAGCCCCGAATGATTACTCCGCCGGTTCTGTCCACTTCTAGAACTGCTGGACAGGTAGTCACTGTTCACACCGCCACGAGCTCTACCAGACCTAGAAGTAATGGAAACCAGCGCCAAATCTTTGCTGATTGGCCCGGCAGAGCTCCTGAATTTCTGTGGAATTTTTGGACGTCGTCGTAGGGCGGGGCATACTCTGGAACTGGACCTATTTGTTCTTGCTCAGACTGATTCCAGAGCACTGCAACAGAAAGATGAAGTTGCCACGAACACTCCCGAGATCCGAATGATGCGGGATGAAAACGGATGGGAGCGTGGCTGAGTCTTCTTCGAGCAGCAACTAGGAAGGTCACCAGGGGAGGTTGGAGCAGAGAGAAAGAGCCCGTAAGGTGGAGGGGTGTCGGGGCTAGCTCTGACTGGACTGACCTGCGCACTTGGGGGAGATTAAATGGAACGGGGAGCTCCAAACTCCGAACGATGCTCCGCTTGCTGCGTTGGATAGAGGACTGGTAGTATATCTTCCCGGTCAAATGGCGCACCAGGGGGAGCAGGGATGTGGTTGCAGTGGCTTCTGCACTGTGGTTCTGGTCTCTGCTCGGATGCCAGATGCGCGGTCTGACGAGAACGATCCTCCAGGACGGCTCCGAGCTCGGATTGAGGCGGGATCACCTCGCCTGCGAAGTTGACTGGAAGAGCTTTCCATCAATATAGGGTGGGCCTCCAGGAACTCCGGGATGTAGTGGTGGCCGACGTTGCAACAGGCATGGACTCAGCAGATCTTCAGCTGCACACAGATTAGTAGAACAAGGGTGAAAGGGGGTGTTTCTTTGGTGGAGGGTTATTGGATATGGGGGTGGTGATGATGGGGAAGGGTTGGGATGTGGAAAGGGGATATGGGGAAGGTGGAGATGGGGTTGGAGATGGTCTGGTGCAAGGGGATAGGTGAGGGGCGATGGTGGTGGTGGGCCTAGCAACACAAAAGGAAAGGAAGGGGAAGGATGATGGTTCTTGGAGTAGCAAAGGGGGATATGGGGAGAGGGGGTGGTCGACCAAGGCTGAAGGGGGGGGTGGAGGGGAGCTGGTCGTAGCCACCAAGAGGGGAGGGAAATTCAAATTTTCCTTGTGGATGTGAAGGGGTGCTTGGGGTAGTGGAATGGGTGCATGGGGAAGAGGAAAGGTTGTCTTGGAAGGTGAAAGGGTGCTTGGGACTTGGTGAGAGTAATGGTGGGATTGAAGGAGCCTTGGGAATATGAAAGGTTGGGGCTGATGTGGAGGATGAGGTGGCAAGGGGAGAGGAGAGAGAGGGTTGTGAATTGGAGAGAGAGAGGGGAGAGGAGAGAGAGAGGGGGTCGCCCCCTAGAGAGAGAAGGAGAGGAGAGAGAGGGTATCTCACCCTAGAAGAAGAAATCACACAATTTTTTTTGTGGAAACTCAAACTCAATTTTTCATTAGTTCTCCAAGGAGGGGTTGGGGTCCTATTTGTAGGGACCCAAACTTTTACATGACAGGACTACCCCTGGCTTTACATATAATGACCAAGCTATCCAAAAAGTAAACCAAGGGGTAGATGATGACTCAAACATAGGGAAATGACTTAAGGACCTAGCAAGATGAATCAAATAAAGGGAAAATTACATCAAAATGACTCAAACAAAAGAGAGAAATACATCAAAATGATCCAGATAAATAATCTAAGTGTCGTGGGGGACCCGCTTGGCATGGAGCTCCATCCTACCCGTCTCTAGGAGGAAGTGAGGTCCCGAGCCAGTGTGAAGTAAGGGTGATGTCCCCATCAATTCCCTCGGGCTGTGAAGAGCTCGACTCTGTCGATTAAGGGCCCACCCTGCTGCAATACTGCTCCATAAGGTCGGGGTCCAGCTGTTGGAGATCCTCTCGACTCACCCATGAATCATCCAAAGGAGGCCAACCCTTCCACCTAACCCGATAGCGCTCATATGCCTTGCTCCGGGTAGTAGTGACCTGTTCATCGAATATCCGCTACACTTGCTCACGCTAGCTTCTCGAGACTGGTGGAGTTCTCTCATGGGTAGGGGCTCTCTCAAGGGATGGAGCAAGCTCGATGTCCTCACTAGGTGTCACCGTGGGACCCTTGTATGGCACCAAGTCAGCCACGTTGAAAGTGGGACTTACTCCGTATTCCTTAGGGTGGTTTAACACATAACCATTAGCGCCAATGCTTCTCAGAACCTGGAAGGGACCTGTTCCACGAGATCTCAGTTTTGAGACATTTCCAGGGAATAGTCTCTGAGTCCTCACCATCACTAAACCTGTCACGCCCCGAACCGATAGCAGCGGAATGCGTCATTTGCTCAGAACGTGACAGTTAACAGTCGTGAATAATCAAGAGCATGAAACATGACACCAACAAATTTGAGGCAATAAATGAAAATTTTATTCCAAATATAAGTCTATTACAAATTTCCAACTTAAATAAAAAGACTCAGGAATAATACTAAGAAAGAAATGGAATTAGAGACACTCTAACGGATCTAGACATGACAATCTAAACAGAGAATATCATCTAGACTCAAGAAAGCAGAAGACTCGGGTTCACTAATTTCCAGAGCTTGCTTGCACACTTGTCCCTCCCATGTGAGTCATGGTCTCGCTAGCCACCTGATTACCTGAAAAATGTTGGAATAAAATTGGGTGAGTGATGGGGACATCAGAGCAAGAGCATTAACATTTTATTTTGCATTTGTATCATTTAGTTTATTTTTATATCCTTTGGAAAGTATATATACAATTATAAGGCTTTATAAGCCAATGTGTCATTCCCTTGGATTGTTTGGGTTTTTATGCAAATTGTCAGTAGGTCCAGCAAGGGGGCCCTCACTCCTTCCCCATTGGTCCACCTAAGCCATTTGGGTCCATGTAGGGCTAGTCAAAGGTCCAAGGTGGGCTTCTAGATGGTTTGACATTCAAAGGGGACAAATGGACTAAAAAGTCCAAGATGCCTTCCTTCCTTTCAAAGGAGTGCCCCCTCCATATGTAATTTATTTATTTTGGGTTTTTGACCACATGGGAGAAGAAAATGGCCTCTCTCCCATGAAATTCCCAACCCCCACCCCTTGCCATTCTCTATATAAGCCTATGTATAGTGTCATTAGAGAAATTAATGAAGAATTAAGCTTTTTTTGCCAAGAGCAAGCCCAAGGGGCACCCCTTGTGTCTCTCCTCTCCCCCTTGCAGCAGTGATTGCTGCCCATTCTAGGGTGTGAAGCCCTCATCTTGGTGTGACTCCAAGATCTCCAACCTCTGCTGGATGCGACTTCCGACCACCGCCTTCCGTTCGTGCCGCCATCGCGCCGCCACCGCCATCGCCGGAGTTCTATCCAAATCAGGACAGAACATCATCTCTAAAATTTTATCTTTTTTTTTGTTGTCTGATCGATCCCTAATTTTGAGGGTTTGATCTGTCCACCTCCCTTAACCTCCAGTTCACATTTCGTGTCATTTGGAAGTCATTTGATATTTTTCCCATATTTTTATTTGTCATCTCAGTAATCTGCCCTTTTACAGATCTACGAAATAGGGTCGTCTTCTTGTATTTTCTCCACCCCTTTAACAATTTTCAAAAAATCCCAAAAAATTACCAGTTGTTCCTCACATATATCCCCTTCCACCACAATTTTAGTGGAGTCTAGAAAAAATTATTTCCCCCTCAGTAAAAGGTTTGTTTCAGGCAGATCCACCTCTGCCCTGTGTGTCTGTCAATCCGAGTCAGAAAAAAAAGTAGTTTTGTAGTCATTTTTATTTTCAATCCGTTCTGTAGATGGAGCCACCAAAAATATACGTTGTATAACTATGCGTCCTCTATCCATCGGTACCTCTTGTGCATCAATCAGACATCGGATCTGGTCGTAAGAATTCTTTTTGTGAAGGTGTGCAGAGCATATCCGAGTTCAGCCAGCACAACTCAGTCCGAGAGAAAATTCAGAAATAAATATCAAAGGTCAACTTCATTGACCGCCCCTTCAGAGAGTCGATCAGAGACATCCCGCCATAGTCCCAGCCAAGCGGCGCCTCCCAAAGATCTCAGGAAGGCAGCGTTCCTTTGGAAACCGTTGTTTGCTGTCCAGCGAGTCAGCAACCGAGTTGGCGTAGCACCGAGTTGGAATAGTGTCGAGTCGGACCAGCAGGCCGACTTCGTGCCGTGCGCACCTCCAGATTGCTGCCCGTCAACCCAGGGTCGGTCATCCCAGGCCCCACTTGTAGCCCTTTACCTCCCTACGTGGAGTGGGCAATAGATTTCACTGTTGTAACTAAATTCTTATTGTTGTAATCGGGAGTTACCGTACTTGGCCGGGAACGTCTTCCCCACGCCCAGAGCGTGGAGGTACACTCGCCACCCTCCTCGTAGGCATTGCTTTGCATATATATTTTTGTATATGCCGCTGCATGAGTGATAGATTATCTAGCTTCTTATCATTTTATCACTGCTGCGAGAGCGAGAGTGAGTGACCGTCCTGTGACTCGACCCGAGTTAATGCGGAAAGGCCGATACCTGAAACTCACTATCGGTTTCTCAACCGCACACGGTCCCACATCTTCCCTCGCTAGGGACGCCCGCGAGCTAGAGTCCCAGGTCACGTGTCCGTCCCGCATCAATTTGGTATCAGAGCGAGTTGAGTCTAGGGTGTTTAAAACAAAAAAAAAAGAGTCGTTTAAGTCTAGTCTAAGTCTAAGTCAGTCTAAGTGTCACATTTGCATACCATTAATCGATATATCAAAAGGTGTTGTCCGAACGTTAGGCTACGCCTATCGGGAAGGCCGCACACTTGCACGAGTGATCTTCAGATCTATTAACTCCTCCACGTATCGAGTCTTGGTTTAAGTCTAGGGTCCTTAGTGTGCATTAGTTAGTGCATTCCAACCTTGCATAGTTGTGTCTAGTGTCTTGCCCAAGTGTCGGCATGTCTAGCATGTAGTTGTCCCCTCAATCTCCAATGGACTCCCGGTCGCCCAGGCGATCTGACCGTTGGCCCACCCATGGGTTGGGTTACCATCCTCTCCACTTCTGTAGGCCCGAAGCCTCGGATTTTTATGGATCCAATGACTCGGGCGACTACCTACGTTGGGAAGCCGCCATGGAAAAATACTTTGCTTTCTATCCCATGTCCGAGGCCGAAAAATTCTATTTTTCCAAGGATAGGCTTCATGATTGGGCTGCCGAAAAATGGAGAACCATCGAAGGCTTAAGGCAGGTTAGGAGGCAATGACCCCTCGAATCATGGTGGGACATGAAGAGAGAACTTAGGAAGGCCTATGTTCCCTAATCAGTCCCCTCCAACCAGTCCGACCTAGTCACCTCCAGCCAACCCTGCCAATTCATCTCCAAACAAGTGGGTCACACCCCCAGCCGACCCCACACCCTTACCTCCAACCAAGTGGGATATAGTCGGAGGCATGAAGCCCCACCGGTAGCCGAGCCTAGGTCCACATCCAGGCCGAGAGATGAGGAGCGAGTCCACCCTGAGGCCCCTACTCCAACCCGCACCTTAGATGAAATCAAGAAAATACTTTTGGATTGGTTGGATAGGATTGAAAGGACACATGCTCTTTCACCACTCACGAGAGCTCCAATGCCACCACCATCTACTTCCGATCTTTATTCAGAACCATCTCATTTGGAGCCACTTCATTCCGAGCCACCCGTGTTTCTAATGGGTACGCTTTTCGTAGCCGAGCCGCTTCTTAGTTGGCTCAAGGATGGCTTGGTCCCGCCTCCTTATCCATCAATGGACCCCACCCTACCATTAATGCTGGTCAACTCATTCCATACCATATTCTGGTCTAGTCACCATGTTGACACCTTGAATGACCTTATTGTGGGATTAGATTCACAATGGAAGTTGCGACACTCATTGACCCGAGGCTTCGACCAACCCACTAGTCTTAGCTTCACCCATCCGACCTTAGGGTCCATTACCTCCGTGTGCACCGTGGGTTGTGTCACCACGGAGATTCTCTTATTCCTCCCTATGTTGGCCGAGCCCGACTTCATACCCTTTTGCCCGAGGGAGGAATCTTATTTCCTACATATGATCACCGTCCCATCTACCACAATGTATGAAGGTGACCATACACACCTTCAAGACTTCCATACATGGGACCGTGACTTGTGGTAACCCACCACAAAGGGTCATACCTTCTTTGATCCCTTTGACCCATTCCCTAGTGGGCCCCTTGACCCTCCACATATACTTCATTTCTTCGAGGGAGTCTACTACCACACCCCTACCCCATGGGCCGGGTCATCTATACCCATCAAGTCCAATCTCGATACACCCACACCTGGCTCATCCACACCCGGCTTTCCTAGCCCTCTCAAGTCTCCCAAATCCAAAGGGTCGTTCATGCATGACTGGGTCATACTTGGGCGTCTAGGTGTTTCCCATACCACCAACCTTCGGATACATAAGATGCATGCATGGCACATATTCGGATGTCCTGGTCCGCCGTCACCCATGTACGGGTCGGGCTAACATTAGGTTTGTTTAGGGTCCTTGTGAGTCTTTGTTTCGTTTGCCTGTCGTGTGTCTGTGCATACATCGAGTCGAATCAGTTTTGTACGCTCGCGTGATAGTCCCTTTCGAGTGCGACTTGTCAGACATTGGGATCAGTTCTACTTCATATCGGATCTAGTTACATAAGGGGCAAGCGGTGATTCCTAGTGAGTCTTCGAGCCGCCTTCCTTCATTTGAGAGTGACCCCACCCCGGAGTGTGCACCTCTAGCCTCCTCCCAGCAGCGTGTGCATATCGAATCTATACGGGATGAGCAGGTGTCGATTACTTGGAGTGGAGCGTACTCCGCGCTTCCAGATTCGGTGACGCATCCGCCGAAGCTACCCGAGCAGCCGCACCCCTTACTCGACGGGGTCGAGTTCTTCCCACTCGGGGAGAATTGATGGGGACATCAGAGCAAGAGCATTAACATTTTATTATGTATTTGTATCCTTTAGTTTATTTTTATATCCTTGGGAAAGTATATGTACAATTGTAAGGCTTTATAAGCCAATGTGTCATTCCCTTGGATTGTTTGGGTTTTTATGTAAATTGTCAGTAGGTCCAGCAAGGGGGCCCTCACTCCTTCCCCATTGGTCCACCTAAGCCATTTGGGTCCATGTAGGGCTAGTCAAAGGTCCAAGGTGGGCTTCTAGATGGTTTGACATTCAAAGGGGACAAATGGACTAAAAAGTCCAAGATGCCTTCCTTCCTTTCAAAGGAGTGCCCCCTCCATATGTAATTTATTTATTTTGGGTTTTTGACCACATGGGAGAAGAAAATGGCCTCTCTCCCATGAAATTCCCAACCCCCACCCCTTGCCATTCTCTATATAAGCCTATGTATAGTGTCATTAGAGAAATTAATGAAGAATTAAGCTTTTTTGCCAAGAGCAAGCCCAAGGGGCACCCCTTGTGTCTCTCCTCTCCCCCTTGCAGTAGTGATTGCAGCCCATTCTAGGGTGTGAAGTCCTCATCTTGGTCTAACTCCAAGATCTCCAACCTCTGCTGGATGCGACTTCCGGCCGCCGCCTTCCGTTCGTGCTGCCATCGCGCCACCACCGCCATCGCCGGAGTTCTATCCAAATCAGGATAGAACCTCATCTCTGAAATTTTATCTTTTTTTATTCTTGTCTGATCAAGCCCTAAATTTGAGGGTTTGTTCTGTCTACCTCCCTTAACCTCCAGTTCGAATTTCGTGTCATTTGGAAGTCATTTGATATTTTTCCAACATTTTTGTTTGTTCTCTCAATAATCTGCCCTTTTACAGATCTACGAAACAGGGTCGTCTTCTTGTATTTTCCCCACCCCCTTACCAATTTTCAGAAAATCCCAAAACATTACCATTTGTTCCTCACATGTACCCCCTTCCACCATAATTTTCGTGGAGTCTAGAAAAATCTTTTCCCCTTCGGTCAAAGCTCTGTTTCAGGCAGATCCACCTCTGCCCTGTGTGTCTGTCAGTCCGAGTCAGAAAAACAAAGCAGTTTTGTAGTCATTTTTATTTTTAATCCATTGTGTGGATGGACCCACCAAAAATATATGTTATAGATCTCTTAGTCCTCTATCCATCGGTACCTCTTGTGCATTAATCCGACATCGGATCTGGTCGTAGGAATTCTTTTTGTGAAGGTGTGCAGAGTAGATCCGAGTTCAGCCAGCACAACTCAGTCCGAGAAAAAATTCAGAAATAAATATCAAAGGTCAACTTAAGCGACTGCCCCTTTAGAGAGTCGACATAGTCCTAGCCAAGCGGCCCCTTCCGAAGATCTCAGGAAGGTAGTGTTCCTTTGGAAACCGTGGTTTGCTGTCCAGCGAGTCAGCAACCGAGTTGGCGCAGCACCGAGTTGGAATAGTGTCGAGTCGGACCAGCCGGCCGAGTTCGTGCCGTGCGCACCTCCAGATTGCTGCCCATCAACCCAGGGTCGATCGTCCTTAGGCCCCACTTGTAGCCCTTTACCTCCCTGCGTGGAGTGGGCAATAGATTTCACTGTTGTAACTAAATTTTTACTGTTGTTACCAAGAGTTACCGTACTTGGCCGGGAACGTCTTCCCCACTCCCGGATCGTGGAGGTACACTCGCCACCCTCCTCGTTGGCATTGTTTTACTTGTATATTTTTGTATATGCCGCTGCATGAGTGATAGATTATCTAGCTTGTTACCATTTTATCACCGCTGCGAGAGCGAGAGTGAGTGACCATCCCGTGACTCGACCCGAGTTAACGCGGAAAGGCCGATACCCGAGACTCACTGTCGGTTTTTCAACCGCGCACGGTCCCATGCCTTCCCTCGCTAGGGACGCTCGCGAGCTAGAGTCCCAGGTCGCATGTCCATCCCGCACCAGTGAGCGAAAGCTCAGTAAGAATCATATCTCAAGAACAAGTAATTGGTTTAAGTAATTACATTTTCACATGTAAATGCAAGTAAGACTATGCATGTAGAATTAACTGAGCAAGTGAAACACAACTAGCAAGTGATTAACAACGTTATGCAAAACTTCCAAGCGAGTCCTAAACAAGAGACATTATTGAGAGAATTTAGAGATTATTGGCTATTTTACGCAAGTACTTGCCCATTCCGGGCCACGCAAGTCGAGTCACGCAAGTCACGAGAGAAAGAGAGAGTGTGGAATGCTAAAGATCAAGAGAGACAAGTACTTCGGTGCAATGCTAGACACCGTGATCAATATAACTCCCATGGGCACAAGTACTTTCGGGTGCTCCTCCCAGGAACAGATCGGGCCCTATATGCACAACATTAAAAATAGATCTAGGTATCCACTATAGTTCATAGCCAATAGAGAGTTCGAAAGAACAAGCTTTAATAGAATGAGAAATAGAGTTTATGGAACTCAAGGGCAAGGCCCTTGGGTAAGGACAGACTAGCAATAAAAACCCACGCAAAGAGCATAGACAAAACCATGACATGTCGATAAACTAGGAGGAAATGGCACCCTGATAGGTTGCCATGATATTTTGAATAAATGACTAACAAGAGTCATGAATTCAATAGACATGAAGCAAGCTGAAGAATTGGCACATAACCATAGGCTACCCAATTCAATAATTCGCCTAGTGGAACAATCACCCACTCCACCGGCATAAGAGATTTCTGTCATGGGCCAAGCATAGCACCATGAAAGGGCCGGGTTGCCATGTTTCTCTAGAGTGACATGGCAATTAAAACGGGTACAATGTGTTTAAGGTACAACCAGCTCAATCAGGCTTGAGAGAATCCAAGGCTACGAGGAGACTTACAGAGGTCCTAATGACTAACTTGCCAGTCCGAAGGAACGGAACATCCAACGGAGGGCTCGTATGTCACCGAGAGTTGAGGTGTATAACGTGAACCAATCATGAAACAGGGACTCCATCTACGGACGTGAGATGAGAGTGCCAAAAGACCCGCGGTATGGATCAAAATCGGAAGAAAACGGTGAGAATATGAATGCGTTAATTAAAGAATTTGCGTCCATTAAGAGAGACGTCAATTTCAAAATTAACTATAATTAAATAAACTTATATTAATTGACGCCCGTGAGCGGCGTCATTTATTAATTAGCATCCACTTGGAGGGACGTTAATTCTATAATTTTTAACTTAATTTATTCAACAAGATTTCACGTCAATACCTATTTAATTGAATAATTTTAAAGTATACATTCAAAGACACATTTATTTATATAAAAAGATTTAGAGAAATAGAATATATGATAATTAGGAAATATATATAAAGATTCCAGATATATAATTTTTTATAATTTTATGTTACATAGTTTAATAGATATAAAATTTCAAAGATATAGTTAAGAGTTATGTATAAATATATATATAAAGAATGAGCGGCAGTTATAATTGACATAGTTGACGTTGTTTAAATAGTAAAATTGTCAACTTCTTAAAATCACCCGTTTCTCGACGTAACCACGTCGGAATCACGCATACTGTATATCGAAATGACGGGCTCAAAAAACTCTACCTAACCGGGTGTTCAAAATAATTTTTCATTGAGAGATGATGGATCTTGAGATAGGAGGCACAGAAAATGGTGGTACCACCCTCACTAGCTCGGTCTCCATCCCAATAGTATGCTCAAAAAATTTCATGACCAAAGGAGACTATGGCGCCCATGAAAAGGCCGAACAAAGCAAAATTCTCTAAATACCGTGCTACAGTGAAACCGCAATTCACCGTGTAAATCTTTTAACTCATTTATTTTCTAAATTCAATGATTAACTAGTTAATACACTATATAATTACATGGAAATTAAAGATAAATCATGAGGATTCTAGTCACGTATATTTTGTGATTTTTAGATATGTGGTTACGTAAATATAAATTTTTTAAACATGCTATGATTATTTAATTAATTAAGATAATCATGCAAACAAACATTATACTAAAAATTTAGGCAAATAGGAGTAAACTGATCATGCAAACTTAATTATTACTATCTTGGGCTTCAGTTCTTTGAGAAAACCTACCTTTTTAGAAGATTGGGTGATGAACAGTGAGGGCCTTTTGCGTTGAACGGTACCCTGTTCCTGACTTGAGAATATAGGATGAAGGGCAAGAAGAGGATCATCCTTCTTCTTGTGCAGGCGGTTGGCAGGATGAAGGAGAGGAAGGAGATGCTCGTCCTTATCGTCAGCAGGAAGAAGACGGAAGAAGGGAATGAAGCCTTTTGCCGTTACTCACGTCCACAGCAAACCGAAAGAAGAACGGTAGGGACGGCGACTTTCAGTAGGAGGAAGAAGAGGAACGTCGACAGGAGGAGGACGAATGCCACGTTCGGCAATGGCAGCAGTAGCAGGATAACGTCGACATAGAAACAAATGGTCACACACGTCTGATCGGTTGAGTCTTTATAGAGGGAGGTTTTTCAATGGGAGGCGACTAGGCAATCAGAAGCAAGGTTTTTGAAAACTTTCCATGCGTTGCTCTCACCCTTCCGGACGTTACCCTGGCCATTCCTTGTTTACGGCCGCTAACCAAAACTTCAACCCAAACCCTAAAATCCTTCCACGCAAGGGCATGCATGGTGGCTTGCACGTGGGTGTATGGGTTGGGTGGTTCGATGGGTGTCTTGTGAGGTTGGGTTGATTTGCTAACAGATATACAGGGTTAGATTGGTGTGGGCTTTGTGGGTTTGAGACCATATGGTTGTTTTGGGTTCAAAGCTTGAAGTAAGCTAGCCCATGTGATTAGTTTAGGGCCTTTATATATATAAATGACTTATTCATTTCTGAAGAGGTGTGATCTCGTGCTGGTCCTGAGTTGGGGAGATGACCACCAAACAATGAACTACAAGGAAGGGAAACAGATCAGGGGGCCTAGGAATGGTTCCCTGGGGTAAACCCTCAGATCCCTAAGTCAGTAGAGCAATGGTGGAAGCTATAAAGGGAGGAGGAAAGAGAGGCATGAGATCCCTCTACACCAAGGTGGTGAAGTGGTTCCTGCTCAGGGAGTTTTAGGCGTGTGTTGGCCTTACCTTTCGCTGGAGGGAGTCTTAGGTTTAAATAGTGCGCCGGCCTTATGAGTCCCGTAAGCTGAAGAGTTTCAGGCGGGAGTTACATCCTTAATGTGGGCTCTTTACATCCTCATCGTGGGATCTTTATAGCCTTAAGGGGTCGGGGGTCCCTTATCCTCATAAACTCCTGCTCATAAAGGGCTCTCAACGGCAGTCTGGATAAGCAATCGTCGGTCAACCTAAGCATGAAGAGTGCCAACCCTGTCTGGGGGATAGGCTTAGCTCGGATGAGGATCGGTCGGAGTGGGCGTTGAGCGCTAGCCTTTATCCCGGCGAGGGGATAGATGGGCATGGGTCTTCCTCCGACCTGACTGACGCTCGGGCCTTCCGAGCCTAAGGGCCGCCGAGGAAGGGTTTGATCCCAGGTGATCTTATTGGACTTTTTAGTCTAAGTGGGCCCTGTGGGGCTGTCATTTAGATGAGATGGGTCTCATTTGATCCTGATGGACCTAGTTCGGCTGCTCTTAGATGGGCTACAGAAATCCCCCTCTCCAATTGTCCCCCTCCTACTCCCGAACTTTTGTAAGCTCGGAAGAGTAGCCGTTAGGGTTTTGGACCAGCGTGGCTTGGGCGGGTGGAGATCTGGCGGTGTTAAGAAGCCATGTGTCGTGGTCACCTAGGCCCGTAATAATGATGATCCTGATAGATTTGAACTAAAGGGGCCCCTTTTTTCGGAGGTCGGAACAACGTGCCGCAATATAGGCATTGTGCGCTTGTCGTCGCTCCAGACTCCCTCCATTTTTAGGGTTTGGCTCTCCTTCGTGCTTGCTTTTGGAGCTCTTTGATGCGTTGTGAGGATACGACGGAAGAGCAGAGGCTTGCAGTGGCGTTCGCGGAGTTGGTGGAGATAACTGCGGAGGTAGTCCGATAGCTTCCTCTTCCTCCGGAGTCTTCGGGGTCTCGGGAGCATCTTTCTTTAAGTTCCTCTCTGGATTCCATGGCATATCAGCGTCCGGATGTTGAAGAGTTGGAGGGCGAGCCTGCGGCAAGGGTGACGGCTCCAAGCTACAGTGAAGTGGGGGAGGCGGAGGTGAAATGGCTGGAGCACCAGTTTCGTCTGCCCCATAAGTTTTTCTTTGCCGTGGCTGCCTTGCACGAGACGAGCTTGGACTCTCATAGGGGCCACATCTGCACCTTTCTTCTATCGTGGAAGGGTGGGTTCCGACTTCCCTTCGAGCCCTTTATTCTTAAGCTTCTCAATTTCTTTCGGTTGGCGCCCGTACAGTTGGTAGCCAACTCTTACCTTCTTCTTTCCACCTTTCGCATCCTCTACTGTCAATGCGGGGTTCCTCCTTCCTTGGACCTCTTTCATTATTTTTTCGAGTTGAAGGCGCATCCCTCGGCCGAGAAGGGCTTCTATTTCATCCAAGCGAGGCGGAATAGGAGCAGTGTCTCCTTGGCCGCGAAGGATTCTTCGCATAAGGGGTGGAAAACTCAATTCTTCTGGGTGGGGATTTTCTCGGTGGAGGAGACTTGGAGGTGTCCCGTAATCCCCAATTTCCATCTGAACATTCCTCCGAGGCAGGATGAGTTTCCTCCGGATGTGGAGGAGTATGCGGCCATCTTGTTGGAGCATCTCCAGTCTACAGAGGAACTGGTGACTCCGGAGAACATCGAGCGATGTCTTCTCCATCGGCTAAAGTCGACAGGTACGGTCATCATGAGCTAGCCTTCTGATCAGGCGATGATGTCTTCGCTTCTTCTCTTGATTATATCTTCCTTTGCGCAGACGCCAGGTGGCCAATTTTGGAGGAGACCGCAGCGGTGATCGATCTCGGCAATGACACAGCTGTCGATGAGTCGGCTGCTCCCACGGGTCACTCCCGAGCCCGAGATAGGGGCAAGGGGATGGCCCAGGAGGGGTCTTCCAGGTCACGGGGGTCCAAGCGCAAGGATCCCATGGAGGGCATGATCCGGGATACCGTGAAGGCCAGGAAGTGGGCCAAGAAGGCCGGAACCACCTCCGCAGTCAAAGGCGACCCTGCCTTGGCTCACCCCTCCGTCGAGCATGATGGGGCCGACCGTACTGGGCGAGCTCTCCCATCCGCCGAGCAAGAGGGGGCCGAGGAGGTTGGGGCTGCTCCTGCGGTCGGCGATGATGCTGGCTCGGCTCCCCCCTCGGCCGGGGACGAGGGGGTCGAGGCCGCTTCTGCGATTGGCAACAGTGCTGGCCCGGCTCTCCCCTCGGCAGGAACCGAGGGGGCAATGGATGAGGCAGGCAACGCTGGGACCACGGCCGAGATTGAGGCGTTGATTGAGGAGGGCGACGCTCCAGGTGGCGGTGCAGGTGCCAAGCCGGTCAAGGCTGGGGGGTCGCAAGAAAAGGTGACGCAGCCCCAACCGAACGAGGCACGAGGGGCGAACGAAGTCGCGGCTCGATCTGGGATGACCGGCGGGACACCGATCGAAAAGGGGGCCTCTATTTCGACGGCCCTGGAGAGGCTAGGCATCCAGGGCCCTCTGTACCAGGTATGTCCCGGTATACCCGTGAAGGTGAAGGGGGGAGACAGGCAGCACTCCCCGCCCGCGGCCCTCGAGATGGTTATGGAGGGCGGCTCGAAACTGGCCCAGATGGGGGCCACTCTGGCAGAAGCTTATGCCCAATCGGAGTCAGAGCGGGCGAACCTTGCCTGGACCCTTGGTGGGTCTGACAGGAAGATGGCTCAGCTCGCCGAGGAGCGTGATGGGCTTCGGCGGGAGCTTTCCTCAGTTAGGGAGCTAGCGCGGGCGAGCCAGGTGGAGGCCCGGGCATTGACCGAGTAGTTAGCTAAGGCCCACAAATCACTCGAGAAGAAGTGATGTGACACAGACTGTGGGGAAATGCAGCAAGTGGATGTGTTCCCTTGGACCTAAATCGCAAACACAATCGCAAGAATTGAGATTGCCGGAAATCGCCAATCCTCCGCACGCACCCGCTTCCCATGGTGACTCGGTGATGCTGAGTCGAGGTGGTGGAGCAAGACCCTTGCTGGCAGAGGGCCAGCAGGGCTATGGTTTCCCTCCCATGGGAATGGTGCCCAGAATCAAGGGGCTGGCTAGGTGCCTTGGGGGCACTGGGTCACTCTCTCTCAAAAGCCCACGATGACCGGATGTAAGATGGATGCTCCGGGGTCGAGCACTCTCTCACCGACCAGCGGAATAGTTTCGTGGATATTAAAGGAACAAACACTGAGCGGAGTAAGGGGTGGAGCTTACCCGGTTGGTTTGAAGAAATCAACCCCGTTTGGAGACGAGGGCGAGCGGGGAAGTGTGCGTTCCCCGCACACTGCGTTGACTGAAGCTTCGACCTATTAAAAGTTTACATGTACTACGCCTCACGCAGGAGGGGGGATCTCGGGGTGGATAAAATTGGATTACAAACAAACACTACCTCCACATAGGGAGGGGCGGTAAGCTGGCTAGGCGAGGAGGGACATGAAGCTAAGGACGGAGCCGAACTGCCCCTTCGAGGTTCTGCCCGCCTATTCTGCTCAATGACAGGTACCCGCTATTGGATTTCCTGAGGACACTCCTGAACATGAAAATTGAGGTGACTAGTGCCAAAACGTCGCTGGCTGGTCCAGGATGTGGCCTGAATTTTTTCGGGACGTTGGGTTTTCGCTGTCGGCTGAGGTGGGGGCTGGACCGGTGCTGCTTGGTTCTGGTTCGGGCGGAGCCCAGATTGTAGCAGTAGGTTGACGACGTTACCACGATCGCTCCCCTTATCCGATCGAGGCGGGACTAGGACGGTTACGAGCGTGGTTGAGTCTTCTTCATTCAGCAACAACGAATGGCCCCATACGAGGTCAGGGTCGAGAGATATGTCCAAAAGAACGGGAGGGGGTCTGGACGGATCCCGACTGACCTGATCTGCGACCCTGGAGTAGAAAAATCAGAACAAGCTGCTCCGAGCTTCAATCGGTGCCCCGCTGGATGCGTTGGATAGGCGACTGGTGGAACTTCACTCTGGCCAAGTGGCGCGCCAAGGGAAGTTTTGGTGTGGTCTCTGTAGCTTCTGAACTGTAGCTCTGATCCCTGCTCAAGTCCCAGTTGTGCAGTCGGACGAAAATGAGCCTCTCGGTTGCCTCCAAACTCGGATAGGGGCGAGACCGCCTCGCCTGCGAAGCTAGCTGGGAGAGCTTTCCATCGATGTATAGCACACCTCCAGGAACACTGGGATGTGGGCGTGGCTGGCGTTGCAACAGTCAAGAAGTCTGCTGACCTTCTTCTGCACACAAGTCAATAGGGATGGGAAGGAAAGGGATGGGTTCTTGGTGGGGGTTTGATGGGTATGGGGGTGGAGGAGTTCCTGCAAGTGGAGAGCTGGGTGGGAGGGTGATGGTGGTGGGAGGTGGCAGCTAGGGGGGACTGGGAATGGGGGCGTGGGGGGTTCTTGTGGTGTTAATGGGGGAGTGGGGGGGGTCCCCCAAGGGCTAAGGGAGGGGGTAATGGGGTTGGGGTGCGTAGCTAAGAGAGGGAGGGGGATTCAAATCCCCTAGGGAATGTGAAGAGGTGTGTGGAGAAGAGGGAGGGATGCTTGGGGAAGAGGGAAGGGTGCTAGGGAAGTGGGAGGGTTGCTTTGGGATACGAAGGGGTGCTTGGGTAGTGGTGAGAGTGAATGAGGATTTATGGGTCTTGGGGAGGTGAAGGGTTGTATTTAATGGGGGAGCTGATGTGGCAAGGAGGGAGGAGAGAGAGGGGGGGCAAAATTGGGAGAGAGAGAGGGGAGGAGAGAGAGAGGGGAGGAGAGAGAGAGGGGAGGAGAGATGGAGGGGGAGAGAGAGAGCTAGAGAGAGAGAATGAGAGGTAGAGAGAGAGGGGGATTCTCACAATGGCTTTGTGGAATGCTTAATTCAAATTCTTCATTAGTCTCCCAAGGGGGGTTTGGGGTCCTATTTATAGGGACCCAAACTTTTACATGACAAGACTACCCCTGGCTTTACACATAATGACCAAGCTGTCCAAAAAAGCAACCAAGGGGTAGATGAAGACTAAAACATAGGGAAATGACTTAGGACCTAGGATGATGACTCTAATAAAGGGGAAAATTACATCAAAATGACTTAAACTGTCACGCCCTGAACCGATAGCTGCAGAACATGTCGTTTGCTAGGAACGTGGCAGTTAAACAGTCGTGAACGATCAAGAGCAATGGCATGAGACCAAATAATTTGGAATAATAATAAAAATTGTATTTCAAATATAAGTTTCTTACAAGAACTTGAGGACTCAACTATGTCACTATGAAAGAAAAGGAGATGACGCACTAATAGACTTAGACAAGATAACTAAATAAGAGACATCATGCTAGACTCAAGAAAGATGAAAGACTCGGGTTCACTAATTTCCAAAGCTCGCTCGCACACTTGTCCCTCCCATGTGAGTCTCGATCTCGCTAGCCACCTGATTACCTGAAAAATGTTGGAATAAAACTGGGTGAGCGAACGCTCAGTAGGAATTATATCTCTACGATCCAGACTTGCTTAAAGTAATTAACATCTTATGCAATGTATCATGATCATGAATGAGTGAAAGCGAGAAAATATAGAAATATAGCAATGCGAAAGGTATGAAATATCTGGCATAAAAATTGAACTAAGTTGCAGGATATATCGAGCAAGATGTTTCGATATCATATCACGAGATAATAGACAATTGATCATCAAGTAAGTACCCTTCTTCTTGGGTAGAGGTTCATGATTTTCAAGCACTCAAGTCAGTCTAGAATTTACCTAACGAGTCAGTGGTTTTTGCTCGTAGGTCATCAGGATATCTTTAACCTCATGAGCCAGTGGTCTTAGGGGTTTATTGTTAGTCCGTTTCTCCTCATGAGTCAGTGGTCTCATGGGTTTATCATTAGTTTGTTTCTCCTCATGAGTCAGTGGTCTCATGGGTTTGTCTTTAGTTCATGTTTCCTCATGAGTCAGTGGTCTCATGGGCTTGTCTTTAGTTCATGTTTCCTCATGAGTCAGTGGTCTCATGGGTTCATCATTAGTTTAGGACTTCCCTCCTACCAGACAATAGCATTCATGCGGCTGAAGGCCCAATATTTATTAGTTGTTATTTAGCGGCCCAGTTTGTAGGAAATTAATAAATAATCAAGTCATGGAGTACAAAAACTGGGTAAATGGCGTCCACTATAGGAGCCGCAGATTATAATTAGCTTCTAGTTTGATAGGCGCTTATTCTAGAAATAGATAAAAGGCACGAAAGTAAATAGCGTCCGTCACACAGGGTGCTATTTAAAATTGGCGTTCACTTTCCTGGACGTAGGTTCCAAAAAGTGGCATTTTCTAAAAATGCCAGAAATAGCATTGATTGAGGGCTAGTTTGTCATGTTTCTTTAGAGGGACATGACTGAAAATTGGTGTGAAGGGATTTTTAGGGTACAACCTGCTCGGCTGCCTTGAGGGAATCCAATACTAGCGGAGACTTACGGAGGTCTCAATGACTAACTTGCCAGTCCGAGAAACGGAATGTCCAACGGAGGACTCGTATGTCACCGAGAGTTGAGGTGTATAACGTGAACCAATCATGAAAAAGGGGCTCCATCTACGGACGGGAGATGAGAGTCCCAAAAGACCTGCGGTATGGTCAAAATCGGAAGAAAACGGTGAGAACATGAATGCGTTAATTATAGAATTCATGTCTATCCAATTCTATAATTAACTATAATTAAATAAACTTATATTATTTGACGCCCGTGGGTGGCGTCATTTATTAATTAGCGTCCTCTTGGAGGGACGTTAATTTTATGATTTTTAACTTAATTTATTTAACAAGAATTCATATTTATATTTATTTAATTGCATAACTTTAAAAATATGCATTCAAAGACATATTTATTTATATAAAATAATTTAGAGAAAAATTCAAGGATTCCAAAAATATATTTTTTATAATTTTCTGTAACATATTTTAATAGATATCAATTTTCAAAGATATTGTTACAAGATATATATATATATATATATATATATATATATATAATTTCACGACATGTGTTACGTCGTCAAAAAAAGATTTGACGATAATTATTATTGGCGTCATTTCTTTACAAATTGTCTCCACTTCGGTCCTCTCGTTTCTCGACGTAACTACGTCGGAATCGAGGCTATGATATACCGAAATGACGGGCTCGAAAAACTCTACCTAACCGAATGTTCAAAATAATTTTTCGTTGAGAGATTGAGGATCTTGAGATAGGGGACATGAAAAATGGTGCAACCACTCTTACTGACTCGGTCTCCACCCCAATAATACGCTCGTAAAATTTCATGACCAAAGGACGCTCTGGCGCCCATAAACAAGTGGTCCAAACAAAAACTCATAACTAATGTGCTACAGTGTTATGGAGTGATTCGCCGAGTAAACATTTTAATGCATTCATTTAGTAAAGCTAGCGATGAACTAGTTAATCTTACCATTTAAAGGCATTGAAAAATCAAAGAAATCATGGAGAATCTAGTCAGGTATTCCTTATGATTTTTAGTTACTTGATTATGTGGATATTTTTTTTAAGCATGATCCATTTATTAATTAACTAAAATAAAACATGCAAACCATGGCTAATACGAATACGAAGAAGCCATGTTGAAAAAAATCAACTAATACGTGACTAAGAACTATGTCTAACTACATGCAGGATAAAGGTTTGCGTCTGGACGAGAAAACCTATCTTAGGTGAAGATTGGCGGTGAACAGTTGAAGAAGCCGGTACTCTGTTTTGAACAGAGTATAGAGATGGCTTGCAGGATGAAGGAGTCTTGGCTTTTAACTGCAACAGGAGGAAAGAAGGAAGAAGATGGATGGCGCCCAAGCCTTGCAGGTTCTTGTTGGAGGGAGATTGGACGCAGAGGAAGAAGAGTCGCGGTCGCTCCTTGTGGTTTGGACCGCAGTAGGAGGAAGAAGTGGAAGAAGATCTTCCACGTTCAGCACGGCAGGACCAGCAGGAGGACGATGCATGCGGAGGGAGAGGGTCTCGAACGGCAGCAGCAACAAAATGGATTGTTTTCGTTCGATGGGGTTGTGTTTTATAGAGAGGCAGCGATTTTTAATGCTCGGTAACGGAAGGTTTAAGCTTAGGTATCGCAGGATTTTAAAATTTACACTGTATTATTTTCTCCCTTCCCGGTTAGCAGCCGCTAGCCATGTTTTGATTCTGAACCCTAATGCTAACACCTTACTGGGTCGAACGTGCATATGAGTTATGGTTTGCATGGCCACATGGACTTGATATATATATATATATACGGGTTAAGGAGGCATGGGTTAAAGTGGCTCATGTGGTTTAAGATTAGTGATAAATATTGTTGTGTTTTGTAGGTTGGTTATGCGCAAGATTTTGGTTGGGTTTTGGTTAGTTTATATCCATATTTATAAGCATATATGTGGTTGTGTTTCACGTGGGTTTTTGTATACATGGGCTCATGGGTTGTAAGGGTAGTTGGTTTTATATGTATATGGGTTGATTCTTACGTGGGACTTTTGGGTTGACTTAAAGTGAGGGAAAAATGGGTTGGGTTGTTAAAATGTCATTTATACAAGGCTTTGCTTTGGGCTTTGGCTAAGGTTTACATTTATTTATTTAGCTAAATGGGCTTTGAGTGAAGGGCCATTTGCATAGGGTTTATTTAGAAGAAGGGGTCCATAATATTTTTATTTGTATATATCTAACTAATGTCTAAGGTTTTATAATTAGCTAACGGTTTAGCTAATCTCGCGACTAATTTTTATTCTTAGTGGTTAAGATTAAACTATACTATATGCGTCAAGTCCCATTAAGTGCATACTTAATTGTTTTCTAGTGAAGTTTTAATTTATTTAGGAAATTTTTATTCCTTAAATTTTCGAGGGTGCTAAACTCTCCCCCACTTAAGAGAATTTGGTCCCCAAATTCACATGATATTTTTCTTCCAAAATAGCCTAAAATTATTACACCATGACCTTAATTACCAACAATATGCTAAAAAGGGTAACGAATGGAATCTACTCTCCTAATAGAAACAAATAGGATTAGCTTAAAGTTAAGGGGTACCTCTCGTTACTCCATCAGTTAGTTCGTTCAAAGGTGGAAGCCTTCCTTGAGGTCGTGTCCCATCGAGGTTTTCAACCTTCGAAGGTTGATCTTTTGGAAGAGGACAACTTGCTACCTCGTGGTCCTTGCTTCCACAACGAAGACATCCACCTAACTCCCACCAACATTCCTCCGTCCGATGATTTCTTTTTCCACAATGTTTACACTTCTTTTGCGACACTCCATACTGTCTATCTCCACTTTTTATCTTCTTGCCATTTGACGACCCATCACTACAATTAGTTCTCTTCTTACTAGTCTCGGTTATCCTTGCTAACTCATTATTTCTTCTCCGAGCCTTGACTTTTTCCATCATCTCCAAGACATCCTCTAACAATTGAGCTCTTTTAACCATCTCCGGATAAGATTGTATATCCATTGGCGCCAGTTGGAGAATGAGCTGAAGTCTTAACCCATTCATAAATCTTTTAGCCTTCATTCTTTCAGTCATAATCAGATGAGGTGCATAACGAGACAACCTTGAGAATTGGGCCTCACACTCAGCCACAGACGTACTCCTTTGTTTCAACGATGCGAATTCTGCGGCCTTCCTTTCTTTAATTCTCTCAGAAAAATATTTATCATTAAAATATGTTAAGAATTCCGTCCATGATACTTGATTATCCGGCAATGTTGCTTCTACGGACTCCCACCATGCCCTAGCATCCTTTTCTAGCTGAAATGTAGCCAATAGAACCTTATCTTGGTCCGAACATTACATTATCCGGAATATCCTCTCAATCTCCTTTACCCAATGTTCCGCCTTGTCAGGGTTGGTAAATCCATCGATCCTAGGGGGATTTAGTCCTTGAAAATGTGTTGTTTTCGTTCGACGGGGTTGTGTGTTATAGAGAGGCAGAGATTTTTAATGCTCGGTAACGGAAGGTTTAAGCTTAGGTATGGCAGGATTTTAAAACTTACCGTGTATTATTTTCTCCCTTTCTGGTTAGCAGCCGCTAGCCATGTTTTGATTCTGAACCCTAATGCTAACACCTTACTGGGTCGAACGTGTATATAACCCGTATATATATATACGGGTTAAGGAGGCAAGGGTTAAAGTGGCTCACGTGGTTTAAGATTAGTGATAAATATTGTTGGGTTTTGCAGGTTGGTTATGTGCAAGATTTTGGTTGGGTTTTGGTTAGTTTATATCCATATTTATAAGCATATATGTGGTTGTGTTTCACGTGGGTTTTTGTACACATGGGCTCATGGGTTGTAAGGGTAGTTGGTTTTATATGTATATGGGTTGATTCTTACGTGGGACTTTTGGGTTGACTTAAAGTGAGGGAAAAATGGGTTGGGTTGTTAAAATGTCATTTATACAAGGCTTTGCTTTGGGCTTTGGCTAAGGTTTACATTTATTTATTTAGCTAAATGGGCTTTGAGTGAAGGGCCATTTGCATAGGGTTTATTTAGAAGAAGGGGTCCATAATATTTTTATTTGTATATATCTAACTAATGTCTAAGGCTTTATAATTAGCTAACGGGTTAGCTAATCTCACGACTAATGTTTATTCTTAGCTGTTAAGATTAAAATATACTATATGCGTCAAGTCCCCTTAAGTGCATACTTAATTGTTTTCTAGTGAAGTTTTAATTTATTCAGGAAATTTTTATTCCTTAAATTTTTAGGGGTGCTACATAAACAAAAGTAAGAGATACATCAAAATGATCCAAGTAGAAAAGTAAAGAGTCGAGGGGGCCCTGCTTGACATGGAGCTCGATCCTATTCCTCTCCATGAGGAAGTGAAGTCCCAAGCCAGAGAGAATCGTGGGTGATGTCCCCATCAATTCTCTCGGGCTGCAAAAAGCTCAACTCTGTCGAGTAGGGGCCCGCCCTGCTGTGATACTGCTCCAATATGTCAGGGTCCAGCTGCTGGAGATCCTCCCGACTCACCCAGGCATCATCTGAAGGCGGCCGTCCCTTCCACCTAACCAGATATCGCTCACATGCCTTGCTACGATTAGTAGTTATATGTTCATCTAATATCCGCTCCACTTGCTCACGCTGGTTCCTTGGGCCTGGTGGAGCTCTCTTATGGGTAGGGGCTCTCTCAAAGGATGGAAGAGGCTGGATGTCCTCACTGGGTGTCACCATGGGACCCTTGTATGGCACCAGGTCAGCCACGTTGAAAGTGGGACTTACTCCGTATTCCTCAGGGAGGTCTAACACATAAGCATTAATGCCAACGCATCTCAGAACCTGGAAGGGGCCTGCTCCACGAGACCTCAATTTTGAGACATTTCCAGGGAATAATCTCTCTGTCCTCACCATCACAAAATCACCGACAGGGAATTATTGGTGGCGGCGGTGGGAATCAGCTAATTTCTTGTATACCTCGTTGCTCTTGTTGATTTGTTTGAGAATGGTGCCATGCAGTGTCATTAATGATGATCCTCTAGAGATGAAGGGAGGGCATGGACAACCAAATTCATCCCTATTAAATGTTACATTGGTTTTGACGGACTTAGGAGGACTGGGGCATCCATAAATGATTCTATCAGGTATGGGTGCAGTGAATGCCGGAGGACCCGGACTTCCATGTATACTCCTATTATGCATAACATGGATGATGAGTGGGGGAGGACCTGCATATCCAAATGTAAACCTGCCATGTATTGGACCTAGTGTGTGTGTGACACAAATGAGATGACTTGACTTACTAGCCCTACCAAATGATGCAAAATATAGTGACACATGCATTTCCATCCAAATGGCATCTTCAATGTGTGTGGCTTGGTGTGGGAGTTTCCACTCATAGGGGTCAAAGGGGTCTAGGAAAGTGGAGTGGGCTTGGTCCAATAAGGTGGGTGAGGGTAGGAAGGAGTGGGTGGTGAGTGATGCAGGTTGGTTACATGAGTACTCGGAAGCCCATTGGAAGGGGTCAAAAGGATCAAGATGGGTCGAGAGGTGGGTGAAGTGGAGGTGGGCCTCAATCCAAGAGATAGACCTGGGGTCCCTAGCGCACGTGGGGAAGTGAAAATCATGAACCCGATGGGACCTAACGTAATGCTCCTTGCAAAGGCGCGAGGGGTAGGGAAAGTTATAGGTGGGCAAGGAGGTGGGTTGGCAATGAGGGGCTGGCAGGAAGGGATCATGCGGATCTAGGAGGACTTGGTTTTAGGGGAATGAGGCTTCTTCCCATCCTAGACCTTGAGCACTCCAAAGCATATACTCCCTAATGTGGCCTAGGCACTCGTCTCCTAATGGGATAAGTACCAAAGTGGATTCCTTAGGTGGAGTACCCTTTCCTTGTGGTAGGGGGTGGTGTAAAACTCATCGCGCTCGGGTAGAAATAATAAGAGCTCACTCGTGCAAGGACCCTTGGTGTAAATGGAGGTGATGGACCCGATAGAGGGGTGTGAGAAACTAAGGTACCCCATGTCGCTTGCTCCTAAGGCCAGTATGTTTGTCACCTCTATTTGCCTTAGCATACCCTTAATCAAGTCCCTCAGGGTTCCTACAAGGCAGAACGAATGGTAGGTTGTATGGAATGGTAGGGTGGGCACGATTGGGTTGTGGTTATCCATGGAGGGGCGCGTGATGTGGAGGAGGGGGTTTTGCTTTAGCCACTCAATGAGGGGTTCCTCTAAAATAACAATTCTCATGGGGGGAGGGGTGGGGGGACTTGGTTGGTCATCTTGTAACTCTTGGGGGAGGGTGCACCTAGTTAGGCTCAATGGGTTTTCTTTGGGTAGGGATGAGATCTCTTGACCCAACTCTTGGCATTGGGCTTCATATTCCTCTTCCCAATCTAGGGGAGCCTCATGGACTTTGGTCACCTCCTCAAGTTCCCCTTGGGTAAGGGGTGACTATTTCTTCAGTCAGTATGTTGGACATCTCTCGTGAAGGGCATTGATTGATGAAGTGTCCAAAGTCTCTACACTTAGAGCATTGTTGTCTATTTCCCTTAGTGGTCTCACCCACACTTGGCCCATTGGAACTCCCTTCTCGCCGGGGTATGGGTTGAATACGGGTGACTCTTGTCAGATGAGCGGTGGGAGGAAGATGAGTGAGCCGAAATGGGGTACTTCCATTTGGACATGGCGTGGGGATCTTCAAGAGAGGGGCTGGGTTGGGAGGGGGTCCCATGTCCTTGGGATCATCCGATCGTGGAGTGAACCTAGGAGACCTAGAGAACCGCGTCATTCCTAAGGGATGGTTATCCAGGTTATCTCGTGGATGCCTTTCCTCGCACCTGTAATGTCGGGGCCACTCATAGTCATAATAAGGATCATAGTCCGGCCCTTCACTATCAAACTCATCCCGTGGAGGCCAGACTCTAAGGTCATGGTTCCTAAGTGGGGGCTCATTGACTTCCCTCTCAAATTCATCCCGTGGGGGCCGAGCTCTAGGGCCGTAGTTCCTAAGTGGGGGTTCATTGGCTTTCCCATCCAAATTCATCCCGTGGGGGCCGAGCTCTAGGGCCGTAGTTCCTAGGTAGGGGTTCACTGGCTTCCCATCCAAATTCATCCCGTGGGGGCTGAGGTCTAGGGCCGTGGTTCCATTTTGCTTCAACCCAGCCAAGTCGGGTGGTGATGGTATCTAGCTGATCAAGAAGGTTGTGGACGGCAACGTCTAATTGGTCCATGAGTAATTGGGGTGTCTCCCTAGGGTGGTCATGTAAAGGAGCGATGGAAAACACGATGCAAGGGTGATGTGACACAACCTAAGACTTAGGCAAGCAAGCACATTCACAATCAAAAGGGCCAATTTTGGGCCGCCGCTCTCCCGTCGCTCACCCAAGCCCGGGGTGACTTGGCAATGCCAAGTAGAGGATGTGGGGTTGGGCCCTTACTGGTAGAGGGCTAGCAAGGCCAAGATTTGATTCCCAATAGATGTGGATGCCCAATTCAAGGGGGCCGACAAAGTGCCAAAGGCACCGGTGATTCTCTTCCCACGGTGATCACTCAAGACAACGGGGCTTGAGGATCGAGCTCTCACTCGCATAACCAGCGGAACTAGAACGAATATTGAATGACAAGCACTAAATGGAGTGAGGTGTGAGCACTTACTCGACCGGTTTGAAGAAACTGGTCCCGCTCGGAGACGAGGGCGAGCGGGGAGGCGAGTGGATCCCCACACGCCGCGGCGGTGTAGCTTGACCTGCCCAAACAAGTTACAACACTACACCTCTCGTAGGAGGGGGGTCTTGGGGTGGGGGTTAATAGGGATTACAACCAAAACTACCTCCGCACAGGGAGGGGCCTTCAGCCGGCCAAGCGGGGAGGGGAAACTAGTGCTAAGAGTGATGAAGAAGTGATGACACCGAATCAGCCTTCTCTATATAATAGTTGACAGACAGAGGGTGTGGAGGCCGCAGAACTCTCTCAGGAATTTTGCTGAGGGTGAGACCAGTGGGGATCTCTTCGTCTCTGGAACAGGAGTGCCTCTGAATTTTGCCAATTTCTTCAGGGTTCGCTGCCGGCCTGGGCGGGAGTACGAACAGGGTTGCTGAATCTCAGACTGTCTACAACAGACTACCAACAGTAGGAAGACGAGGCTGCCCCGACCGTTCCCGAACTCCGAATCAGTCGCCGTTGGAACCGTTGGAATCGTGGGTGAGTCCTCTTTACAGCAGAACAAACGGGGATGCCAAAAGATGCCGGTGAAGATCAAAGAACTCAGAAAAGTGAGAAGTGGTTGATGCAGATAGTGGGAAGCAGAGTCGAACACCTGAGGAAGAAAATTGGTAACTTCTGCTGCAGGATGCTGAACGGAGTTCTGCTTCTTGATTCTGAAAGTATACAGGGAGAGGAAGAACTTTTCAGAATAGCTCGTGGCCTGATTCCTCAGGGGTTTGTCGTGGTGAAGCTTTCTCTCCGGCTCAGGATCTCTGCAGAGCCAACTCTGCGCAGTCGTGGGAGAATGGACCTCCTGTGCAGCTCGGTGCTCCGATGTGGACGAAATCACTGCCGTTGCGAAGACGACAGGCAGACGCTTCTATGGATTCCTCTTGGACCTTCAAACACGTAGGGGTGTGGTCGTGGTGGCCGCTGCAAACTGTAGGTTTATCTGTAACTCTTGGACAGCAAACTGCAACTTCGAAGTAGCTTCCAATAACCAAGAGAGAAGAAGGGGAAGGGGGTCTATGGTGAAGGGGAGGTGGATGAAGGGTGGAGGGGGATTGAGGGGGAGTTGTGGAGGGTGTTTAAGGGTGGTGGAGAGGCTGGTGAAGGGGAAGGGTGCAGATGTTGTGCTAGTTCAGCCAAAAGGGGAGGATGAGAGGAGGGTGGAGGGTGAAGTGGAGGGTGAGGGGTGGAGGGAAGGAGGGGGGCGAACTTGGCCAAGGGGAAGGGGAGAGGGGCGGCCAAAGCTTTGGAGGGAAGGGGTTTCAAAATTCAAATGGGCCTAGGAAGTTGTGGGATTGTGTGGGGAAGAGGGGTGAGTGTGTTGGAATGGGGAAGATATTGTTGGAATGGGGTAGATAGTGTTGGAATGGGGGGAATGCTACCTTGGAACTAGGGGGGTGGAGTAATGGTGGCTATGGGAAGTGGAGGGACTTTAATGGGGTAGGTGGGGGTTGGAAGTTGGGAGGGAGGTGGAGGAGAGAGAGAAAGGGGCGAACCCCTTAGTGGAGGAGAGAGTGGAGAGAGAAGAAGGGGGGGTGGGGATTCTCTCACCCTAGGGTTTCTCACCCAATTGGATTCTCTCATTAAACTAAGCTTTGAACTCTCAAATGGCATTTTTCATTGATTGATTCATTACCTTCAAATGAAGGAAATGGGGCCCTATATATAGGAAACCCACATTTTACAATAAGTCCCTTACAAAAGACTCAATGACAAATAACCGAAGGGGTAGGGGGGGTCTTGGGCCAAGCCCGAAGAATTGGGCCCAATAGCACATTACACAATCTAATGACACTCAAACTTAGGAAAATAAATGCAAGACCTAGGGACATGACTCAAATAAAATGAAAATTACATCAAAATGACTCAAATAGATAGCACAAAAGGGATAATTGGGCCTTTATAGAGAGAGGCCCGAACTCAAACAATGCCGGAATGTGAAGAAGACCCTAGGCAAAGGGAGTTGTGGATGATGCCTCCATCAAATCCCCTGGGCTGTGAAGAGCTCGACTCCGTCGAGTAGGGGTCCATCCGACTGTGGTACTGCTCGAGGAGGTCCGGATCCAACCGCTGGAGATCCTCCCGACTCACCCAAGAATCCTCCGAAGGAGGCCGATCCTTCCACCTGACGAGATAGCGCTCATATGCCTTGCTCCGAGTGGTAGTGACTTGTTCATCCAATATTTGTTCAATTTGTTCACGCTGGGCTCTCTTGGCTGGTGGTCTCTCCTCACGGGTGGGTGCTCTCTCAATGGAAGAAGTAGGCTCAATCTCCTCACTAGGTACCACCGTGGGTCCCTTATATGGCACTAGGTCGGTGACATTGAATGTGGGACTTATTCCATACTCCTCAGGGAGATCTAACTCGTAGGCATTTGCACCAATACGTCTCAAGACCTGGAAGGGACCAGCCCCACGTGGCCTCAGTTTAGAGTTGGCTCCCGGGGAGAGCCGCTCCGTCCTTACCATCACAAAGTCACCCACATGGAATTCTTGGTGACGCCGATGAGAGTCGGCCAGCCTTTTATAAGCCTCATTCTTTTTGCTGATGTGCTTGCGAATTTCTTCATGCAATTCTCTAATATGTTGTGCAAAAGACTCGGCTGAAATGGACACTCTAGCATTCTGGGGAAGGGGAATGAGATCGAAAGGCTTTCTTGGTTTGTATCCATGCACGGCTTCAAATGGACTCATCCCTATGGACTTATTGATGGAGTTGTTATATGCAAATTCGGCCTGGGGTAAGATGAGATCCTAATTTCGGGGCGATCCTCAACAAGACACCTAAGGAGGTTCCCTAGACTCCGATTGACAACTTCTGTTTGGCCATCCGTTTGGGGGTGGTAGGCAGTGGAGAATTTGAGGAGGGTACCCATCATGTGCCAAAGAGTTTTCCAAAAGTAGCTAGTGAATTTGACATCCCTATCGGAGACTATGGTCTTAGGTAGCCCGTGGAGACGGACAACCTCATCAAAGAACAATCGGGCCACATGGGAGGCATCGGAGGTTTTGGAGCATGGGATGAAATGGGCCATTTTGGAAAATCTATCAACCACCACATAGATGGAGTCATGCCTTTTTTGAGTCTTGGGTAATCCTAGCACAAAGTCCATACTCAAGTCTTGCCATGGACGGTCGGGGATGGGGAGTGGGGTATATAGGCCAGTGTTTTGTTTCACCTGTTTGGCCGAAGCACATGTTCGGCATTGACCCACTATCTTGCCTACATCTCTCTTGAGACTTGGCCAATGAAACTGTCCCTCAACTAGAGCAATGGTTTTGTGGACTCCAAAATGACCAGCTAGCCCTCCCGCATGTAATTCCCAAATCAAGAAGTCGCGGAGTGAGGTCCGTGGGATGCAAAGCTTTGGTCCCTTGAAGAGGAACCCATCCTCTATGACAAATCCCTCATGTTCCTTGCTAGAATGGGTGGTCAAGATGGTATAGATGTGCCCAAAATCAGGGCAGCTAGGGTACTCATCATTGATCCTATCAAATCCGCTCACTTCCACTTGGATAGTGGATAACAAGGAAACTTTCCTACTAAGGGCATCCGCTGCTCGATTCTCACTCCCGGCTTTGTGTTTGATGACAAAAGTGTAGGATTGGATGAACTCAACCCATCGGGCATGTCGGGCATTTAGCTTTTGTTGGGAGTTGAGGTATTTGAGGGCCTCATGGTCAGAAAAGATGACAAATTCTTTGGGCAACAAGTAGTGCCTCCAATGTCGGAGGGACTGCACCACGGCATAGAACTCCTTGTCATAAGTGGAGTATCTTGTCCTAGCATCACATAGCTTCTCACTAAAGAAGGCTACCGGGTGTCCCTCTTGACTAAGGATCCCTCCTATCCCTATCCCGGATGCATCACATGTGACTTCAAAGACTTTAGAGAAATCGGGAAGGCATAGGACCGGGGCTTGGGTCAACTTCTCCTTAAGTTCTTGGAAGGCTTTGGAGGCTGATTTGGTCCACACAAAAGTTCCCTTCTTGAGACAATCGGTGATTGGGCCGGTGATAGTGCTAAATCCACGAATGAACCTCCTATAGAATGTTGCCAATCCATGGAAACTTCGGACCTCATGAAGGGTGTGGGGTTCCGGCCAATCAAGAATAGCTTGGACCTTGTCGGGGTCCATGGAGACACCCTTGGTGGACACCACAAATCCTAGGAAGGTGATGGATGTGGTCATGAAGTGGCACTTTCCTAAGTTGGCAAATAGGCTCTCTTGTCGGAGGACGGTACAAACTTGCCTAAGGTGGTCAAGGTGGGCCTCTTGGGATTGACTGTAGATGAGTATATCATCAAAGTAGACCACTAGAAAGATCCCAATGAAAGGCCTAAGGACCTCCGTCATAAGACGCATGAAAGTACTTGGGGCATTTGAAAGCCCAAAAGGCATGACTAACCATTCAAAGAGACCATCTTTGGTTTTGAAAGCCGTTTTCCACTCATCCCCGGGCCTTATCCTAACTTGGTGATAGCCACTCTTAAGGTCAATTTTGGAGAAAATGGTGGCTCCGGCTAACATATCAAGCATGTCATCAAGCCTAGGGATGGGGAACCTATACTTGACGGTGATCTTATTAATAGCCCGGCTATCCACACACATCCGCCAAGACCCATCCTTCTTGGGAGTTAGAAGGGCCGGGACGGCACATGGACTTTTGCTAATGCGAATGAAGCCCTTCCTAATGAGTTCCTCTATTTGCCTCCGAAGTTCAGCATGTTCCGTGGGATTGAGGTGATAATGAGGAAGGTTTGGGAGAGTGGCCCCCGGGACTAGATCAATCGCATGTTGCACATCCCGCATGGGAGGGAGTTGGTCCGGGAGCTCCGTTGGGAACACATCATGGAATTCTTCTAGGAGTTGTTGGATTGCTATGGGATGTGGATTGGTGGAAGTGGGTTCTCCTAGACAAATGATCACCGCACATAGAGGTACTCCTTGAACTATCTCCTTTTCAAGTTCCTTCCTAGTGATGAGATGAAGACCCTTGGTCAACCCCGAGGTCCCACTTTGTTTGGGAGTTTGGGTGAGGGATGGGGTTGGAGGGGTGGAGTTCCCCGAGACTTGTGTGGTGGTGGGATGTTGTCCTTGAGGGAGAGTGTCCCTCTTGGCCATGGGACGTGGTGGGGAGGGGTTAAGACGGATGGTCTTACCCTCATGTTCAAAGGTGCATATGTTGCTCCTACCCAAGATGGTGGCATCTACATCATAAAGCCAAGGTCTTCCTAGAAGGATGCTACCTACTTCCATGGGTATGACATCACACCATATTTGACCAAGGTATGAAGAGAAGGTGAGGGGTACAAGACATTGGGTGTTGACCGGGATGGAGTTGTTGTTGATCCATGAGACCCGATATGGATTTGGGTGGGGAGTGATAGTAAGCCCAAGGAGCTTGACGGTATCGGGGGATACGGCATTGACACAACTCCCACTATCCAAGATCACTTTCCTTACATGGCTCCCTATCTTGACAAAAGTGTGAAAGATTGAAGTTCGACGCCAATCCTCTTCTTGGGGTTTGGTGAGGGTGCATCTAATCACTCCTAGATGGGAGTTGGTAGATGGAGTGGTGTGATCTAGACCCGATTCAAGGTATTGAGTCTCATACTCTTCCTCCCAATCTAGTGAGGCTTCATGGTCCTCAACAATACTCTCAAGTTCCTTTTGGGGTGGGGGAGCTTCTTCCTCAATAAGCAAGCTAGATAATCCCTTGGATGGACATTGTCCCGCAAAGTGGCCAAACCCTTGACACCTAAAGTATTGTTGTCGCCCGCTACCCGGAGTATTTCCTACACTTGGGCCTTTGGGATTGTCTTCCCTCCGTGGGAGAGGGTGACTAGGGGTGGGCTTGTTTGGAGTGATGGTGGGAGGGGGGTTGTAAGGCCTTAATGGGGTACTCCCACTTAGATTTGGGGCTTTCATGGGGGTGGCCGGGATGGGTCGTGGTCCCATGTTTTTGGGATCGACCGGTCGGGGAGTAGCAATTCGAGGGATCCTAGAGAATCTTTCTACATCCCTTGCTATTTGATAGGCTAGCTCAAGGTTATCAACATCTCTCATGAAAAGCTCTCTCTTGATGTGACTTTGAAGTCCATTCCTAAAGCGAGACATGGTAACGGCCGGGTCCTCATGAACTCAGCACTTCAAAAGATAGGAGTCAAACTTCTCAATATATTCTACCACGGTCTTCCCTTCTTGGGTGAGGCTTTGCCATTCATCTAAGAGTATTTGATGGTAGGATTGGGGAAGGTATTTGTTCCTAAGTTGATTCTTCATACCCTCCCAAGTATCAATAGGCTCTTCCCGCCTAATCCTTCTTAAACCCTCTTGGTTTAGCCAATAAGTTTTGGCTAATTTAGTGAGATGCATTTTGGCCAATCTTACCCTCCTTTGGTCGGTCATAGAGTACCATTCAAAGTATTGGTCCATGGCGGTCTCCCATTCTAAGTAGACACTTGGTTCATGGGAACCATCAAAGTTTGGGGCCTCTACTTTAATCATCCTTAAGAGAGGGTCAGCCGGGTCGTCCCGTGGACGCCTTTCATGAATGTGATGGTGGCGAGGCCTCTCATAGTCATGGTAGGGGTCAAGGTCCAAGTCCTCCCTATAAATTTCAGCATGTGGGTGATGGGCTCTTGGTCTATTATTCCTTGGGTGGAACTCATCCCTATGAGGCTCAACATGTGGAGGGTGGACTCTTGGGTCATTGTTCCTTGGGTTGAACTCATTCCTATGTAGCTCACCATGTGGTGGATGGACTCTTGGTTCATTATTCCTTGGATGAGGGTCTTCCCTATGAGGTTCAACATATGGAGGGTGGACTCTAGGCTCATTGTTCCTTGGGTGGAACTCATGCTCTTCTAGCCGAGCAATTCGAGTGGAAAGGAACTCAAGTTGGGCAAGAATATTTGTAAGGGCAGCATCTACCCTATTCATTTGGCCTTGGGGTTCCTCCCTAGGAGCATCTTGATTGAGTTGAGGATTGGGATCCATGGGTGGAACCGATGATGATGGATCGGGTCGGTAACTAGCACCACTACGGGTGGACATGCAAGACAAGGGACAAAAGAGGTTGGACACACAATGCAAAGGTCCTAAGACTTAGACTTGATAGAGACAAGTCAAAGACTTGCTCTGATACCAATTGATGTGACACAACCTAAGACTTAGGCAAGCAAGCACATTCACAATCAAAAGGGCCAATTTTGGGCCGCCGCTCTCCCGTCGCTCACCCAAGCCCGGGGTGACTTGGCAATGCCAAGTAGAGGATGTGGGGTTGGGCCCTTGCTGGTAGAGGGTCAGCAAGGCCAAGATTTGAATCCCAATGGATGTGGATGCCCAATTCAAGGGGGGCGACAAAGTGCCAAAGGCACCGGTGATTCTCTTCCCACGGTGATCACTCAAGACAACGGGGCTTGAGGATCGAGCTCTCACTCGCATAACCAGCGGAACTAGAACGAATATTGAATGACAAGCACTAAATGGAGTGAGGTGTGAGCACTTACTCGACCGGTTTGAAGAAACCGGTCCCGCTCGGAGACGAGGGCGAGCGGGGAGGCGAGTGGATCCCCACACGCCGCGGCGGTGTAGCTTGACCTACCCAAACAAGTTACAACAGTACACCTCTCGTAGGAGGGGGGTCTTGGGGTGGGGGTTAATAGGGATTACAACCAAAACTACCTCCGCACAGGGAGGGGCCTTCAGCCGGCCAAGCGGGGAGGGGAAACTAGTGCTAAGAGTGATGAAGAAGTGATGACACCGAATCAGCCTTCTCTCTGTAATAGCTGACAGACAGAGGGTGTGGAGGCCACAGAACTCTCTCAGGAATTTTGCTGAGGGTGAGACCAGTGGGGATCTCTTCGTCTCTGGAACAGGAGTGCCTCTGAATTTTTCCAATTTCTTCAGGGGTCACTACCGGCCTGGGCAGGAGTACGAACAGGGTTACTGAATCTCGGACTGTCTGCAACACACTACCAACAGTAGGAAGACAAAGTTGCCCCGACCGTTCCCGAACTCCGAATCAGTCGCCGTTGGAACCGTTGGAACCGTGAGTGAGTCCTCTTTACAGAAGAACAAACGGGGATGCCAAAAGATGTCGGTGTAGATCAGAGGACACAGAAAAGTGAGAAGTGGTCGATGTAGACAGTGGGAAGCAGAGTCGAACACCTGAGGAAGAAAATTGGTAACTTCTGCTGAAGGATGTCGAACGGAGTTCCGCTTCTTGATTCTGAAAGTAGACAGGGAGAGGAAGAACTTTGAAGAGAGCTCGTGGCCTTATTCCTCAGGGGTTTATCGTGGTGAAGCTTTCTCTCCGACTCAGGATCTCTGCAGAGCCAACTCTACGCAGTCGTGGGAGAATGGACCTCCTGTGCAGCTCGGTGCTCCGATGGGGACGAAATCACTGCCGTTGCGAAAAGGACAGGCAGACGCTTCTATGGACTTCTTGGACCTTCAAACTCATAGGGGTGTGGTTGTGGTGGCCGCTGCAAACTGCAGGTTCATCTGTAACTCTTGGATAGCAAACTGCAACTTCGAAGTAGCTTCCAATAACCAAGAGAGAAGAAGGGGAAGGGGGTCTATGGTGAAGGGGAGGTGGATGAAGGGTGGAGGGGGATTGAGGGGGAGTTGTGGAGGGTGTCTAAGGGTGGTGGAGAGGCTGGTGAAGGGGAAGGGTGCAGATGTTGTGCTGGTTCAGCCAAAAGGGGAGGATGAGAGGAGGGTGGAGGGTGAAGTGGAGGGTGAGGGGTGGAGGGAAGGAGGGGGGCGAACTTGGCCAAGGGGAAGGGGAGAGGGGCGGCCAAAGCTTTGGAGGGAAGGGGTTTCAAAATTCAAATGGGCCTAGGAAGTTGTGGGATTGTGTGGGGAAGAGGGGTGAGTGTGTTGGAATGGGGAAGATATTGTTGGAATGGGGTAGATAGTGTTGGAATGGGGGGAATGCTACCTTGGAACTAGGGGGGTGGAGTAATGGTGGCTATGGGAAGTGGAGGGACTTTAATGGGGTAGGTGGGGGTTGGAAGTTGGGAGGGAGGTGGAGGAGAGAGAGAAAGGGGCGAACCCCTTAGTGGAGGAGAGAGTGGAGAGAGAAGAAGGGGGGGTGGGGATTCTCTCACCCTAGGGTTTCTCACCCAATTGGATTCTCTCCATTAAACTAAGCTTTGAACTCTCAAATGGCATTTTTCATTGATTGATTCATTACCTTCAAATGAAGGAAATGGGGCCCTATATATAGGAAACCCACATTTTACAATAAGTCCCTTACAAAAGACTCAATGACAAATAACCGAAGGGGTAGGGGGGGTCTTGGGCCAAGCCCGAAGAATTGGGCCCAATAGCACATTACACAATCTAATGACACTCAAACTTAGGAAAATAAATGCAAGACCTAGGGACATGACTCAAATAAAATGAAAATTACATCAAAATGACTCAAATAGATAGCACAAAAGGGATAATTGGGCCTTTATAGAGAGAGGCCCGAACTCAAACGATGCCGGAATGTGAAGAAGACCCTAGCCAAAGGGAGTTGTGGATGATGCCTCCATCAAAGGGAGACCCAACTGCAGATGCCCAAGGACTAGACTCGTAGAGACAATTCTAAAACTTGTTATGATACCAAATTGATGTGAAACGACCTAAGGATGCAATGTGGCTCTGATACCATTTGATGTGACACAGACTGTGGGAGAATGCATCAAGTGGACGTGTTCCCTTGGACCTAAATCACAAACACAATCCCAAGAATTGAGATTGCCGGAAATCGCCAATCCTCCGCGTGCACCCGCTTCCTGTGGTGACTCGGTGATGCCGAGTCGAGGTGGCAGAGCAAGACCCTTGCTTGCAGAGGGCCAGCAGGGCTATGGTTTCCCTCCCAAGGGAACGGTGCCCACAATCAAGGGGCTGGCAAGGTGCCTTGGGGGAACTGGGTCACTCTCTCTCTCAAGCCCACGATGACCGCACGTAAGCTAGATGCTCCGGGGTCGAGCACTCTCTCACTGACCAGCGGAATAGTTTCACGGATATTAAAGGAACAAACACTGAGGGGAGCAAGGGCTGGAGCTTACCCGGTTGGTTTGAAGAAACCAACCCCGTTCGGAGACGAGGGTGAGCGGGGAAGTGTGGGTTCCCCGCACACTGCCTCGACTGAAGCTTTGACCTGTTAAAAGTTTACATGTACTACGCCTCACGCAGGAGGGGGGATCTCGGGGTGGAGAACATTGGATTACAAACAAACACTACCTCCACACAGGGAGGGGCGGTAAGCTGGCCAGGCGAGGAGGGACGTGAAGCTATGGACGGAGCCGAACTGCCCCTTCAAGGTTCTGCCCGCCTGTTCTGCTCATTGACAGGTACCCGCTATTGGATTTCCTGAGGACACTCCTGAACCTGAAAATTGACGTGACCAGTGCCAAAACGTCGCTGGCTGGTCCAGGATGTGGCCTGAATTTTTTCGGGACGTCGGGTTTTCTCTGTCGGCTGAGGTGGGGGCTGGACCGGTGCTGCTTGGTTCTGGTTCGGGCGGAGCCCAGATTGTAGCAGCAAGTTGACGACGTTACCACGATCGCTCCCGTTATCCAATCGAGGCGGGACTAGGACGATTGCGAGCGTGGTTGAGTCTTCTTCGTTCAGCAACAACGAATGGCCCGAGACGAGGTCAGGGTCGAGAGATATGTCCAGAAGAGGGGGGGGGTCTGGACAGATCCCGACTGACCTGATCTGCGACCCTAGAGTAGAAAAATCGGAACAAGCTGCTCCGGGCTTCAATCGGTGCCCCGCTGGATGCGTTGGACAGGAGACTAGTGGAACTTCACTCCAGCCAAGTGGCGTGCCAAGGGGAGTTCCAGTGTGGTCGTTGTAGCTTCTGAACTGCAGCTCTGGTCCCTACTTAGGTCCCAGTTGCGCAGTCGGACGAAAATGAGCCACCCGGTTGCCTTCAAACTCAGATAGGAGCGAGACCGCCTCGCCTGCTAAGATAGCTGGGATAGATTTCCATCGATGTATGGCACACCTCCAGGAACACCGGGATGTGGGCGTGGCTGGCGCTGCAACTGTCATGAACTCTGCTGACCTTCTTCTGCACACAAGTCAATAGGGATGGGAAGGAAAGGGATGGGTTCTTGGTGGGGGTTTGATGGGTATGGGGGTGGAGTAGTTGCTGCAAGTGGAGAGCTGGGTGGGAGGGCGATGGTGGTGGGAGGTGGCAGCAAGGGGGGACTGGGAATGGGGGCATGGGGGGTTCTTGGGGTGTCAAGGGGGGAGTGGGGGGGTTGCCCAAGGGCTAAGGGAGGGGGTAATGGGGTTGGGGTGCGCAGCTAGGAGAGGGAGGGGGATTCAAATCCCCTAGGGAATGTGAAGAGGTGTGTGGGGAAGGGGGAGGGATGCTTGGGGAAGAGGGAAGGGTGCTTGGGGGAGAGGGAAGGGTGCTAGGGAAGTGGGAGGGTTGCTTTGGGATACGAAGGGGTGCTCGGGTAGTGGTGAGAGTGAATGGGGATTTATGGGTCTTGGGGAGGTGAAGGGTTGTATTTAATGGGGGAGCTGATGTGGCAAGGAGGGAGGAGAGAGGGGGGGTGAAATTGGGAGAGAGAGAGGGGAGGAGAGAGAGAGAGAGGGTCGCCCCATTAGAGAGAGAGGGGGAGAGAGGGAGCTAGAGAGAGAGAATGAGAGGTACATAGAGAGGGGGATTCTCACATTGGCTTTGTGGAATGCTTAATTCAAATTCTTCATTAGTCTCCCAAGGGGGGTTTGGGGTCCTATTTATATGGACCCAAACTTTTACATGACAAGACTACCCTTGGCTTTACACGTAATGACCAAGCTGTCCAAAAAAGCAACCAAGGGGTAGATGAATACTAAAACAAAGGGAAATGACTTAGGACCTCGGATGATGACTCAAATAAAGGGGAAAATTACATCAAAATGACTCAAACAAAAGTAAGAGATACATCAAAATGATCCAAGTAGAAAAGCAAAGACTTGAGGGGGGCCTGCTTGACATGGAGCTCGATCCTATTCCTCACCAGAAGGAAGTGAAGTCCCGAGCCAGAGAGAATCGTGGGTGATGTCCCCATCAGAAAGAGCAGGCTTCTTGAAGAAAAGCACATTACTTGCATCGAGCTAGATGGCCGGTGGGAGGCCGAGCGCGTCGAGCTGGTGGACCAAGTGGAGGAAGCCGAGCACCTTCAGCGGGAGGCCGAGGCTGATCGGACCGAGGTGGAGAAGCTGGCAGTGGAGGTCGAGAAGCAGACGGCTGAGGCCGAGCGGAGGTTAGCCGAGGCGGAGCGGGAGAAGGCCGAGCTCACTGGTAGGGTGGGATCGGCTGGGGCGGAGGCGCTCGAGCAGTAAAAATGCTCGAAGGCCTACTGGGTTGACTTTAATGAGGTTTCCCTCCCCTACTACGAGTTAGCACTTCACCGAGGCATCCGCAAGGGGTTCAAGCAAGGCTACGACCGGGCCATCTCTTATGCTGAGGAGCAGGCGTCCGAGACAATCGATTTCCCATCCGGGCAATGCTATGACTCGGACTTGTCATCCTCTGATTCCTATGGTTTAGCGTAGGAGGAAGAAGATCAGGGGGGCTCTTCATCCGAGGGGTCGCCAACTCCGGATGCCTCTGGAGGACGCGCAACCGTGGCAGTTCCCAAGCTGGTGGGGTCAGTGCAAGGGTCGGCCATCGCCGAGGGTGCCGGGGGCAGACCGTCTGAGCCTTCCACTTCCGTGCTTTAGGGTGGGCCAGAGGCCTAACGTATCTTCTTTGCTTTCTCTTCTTGTATGTCTTTCCTTTTTCGAAGGAAAACTTTCCTTGTTTTGTGTAAGAAAAAATGTAAGGCAATAGCATTATGATGAAGGCTTAACTTTTTTGTATCGCCACTACCGTATTTTGTTCAGTGTATCTTCAGTAGTTGGAAAGTGCCAATACTTTATGCGTGGATCTCGCATGATAGTTAGGTGAGCATCTGACAGGGTGTCTTTCCGTTCTCTCATGCTATAAATTAATGTTTGGCCGCTTCGTGTATCCCGCTGGGGCGGAAACGAGGAGTTTGAGGTGACCGTTCGTAGGGAGAGGTCCCTTTGGCGTGTTTTCGAGGGGAGAATCATTTAAGGCAAATAGCCTCCCTTCGCCTATAAAAGGTCTGAAGGGCATCCCTTCGTCTCCACCACTTAGGGTTTTCCTGACAGTCTTTCCTCATTCTTTCTTCACGTAGTGTTGTGCTGTTATGTTTGAAGCATGGAAGACGCTATGGAAGATGAGGCTGCCGATGACGGAGGACAGAGAGTCCTTGCTGCTTCGGGTTTAAAGGGGGTTCGATGGCCGGTGGGCTGGGTTACAAAGGGTTCGCGTGCGGAGGCACGTCATCTTCTTTTATCAACTCTGGCCGGCGCTTGCGGGGGGGGGGGGGGGAGATGGCGGATGGATGGGGGAATCGGGCATCCCTACCGCCCATCCCTTCCCGTTCGCTCCATGGAGGGGATCTCTCTCAATATTCCTCTCCACTTCCTACTTCTCCCTACTTCTTCTGCAGCCTCTTTTTCCCTCTTCTGCCTTTCTCATCATTTCTTTCACTCTTCGGACGGTGCCTGCACTCTCTTCCTTCCAAAGAGTTGGCAGATTGGCAGAGAGGAGGCCTTCATTTGTATTCCCTCTTCCCCTTCCTCCATCTCTGTCAACTTGGAAGGTAGCCTTCTCCTTCCTAATCCCTCTGTCACCTTTGTTCCGAGCTACCCGAGCCAACGGGGTCGACTACCCTTTACCCGAGCCAGTTTCTGCACGAGGCAAAGTCAGTGGTCGGACGCAGGAAAGGTTAACCGAGTCAACCGAGTGATGGGCTCATACGTTGGCGTCAGATGGATTTTTTGCTTTTTTGACATGTATTTTCTTGGCTTCGGCCTTTCTGATGTATAAGCGAGTTGTTTGAATAAAGGAAAGGAAAACTTTTATTTTATTTCATGTTGCTTACACAATGCTCGGTATTTAGAAGTAGAAGTTGCGTAGTGTAGTCACGTTCTAGGTTCGATGGATGGGTTCTCCTTCCATCGTAGATAGCCGGTATGCTCCTTTCCCGAGCGTCTCGACCACTCGGTATGGGCCTTCCCAATTAGGGGATAGCTTGCCCGCCGCCACAAGTGGTCGAGAGGCTTCGGCTTTCCTGAGGATGAAATCTCCCGATTGAAAGTGTCTATCGTGAACTTTGGCATTGTAGTATTGAGTGAGGCGGCGTTTATATTATGTTGCTCGGATGCCGGCAATCTCTCGGAGTTCATCAGCTAGGTCGAGGTTTTCGAGCAGTTTCTGGTCGTTTGCCTCTGGTGAGAAACAGATGACTCGGAGGGAGGGATTGGTAATCTCCAATGGGATAAAGGCCTTGGTGCCGTACACCAATTGAAAGGGACTTTCATCGGTTGCCGTTCTGGGAGTCATTCTGTGTGACCAAAGTACGTTCGGTAATTCCTCAAGCGAGCTACCCTTGGCTTTGCCGAGCCTGGTCTTGATGCCTTTTAAGATAATCTTATTGGCATTTTTGACCAGCCCGTTAGCCTGAGGGTGGGTGACAGAGGTGAACTGATTGTGAATGTTTAGGTCGGCACATCTATCTCGAAAATAAAGAGAATCAAATTGTCGACCATTATCGCTCACTATCACCCAGGGGATGCCGTAGCGACAGATGATCGATTTCCAGACGAAACTCCAGATGACTGTCTCGGTGATTCTTGCTGTGCCTTCGGCCTCGATCCATTTGGTGAAGTAGTCGATGGCAACGATGACGAACTTTTTCTAGGCCTGAGCTGTAGGGAACGGCCCGAGGATGTCGATTCCCCAGCAAGCGAAAGGATATGGCTCAGCTAGGGTGACGAGCTCCGTTAGCGGCTGATGGACCAAGTGGTCAAATCATTGGCATCGGTCACAGTGCTGTACGTAGGTCGAGCAAGCACGTTGCAGAGTGGGCCACCAATAATCATGCCGTAGCAAGATCCTGGCGAGCGACCTTCCTCCTAAATGCGCTCCGCAGAGGCCTGCGTGAACTTCTTGAATCACTCGGTTGGCTTCGTCAGTACTGAGGCACTTTAGGAGGGGACCGGAGAAGGATCTTCGGTAGAGAGTGCTGTCTAGAATGACGAATCACCGAGCTTGGTACTTCAATCTTCGGGCTTGCCCGGGGTCAGGAGGCTCTTGAGAGTCTTGGAGCCACGACAGGTAGGGCGTGTGCCAGTCGCTTGGGGAGGCCAAGTAAACAGCCAGGAGCTCCGAATCGATGCTCGGTCACTCTAGCTCTTCGAGAAGGACCGATCGAGTACCCTCAGGGTCAAGAGAGGAGGCCAGTCGAGAGAGGGCGTCCGCTCGGAAGTTTTCTTCCTGAGCTATTCAGACTACCTTGAAACTCTCAAACTGTTGTGCCACGGCTCTGACCAGCTGGAGGTATTTGACCATCGGTGCTTCTCAAGCTTTGTAATCACCGTTGACCTGGCTAGCGGCTAGTTGGGAGTCAGTGTGAATTCTGACTCGCTCAGCCCCCAGCCGCCAGGCCATGCGGGCTCCCGAGATAAGGGCTTCATACTTAGAGGCGTTGTTGAACACCTGGAAGTTGAACTTCAAGGAGTATTGTAGCTCTGCTCCTTCGGGGGACTTCAGGAGGATTCCAGCGCCGCTTCCGATCGAGTTGGAGGATCCATCGACGAACAGTTCCCAGGTTGGCCCGGGCGTAGATGGAGATTTTTCTTTGGTCGGGATAGTGCTCTCGGCGATGAAGTCAGCGAGTGCCTGTCCTTTGATAACCCAGCGAGGCCGGTATGATATATCATAGTCCTCGAGCAAGATGGCCCACTTGACGAGACATCCCGAGGCTTCAGGGTGAGGGAGGATCCTCTTAAAAGGTTTGCCGATCAGCACGGTGATGGAGTGCCCTTGGAAATAGGGTCAGAGGCGCTTGGCCAAGGTAACCAACGCTAGCACGAGTTTCTCAGTTGCGGGGTACCTTCTTTAAGCCTCATTGAGCACCTTGCTGGTGTAGTAGATCGGTATCTCGACTCCCGAGTCATTTCTGACCAAGACCAAGCTAACTGTAGATGGAGTTGCCGAGAGATATAGATGCAAGGCTTCACCTGGGATAGGCTTGGAAAGCATCGAGGGTGAAGTCAGGAACTCCTTAAGCTCGGCAAACGCTCTTTGGCATTCCTCATCCCATGCGAACGTCGCAGATGCCATTTTGGGCCCCCTCAACAGTTTGAAGAAGGGTAGGCATCGTTTGGCAGCATGGTACAGGAATCTGCTGAGCGCGGTAATGCGCCCAGTAAGGCATTGAACGTCTTTGATGCTGGTGGGTGGGCGCATGTCCAGGATGGCTTGGACCATGTCGGGGTTGGCCTCGATCCCACGCTGGGTGACTAAGAAACCCAAGAATTTCTCGGATCTTACTATGAAGGCGAACTTGGTGGGATTGATCTTCATATTGTACCTCATGAGGGTGTCGAAGGTTTCAGCTAGGTCGGCAAAGTGGTAGTCGGCCTTGGGGGTCTTGACGAGCATGTCGTCATAATAGGCCTCGACGTTCCGGCCGAGCTGTCCTTCGAACATATGATTGGCCAACCTCTGGTACGTGGCTCCAGCGTTCTTCAACCCGAAAGGCATCCGGGTGTAGCAGTACACGTCGAAGTCGGTGATAAAGGCGGTCTTCTCCATGTCTTCTGGATCCATTCTGATCTGGTGGTAACCTGAAAAGGCATCCAGGAAACCGAGTAGCTCATTGCCCGAGGTTGAATCAACCAGTTGGTCGATGCTTGGTAATGGATAGCAGTCCTTTGGTGTAGCCTTGTTCAAGTCGGTGAAGTCCACGCACATTCGTCACTTTCCCAAAGCTTTTGGCACTAGGACGACGTTAGCTAGCCATGTTGGGTACAAGACCGGTCTAAAAAGACCAATATTGTGCCCCTTGGTAACTTGCTCCTTGATGATCGCATGCTTCTCTGGCGTGTGCTTCCTTCTGCGTTGTTGTACGGGCTTCATGGTCAGGTCGAGGTTGAGCTTATACATCATCATCTCCTTCGGTATTCTGGGGAGTTGATCATCAGACCATGCAAAGACTCGGATGTACAAGGAAAGAAACACTATGTATTGCTGCTGAACCTCAGACGGTAGGTCGGCTCCAATCTTTACTCCTAGGCACGGGTCGTCATTTAGGAAAATCGTTAGCAGCTCGCCTCCAGGCTCGGAGGTTGCGGGTTTTTCCTCGACTTCCTGGGGGCCCTTGTTTTTCCCGTCCGGCCTTGTGGCTTCAACCGAGATATTATAGCACCTTTTGACTGTCGCCTGGTTACCTCAGACTTCCCCCATCCCATTTCTAGTGGGGAACTTCATCTTTTGGTGATAGGTAGAGGGCACCGCTTTCGTTCGGCTAAGGATTCCTCGGCCGAAGATTGCGTTGTATGCTATCATACCCTTGATCACTATGAAGTCCACCATGACCGTAACGGTTTTGGGTGGGGTGCCAAGAGTGACCGACAGGCTTAGGGCTCCCTCGGGATAAGTGGCCTGGCCATTGGACCCGCAAGGGGGGGTTCGGATCGGGCGGAGTTTAGACGGATTCTCCCCTATCTTAAGGAAACATTCGTAAGATAATACATCAGGGGCACTTCCATTGTCAACTAGAATCCAATCTACGTTACAATGGTTTATTGATGGGGACATCGAAGCAAGACCATCCACATTTTGTTTGCATTTATATCCTTTCATATTTGTATGTATACCCTTGTGTTATATGGGTACGCAATTTTAGGTCTTAGTGGGTTTATATGTAAAATTCCAGTAGGCCCAAGCAAGGGGTCCCTCAGCCCTTTCCCATTGGCTCATGTCACCCATGTGGGGCTGGTCAAAGCATCCTAGGTGGCCTTCTAGAAGGGTTGAATGCCAAATGCTACATGGGTAGACAAGAGGGTAAGAATTTCCATGGTAGGCTACCTACCATGTCAACTTGTCCCCCTTGCCTCCCCTTGGTCAATAGGCTGCCCCCCCTTTATATATTATTTTTATTTTTGTGTGTGTTGTTCACACTTCATCCCAGCCCTCCATTCTCCATCCCTAGATCCAAGGGTCTACATTTGATTTGATGTGAATCATATAAAAGGTTGTAATTTCATTTGGAAATTAATGAAAGTTAGAAAAATTTGTTGAATGCCAAGAGCCTCTTGCGCCCCAGCCCTCTCTCCCCCTGGTTTCATCTCCTCTAACCCCCAATTCTAGAGTGGATATCTTTTATCACCTCCCCCTCAATCTTTGAGTTCATCTCTGGTGCCGCCGCCGCCGTTCGTGCCGCCTTCGAGCCGCCGCGGAGTCGACTTCGGTGTTCTGTCCATCTTGGGCAGAAGCTTATTCTCAGAATTCCTGCTATCAACCCCGACATCCTCTTGATCTGAAATTTTCAGACGTTGTTCCTATCTTGTATCCCCATCTCCACAAAACATTTGACGTCCAAAATCCTTCTTTTGATATTTTTACATTTTCGATCTTCAATCTTTCCCAGATCTGTCAGCTGTCTGTCCACTGTAACAGTCGGCCTGAGTTTCCTATCTTCGGCCCCTTTTGTGATTTTTCCTAGGGCTCCCAATTTTACTGGGGGTTTTGACCATCAACCCCTCCACCCATAATGTTTCTTGATTTTTTATCCGCCCTCCACTTATTTTATAAAAATCGTTTCCAGAGCCATCTACACTGTTGTCTACCAGTTTCCAGATCCGACCACCCTCCAGTGTTAAATTCCTAACAAATCATATCCACCTCCAAACTTGTCACAAAAAATATTTCCGTCTTCCTTGTTCCATTTCCTACAACTTTGATGAAGAACACAACTTCATATTCTGGCGTCTACCTATCAGTCAACGCCAGTTCTCAGACAAGTTCTCTGCTGATCTGAGAATTCGGGCACTGTATAATAGATGCTTTCAAAATTCGCCAACAAGAAGTACATAGCTGGTTATTTTTCTGTAATCCCGCAGGGTTGAAGCCCTTCAAAGCAGCTTTCCAACGGCACCAGTTTCGTCGCATTCCAACGTCGGGGCTGGTCGCAGTGAGCCATCTCGTCGGGTCGCGCGCTGAAAGACAGAACCGGCAGAACCGCGGCCGATTATTTCGACCGGTGCCGATCGGAGCCGCCCGGCCTCCGGTTGACGAACCAGTGCACCTCCACTCCAGGGAGTGCTCATCCAGGCATCCCCACTACAGCGGTGCCACCGGGTCCCACACGACCCCTCCGGACAGCACATGGGCCCCACAGTCAAGAGTTCGGGTGCTGCCGAAGCTACGCGAGAAGCCGCCCGTCAACCCGAAATCGGTCCTCCCGGACCCCATTGTGTCGCCCTTTACCTCCCTGCGTGGAGTGGGCCATAATTCATTGCTGTAATATTCATGTATTAACTGTCCCGGGAGTACGAGTTCGGCCGGGTCCGTCTTCCCCACGCCGAGAGCGTGGAGGTATCGTATTCGCTCTTACACTCGGCATTTCGCTTATTTCCTTATATGCTTTATATGTCGCTGCTAGAGAGCATGTGTAGGGCCATTAGCTCATAATATTTATTTCACCGCTACTGCGAGGGAGAGAGCGTGACCGTGCCGTGACCCGATCCGGGCACAAACAAGAATTGACCACCCTAGCTCTTGCCGGTTTCTCAACCGTGCACGTCCGACGCTTCCCTCGTTAAGGGACAATCACGAGCTCACCTAGTGTCCGAGGACTGCATTCCTCATTCGAGTCATGTCTGTGGTCCCGTCCCATATCAATTTGGTATCAGAGCGAGTTTGAGTCTAGGGTGTCAAAAAAAAAAGAGAAAGTGTCATTTACGTCTAGTCATTAGTCATTGTCTAAGTTGTGTTTAGGGTCATCATTATTTTAAAACAAAAAAAGTGTCTTTTTGCATCGCATCCCTTTACTTGGTATATCAAAAGGTGTTGTCCGAACGTTAGGCTACGCCTATCGGGAAGACCGTACACTTGGGCGAGTGATCTTCGGATCGGTTATCTCCGCCACGTACCGAGTTTTGGTTAAGTCAAGGCACATCATTTTGCATTAGTGTGTTTGCTTTAGTTGGCGTCTTCTAGTCGGTGTGTTTGCATGCCCACTCGTAGGGGTACTCAGTACTCACCCCCACCACCACCTATGGCGGATCCCCGAGCCACTAGTCTCGATGCGTCAGCTGTGGTCGAAATGTTCCAAAATCTTATGGGACAAGTGCAAGGATTGCATACGCGTCTTGATGGGTTGGATACGCAAATGGATGATTTAAGTACCCGGATGGATAGGATGGAAGGAGTGAGTACCCGAGTGAATGGTCTAGGCACCAGCCTAGAAGAGAGGATGAAAGCCGTAGAGGATAGGGCCACTGGGTCGAACCAGTCCGTTCAGGGATTGGTCGGGAGAGTCACCGCACTAGAGAAAGGACCAGCCGAGACATATCCGATTGCCCCCGTCCAGGCACCCGTCCCACCTACACAAGGTCAACCGGAGCCGGTTCAACAACCCGCGACTCCAAGGGTTCAAGGGGTAGCTGTTAGGAGGCACGAAGTCCCCGAGGTGCATGACTATGAGTCCGATAATGAGCATCGGAGACATGGTCGTGATCATCGCCCTACACGGCATACCCACGACAAAGATATGGATGAACGGGCCCTTCGGACCGTTCGGGCTGACCCTCCCACCTTTGACGGGTCCTTAGACCCAAAGGTCTATCTTGATTGGGAGGCTGGTATAGACCGATATTTTGAGTGGTTCGAGATGTTGGATCAACGAAAGGTCAAGTACGCCAGGATGAAACTTTTAGGCCAAGCACAAACCTATTGGAGGAACATGGAGAAACTATTGTTTCATCGTCAAGAACCCCCGATCGATACGTGGACCGATATGAGGGAGAAGCTTAGGAAGAAGTACCTCCCTACCACCTACCGCCAGCGTCTTACAGAGAGGTGGCAAAGTCTCACCCAAGGAGACTGGTCCGTCTCTGATTACATCGCCGAATTTGATGAATACTACTTACGATGTGATGCCACGGAGGAAGATTGCCTTACCGTCTCTCGGTTTCGGCGTGGTCTACGCCCGCAACTACTGTATGAGCTTCTCCGCCGCAAGGTGGACAAGTTGGAGGATGCATATCAAGTTGCTCTCGAGATGGAGCAATTCGAGGGAGAGTTCAAGTCTATTCCACGGTGGAGCCCCGCTCCTCCCCGTAGTGATTCTCGTGGCTCCTTAGGTTCATACCCAAGGGGACCCATGGCTCGTCCTCAGGAGTCCGCCCATTAGGAGCACTTCGCTCCTAGACCTCGACCTCCCCCACCACGGGATCTACCTCCACCCCATCCACCAGCACCCGTTGCCCGTCCCACGGCACACCTAGCCCGTCCCCTGGCTCTGACACTTCCTCCTCTGTTGCCCACGGCGCCTACACCTCCACCCTTGTTACCTACGCCCCCTACTCGTCGGGAGGATAAGGGTAAGGCCCCTCTTATCAGAGAGAGCAGTCGGTCCCGGCTGCAATGTTTCCATTGTCATGGGTTTGGCCACTTCGCTAACCAATGTCCCACTCGTGCCACACTAGCCCTAGGGGTTGAGGAGGCCTTGCCATCTGAGCTTGAACTTGTCACTTATGAGGCCGATCAGGCACTAGTCGATGAGTACTATGCCTTGGGAGAAGAACTGGACGGCTCTCCTGTCGCCCAGGATGCATCCACCTAGTGGGATTGATGCTACCATCTTAAGTCTAGGATCATATATGTTTTCTTAGCGTGGTTTGTTTGTGTGGTGTGTTTTGAGTCGATTGTTTGTGTGTATTGCATGGTGAGTCTGCATGTGTCTTGTGCAAGCTCATTATCAGTCTCTTATGAGTAAGAGGCGAGTGGACTCGCTCGATGAGTATGGGATCGGTTCTATATCTATATCCGGATCAGTCACCTACAGGGACTCAGCGGTGATTCCTAGTTAGTCTTCGAGCCACCTCCTCCCCTTTTACGAGTGTCCCACTCGGAGTGTCCACCTCTAGCCCATAGCAGCTTGAGCATATCGAGTATATATGGAATGAGCAGGTGACGATCACTTGGAGTGGAGCATACCCGCGCTACTTGGCACGGTGACGGATCCGCCGGAGTACTCGAGCATCCATACCCCTACTCGACGGGGTCGAGTTCCTCCCACCCGGGGAGAATTGATGGGGACATCGAAGCAAGACCGTCCACATTTTATTTGCATTTATGTCCTTTCATATTTGTATGTATACCCTTGTGTTATATGGGTATGCAATTGTAGGTCTTAGTGGGTTTATATGTAAAATTCCAGTAGGCCCAAGCAAGGGGTCCCTCAGCCCTTTCCCATTCGCCCATGTCACCCATGTGGGGCTGGTCAAACCATCCTAGGTGGCCTTCTAGAAGGGTTGAATGTCAAATGCCACATGGGTAGACAAGAGGGTAAGAATTTCCATGGTAGGCTACCTACCATGTCAACTTGTCCCCCTTGCCTCCCCTTGGTCAATAGCCCCCCCCCTTATATATTATTTTTATTTTTTTATGTGTTGTTCACACTTCATCCCAGCCCTCCATTCCCCATCCCTAGATCCAAGGGTCTACATTTGATTTGATGTGAATCATATAAAAGGTTGTATTTTCATTTGGAAATTAATGAAAGTTAGAAAATTTTGTTGAATGCCAAGAGCCTCTTGCGCCCCAGCCCTCTCTCCCCCTGGTTTCATCTCATCCAACCCCCAATTCTAGAGTGGATATCTTCTATCTCCTCCCCCTCAATCTCTGAGTTCATCTCTGGTGCCGCCGCCGCCGTTCGTGCCGCCTTCGAGCTGCCGCGGAGTCGACTTCGATGTTCTGTCCATCCTGGGCAGAAGCTTCTTCTTGGAATTCCTGCTATCAACTCTGACATACTCTTGATCTGAAATTTTCAGAGGTTGTTCCTATCTTCTATCCCCATCTCCACAAAACATTTCACGTCCAAAATCCTTCTTTTGATATTTTTACATTTTCGGTCTTCAATCTTTCTCAGATCTGTCAGCTGTCTGTCCACTGTAATAGTCCGCCTGAGTTCCCTATCTTCGGCCCCTTTTGTGATTTTTCCTAGGGCTCCCCATTTTACTGGAGGTTCTGTCCATCAACCCCTCTACCCATAATTTTTATTGATTTTTTATCCGCCCTCCACCTATTTTATAAAAATCGTTTATAGAGCCATCTACAGTGCTATCTACCAGTTTCCAGATCCGACCACCCTCCAGTGTTAAATTCCTAACAAATCACAGACACCTCCAAACTTGTCACAAAAAATATTTCTGTCTTCCTTGTTCCATTTCCTAAAACTTTGATGAATAACGCAACTTCAGATTCTGGCGTCTACTTATCAGTCAACGCCAGTTCTCAGACAAGTTCCCTGTTGATCTGAGAATTCGGGCACTGTACAACAGAAGCTTTCAAAATTCGCCAACAAGAAGTACATAGCTGGTTATTTTTCTGTAATACCATAAGGTTGAATCCCTTTGAAGCAGCTTTCCAACGGCGCTAGTTTCGTCACATTCTGACGTCGGGGATGGTCGCAGTGAGTAATCTCGTCGGGTCGTGCGCTGAAAAATAGAACCGGCAGATCCGCGACCGGTTATTCCGACCGATGCCGATCGGAGCCGCCCGGCCTCCGGCCGGCAAACCAGCGCATCTCCACTCCAGGGAGCACTCATCCAGGCATCCCCACTACAGCGGTGCCACCGGGTCCCACACGGCCCCTCCGGACAGCACGTGGGCCTCACCGTCACGAGTTCGGGTGCTGCCGAAGCTCCGCGAGAAGCCGCCCGTCAACCCGAAATCGGTCCTCCCGGACCCCATTGTGTCGCCCTTTACCTCCATGCGTGGAGTGGGCCATAATTCATAACTGTAATATTCGTGTATTAACTGTCCCTGGAGTACGAGTTCGGCGGGTCCGTCTTCCCCACGCTGAGAGCGTGGAGGTATTGTATTCGCTCTTACACTCGGCATTTCGCTTATTTCCTTATATGCGTTATATGTCGCTACTAGAGAGCATGTGTAGGGCTGTTAGCTCATAATATTTATTTCACCACTGCTGCGAGGGAGAGAGCGTGACCGTCCCGTGACCCGATCCGGGCACAAAAGAGAATTGACCACCCTAGCTCTTGCCGGTTTCTCAACCGTGCACGTCCGACGCTTCCCTCGTTAAGGGACAATCACGAGCTCACCTAGAGTCCGAGGACTGCATTCCTCATTCGAGTCGTGTCTGTGGTCCCGTCCCGCATCATTTATTGTGGCCGATATGACTAGGGCGTCGCCATGCGGGGTGGTCATCCCTTCCAGGTCTTGGTCGGAGAAGACTATGACCTGGGGCTCACTTGGCGGGGCCTTGGGAGGCATGACGGCTCGGCTCGCCTGCTCAGCATGACGCTTCCTTCCTCGACCACTGTCTCCTCCTGATGCAGCTCCTCCAGCGATGACGTTGATGTAGACCCCACAAGGGGCATTGTCGATTTCCTCTGGGGTGCCTCGATCTTCATCACGCCCAGCCACGAATCGGGATAGGTGTCCCTGGAAGACGAGGCGCTCGATCTCATCCTAGAGTTGGTGGCAATCGCCGGTATGATGCCCGTGGTCGCTGTGGAACAGGCAATGCTTGCTGCGATTGCGGCTTTTCGACCTCATTGGCTGGGGTTGGCGGAGGAGGCCCGAGCCTTTGATGTCTTCATATATCTCATACACCGGAGCGGTTAAGGGAGTGTACCGCTCGTACTTCCGTGACGGTTCCTTGTGCTCCCCGTCTCGGTTCCATCTTTTTCATGGACCCGAGCTTGGCTTGGGTGCCCGTTTCTTGTCCCCCTCCCGACCCGAGCCGGTTGCACCTCGGCATACGCTGAGGACTTCTTTGCACTCAGCATGATGCAAAGCCAGAGTCACTAGCTCGGCAAGGGTCGAGGGAGGGTGGAGGACAAGTTCACAGCGGAGGTTCTCATCTCGGGTGCCTCCGGTTAGTGCGGTTATGGCCGAGGCTACATCCAGGCAGGGGATTCTCAGGGCTTCCGATTTGAATCGGTTAATATAATCCCAGAGCCTCTCCCCTTGCGCTTGTTTGAGAGCCAATCGCCCCGCTACCGACCTTGGGGGGCCGCTAATTAAATACTTAAATACTTAAACTCTCCTTAAATACTCGCCCAAATTGCTTGAAATCCCAGATGGATCCGGGGGCGAGGGGCCGGAACGATGCTTGGGCACCTTGGACTAGGGTGGTCACAAAGGCTCGGCACTTGATGGCATCGGAGGCTCCGTGAAGGGTCATCAGGGCGTCGAAGCTGTCAAAGTGGTCGGCCTGGTCACCTTGGCCGTCGTAGAACTTGAAGGTCAGGATGGAGGCTCTGGGAGATACCTCTGCTTTCAAGATGTAATCTGAGAACAGGGATTTCTCCTCGTCCTCTACTAGAGAGACATTCTACAAGGCGCATAGGGCGCGTTCATGTTCTGCGAAATGCCTCTCGAATTCTCACAGTCGGAGGGATAACTCCGGCTGTCGCCGCGCAGTGGGGCTGGGGGGGCTCCCTTGGCGCTCCCTGGGGGCTTCGGTCTCTGGGTTTGGATGGCGTGCCCCAGGTTTTCCTATTTTCAGCGTGGAGGAGGCCTCTTGCTCTGTGGGAGGGGCTCATGAAGGTCCTCCTGACTTGTTACGGATAATCCGTCGGCCTCGGAGGGTGAAGCGGCCTCCAGCAGTGTGCTGGGACGTGTCCTCGCGGGAAGGGCTCTCCATAGGGCCGCGTGACCTTCCTTCCATGGCCCCCTGGGTCCTCATGAGTTCCACGAGGATGTCCAGTTTTGCATTGAGGGCTTGGAAAGCGTCAGCGCCCCTATTGGGTGGTAGCTCCACCGCCGTGAGAGGAGGGGGTGGTCCGTCGGTTGGGGCGCTGGCGTTGGAGGGAGGGTTTTGTGAGGCCTGAGAGGGGCCTTCTCCCACCACCACCATGGCATTTCCCCTGTCGCCGATGGACCTCCTCCCTGAACTTCTTCGCACCATATTGGCTCTATGGTTGTTTCCCACAGATGGCGTCAGATGAAGAGGCGTGATCTCGCGCTGGTCCTGAGCTGGGGAGATGATCACCAAAAAGTGAACTGCAAGGAAGGGAAACGGATCAGGGGGCCCAGGGATGGTTCCCTGGGGTAAACCCTCTGATGCTTAAGTCAGTAGAGCAATGGTGGAAGCTATGAAGGGAGGTGGAAAGAGAGGCACGAGATCCCTCTATACCAAGGTGGTGAAGTGGTTCCTGCTCAGGGAGTTTTAGGCGTGTGTTGGCCTTACCTTTCACTGGAGGGAGTCCCAGGTTTAAATAGTGTGACGGCCTCATGAATCTCGTAAGCTGAGGAGTTTCAGGCGGGAGTTACGTCCTCAACGTGGGCTCTTTACGTCCTCATCGTGTGATCTTTATAGCCTTGAGGGGTCGTGGGTCCCTTATCCTCGTAAACTCCTGCTCATAAAGGGCTCTCAACGGCAGCATGGATAAGCAATCGCTTGTCAACCCAAGCATGAAGAGTGCCAACCCTGTCTGGGGGATAGGCATAGCTCGGATGAGGATCGGTCGGAGTGGGCGTTGAGCGCTAGCCTTTATCCCGGCGAGGGGATAGATCGAGCGTGGGTCTTCCTCCGACCTGACCGACTCTCGGGCCTTCCGAGCCTAAGGGCCGCCGAGGAAGGGTTTGATCCCCAGTGATCTTATTGGGCTTTTTAGTCTATGTGGGCCCTGCGAGGCTGTACTTTAGATGAGCTGGGCCTCGTTTGATCCTGATGGACCTAGTTCGACTGCTCTTAGATGGGCTACAGAAATCTCCCTCTCCAATTTCTATTTGGCCTTTCCTCATAAGTTAAATTTATTTAGAATATATTTTATTCTTATATACGTATATCTATACATACGGCTTAAATGTGGGTTGGGCTAACTTTATATCATGGCTCATTCATCTGTGACTGTTAAAATAAAATATAATCTCTGTGTGGAAGCCCTTTGAATATCATGTATTTATTTCATTTTAGGCTTCTATAAGATCGTAATAAATATATTTTATGTGTTAAGGCCCATTAATATGTATATAGATAACTCAAGTATTCCTATTTGTCCTTTATTTTAATAACTCCTCTTCTTTATTATTTATTCGGGATGCTACGTAATACAATTCCATGCATCTTGCGTAAAGTATTGGCTTTTGAGAAAAGACCAGTATAACATATTTACTAAACCCCTTATTGATTCCGTGTTTAAAAAGGGGTCGTGTTAACCCGATTAGCAGTGGGGCCTTCTTTTGGTTTTCCATTCGTTTATTTAACTAGTAGGGCTACGATATAACTATTATTACTAAAGCTCAAGCCTATTCCGACTCCTTATTCTAGATGGGCTTATATTGTGGGTGGGTCATAATACCGATTGAGAGTTTGATTAGCGTAGTACTTCATGTTGGGATTTTATTGCTTATAATTTCCTTCACTTTATTTTCCCCATTAATTATTATCTTGGGTATCAGAGGCAGGTTCGATCCTAAGAAAATATTCACTTTTATTTGAAAAGGGGATTTAACTAGCCACCAATTTATTTATTCTAAAACAATATACCTACATTCTTATTTATTCAATATTATGAACTATTTAATAGAATATGGAAATATCATCGTGTATAGGCTATATCTATATATATTTATATTTATTCCTTTTCAGCCTTTGAATTTACCGGGTGTTACAAAATCACCTACACGGAATTCTTGGTGGCGGCGGTGGGAATTGGCCAATTTCTTGTACATCTCGTTGCTCTTGTTGATGTGCTTGCGAAGGTTGCTATGCAATGTTGTGAATGCTGACATTCTAGGGGTGATGGATGGACTTGGGCAACCAAAAGTAGACCTATGATGCAATGCCGCCATGTAGACTTTGATGGACCTAGGTGGGTCGGGGCATCTATAGGTGAACCTATCATACAAAGTGGTGATGAATGCCGGGGGACCCGGACATCCGTAGATGCTCCTAACATGCGTATGATCAATGATGAATGAGGGAGGGCCGTTACACCCGAATACGGACCAATCATGCATCTTACTTGACATGTGGGTGACATGAACGAGTGGACCCGACGTACTAATCATGCCAAGCGGTGTGATGTGCCAAGACATATGAATTCCTTTCCCAAAGATGACTTCCTCGTGTGGGGTGGTGGGGTGGCCTTTGAGCTTCCACTCAAAAGGGTCGAAGGGATCTAGGTAGGTGGACATCATGGAATGTGGTACTTCTTTAATCCTTAAGTGGATGTTGTCCAAGGTCATGGCTCCTATGGTGTGACCCAAGTCAAGGACTTGGTGGATGGAGTCAATCAGGGTGGGTTGGGGTAGGAAAAGGTGGGTGGTGAGTAAGGTGGGTGGGTATAGGAAGGGATCGAAGGGGTCATGGTAAGGGTCACCTAGGGAGAGAAACTCTAAATCTCTCTTATCAACCTCAAGGTCCTTACAATATGGTGGTGGGTCTTCCTCCTCTAATGACATAAGTGGGCCGAAGTTATCGGTAGGTGGGTTGGCCATGGGGGGATGTCTTGGCTTTCTACCCGATATTAGGAACTCCAAATCGAGGATACGGTCGGGTTCATCGGGTGTGGGGAGGAATAGAAGAAGGTCGCTAGTGTAGCAACCTATGGTGCACATTGAGGTGATAGACCCGACACATAGGTGTAGTAGGTCAAGGCTCCTAGGTCGGTCGGTCACTGTGGTCAACATGCCAGTCAACTCCATTTGCCAAGCTAGACCCTTGAGTAGATCCCGTAAAGTTTCCACTTGGTAAGATGATTGGATGGTAGTGAGATAGGTGGAGAAGGGTACTATGGGGAGGTTTAGCTTCATGGGCGGGCAAACATGGGCGCTGATCTCTCTCATTGGGCTCTCCCTTAGCCAAGTAACAAGGGTTCTCCTAAGATAAACTTGGCCCCAACTAGGGAGGGTTGTAATGCCCTGGATCCTTAATAGGTTTTGTTGGATCTTTATGGGATCTTTCGGATCTGTTTCGGTGAGTTTTGGGTCGCTTTTGTGGCTTCCGAGTTGAGCTTTACGATCCATGTGGGTTTTTCTCTCGTACTAGTTACAGAACCCTACGGTGAGTTTACTTGTCAGTTCATCAACTCGCGGATGCTACATCGACGATGTACTCTTCGAGCCGGTCGTTTTGACTATTTTTGCGTATTTTTCTGTGATAGGGAAAAAAATTGGATTTTTCAAAAATTAGGAAAATTCCTAATTTCTTTTCCTTTTTTCTTTCCTTCCTCTCTCCTCCATCTCATTTCGCCGTCGCCTCTCTCTCTCTCTCTCCCGTTTTCTCTCCTCTCGAGCTTCCTCAGCTCCGGCTACAGACGGAGGACCTAGGGGAGAGTGCTGGGGATGCTGTGGAGTTGGTCGGGTGTGCGATGGGACGAGGATGGAGTGGTTTTGGCGTGATCTCGAATGGTGGATTCAAAGCCGGCGTTTGAGCTCGCGATGCGGTTTTCGGCACGGTTTAGTCCCTGCGGGGCACGGTTTCTTCGATGGAAGTAGGGTGACGGATCACCACTTCTCCCTGCCCGTTTTCCCTACCATTGCACATTGTTTGGCGTGGAAATGGCTGAGTTTGGGCTTGTTTAGCCTAAATCGTAATTTTCGGGTTTTGTAGGGTTCGTCGGAAAACGGCAACCATTTGCGGCGTAGTTAGTGTCAAATTGACCGCTGGGATGTTTGGATCCCATTCATGTTAGTTTCGTGTCGATCGGTTGTCATTCGAGGCCGGTAGGAGTCCGGGAACCTCGGTGACTCGTTTTGGGTCGATTTGTTAGAATCGCCCTGATCTTGCGTTTTAATCCATGCATGCGGGCTTTTTAGCCTCCAGATGTCATTTGCCATCATGTAGCTTTGTTTCCCTTGCGCTTCGGCGTGAATGGGGAGTGGAACGGCCCGATTTGGCGTTTCCACTATTTTTCCACCATGGCCGGTGTAGCGGTCGTATCAGAGACCGTCATAGTCTCTGACGGCCCTACGATAGACCGCCACAGCGTCTGTTCGTTTTATATTTTTTGTGGCTGTGAGAGTGTGACGGCCCAAGTGTGGTGTGTCATAGCTCCCTAATGCGTCCCGGAGTACGCGTCACAGCTATTTTATCGTCTTGTGTTTTGGTTAAGTCGGTTCCTCTAACGCGCCTGCCCTAGTGCGTCAGGCTCGCGTAATGCGCCTGCCCCAGGCCGTTATGTTCTGTTTGACCGGATTTGACCGGGTCAGTCGGTTCGTGTAGCGGCTGTGCCCCTGTGCGTCATAGCTGTGTAACACGCTTGCCACAGGCCGTTACACTCTGTTTGGCTGAGCTGGGTGGCTGTGTCTGTTAGCTCTAACGGCCCTGCCCCCGTGCGTCACAGCGTTGTAACGTGTCCGCCGTGGACCGTTACGTGCTATTTGTCTGAGTTTTCAGACTTGGGTCTGTTGGCCCTGACGCGTCTGCTCCCGTGCGTTAGGTTGGCGTAACACGCCTGTCGTCGTGCATTAGGTCACTGTAACGCGCCTGCCCTTGTGCGTTACGTGGCTCACGTTTTGATATTGTGCCTGTTGTCTCTGACGCGCCTGCCCTGGTACGTCAGGCGCTTGTAACGCCCCTGTGGTGGTGCGTTACAGCCCTATTGTGGCAGTGATGGCCGTTGGGTGTTCGGTGTTCGCCCGTGTGTTGGGCAGTCGTAGGTTGGTGTTCTAGGGCTGTGTTTGTGTGGCAGTGGTATTCTGGATCGGTCGGTTTATGTGACTGGGTGCGGCCTTTTCTCTGACTGCCACAGTTCCCTAACGACGTAATCTAGAATTGCCAATGTCCTTGTCTCTGGTTGCATGGCGGATGTTCCTTGACTGCTGGGTCTGCCTAGTGGTTGAATGACGGTCCATTCTGCCAGAGCGTGGTTTTTGTCGTTTCGGTTTCTACTTGTCTTGGCTTGGTCTCGTGGTTTGCCCGTGACCCGTGGGTGTCTGTTGACGTCCTATGAGGGCAGTAACCATGATGGGACAGCCAGGAGTGCTCGTGCATGCCGTGTTTTATGTCAGTGTCATCTGGCTCTGGTCAACCGGGGGTTACCCAGGGGTTGACAGGTGGCCTTGTGTTTCTCGACAGTTCTGTCCAGCTCGAGACATTGGTTCTGGATACCTCAAGGTGTTATCTTACCTCGGTCCGTGTGTCTAGGCGTGTCTGAGGGTCCTTGGTGTTCCCTCAGGTCCCCGTGAGTCATTTTCTGCGAAGTGTCATTTTGCGTGGCTTAGGATTAGACCGATTGGCGGCTTGCTCCGCTATCAGTGACAATCTTGACTTTGAGTCATCCAACTCAAGGATTGTTACGTTGTAGGTCTAGTTGCCTTGTCCTGAGTCTGTTGGCAGTTGTCTTGCTGCCTTGGTGCTTCGTAGTACGTGTGATAGTGCTTCTTTGCATGTTTGTACTACAGCACTCTTATTTTAGAGTCTCTGTGTCTCGTGAGCCTCCAATTGTTGTAGGCCTAAGGCCTTGAGTTGCCGACCCGCCTGGGAATGGCGGAGGGGTGTTCCCGTCACATGGTTTGTAAGCTACTTCCGTGGGCTCTCGGCTAGCGGTAGCGTCCTACCGAGGGAGAAAACTAGCTAGAGGTTCTGGCTTAGGCAAGAGCCAGTGTGTGCACACGTTGTCTGGGACTGAGGACTTACGTCGACGGGCGTGACCCTGACTAGTTACTTGATTCGGTTGTTCCTGTTTGGTTCACTATGTGTCTGTGACTCTGTCGTGGCTTCAGCGGTACTGTAGGTGAGACACTGGTGGCACACTGTAAGACGTCAGTGGACGCAGCTAGCTGTTCTTCTTGTGAGGAGGTGCTTCCCTCACGTGACACGTGACTCTTCGTGTTCTTCGTGTGTCTTGTGCATCGTGACCTTTTTGGGTTAGCCCTCTCATGGCCCTACTCGAGGTCAGTGTCATGTTCTGTGCACGACGTCTTAGTCGTGTGTGTCGTCTAGTTTGTCCGTCGTCTGTCTGGGTCTTTCCTAGACTTTTTGTCTATCCTTGCTGGTCTTCGTCTTAGGCCTGGCGGCGTGTCGACACATCGGTAACTCCTGACCTTGTCAGATCAGAGTCACCCTTCTGTCGCTGCTTGGAGTAGTTTGGGGTGCCGAGGTTAGTTCGGCAGCCGCTTGTCTGGTGTAGATTCTCCCCCTTTCCTACTTGTTCCCTACTCCTGTTGTTCCCGTTCTTTTTACAGCTTGGTAGTGTAGCTTTTGTTACTTTGCTACTACTGTTGCTTTCTGTTCCGTGTGCTACATGTTTTTCAGTGGGGATCTGCGTGACCCCTACCAAGTCTCTGTTTGAAGACTCACCCCTGCTTTTCAGGTGGGTGGCGTCGTCTCTATTCGTGGTTCCTGGTGTGACGCGTCTATAGCTGCCAGCGGTACCTGCGTCAGGTTTCCCCCGACCTCAGTGTACGTTCTTTTCCTGTGGCCTGTACTTGTCTTTAATTTTCTGGATTGGACTCTGATGTAATTGTTAAATTGAACTGTTAATTAAAAAGTAATTTTATTTCTGCTACTTTAGCAAACCGATCTAATGAAATTTAATTGCTTACTATACTATCTCTGTGGCTTCAATGTACTACACGACAATCCTTTTTCCCTTCGGAGCTTTACCGCTCTTGGGAGGCCTCGCGGGTTCCAAGTGGTATCAGGTGTATTCGGTAGTCCTACCGGGTATATCTGGTATCCGGGATCGGGTCGCCACAGATTGGTATCAGAGCAGTGTTCTGAGATGTTCGGAGTTCTTTTGTAAGCTATCAGAGCATTGTTGTGTGAAGTACATGGGAATCCGAGATATTACAGTATCCAGAGTCCTTAAGGTCCAGTACAGGCTTTTGCTGGCTTAGGTGTTGCGATGATTTGTCGCGTTGTTTTCTCCATGTGTTGTTCAGGTTGCTGTTGACCTTTGGCCTTGGTCTGATGACCGTACACGTTCTCACGTTGTTTTGGTCATCCCGGCTTGAGTCTGTTCAGCTCCTGATGTGTCTCGCTTCTGTTGAAGTGCTCGATTTGATTCCGTGTTTGAGAAGTTGCTCAGGCAAGCTAGGATTTTCCCTTCCTGGTGAGCTTTCGTGGTTGAGCTTATTGCTTCTTGTCCCTTCTGGTGGAATCTTTTCGAGGTTTGCCTTGGAATTGCTATCTTGGCGATGCTTTTGTCCTGTGTCTGCTTAAGTGTGGACAGTGTTTATTCTGAGCCTGATCTGCTCTTTGCTATACGGTTGCTTGGCTTTGGACTCCATTATGGTGTTAAGAGCTGTTGTGCACCGTGTTTGTCGTGCCGTGTCCAACGGCCGATGTATTGTGAAGGCTCATTTACCATTTTCAGGACGTGAAGGTAAGTTGAGATTAGCATTTTCTTTGTGCCCTGTGCTGAAGCTGGTACTCCTCTTCTTTGCACTGAGGTTTCTTGTGATCGGTTGTTTGCTGGATCAGTACTCGTCGCACGTTATATTGCGATTTTCAGGAATTGCGATGTCGCCGTACGTGTGCTGGGATACGGATACCGAGATATTTTCTGGTGCTTGGTTGCGTTGTTGAGTGCGCAGCTGAAGCGTGTGGGTTGGTTACCCACGGGCTCAGGATCGTTGGTGGTAAGATTATGGCCAGTCGAGAAGTTTGTTCTTTCTCGATGTGTCTTTGTCTTGGCTTCCTGTGCCTTGACGTTGTTGTTGCCGTGCCGTGCTGTTATTGGAGGCATTTCTGGTGTTGGCATTGGCATTTGCGAGTGTTGGGGAATCTGTCGGCATTCCTTGCTGATTGAGTACCCGCTGTTCTACATTCTTTCTCTTGGGTGTAGTGCTCTCGAGGCGTGAGCGTGGTCCTTGAGGTGCACTCCCTGAGATTGTCATTTCTCATTGTCATGGGTCCTTTCTTGGTGAGCAGTTTGATGCGTGACCCGTCCCTTGTGGTCGTGTGTTCAGCCGTTCTTGTGCCTTGATGTGACCTTGCTTGCAGTTGTATTCCATGGTTCTGTGTTTTGTACGGAGCCGGAATCCTGCAAGTGCTGTTGTTGTCATTTTATCGCTGTTTCTCTATGATTTTGTGTCTCTACCGTGGACCATGGTCTTGTCAGTTAGCTTGATGTACTCCCTTTTCCTGGTAGAGTTAGCTTGCGACTCGATCAGACGTAATATCTGAGTGAGTGCTGACTTGATTGTGTTTGTGGTCCGATGCTGTTGTCGTTGGGGTCCTTTGTGCCAGGTGTTCTCTGTTACCTTTGGTACTGGACCCGATGATGTGGTCGAGCTGTCAGCTGAGAGGACTGTGTCTCCTTGCGTAAGCTGCTGCTTGTCGTGCTATCGTTGTGTTCTTCGGTATCGGTCGCCTGTTGTTGTGGCATGTGTCGTGTCTCCATTTCAGGTGAGACGTAAGCGACGTTGCCTTGTTTCGGAGGTGTCTAACTTGTGTTCACTTGTGTCGTGCTCGATCCAGAGCGTGTGCTCATGATTATAGTCTGACAATGTTCCTCTGAGCTATGTTTCTCAAGATTTATGTCATTTTCATTGTTGTGTTGTCGGGTTGTTCTTACCTGCTTACCCTTGCTAGTCCTTACATTTTGAGGATGAAATTTCTTAAAGGAGGGGAGGATGTAATGCCTTGGATCCTTAATAGGTCTTATTGGATCTTTATGGGATCTTTCGGATCTGTTTCGGTGAGTTTCGGGTCGCTTTTGTGGCTTCCGAGTTGAGCTTTACGATCCGTGTGGATTTTTCTCTCGTACTAGTTACGGAACCCTACGGTGAGTTTACTTGTCAGTTCATCAACTCGCGGATGCTACAACGACGATGTACTCTTCGAGCTGGTCATTTTGACTATTTTTGCATATTTTTCTGTGATAGGGCCAAAAATCAGATTTTTCAAAAATTAGGAAAATTCCTAATTTCTTTTCCTTTTTTCTTTCCTTCCTCTCTCCTCCATCTCATTTCGCTGCCGCCTCTCTCTCTCTCATTTTCTCTCCTCTCGAGCTTCCTCAGCTCCGGCTGCAGACGAAGGACCTAGGGGCGAGTGCTGGGGATGCTGTGGAGTTGGTCTGGTGCGCGACGGTACGAGGATGGAGTGGTTTTTGCGCGATCCCGAACGGTGGATGCAAAGCTGGCATTTTAGCTCGCGGCACGGTTTTTGGCGCGGTTTAGTCCCTGCGGGGCACGGTTTCTTCGATGGAGGTAGGGTGACGGATCACCACTTCTCCCTGCCCATTTTCCCTGCCATTGCACGTTGTTCGGCGCAGAAACGTCTGAGTTTGGGCTTGTTTAGCCTAAACCATGATTTTCGGGTTTTATAGGCTTCACTGGAAAACGGAAACCATTTGCGGCGTAGTTAGTGTCAAATTGACCGCTCGGATATCTAGATCCCATTCATATTAGTTTCGTGTCGATTGGTTGTCATTCGAGGCCGGTAGGAGTCCGGGAACCTCGGTGACTCGTTTTGGGTCGATTCGTTAGAATCGCCCCGATCTTGCGTTTTACTCCATGCATGTGGGCTTTTTATCCTCCAGATGTCATTTGCCATCGTGTAGCTTTGTTTCCTCTGCGCGTCGACGTGAATGGGGAGTGGAACGGCCCGATTTGGCGTTTCCACTGTTTTCCCGCCGTGGTCGGTGTAGCGGTCGTATCAGAGACCGTCACAGTCTCTGACGACCCTACGATAGACCACCACAACGTCTGTTCATTTTATATTTTTCGTGGTTGTGAGAGTGTGACGGCCCAGGTGTGGTGCGTCACAGCTCTCTGACGCGTCTCGGAGTACGCGTCACAGCTATTTTGTCATCTTGTGTTTCGGTTAAGTCAGTTCCTCTGACGCGCCTGCCCTAGTGCTTCAGGCTCGCGTAACGTGCCTGCCCCAGGCCGTTACGTTCTATTTGACCGGATTTGACCGGGTCAGTCGGTTCGTGTAGCGGTTGTGCCCCTGTGCGTCACAACTGTGTAACGTGCCTGCCACAGGCCGTTACACTCTATTTGGCTGAGCTGGGTGGCTGTGTCTGTTAGCTCTAACGACCCTGCCCCCGTACGTCACGGCGTTGTAACGCGTCCATCGTGGACTGTTACGTGCTGTTTGTCTGAGTTTTCAGACATGGGTCAGTTGGCCCTGACGCGTCTGCTTCCGTGCGTTAGGTTGGCATAACGCGCCTGTCGTTGTGCGTTAGGTCGCTGTAACGCGCCTGCCCTGGTGCGTTACGTGGCTCACGTTTTGGTTTTGTGCCTGTTGGCTCTGACGCGCCCGCCCTGGTGAGTCAGGGGCCTGTAACGCCCCTGTGGTGGTGCGTTACAGCCCTGTTGTGGCCGTGATGGCCGTTGGGTGTTCGGTGTTCGCCCGTGTGTTGGGCAGTCGTAGGTTGGTGTTCTAGGGCTGTGTTTGTGTGGCAGTGGTCTTCTGGATCGGTTGGTTTAGGTGACTGGGTGCGGTCTTTTCCCTAACTGCGATAGTTCCCTAATGACGTAATCTAGAAATGCCAATGTCCTTGTCTCTAGTTGCGTGGCGGCTGTTCCTTGACTGCTGGGTCTGCCTAGTGGTTGAATGATGGTCCGTTCTGCCAGAGCGTGGTTTTTGTCGTTTCGGTTTCTACTTGTCTTGGCTTGGTCTCGTGGTTTGCCCGTGACCCGTGGGTGTCTGTTGACATCCTATGAGGGCAGTAACCATGATGGGACAGCCTGGAGTGCTCGTGCATGCCGTGTTTTGTGTCGGTGTCGTCTGGCTCCGGTCAACCGGGGGTTACCCAGGGGTTGACAGGTGGCCTTGTGTGTCTCGACAGTTCTGTCCAGCTCGAGACATTGGTACTGGATACCTCGAGGTGTTGTCTTACCTCGGTCCATGTGTCTAGGCATGTCTGAGGGTCCTTGGTGTTCCCTCAGGTCCCCGTGAGTCATTTTCTACGAAGTGTCATTTCGCGTGGCTTAGGATTAGACCGACTGGCGGCTTGCTCTGCTGTCAGTGATGATCTTGCCTTTGAGTCATTCGACTCAAGGATCGTTACGTTGTAGGTCTGGTTGCCTTGTCCTGAGTCTGTTGGCAATTGTCTTGCTGCCTTGGTGCTTCGTAGTACGTGCGACAGTGCTTCTTTACCTATTTGTACTACAGCACTCTTGTTTTAGAGTCTCTGTGTCTAGTGAGCCTCCGATTGTTGTCGCCCTAAGGCCTTGAGTTGACAACCCGCCTGCGAATGGCGGAGGGGTGGTCCTTTTCGCACGGTTTGTAAGCTAGTTCCGTGGGGTCCCGGCTAGCGGTAGCGTCCTACCGAGGGAGAAAACTAGCTAGAGGACCTGGCTTCGGCAAGAGCCAGTGTGTGCACACATTGTCAGGGACTGAGGACTTACGTCGACGGGCGTGACCCTGACTAGTTACTTGATTCGGTTGTTCCTATTTGGTTCACTGCGTGTCTGCGACTCTGCCGTGGCTTCAGCGGTACTATAGGCGAGACACTCGTGGCACAGTGTAAGATGTCAGTGGACGCAGCTGGCTATTCTTCTGGTGAGGAGGTGCTTCCCTCACATGACATGTGACTCTTCGTGTTCTTCGCATGTCTTGTTCGTCGTGACCTTTCCGAGTTAGCCCTCTCGTGGCCCTACTCGAGGTCAGTGTCATGTTGTGTGTAGGACGTCTTAGTCGTGTGTGTCGTCTCGTATGTCCGTCGTCTGTCTGGGTCTTTCCTAGACTTTTTGTCTATCCTTGCTGGTCTTCATCTTAGGCCTGGCGGCGTGTCGACAGATCGATAACTCCAGACCTTGTCAGATCGGAGTCACCCTTCTGTCGCTGCTTGGAGTAGTTTGGGTGCCGAGGTTAGTTTGGCAGCCGCTTGTCTGGTGCTGATTCTCCCCCTTTCCTACTTGTTCCCTACTCCTGCTGTTCCCATTCTTTTTACAACTTGGTAGTGTAGCTTTTCTTGCTTTGCTACTACTGTTGCTTTCTGTTCCGTGTGCTACATGTTTTTCAATGGGGATCCGCGTGACCCCTACTAAGTCTCTGTTTGGGGACTCACCCCTGCTTTTCATGTGGGTGGCATCGTCTCTGTTCGTGGTTCCTGGTGTGGCGCGTCTGTAGCTGCCAGTGGCACCTGCGTCAGGTTTCCACCTACCTCAGTGTACGTTCTTTTCCTGTGGCCTGTACTTGCCTTTAATTTTTTGGACTGGACTCTGATGTAATTGTTAAATTGAACTGTTAATTAAAAAGTAATTTTATTTCTTCTACTTTAGCAAACCGATCTAATAAAATTTAATTGCTTACTGTACTATCTCTGTGGCTTCAATGTACTACATGACAATCCTTTTTCCCTTCGGAGCTTTACCGCTCTTGGGAGGCCTCGCGGGTTCCAAGTGGTATCAGGTGTATTCGGTAGTCCTACCCGGTATATCTGGTATCCGGGATCCGGGTCGCCACAAGGGTGGTGTAGGGTGAAGACCCTTGTGCGAGGCTTCCCGTTCAATTTGGACATGGGTGCCCTCCATGGAGGGGATAGGGTCCGGAGGGGCATTTGTCTCCATGTGGCTAAGTGGGTGGGCTACTTCTTCTAAAGCCAATGGGGTGGGACGGTCTTTTGATGGTGGGGTGATGATAGCCTGTGTGTGGTGCAACCGGGGTGGTGAAAAGGGACGGGCGTGGGCTGGAATTGGGAGTGGAAGTAGTGGAGGCCTAAGTTGGGGTAGGATTGGGGTTGGTAGTGGAAGATGGGTGGGTTGAGGAGGATTGAGTTGGTTGGTCTTGGGAGGTGTGTCCCTTATGGGGGAAGATAGCGGGGTAGAGGCAGGGGCCAAAGGGACTTGAGTAGTGTAGATTGGAGAAGGGGGTTTGGGTTGGGGTGTGGTGGCTATCTTGGGCCTCGGTGGAGGGGTGGACACGGGGTCCACTTGGGTTTGTATGGTGAGAGTTGGGCGAGTGATTTTGGGTTGGGGGTTGGTGGCCCTCATGGGGGAAATCGGGTCGGTCAGGGGTCTTTTGCCCTTGGGATCGGCCGGTTGTGGAGGAGTGAGGGTGGGGGGCCGATTTGGTTTGAATGGTGGTGGTTGGGTCGCAAAGTGTAGAGGTGTAGATTGGGGTTGGCATTATTGGTGGTGAAATTTGGGCCCTAACAGAGGTCTTGGGTTGGCTGGGAGAAAGAGGAGGAGTGGTAGTGCTCCTCGGGCTTTGGCTAGCCGGGTGGGAAGGGGAGTGTTGGGGAGCGTAGGCTTCCCTAAGTTTGGTCTTCATTTCTTCCCAAGTGGCTATTGGGGCTTGCCCGCGGAGCCTCCTTACACATTCAATAGTTAACCAATGATCACTGGCTGGCTCGGTTAGATGATTTTTGGCTAGGTTCACTTTCTCCTCCTCGGTCATGGTGTACCATTGAAAGAATTGGGCCACCAAAGCTTCCCACTCTAGATAACGGTTTAGACTGTGGCATTCGTCAAAGGCGGGGGTTTTGAGTTTTAAGAGCCTCAAAAGCGGACTATCCACGTGTTATAGAGGGGCACTCCCATTCACTCTTGACCATTTCTCCCAAGGCGACCGAGTCGGGGATCGATGTCATCAAGCCGTCCAATAATGATGGGCATGGCCTTCATGAAGGAGTTAATGCGGTCATCCTTGTTGGCAGCAAAAATCCCATGGGGTTTGGGATCCCTGGGAAAAGACTATGAAGAAGGATGTGACGGGTATGAGGTGGTCATTCTAGTGGACAAAGGTGATGCACCGGGTGAAAATGCAATGGCCCTAGGACTTGACTTAGTAGAGACAAGTCTAACACTTGCTCTGATACCAAATTGATGTGACACCACTTATGAGCATGCAGCAACTAGGCCATGGAACCTTAGACCTACCACGCAAACACAACGCACAAGATCGGAGAATTACGTAAATTTCCGAACAACCGTTGCGCACACGATTCCTGAGGTGACTCGGCAATGCCGAGTAGAGGTAGTGGAGCAAGACCCTTGCTGGTGGAGGGCCAGCAAGGCTAGGGTTGCCCTCCCAAGGGTACGGTGCCCACACTCAAGGGGCTGGCTAGGTGCCAAAGGGGAACTAGGTCGCTCTCTCTCACAATTCCATAGTGACAACACATAAGCTGGGAGCTCCGAGGTCGGGCGCTCCCTTTCCATCCAACGGAGCAATTCTACGGATATTGAATAAACAAGCACTGAAATGAGAGCAAGGGGTAGAGCTTAACCGGTCGGTTTGAAGAAACCGACCCCGTTTGGAGACGTGGGCGAGCGGGGAAGTATGGGTTCCCCGCACACTGTGTCGGTGAAGCTTCTCCCTGTTTAATTACTACATCAACTACTCCTCACGCAGGAGGGATGGACTAGGGGTGGGGAAATAAAGGTTACATTCAAACACTGCCTCCGCGTAGGGAGGGGCGCTAAGCCGGCTAGGCGGGATATGGAAGAAAGCTAAGAGAGCGCCGAATGATTACTCCACCGGTTCTGTCCACTTCTGGAACTGTTGGACAGGTAGTCGCTGTTGACACCGCCACGAGCTCTACCTGACCTGGAAGTCACCGAAACCAGCGTCACATCTTTGCTGATTGGCCAGGGAGGGCTTCTGAATTTCTGTGGAATTTCTAGATGTCCTCGTAGGGCGGGGCAGACTCTGGAACTGGACCTCTTCGTTCTGGCTCGGACTGATTCCAGAGCACTACAATAGGAAGATGAAGTTGCCACGAACACTCCCGAGATCCGAATGACGCGTGATCAAAACAGATGTGAGCATGGCTGAGTCTTCTTCGAGCAGCAACCAGGAAGGTCACCAGGGGAGGTCAGAGCAGAGAGAAAGAGCCCGTAGAGTGGAGGGGTGTCGGGGCAGGCTCTGACTGCACTGCCCTGCGCACTTGGGGGAGATTAAATGGAGCGGGGAGCTCAGAACTCCGAAGAATGCTCTGCTTGCTGCGTTGGACAGAGGACTGGTAGTATCTCTTTTCGGTCAAATGGCGCACCAGGGGGAGTAGGGATGTGGTCGCAGTGGCTTCTGCACTGTTGTTCTGGTCTCTGCTCGAATGCCAGATGTGCGGTCTGACAAGAACGATCCTCCTGGAAGGCTCCGAACTCGGATTGAGGCGGGATCACCTCGCCTAAGAAGCTGACTAGCAGAGCTTTCCAGCAATATAGGGTGGGCCTCCAAAAACTCTAGGATGTAGTTGTGGCCAGCGCTGCAACAGGCAGGGACTCAGCATATCTTCAGCTACACACAGATTAGTAGAACAAGGGAGAAAGGGGGTGTTTCTTTGGTGGAGGGTTATTGGATATGGGGGTGGTGATGATGGGGAAGGGTTGGGATGTGGAAAGGGGATATGGGGAAGGTGGAGATGGAGTTGGAGATGGTATGGTGCAAGGGGATAGGTGAGGGGCGATGGTGGTGGTGGGCCTAGCAGCACAAGAGGAAAGGAAGTGGAAGGATGATGGTTCTTGGAGTAGCAAATTCACTACAAGAAAATAGACATTTAGGGGCATTTCAAAACTGCCCCAAAAAATAGATATAAATGCCTTTAAAACCTTTAAAGGCAATTTGATGAGTTTTAGGGGCAATTCAAAATGTGCCCTTATTGCCTCGGTCCCTAAAAGATTTTGGGACACTTTTTGAAAAACGCCCCTAATATTGTCATTAGAGGCACTAAAAAATTGCCCATAAATATTCTAATAGGGGCAATTTTACTAATCAAATGCCTCAAATAAACATGCTTTAGGGACAATTTCTTATTTAAACTGCCCCAAATAACCTATTTTAAGCATAGTCTTATAAAAGCCTCCGTAAAATAATCACTTGAAATAATATGTTTTAGGGGCATTTCTTCCCCAAAGTGTCCCAAATGACCAATGTGTAAGGGGTCTAGTTTCTAAATATTGCACCAAAATAACAATCCTAAAATACAAAAAATTGAGTCAACATTCTTAACATACAATTAGTACACAAACATCCATCATTATACAACACATACATCAATTTGTCCACCTTTTAATAGTAACATATCATAAAAAGAATGTCTTGACAGAGCTATATTATAAAATAAAATTAGAGTAATATCCCTATTACACAAGACATACAGCATCCATGACTTTGAAATGCAACTAAGATCATGGGGGCTCAATTTTTCGCTATGCAACTAAAATATAAAAAAATAATTTCCCCTTAGTATTCTTTGGATACAAACATTTTCTTGCTAATGGACAAATAGTAAGGGAAGTCAATTGGCTGGATGGTTTGACATGTAGCCATAACACTTGCATTCATCTCTAGCAATGTATTGCAAAGACCTTGTGGTTGATAAAGCTACTATCCTGCAACAAAAATAGTAACTATAAGCATAACTGGAGAGCTGAAGAACTAAAACATGGTAGAATATGCAAAATAATGAGTCACTAGAATGAGAAAACCAATGGGCATGTCAGAATTACAAAGAACTTTTATGAGGGAGACAGGAAATCTATAAAGCATTAGCAAGCCAAAACTAACCAATACCAACACAGACATGGAGGTTTCCCTTCTGCCTTATAAGGCAAAACATATCTAACACACAAAGAATGTTAGACTAACATGTTCAGCCTGCATGTCTCATCCATTTTACAGTAAGCAATGAGGTGTCATCCAAAAATCAAAGTTATGCTAATTTAGAAGAAGTAATACGCCTATAAGTGATTAATAAAGAAAGTAAATACACAAAGATTAAGTACATTTGTAGATGAATAAGACATCAAAACAAGAATTTGTTCATCTTTCAACTGAAACGAGACCTTATAACATAAAATGATTGAATGTAAAGAATTAGCAGTTCTTTCCTCAAAGAAGACAGAGACTAATAAATGCAGACAATTACTGATGAAAACAGCACAAGCTCCATAATGTTGTTCAATATAATCATAGATAGATTGGAATTTGTATTATTACTTCGGATTTTTATGTGTTTTAAAATAAAGATGACAAATCAAAATAAGTAATGTGCACCCATTTTATTCTATAAAAAGGAGAAAGTATGAATGTACGTACTATCCTCACCTTCCAAAAAAATGTTGTCCACTTTTTAAAATTTAGTACAAAGTAATGACCTAAACATGCTCTTGCCCAGAACTATCATTCAAGTATAGAACACAATTTATTAGGAATCAGATCAAAAATTATTAGAATCAGCAAACCAAACGATATTGGAAATCCACGATTTTACCTGCCTCCTATTAAGCTGCCATTCAAAATTCAACTTGGTGGTGCATTATTTGGTATTCTATCGATGAACAAAAGATTGGTTGAGACTTTCAAAAGAAACAAACGATTGTTGATACTATCTCAAAAACCCAACATACGTTTCAGCCTAAACCTATATCTGATCATACAAACTCACTTCATCATTTGATGAAAAGACACTCAGATGACCAAGTAAAAAAGGCAAGCATGTAGTTACGTACCATTCACATTTGCAATATATCAACAAAAGAAATTGCTTAGAGAAAATATTATATTGTACTCTTCATCACATGCCTTATATTTGCATTTCGTGTTCAATTATGGTACACAAAGGCATATAGAAAGGGAAAGTATTGTCACATCCCCATCTCAATTTGGCTCAAATCAGCCCATTCAGTGATGAGAACAGGCTATGCAGAATTTGGAACGAAGTAGAACATCAAATCCAAATTGAGTATTTCAAATTGTTAACAATTAGCAAGAAAGAGAAGACTGTGAGGATCACTACCCCTTCTGCTAGGAAGAGCATCAATATTAAAGAGTATTGTTTCGGTTTTACCCCCATGCTCTAGCACCATCAGAGTTAACAGAATATTCTATTGAACATGTAAAATATAAGACTTTAGATGGGTATACAAAATAATATGAAAGATTATAGGGGTCGTATATGTCAATTATCTTAATTGTGAGATGATTAAACAAGTGCAGATTAGTCTTTTCTTCATCTTAATCTACTTAAAATTAAGTTAAACAAATGGCAAGTGACAACAGGGGTATATATATGATGCAATACAGTTTAATAGAGGTGTATATATGACACTGAATAAATAAGAATAAATGGGCATGTAGAATACACAAGATTCTAAGTGTACATATGTAATTATCGCTAAAGAATTTCCTAGCTAGGATTATTTCCTGATAGCATCTGCCACAGAATTAGTTTGTTTGGGAGTATTATCACCTCTAATGGGATTTGATTCAATGCCTAAAACATGTCTTCCCTATTCTACAAAAATCCTAGGTACTATTGGCTATGCAACAGAATATCAAAACCAAAATTAAGAACCTGAAGCACATGAGCAGCATATTTCTATGCAGCAGCATCTTGCTCGGCAGATATTCGAACATCTTCTGTCACTTTTTGTTCTTGCTCTACCTGCATCAAAACCTATAATGTTATCAAATGTCATAAAATTGCATCAAAGGCAACAAAAGCCACTGAAAAAGCAAGCAAGTAAAAAAGAGAGAGAGACCATAGTCAAGATAGGCATTGTAGAAACAGATCAAAAGAACCTGAAGCATGGCATGCTCTTGTTCGTGCTTATCAGAAAGAGTTTGCTGCAATTTAGCGACCTCTTGCTCCAACTGTTCTACCTATTGATTAATGAACTCAGAGATTAGGAAGAATGATTCATTGCCAATTTGTGAGAATTATAATGTTGAACACAACCAACAATCAAAATAAGAGTAGCTTTGTTGCTACTAGCCTAAACCCAAAGTCCACCCATGTGCATGTTCACACATTTTAATGATGATATGTAGTACATGGACATGAATATCAAGTGTCGACATAGGATGTTGGATGTGGCAAAGATTTAAAAAGAAGACACATGGATATATTGGGTATATAGATGTGGAAATATTCATACGTGCTTATACATGCATTATGCATGCAGTAGAGCAAAGCTGATTGAAAATTTTCCAAAATATAAAAAAGATAAATAAAACATGAATCAAATTATTAATCCTCTAGCAGTCAAACAGGTATTTATAAGAATTAATGAAGTGCTCAATTTAAAATCATAGAATGGGATGTTAACATGCATGTTTAAGTGTCATGTCAAAGTCCAAATGTCAAATGTATTGTTAATTCAAAATGTGATGTAAGGTCACTCATTATGTAAAATCAATATGATTTTATTTTTTTCATTTAAGGTCTACCCTTTATAAAAAGATTTGATTTTATTTTTTTATAAAGGGATGATTGCAGCTGGGCGATGCTTCTTTCTCAACTCTTGCAGTTTTACTTCATTTATAGCTTGATATCCCATGCAAGCTGTTAAAACAAGCTGACTGCTGTCAAATGTTGACCCAGTAAGTGATTGTAATAATGTGACAGCATCTCCAGCATCCCTTGTAGTCACAAGTGTAGGACCTGCAAATTCATGGTGTTCCCTAAACAGTTCCACAAGTGATAAACTAGTAAAGTAAAAACTGCTCCTCTTCTTTATGTATCCACAAATTCAAATTTAATCATCATTCCAAGTGCAGAACCAGTGAAACGGAGGAGGAATTTTCAACTCTAGCTAGCAGCATCCATCAATAAGAAAATTGTGCACTCATATAAAACTATCAAAAGTGAAAAATTGCAACAGCCACATATTAGGACCAATAGTTGAACCATGAACTTGATAAAGCCAATACATAATCTGATACAGAACACCAACAGAAGTGGTGCCAATCTCATGAAACAGACAATGTTGAAATGTCTCAGACACAGAATGCAGTACATCTTAAAGTCAATAATGAGCAGGAGCTGGAAAATAGAAAAACTGCAGAGGAAACACCTAGTTGTACTGTCTATGTGAACAAAAGACCAAATAGCATGGAAGAGGTGATGATGGATGTTGATCACCAATTCATGAAAATCTATGATTCTGCTCATGAGATTTCAGTGCTCTTGGAGGCAAGCAAAGATCAGTATTCTTCAAATTCGCTTGAGCTTACAGGTATACTCATCACTCAATCCATCTATTTTTCTGTATTATGGTAAGATGTATCCACATGGAAGTTACTTTTCTGGCAGAGTTTCTTGAAAACAGCTTATAATGATGGAACCTTACTCCATCGATGCAGTAGGCAAAATGTTGAATCCAATTGCATTGATCCGCTCTGCATCATTTCATTCAGCATCATGTCGTTCAACATCTTCTCGATTTCTTCTTCCTTCATCCGTTTCAAAAGATGTTGGCTATGAAACCAGCAGTGATTTCTCCGAGGAATCTCTTATGATGTCTGGAAGCCATCAATCAACCTTGGACAGATTATATGAATGGGAAAAGAAGCTGTATGAGGAAGTGAAGGCAACTCTCTCAGTACATCCCATGATTTTAGCAGTAATAATGAAATTTAGACAATAAATAAGCTACTTCATTTTTTATGGTGTTGACACTTGGCAGTAATACTATAGTGAACTTCAGAAATCAAACCACTGAACATAACCTAATTATGTAAGTTGGTAAATATGCTTGCAATACTATGGTTTAAAGTAGTTACCTGCCAACATATACTATAGTTATTTTGTAGGCAAGAAGGCACCTACTGAAAAGTTTGTGGCTATAGTTCGACCCTAATATTAAATCAAAACATAGGAGTACTCACAAAGATGCTCTAATTTCTTTAGTGAATAGCAGGATTCCGCTTCTGGAGCTGATAAAAGTGTGGTGCAGCTTCTATAAGCCAAGATGGATCAATAGCAAGGGCATTGCACATATACTGCTTATCAGTGGAAACGATAGAATGGTAAATCACTCACTTTGGATTGACTCTGCCAGAACAAAAGCAAACACACACCGACATGGGATAGGGATTAAGCATGACTAGATTCACACAATAGTTGTATCTTGTGCATCTAAAGACAGAGTCTTTAGATGGCTTCTGTGGAATCCAAGAATCAAGATTATATAATCATATGCCCATATAAATGGTACAAGTAAGCAGATAATATCCATGTAGCCATCTAAATAAAAACAGCAACAGATGAAGAAAAATCTATAAAGATGGTCATTCCATATGTTTCAAGTCTTAACCCCTCCCCAGCATGAAAAGGTATTCCCTGCTCCCCCTCTTTAGTCCCACAAAGAACTGAATGGCAAACTCAAAGCTCCCCATCCCCCCCAACCCCCTCACAAACCCCACCTTGTTTCTACTGCTGACTCTCATGCCCATTTTTTGTTGCATGACCATTCCACCCACTAATGAGACAAACAAAGCCGGCCAATTTCCTCTGCCATGACATGGGTGGTCCAGTTGGTCAATACAGAATTTGCTTCATTCCCATCATAAATATAGATTGTACCATACAGAAAGACAATTTTGTTTTAACATTAGTGGACTAGGGCAATTGTAATTTGTAAGCTAATAACTTGGCCAAAAATGTAATCAAACAATATGCGACTGACTCAAGTAATCTGTCATGTACCAAAAACTATGTGAACTTTGTGAATTAAGTAATGCAAGATTTTTGGAAGGAAGATTAGATTGCCCAGTTCAGAGTACGCACCTTCCCTTCCTGCGTACTCTCCATGGCAAAATTTGAAATCTACCCAGGTTGGAAGATACAAGAGCACTGATGAGCATCCTTTCTTTGTGGAAGATCAGCCAGAGCCTATGCTACCACCTATGCAGTACCCAGATGTAGGAAAATTTCCATGAATCTAATTGGAGGAATGTCAATTTTTTCCCTCTCTTATATTGGAATCTCAATCTCACTTGTTATTTCTGGTCGCCTTGGGTATGATGTTGTATATGGGGTTGATACTCCCATTGTGTGGTAATAATTTCTTACATTTAGATGTCCCTGATATTCAGTTTATGTTGATAGCTTTTGTGGATATTCAGGTAAAAGAATGGATGCTCAGAGACAGAAATTAGTACAGGGGGAAGCAGGTTGAACTTCTAGTTACTCTAGATTTGGAAGGTCTCTTTTCCTCTGGTGCTTATTATGCTTGGTTATGTTTATGACTCAGTTAGGTCTAAATCCAAAGGCCCTAGGGCCAGCTGTAGTCCTATTCTTGAGAGGTCAGCTCATGTTGCTGTAGAGTGCAGTGTAGGAACCTTGAAGGATGGCATTGTGAATAAACCAACTAGCAGTGATCAGTCAGAACCTTCTTTTGGATGTCATCCTATGCAACACCTGGAGACTGTTTCAAGTTTAACCCATGAAGATATCATATGGTGGGCACTGAAGCTAGGTGGATTTAAACAATGTGACTTTCTATAAGCATTGAAGAAAAGTTGAAGATATCATAAAGCTGTGCCATAAACAAAGCAACCAATTCACCACATAATCAAAAGGCAATAGCACCCAAGTTTTGGCATGGTGCGGCAATATAATAAACGTTGGACATTGATGTAAACTTAGTCTCTCATAATAATGTGGCATAATCTAGGTCCTAGAGTTGCCGCAGGAAAAGACAACAAATAACTCATGGATGAGATCTTCAGCAGAGATAATCCCATACTTTTCTAAGGCCTGTAACAATAGCAATAACATATAAGTTGAAAAGCTACGAACAATTTTCATGGATACATATACACTAAGTGCCAGTTTCAGACATCAAACCTGTTCTACAACTGAGTCATCAGTGAATGCAATCCTCTGCTTGTTCAATTTATAGGCAACGAATGTGCATGACGATGATATTTGGTTTCTGAAAAGGGAAATCATTCATCAGAAGTTAGATTCAAGTTAGCAAAATTTAAATAAAATATTCACATGCATGTTCCGCAACCTTGTGTTATATCGTATTCCAGCAGCATCAAATAGCGATTTAACCTCATCAAGGAATATCTTCAGTGCACTTGATGGAGAAACAACTGGCTAGAACGGCTGCAGACAGGTACATAAAATAAATCAACAGTATAACCAACATCAAATACTCATTATCTATTGCATCTAAAGCTCACTTACACTGTGACCACTAGAAAGAAGAAATGCTCCAGCTTTGAAAATAAGGCCTATAAGGGGATTATTGGCAGGAGGTAGTGCACATGCTCCATTAGCAGGGGTGCATGAATGATAATAACAGATAAATTGCTTTACAAACAAAGTAAAAGAATGGTATTTCTAGGTCCCAACTTCACCAAACAAAAGAATGGTAACAACATACAAATTGCTTTACACAAAGTAACATCAAACATATAAAAAAGAAAATGGCTGGTAGAAATTAGGTAGCTTAAAATCACTAATATATAGCAAATGAATGAAATCACAAAGAAACTAAATTCTGGTTCATGTATAATCAGATAGAAAAATAAGGGTCTAATCACATATTTCTATTAACAAACTCTATTAACAAGGGTATAATCATCTTTGAGTTCTTTTCCTTTCAACCTACAAAGAAAATGACAAATAAAAAGTAATAACTCAAATTACAAGAGTTTAACTTCATTCCTGAAATTAAAGTAGAAATGTAAAAGAGATGAAAGTCATTACATGTGTCCTTAGCCAGGCTATTGTTTTGCCGGTGGCATCTCCAATTGTTCTGACATCATTGTATGGTCGAATAAGTGGGGCTGATGGTTATATAGGTATTTCAATAGACACTTCACAAAAAAAATCTCCTAGTTCCACTCCTCCAACTTTCTTTTCTGAATCTCTACTAACAACGATCCCAGAAGCTACCACAAATCAACTTCAGTCCAACTCTTTAAAAAGACATCTTCAACATTCTATAAAAAAATGTAAGTTAATAAAATGAAATGATAGATTCCAAGTATAAAAATTCAAACATTAGAAATGTAATAAAGCAATGATCTAAACTATTGTTAACTTACATTCTGATTACATGCTTGAGGACCCTTTCCTCTACTTATTGCCAAAGAGGGTATCTAAAATTGCAATTAAATAATATCAATAAACATTTGTCTAAGAATTCTTATTGCAAATAATTGAGAATGTTGGCAACTATAATACAAGTAAACAATCATCTATAGATAAATATTTTACCTCTTCATTTTGTTCTGTGTTGCTTGCTTGAGAGGATGAATGCTCATGTGGGGATCGAATATCATTCATATTCGTGGTGGCATTTGAATCCTATTAAATCAACAAAAAAGAAGTGAGCTATGTTCATATTAATATATTACATTCAAACATATATTTTCAATTTACCTGCATATTAGGCATTGGAAAATTCAAAGCACCTAGCATGTCATTGATATTGATGTTACTTGTACTCTCTCCATCATTTTGTAGTACTCCCATCAAACAACGGCCAAGGGACTGTACTGTAGTTTGCAATAATTTCATCTCTTCTAGCATTTTCTGTACTTCCTCTGTATTAGTAGAAACTCTCTCTCTAGTTATAACACGACTGATTTTATCACCAAACACCTTTGATGGTGTAGGGCCCATCCCAATTGTCCTAACCCAACTACGTCCATCCACTCCCATGACTTGAGAAAATACATCATTCCTTGAGACTTTCTCCATTATTTGAGATCCCTCAGGTTGTTCAGAGTATAATTCTTGGATATGTGACTTATACGATTAAAGAAAATAAATGAGTATTTAAAATAATAAATTAATTGCAACACAAACTTAAATAAATCACAACCAATGAAATATTTAAAAAGATACTTACAATTATTTCACCAGATGCCTCGTCCGCAGGATTCCCATTCTTACGTGTATGAGTTACCATAAATATATGAGCTCTAGGAGGATCTTCACCATTTGGCATCTTATTTTTCTAATAAAAAAAATCAATAGTAAAATAGATCATCACTAAACCAATTACTAAATGGTATGCATTTGGTAGCCACTAATCATATTCACATTGGCATCATTTATTGGCTTAGTTCATCACATGATTTTGGTTCACAAAAAAATGTAATAAATATTTACAAGTATAAAGTGCATACCTTTAGCTCTCTTACCCTAGCAAAACTTCTGGTACCTGAGGTGTGCGAAATTTTTTGTTGTGCACGGTTTGCCTTATTCTTCGTAATGATGGCCTGATTCGAAAAAAGTGAATAAATTAGCAATAACTCTTATAGTTATTAAGAATATTGTAGTAGATACCTGTCCTTTCTCTGAATTCCAAAGATCAAGAGCTTCCTTTAATTGATCTAAATCAATCCTACTATCTTGACAAGCTCTCACTCTATCCTCATCATTCTCAAAGGGATTATAATAGTTTGACTTAATTGTTGCCTTCCAAGCTCTTCTTTTATTTGCAATTGACTTTAAAACCCAATCCTTACAATCACCATAAAAGTCAAAGCGGCTCTGCATGACAATGTTTCTTTCCATGTAAACTGAAAAAATAAGAAAATTAAAAATATCAATTAGTTCTTCTTACCTTAACATCCTCCCAGATATCATCTTTAATTGTCTTGTCCACATGTCTCCAATCCGTGCCATTTTATAAACCATGTTGCCTTATAAGTGTGCCTAGAAAGTTTGACAATTTAAGGGTATGCTCATTTATCGGTTGCCCATACTCATTGGTCTTGATAGGAATTTTGTCACGTTCACTCAAGGTCCAAATATCCTTGCAATGTGTTGGACCACGTGTCCGACGATCACTTCTGGCACCTAATAAAGATATGAAAAGAAAGACAATTTAGCATGCCAATAATATAAATTTCAACAACATTAAATATTTATGAGATTAGAGTCATTATTTATACAACTTTCTTTTTCCGCAGTAGAGGAGTCCTCTCCAAGATGTGAGTAGCTTGACTCAATAGTATGTCTTCCAGGGTTTAATGGATCTTCCCGTACCATTGGCCTCACAGGTATATCTTGTCCTCCTTGTTGAGGATGAATGTCATCTCTTGAGAGGTTAGTGGGAAGAATTTCTATTGGAAGTTGGAGGTAAGCCTTAGATCTTGTGACCCTTGTTGAATCGGAGGATGTATGCTTGTTGCGCTTCATATTATCTTAGCTTACCAATCATGACAAGTATTATAGACTAAATGCAAACAAAGAATGTGTTATCTATGATAATATAAATAAGAACAAAAAGATAAAATGAAGGCAAACATAGAAATTGAAAATTTAATGACCTATACAACGACACTAATGAAAACATCATACAAATAGTTATAGTATCTATTAGTCATCCTCTTCATGAATCACATATTCAGCATCATTGCCTATTACTTGCTTTTGTACATTTGTCAATAGCATGTCAACTATTTCCCCATCCATATCTGCCCTAACCAAACTAAGGTCATCAAAGTCATTAGCTTCATTAGGTACTAAAGTCAAGTCTGCATCTGCTTCTTGTACATCGAATCTGAAGCTTTCTTGCATATTGTTGTCAATGCCATCTTCTATTGACATAGTTTCCATATCAAAGAAGTCACGAGGATCTATTCTCCTCATAAAATGCCAATCCACATCAAGAGGGTCTTCTATGTAGAACACTTGCTGAACTTGATTAGCAAAAACAAATGGCTCATCTAACAATTGTTGACCCCCATAGCAAAGCCTTCTTAAGTTCACAAGAGTGTGGCCAAATTCATCTTTTTCACTCCTCTTTCTGGATTTAAAGCATCAACCCAATCACACTTGAATAATACAACCCTTCCAGCTTGATTATAGTTGAGTTCTATTATATTCTTCAGCACACCATAATATGTTACATCTCCCACAATAGGGTTTCTATCTGAGGCACTTGAAAAGCTTGATGTCTTTGCAGTTAAAACAACCCCATAATTTTGAGTTTTCTTATGCATCTCACGACTTTTCGTATGGAATCTGAAACCATTTATTATGTATCCATCGCATCTCCTAGCAATATCACTTGGACCACGAGCCAAACATGCAATTAACTCGGTGACATTTTGATTATTTGAACTCCATAACTTCTGTACCTATTACAACAAAAGAAAAAAAAATATAATCATTACTCTCTCAATGACATTGTTTACAATAAATTATTTAACGGCACTCCAAAGGTCACTTTCATGGTCTTTAAACCATGTAGATAACTTTTCATTGTGAATGCGCTCTAACTCTTTCGGATGTATATGTCGTTGTTGACATTTTATGATGTTTTTATGCTCCCTACATAGCAAATGTATTAAGTCGGACTTGGACAAATATATGATGTAGGAATAAATGGAATAATAAAAACTTACACAAGATATGTTGTAACTTCTTCACAATTAAATAGCACATATCTATGTGCTTGTTTTAGATCCATTTTATCTAGAACAATAGCTTCACACTCCCCCAATGGACGACCTTCTTGTTTAAAGAAAGATGAACTTTCAAGCACATTTGTCTCAGGTGTGGCATCATCACTACGGATTGGCCTATTAAACATGGTCTCCCCACTACTTAGATATCTTGAACAAAAGGTTAAACATTCTTCCACAATATAACCTTCAGCAATTGAACCTTCAGGATGACTTCTAGTACGAACATATGACTTTAATTTGGAGAGATACCTATAAAAAAGCACATAAAATGATTATAATAGTATATGTAATTAATAGAATGCATGTGTAACCATATATTCAACTAACCTTTCTATAGGCTACATCCATCGATAGTGCATAGGCCCACCAATACTTGCCTCTCTTGCTAGATGAATGGTTAAATGCACCATAACATCAAAAAAAGATGGAGGAAAAATCCTCTCCAACTGACAAAGTGTGAGAGAAATTCTTCCTTCTAGCCTTTGAATATCATGCACGTTAATAACTTTTAAGCATAGTTATCTAAAGAACTTACTTAGTTCAACTAAGATTGAGCTCACATTTCTTGGTAAAGTCATTGTGCTTATCAGAGGAAGAATATGCTGCATGACAACATGAAAATCATGACTTTTGAATCCATATATCTTGCATTGCTTTACACGCACACATCTTGAGATGTTCGCTGCATAACCATCTGGGAATTTTATTCTTTTTAAGAATCTGTAAAAAACTCTTTTTTCTTGATCTTTCAATGTGAAACATGCAACAAGCTTTATAGTTTTATGGCCATCTGATACAAAGTGAAGAGCATGCTTTATGTTCAGAGCCTGCAAATCTAGATGAGCATTCGAGTTATCCTTCGAGCCATCTTTATCATTAAATATAGTATTGAGCAAACTTTCGCAAACATTCTTTTCAATATGCATCACGTCGAGATTGTGACGTAATAAATTATGCTCCCAATATGGCAAATCAAAAAAGATACTTCATTTTTTCCAATTATAAAATGGATCCACATCTTTACCATGCTTCTTTTTTCTTTTTGATTTATTCTGACAAGTCTTCCCAAATGTAAAAGTGAATCCTTGCAATTGTGCCAAACAATCAGAACCAGATAAAGGTTTAGGAGCACTTCTATACTCCTGCTTACCATCAAATGATCTATACTCAGATCTAAATCGATGATCATGATCTAAAAATCTGCGGTGACCCATATAACAGAACTTTCGACCATAAGTCAAGAAATGAGACCATGTGTCCTTATTGCAATGAGGGCATGCGTATTTCCCTTGGTACTCCAACCAGATAAGTTTGCATATGCAGGAAAATCATTGATTGTCCACAATAATGCAGCACGCATTTTGAATATCTCTTTTCTCGATGTGTCATATGTTTCAACCCCAACTTCCCACAACTCCTTCAACTCCTCTATCAAAGGTTGAAGGTATATGTCAATATCATTACCAGGAGCCAAAGGGCCAGGAATAAGCAAAGACATGATAAAATAAGGTTGTTTCATACACATCCATGGTGGTAGATTATAAGGCATTAGAATAACTGGCCATGTACTATGAGAGATACTCATTGTCCTAAATGGATTAAAACCATCAGCTGATAAACTAAGTCTCACATTCCTACTATCTGAAGAAAAATCAGGATTAAGGTAGTCAAAAGTCTTCCAAGCAGGAGAATCAGCAGGATGTCTCATCATGCCATCTTTAGTGCGCTCTTCATCATGCCATCTCATAGAAGATGTTTTTGATGACATGAATAGTCTTTGAAGCCTTGGTATTAAGGAAAATGACGTAATATTTTGGCTACAATCTTTGATTGTTTCTTAGATGATTCCACCTCATTTTCACCATTTGTTTCAACTTGTATCCATCTTGAAGCACCACAAGTACTGCATGATTCATCATTAGCCTTTGTCTTCCAATACAGTTGACAATCATTAGGACAAGCATGAATATTCTTGTAATCAAGTCCTAAGTCCTTAATAATCTTTTTGATCTCATATAGAGAATTTGGCAATGTTTCACCATCAGGCAACACTTCTTTCAACAATTCTAACATCATAGTGAATGAACTATCACTCCATCCATTGAGACATTTGATCTGATAGAACCTAACAAGAAATGATAGCTTGGTAAATCTTTTACATCCTGGGTATAATTCTTGCTCAGCATCTTTGATCAATTTATAAAACTTTTCAACTTCAGCATCTATTCTTTGTGGAGAATTTGATACTCCAAATGTAGACGAACTCAGATTTGCAAGACAAAAGTGTCATTCAGCATTTCATGCATTTCAGTATCAGGATTTGAATTACCGGAGTCATTGAATGCAACATTTTCTGAAGCATCATGTGAACCTTCCCCATGAAAAATCCAATGAGTGTAGTTGTCATTGAAACCATGACAAATTATATGCTCGAAGACCTCTTGCCTGATCATCCTAAAGCAATTATTACAATTCACGCAAGGACACATGATCTTCCCATCACTAGAGTTTTTTGAAATGCAAAATCTAAAATTGAAATGCTCCATCCACGTATCTCTTGCTCACCCTACAACATTGAATCAAATATATAAGTCAATAGTTACGTATTTTTTCCATCACAGAAAAGAATAAGCAAAATACCTTATTATGTATATATACCTTGGTTCTTGAATCCAACTCTTATCTAACATTTTTCCAACAAATTTGACTATCAAAGAGTGTGAAGAAATAAATTTGATCACTACGAAAAAGGTAACGAAAAAGTTAGTGTAGTGATGGTTAAGTATATAATATACATTAGAAATTATCAACAAAAAAACGTATGAATCTAGGAGATTCTTTAACAAGTTTTGGTTTAACTACATACCTTGCTGAGGACAGAATGATAAATGTGATTGTAAATTGTACGAAAACAAATCAATCACTAGGCACAGATGTGATTAGGGTGAGCAAGTACTGCATAAACGAAAACAAATGAAAATGTGACTACGTTAAGCAAGTTCATAAGTTAGACAAATTTTATTCTCTACACCATGCTTAAAGGAGAAGAAAATAAAAGAAACTATTTAAAGAGAACATGAAAGTATTTTTTGTCATAAAGTGTGCAATGTTTAATTGCTCTCATAACGTGTCATGAGCCTATTGAGCATCCACCTGAAAACTACGTAAATGACTTTTTTAAAAATGAAAGTTAATGGTTTCATTTTTCTTCTTTTACATGTAATCCTAAAGACAGTATATCCATGATGCATTGACAGTATGAAATATGTAAAACATGTAGCCCCCTATCTGCTTTTGTGTGATAGAACCTTAGCCTGCTATTAAGTGTGAAAGATTTATTCCATTTAGAATTTGTGTACCTAGTTTATTTGTCAAAGTTATTAAGTTGTCAGGGGAGGATGAACGTGCTATTTAATAACTCGTATGCATTATTTTGACAGCAACCGCATGATGTTAAGAGGGAGTGTCCCTAGTATCATGGTCAGCTAATATGTACTGTGTGATGGTGAATGCCTTCATAGCTTGTGCATTAAAATGGTGATATAAGTTGATTTCAAAGCCCATCAAGTTGTCAAGCATCCTTTTCTTGAGGAGCACGATGGACACTAAAGCTTTTGATGTACACTTTGGAGATTTGCAAGTTTTCTAAAGTTGTAGGTGCATGATAGCTGCATGAAAACACCATGCTACAAATTGCACACTTATAGTACATTGTTGGCACTAAGAAAAAGGAAACTGTTACGGAACACCGTTAGAAGAGCAAATGTGAGAATGAGTGTTAGGCTGCACATATGCTTGATTTATGTTTTGGTTTGGTGACATACCATCAGGCAATATGCAACCAAGTTTTACCTTGTAACTGCATTAATTGTTATATTGTTAATCTACTTCATGCCTATTTTCTGTTTCAACTTTCATAATGTGTATTGCATATATTCTTAGGTGATGTATCAAGGTGCTGTTCAGATAACCTTGTCTTTGAGGATGATTTAGAGAAGGGATGTAATGCCTCCATTTATGATATTAAACAATGATGAAGGGTTTTGTAATTTTCTAGACAAGAAAAATAAGTATATATGCAGTAATTTTCTAGTGATTGTCTAGCTATAACCTGGAGATAGTAGGAATGACCAGTTATACACTTGGTTTCACAAGTAGGTATAAGTATATATGCAGCATCAAAGAGTTCCAAACAGTATAATGAAAATAAAAAGGAGAAAGGCAAGGCTAACCTCCTTCAATGAATGAAGCAAGGGGTACTGCTTCTTTTACTAGTTATCAATCTGATCCAAGATAAATGGTACATACTTAGACAAATTCCCAACAACGATATTCTTAAGGGCATAAGATGCAGCAGATTTTATCTCTTCAAAAAGAGATTGGAATGTGATGGAAATCGACGCCGAACTAGTACTTCTCATATTGCATTTATATCCTTTAGTTTATTTTTTTATCCATGGGAAAGTATACGCACAATTGTACGGCTTTATCGGCCAATGCGTCACTCCCGTAGATTATGTGGGTTTCTATGTAATTTGCCCATGGGACCAGCAAGGGGGCCCTCAGCCCTTTCCCATTGGTCCACCTAGACCATGTGGGGCTGGTCAACCAGCCTAGGTGGCCTTCTAGATGAGTGGACTAGTCATATGCCACATGGGTAGACAAAGGGTTAAGAATGTCAACATTCTACACCCATCCCACCTACCCCCATTCAACCTTCCATTCAAAACCTACCCATAGTCAATAGGCCGCCCCCCCCCCCCTTCATTTTTAAAATTTTTTTTTTGTGTTTGTGGCATGTAATCCCAACCCTTCAATCCCCATCCCTAGATCTAAGGGTGGACAATTGATTTGGTTGGAATCATATAAAAGATTGTATTTTTATGTGAAAATCAATGAAAATCAGAATTTTGTTGAATGAGCAAGAGCTAGCTGCGCCCCCAGCCCTCTCTCCTCTGGTTCTCCCCTTCCCAAGCCTCCATTCTAGAGTGGTATCTCCTTTCTCCACCCTCCGGTGATCATCGGTGCCGCCGCCGCCGCCGTTCGTGCCGCCATCGAGCCGCCGCTGCAGTTCTGTCCGGGCAGTGCCACAGCAACTTCCACGAAATTCCCACCTCAGCCATGAGCTTAGATCGAGCTGGCAATTTTACTGGGTGTTCCAGAGGTGTCAAGAACATCCTCTAAATTTTGGTTTGTCATTCGGATCCCGTTTAGTATTTTTAGATTTTCGTCCACTCTTCCACTTCTGTTCTGTCTGCTGTCTATTTCCATTTTCACCCGCCCTGAGTTTTAGGTCTTAGGCCCACTTTTTGATTTTTGTTCATCCCACAAATTTTACTGGCGTTTTCTTCCATCCACCCCTTCATCCACAATTTTTCTTAATTTTTGGTTCGTCCATCTCATATTTTATAAAAATCGTTCTCAGTCCCCTCTACAATTCTGTCCACCGGTTCCCAGATCCGACCACCAGTTACTCCAAAAATCATATCAAATCACGCCCACCTCCAACTCCAATTCCCAAAATTGTCCCAGTTCCTTGGTTTGATTATCTACAACTTTGAAGAAGCGCTCAAAGTCCAAATCCCACCGCAAGTAGGCGGTCAACAGCCTTTTACAGGGATCTGATATGCTGATCTGAGATTTCTAGAGTAGTGGAGTAGAAGATTAAAAAATATCTAAGGCCCTGTTCCGCATAGGTTCAGAGGAATCCACTGGCTCTATGTTTGAGGATTTTGAGTCCTCTTTCCAACGGCACTGGTTTCGTCGCATTCCGGCGACGGGGCTGATCACAGCGGCCATTTTCGTCCGAGCGCACGCTACAAAATAGCAGCAACCAGCCCGTGGGCAGCAATTCCGACGGGTACCGAACGGAGCCGCCCGGCCTCCGATCGCCGTTCCAGCGTGCCGTCAGCCCGGGGATCGCTTCTACCAATGTCCCCACCACAGCGGTGACACCGGGTCCCACACGGCCCCTCCGGACAGCGCGTGGGCCCCACGGTCGTGATTACGCGTGTAGCCGAATCAACACACGAAGCTGCCCGTCATCCCGAATTCGGTCCTCCCGGGCCCATTTGTGTCGCCCTTTACCTCCCTGCGTGGAGTGGGCATATTCCCATTGCTGTAATTATTGTGTGTTAAGTTCCCCGGGAGTACGAGTTTCGGCCGGGTCCGTCGTCCCCACGCCAAGCGCGTGGAGGTATCGTTCTCGCTCCCTACACTCGGCATTTGCTTATTTTCATATATACTTGTTTATGCCGCTGCTAGAGAGCATGATAGGGTAACTAGCTCGCTTTCTATTTGTATCACCGTTGCTGCGAGAGTGAGCATTACCGTCCCGTGACCCGATCCGGGCACGAAAGAGAGAGCCGACCACCCTAGCTCTTGCCGGTTTCTCAATCGCGCACGTCTGACGCTTCCCTCGTTAAGGGACGATCGCGAGCTTGTCGTGTCCGTGTCTCGTCCCGCATCAATTTGGTATCAGAGCGAGTTGAGTTTAGGGTGTCAAAAAAAAAGAGTGTCATTTACGTCTAGTCATTAGTCGGTCTAAGTCGTGTTTAGGGTCATCATTGTTTTAAAACAAACAAAAAAAGTGTCTTTTCGCATTTGCATCCCTTTACTCGGTATATCAAAAGGTGTTGTCCGAACGTTAGGCTACCCCTATCGGGAAGACCGCACACTTGCGCGAGTGATCTTCGGATCGATTAACTCCGCCACGTGCCGAGTTTTGGTTACGTTTAGGTGCATCATCTTGTAGTGTGCATTTGCATTAGTCGGTGTCTCCTACTCCGTGTCTTGCATGCCCACTCGTCGAGGTACTCAATACTCACCCCCACCACCACCAATGGCGGAATCCCGAGTCTATAGTTCCGATGAGGTGGCCACTATGTTCCGAACTCTTATGGGAAAAATGGATGGGTTGAGTGATCGCTTTGAAGTGCTAAGCACCCGAGTGGATATGATGGAAGGGTTGAGTACCCAAGTGAATGATCTAGGCACCCGCCTAGAAGAGAGGGTGAAGGCCGTAGAGGATAGGGCCACCGGGTCAAGCCAATCCGTTCAGGGATTAGTCGGGAGAGTCACCGCACTAGAGAAAGGACCAGCCAAGACACACCCGATTGTCCCAGTCCAGGCACCCGCCCCACCTACACAAGGTCAACCGGAGCCAGTTCATCAACCCGCGACTCCAAAGGTTCAAGGGGTAGCTACTAGGAGGCACGAAGTCCCCGAGGTGCATGACTACGAGTCCGATAATGAGCATCGGGGACATGGTCGTGATCATCGCCATACACGGCGTACCCATGACCAAGATATGGATGAACGGGCCATTCGGACCGTTCGGGCCGACCCTCCCACCTTTGACGGGTCCTTAGACCCGAAGGTCTACCTTGATTGGGAGGCTGGTATGGATCGATATTTTGAGTGGTTCGAGATGTCGGACCAACGAAAAGTCAAGTATGCCAGGATGAAACTTTAGGCCAAGCCCAAACCTATTGGAGAAACATGGAGAACCTATTGTTTCATCGTCAAGAACCCCCGATCGATACATGGACCGATATGAGGGAGAAACTTAGGAAGAAGTACCTCCCTACCTCCTACCGCCAGCGTCTTATAGAGAGGTGGCAAAGTCTCACCCAAGGAGACCGGTCCGTCTCGGATTACATCGTCGAATTTGATGAGTACTACTTGCGATGCGATGCCACGGAGGAGGATTCCCTTACCGTCTCTCGGTTTTGGCGTGGTCTACGCCCGCACCTACGGTATGAGCTTCTCCGCCACAAGGTGGACAAGTTGGAGGATGCATATCAAGTTGCTCTCGAGATGGAGCAATTCGAGGGTGAGTTCGAGTCTATTCCTCGGTGGAGCCCCGCTCCTTCCCGTAGTGATTCCCGTGGCTCCTTAGGTTCATACCCGAGGGGACCCATGGCTCGTCCTCAGGAGCCCACCCGTCAGGAGCACTTCGCTCCTAGACCTCGACCTCCCCCACCACGGGATCTACCTCCACCCCATCCACTGGCACCCGTTGCCCGTCCCCCGGCACACATGGCCCGCCCCCTGGCCCCGACACTTCCCCCGCTATTGCCCACGGCGCCTACACCTCCACCCTTATTACCTACGCCCCCTACCCGTCGGGAGGATAAGGGTAAGGCCCCTCTTATCGGGGAGAGTAGTCGATCACGAGTGCAGTGTTTCCACTGTCACGGATTTGGCCACATTGCCAGTGAGTGTCCTGCTCGCGCCACCCTAGCCTTAGGTATTGGAGGGTCCGCACCTCCCGAGCTTGAGTATGTCAATTACGTGGCCGATGAGGCACTAGCCGATGAGTACTATGCCTTGGGGGAAGAACTTGGTGACCCTTCTGCCGCTCAGGATACCGCCACCTAGTGGGCTTGATGCTACCACCTTCTTCTAGAGTCGTGCATGAGTCGGTGTGTTTTCCTTGTGTGATTTGTTTTGTGTGGTGTGTTTTGAGTCGATTGTTTGTGTGATTTGCATACGTGTGTTAGTGCATGGTGAGTCTGCATGTGTCTTGTGCAAGCTCGTTGTCGTTCTCTTATGAGTAAGAGGTGATTGGACTCACTTGATGAGTATGGGATCGGTTCTACTTCTATATCCGGATCAGTCGCCTATAGGGACTCAGCGGTGATTCCTAGTGAGTCTTCGAGCTGCTTCCTTCCTTTTTGAGAGTGCCCCTTCAGAGTGACCACCTTTATCCCATAGCAGTTCGCATATCGAGTATATATGGAATGAGCAGGTGCCGATTATTTGGAGTGGAGCGTACCCGCGTTACTTGGCACGGTGACAGATCCGCCGGAGTACTCGAGCATTCCTACCCCTACTCGACGGGGTCGAGTTCCTCCCACCCGGGGAGAGTGATGGAAATCGACGCCGAACTAGTACTTCTCATATTGCATTTATATCCTTTAGTTTATTTTTTTATCCATGGGAAAGTATACGCACAATTGTACGGCTTTATCGGCCAATGCGTCACTCCCGTAGATTATGTGGGTTTCTATGTAATTTGCCCATGGGACCAGCAAGGGGGCCCTCAGCCCTTTCCCATTGGTCCACCTAGACCATGTGGGGCTGGTCAACCATCCTAGGTGGCCTTCTAGATGAGTGGACTAGTCATATGCCACATTGGTAGATAAAGGGTTAAGAATGTCAACATTCTACACCCATCCCACCTACCCCCATTCAACCTTCCATTCAAAACCTACCCATAGTCAATAGGCCGCCCCCCCCCTTCACTTTTTAATATTTTTTTTTGTGTTTGTGGCATGTAATCCCAACCCTTCAATCCCCATCCCTAGATCTAAGGGTGGACAATTGATTTGGTTGGAATCATATACAAGATTGTATTTTTATGTGAAAATCAATGAAAATCAGAATTTTGTTGAATGAGCAAGAGCTAGCTGCGCCCCCAGCCCTCTCTCCTCTGGTTCTCCCCTTCCCAAGCCTCCATTCTAGAGTGGTATCTCCTTTCTCCACCCTCCGGTGATCATCGGTGCCGCCGCCGCCGCCGTTCGTGCCGCCATCGAGCCGCCGCTGCAGTTCTGTCCGCGCAGTACCACAGCAACTTCCACGAAATTCCCACCTCAGCCATGAGCTCAGATCGAGCTGGGAATTTTACTGGGTGTTCCAGAGGTGTCAAGAACATCCCCTAAATTTTGGTTTGTCATTCGGATCCCGTTTAGTATTTTTAGATTTTCGTCCACTCTTACACTTCTGTTCTGTCTGCTGTCTGTTTCCATTTTCACCCGCCCTGCGTTTTAGGTCTTAGGCCCACTTTTTGATTTTTTTCATCCCACAAATATTACTGGCGTTTCCTTCCATCCACCCCTTCATCCACAATTTTTCTTAATTTTTGGTTTGTCCATCTCATATTTTATAAAAATCGTTCTCAGTCCCCTCTACAGTTCTGTCCACCTGTTCCCAGATCTGACCACCAGTTACTCCAAAAATCATATCAAATCACCCCTACCTCCAACTCCAATTCCCAAAATTTTCCCAGTTCCGTGGTTTGATTATCTACAACTTTGAAGAAGAGCTCAAAGTCCAAATCCCACCGTAAGTAGGCGGTCAACGGCCTTTTATAGGGATCTGATATGCTGATCTGAGATTTCTGGAGCAGTGGAGCAGAAGATTAAAAAATATCTAAGGCCCTGGTCCGCATAGGTTCAGAGGAATCCACTGGCCCTACGTTTGAGGATTTTGAGTCCTCTTTCCAACGGCACTGGTTTCGTCGCATTCCGGCGACGGGACTGATCACAGCGGCCATTTTCGTCCGAGCGCGCGCTACAAAATAGCAGCAACCAGCCCGTGGGCAGCAATTCCGACGGGTACCGAACGGAGCCGCCCGGCCTCCGATCGCCGTTCCAGCGTGCCGCCAGCCCGGGGATCGCTTCTACCAATGTCCCCACCACAGCGGTGACACTGGGTCCCACACGGCCCCTCCGGACAGCGCGTGGGCCCCACGGTCGTGATTACGCGTGTAGCCGAATCAACACACGAAGCTGCCCGTCATCCCGAATTCGGTCCTCCCGGGCCCATTTGTGTCGCCCTTTACCTCCCTGCGTGGAGTGGGCATATTCCCATTGCTGTAATTATTATGTGTTAAGTTCCCCGGGAGTACGAGTTTCGGCCGGGTCCGTCGTCCCCACGCCAAGCGCGTGGAGGTATCGTTCTCGCTCCCTACACTCGGCATTTGCTTATTTTCATATATACTTATTTATGCCGCTGCTAGAGAGCATGATAGGGTAACTAGCTCGCTTTCTATTTGTATCACCGTTGCTGCGAGAGTGAGCATTACCGTCCCGTGACCCGATCCGGGCACGAAAGAGAGAGCCGACCACCCTAGCTCTTGCCGGTTTCTCAATCGCGCACGTCTGACGCTTCCCTCGTTAAGGGACGATCGCGAGCTTGTCGTGTCCGTGTCTCGTCCCGCATCAGAATGACTCAATGACAATGTTCTCTATATGGGCATGTGCACTAAGATCTTTCCTCCTTCCAATTTCTCCGAGACAAAGCAAGGCCAAGTGTTGTTTAGACTGGGGTGGGATAGAAGAAAATTTTCTATTAATCAGCCTTTCAAATAGCTGAGAAATAACTTCGTAGATCTTCAACATGTCAGTCTTCATCACACAAAAAAATGATCAAAAAAATATACAATATTAGAAGAAAATTTCAATTGGGATACTATAGTAGCAACAATGATGAATGATTTCTATTGAATGGGATAAGGCATGCAAACCTAAGAACGACATTTCCCTAAGAACGACATTTCATCAAAGCTTGTTGTGCAATGCTGTCAAGTGTGAAACTTGAGACCTAGCTGCTGAAAAAAGAGGGAGATTATTTTAAAGTTTAAACTAGAATACGAAAGATAACATGAGAATGAAACAGATTAAGATTTTTTAAGAAATGAATGAGGGACCTATAAGATGTTCCATGACTGGAAAGGGCAAAGAAATATTCCAACAGCAAAATAAAGCTTACTCTCGAGAAAGATAAAAGAATGAAGTAAACTAAAATCGTGGCATGAAACCTTACAGAGTTGCTACTACTATCATATTTTAGGATGCTTTTGAGCATTTCCACTGTGGATGCACATTTTTGATCACCCGCTGCAAGACATAATACAACAACACACTGGGCTACTGAAAACAGAGCTTGCTTGGCAAGCCCTTCGGACTGTGGTGATGGTTTGGCACTTGAAAGAAGAGCATCTAGTAAAGAATCAAAGCTTGTATTTGCTGAATGAACTAATGAAGCAAAAAATATTTGCAGAGCCTGTGAAACAACAAAGAGATAGGTTAGAAACATAGTCGACCTCTTGCTGCACTGACACACTTAAAAATGAAAAGGTCATACTTGAAGAGCTTGACCATGCAATAAGGATCTTCTAATTAATGCAAGTGCTTGAGGAAGAACTTTAGATTTAACAGTGAAACCAATATTTTTGTTTGACTTTCTATCAGTCATAAAGTGCAGCAGAGTTCCAAGGCAAGAGCCGCCATGTGTAAGTCTGAATCATTGTAGGATTAAAGAAATAATAAGGTCACCACATAAAATAAAGATCAGAAAGGCTACTGTCGGTTGAGAAGTGAAACCATATCAGAGCAGAAAACTCAGCAACTATAATTTCATAAGTAGATGAATCAATTTGGTTGCCATAAGCAACAACTAAAGAATTCATTGTCTCCAGTGTAACCTGCCTTAACACACGGGTAGCCTATTTTGGGAAGATATAAAATGTAACAGAAGATTTTGAGTCAATCATTCAATAGATACAAGAGATACCACAAATCTGACATATATAGATTCAAAATACCTTGCGCAGAAAAGTTGTCAACTCTGCAACAACCTGATGCAAGACAATAGAAAGGTCTATTCGAAGGGGTGAACTAGATATAACAGCAAAAGCCTGAACCAAGAACATCAATGTAATTAGTGGAGGAAGGCAAAATATAGCAGTAGTCAAGAGGCAATGATAAAGCAACTAGATTCCTCTTCATGCAACAAATCAACACGGCTAAACAGTCAAAGTATCACAAACACTACTGTGGCACTTTAAAGAGTACTCAAACTAGAAGGAAAGTCATCATTACTTCTAAGGAAAAGGAGAATGCAGGAATGGCTAAAAATTCAACATACAAGGGCCAATCAGTTTTAAAAAATCAAGGAGCACCCTGATAACACTTCAAAAGTTTTGATTCAACTTTATCTTTTTACACAATTTTCAAAATAGTTATCAGTCCTGGTAATATTTCAGAAGTTGATTCAACAATATTTTTACTCAATTTCTATAGATCCACACTTAATGATAACCAATTAAACAAAAAGGCTAATGAACCGTGATATAGTGCAAGAGCAAATTTACTGCCCAAAATAGCACATAACCTGATAACCGCACAAAAACAGTAAAAACCAACTGTTATAAAATAAGTAGGATTTAATATGATTGGGAAAAATCATTCACAGTTTGAACTACACTAATGTCTTGTCCCTTGATGCAAGTTACTAAGCTACCCGTACATAACTCCAAATTAGAAAGGTCACTTAAAAAAAAACTCTAACCAGAAGGAAAGAAAAAATAATACAATTAACACCAGACATGTGGCTCAAACAGTTCCCAATTTAACAAAAATGAACATTGTAGATTTCGTCCTATTCTTCCCACTCCTCCCTCTCTGTCCACCAACTTTCAACATGTGGTAGTCACTTCACTTAAATCTCCCCCCATCGCTGATAATGGTATGCCCCTCCATTCTTTGGGAACCATAACCACTCTATTCTAGCCCTCGTGTCCAACATTACATTTTAGGATCAAAAAGTTAAAAACACACAAGTCAGCAAGATATATGTATTGGCCTTTACAAAAAAAATTTGTTTAACCTAATAGAAAAATTAGCACAGTTCCTTCATTGACCTATGAAGCAGGGGACCTTGGTGGGGCTGCTATCGGAGGCGGGGAAGGAGCACCTGCTACCAGTGGCAGGGAGAATGTAGCTACTACCGGAGGCGAGGAGGCAGGCGACTACTACAAGCGGGCGGGGCTGCCGGCGGCTGCTACCGGCGGGCGGCGTTGCAGGCTGTTGGTACCGGCTGGCAGGGAAGCAGGCGGCTACAGGCAGCTACTACTGGTGGGCGGTAAAGTAGGCAGCTGCGCTATTGGATGCGGGGAAGCAGGGGCTGCTACTGGTAGGCGGGGAAGCAGGTGGCTGCTACCGGAGGGGGGGAAGTAGGTGACTGCTATCGGAGGCGGCCGGGGAAGGAGGGGCTGCTACCATCGAGCGGGGAAGCAGGTGGCTGCTACCAGAGGCAGGGAAGGAGTGGCTGCTACCGGTGGGCTAGGAAGTGGCAGAGTCGATGCCAGGCAGCGGTGACTCAGATGTCGGTGGCGACGATTGTGACGGTGGCTGTGTTGGGAAGGACCTTTCCACGGTGGGAAAGAGGGGAAGGCGAGAGAGTAAGATAGAGAGAGAGTTAGTTGGGGAGGTGACGAGGCGGGGGAAAGAAATTCTATTAGGAGGGAGATGAGAGGGAGAGGTGGAGTGGTGGAGGCCGGAGAAGGTGGAATATTTATCGAGGGAGTCCGCGACCGCGCGAGAAGGAAGGAGGCCAGAGGTTACGATCGCGCGGGAGCTCCAATGTGGCGCGTGTAGGTGAAATATTTAGGGGCATTTTTATTGGATTAATATTTTTGTATAGTTATTTTGAGGTAATTTTAAAATGCCTCTACATATTTAAAGACAATAATAAAAATAAAATATCTCTATTTATGATAATTTAGAGACACTTTTAAGAAATGTCTCTAAATGAACTGCCCCTATATCTATACTTTTTTGTAGTGAAAGGGGAATATGGGGAGAGGGGGGTGGTCCACCAAGGCTGAAGTGGGGTTTGGAGGGGAGCTGAGCCACCAAAGGGGGAGGGAAATTCAAATATTCCTTGGGGATGTGAAGGGGTGCTTGGGGTAGTGGAATGGGTGCTTGGGGAAGAGGAAAGGTTGCCTTAGAAGGTGAAAGGGTGCTTGGGGCTTGGTGAGAGTAATGGTGGGATTGAAGGAGCCTTGGGTAGATGAAAGGTTGGGGCTGATGTGGAGGATGAGGTGGCAAGGGGAGAGGAGAGAGAAGGCTGTGAATTGGAGAGAGACAGGGGGTTGCCCCCAAGAGAGAGAAGGAGAGGAGAGAGAGGGTATCTCACCCTAGAAGAAGAAATCACACAAATTCTTTTGTGGAAACTCAAACTCAATTTTTCATTAGTTCTCCATGGAGGGGTTGGGGTCATATTTATAGGGACCCAAACTTTTACATGGCAGGACTACCCCTGACTTTACATATAATGACCAAGTTGTCCAAAAAGCAAACCAAGGGGTAGATGATGACTCAAACATAGGGAAATGACTTAAGGACCTAGGAAGATGACTCAAATAAAGGGGAAGTTACATCAAAATGACTCAAACAAAAGAGAGAAATACATCAAAATGATCCATAAAGATAATCTAGGTGTCGTGGGGGACCCGCTTGACATGGAGCTCCATCCTACCCCTCTCCATGAGTAAGTGAGGTCCCGAGCCAGTGGGAAGTATGGGTGATGTCCACATCATTCCCCAGGCTCGTATTCACTGTTGACTTGGCTAGCGACCAATTGGGACTCAGTGTGGATCCTGACTCGTTCGGCCCCCAGTCGTTGAGCCATCCTGGCTCCCGAGATAACGGCTTCATACTCGGAGGCGTTGTTGGATGCCTGGAAGTTTAACTTCAGGGCGTACCACAGCTCCGCTCCTTCGGGGGACTTGAGGAGAATACCGACGCCGCTTCCTGTTGAATTGGAGGACCCGTCAATGAACAGATCCCAGGTAGGCCCGGACGCTGGTGGAAGTGCTTGTTCAATCGGGACCGTGCTTTCAGTGATGAAGTCCACGAGAGCCTATCCTTTAATAGCCGAGCAGGGGTGATACGAAATATCGTAGGCCCCGAGCATTATGGCCCATTTGATGAGGTGTCCCGAGGCTTCAGGGGGAAATAAAATCTTCTTCAGGGGTTCGTTGGCCAATACGACGATGGAGTGCCCTTGGAAATAGGGTCGGAGACACTTGGCTGAGGTAACCAACGCTAGCACGAGTTTCTCGGTTGTGGGGTACCTTCTTTTGGCCTCATTAAGCACCTTGCAGGCATAGTAAACTGGTCTCTTGACTCATGTGTCGTTCCTGACCAGGACCGAGCTTACAGTAGAAGGGGTTGCCGAGAGGTAGAGGTGTAGAGCTTTGCCTTGGACTGGTTTGGACAACACCGGGGGTGAGGCCAAGAATTGCTTGAGTTCAGCAAACGCCTTCTGACATTCCTCATCCCAGGCGAACGTAGCTGATGCCATTTTGGGTCCCCTCAATAGTTTGAAGAAGGGTAAGCATCATTCGGCGCCCGAGACAGGAAACGGTTGAGTGCAGTAATGCGCCCCGTTCGGCGTTTGACGTCCTTGATGCAGGTAGGTGGCCTCATGTCCAGGATGGCCTGGACCTTGTCGGGGTTGGCCTCAATTTCGCGCTGAGTAACCAGGAAGCCTAGGAACTTCCCGGATCTAACTCCAAAGGCGCACTTGGCGGGGTTGAGCTTCATGTTGCACTTCAGGAGGGTATTGAAGGCCTTGGCTAAGTCGGCGAGGTGGTCTTTAGCCTTTAGTGTTTTGAAGAGCATATCATTAATATAGGCCTCGATGTTTCGACCAAGCTGTCCTTCAAAAATGTGGTTGATAAGTCTCTGATACGTTGCTCCTGTGTTCTTTAACCCGAACGGCATCCAAGTGTAGCAGTGTACGCCAAAGTCGGTGATGAAGGTGGTCTTCTTGATGTCCTCTAGGTCCATCCTGATCTTATGGTAGCCGGAGTAGGCGTCAAGGAAGCTGAGCAGCTCATTGCCAGAGGTTGAATCGACCAGTTGATCGATGCTCGACAGTGGGTAGCAATCCTTCGGGGTAGCCTAGTTGAGGTCGGTGAAATCCACCCACATCCGCCATTTCCCAGAAGCTTTTGGTACCAAGACGAGGTTGGAAAGCAATGTAGGGTACAGAACCGGACGAAAGAGGCCAATCTTCTACCCCTGGATGACTTTCTTTTTGATGACCGCTTGCTTCTCTGGGGCGTGCTTTCTTCTGGACTGTTGTACTGGCTTTATTGTCGAGTCGAGATTGAGCGTGTGCATCACCACGTCTCCCGGGATCCTGGGAAGGTGCTCATCAGACCATACAAAGACTCGGATGTACTGTGCAAGGAAATATTTATATTTTTCTTGTTCCTCAAGTAGGAGCTCGGCTCCAATCTTTACTCCTAGGGTCAGGTCACCGTTAAGGAAGACCGTTAGCAACTCACCGCCAGGCTCAGATGTTGCAGGTCCCTCCTCGGCTCCCTTTACCCCTTTATTCTTCCCTTCCGACCTAGTGGCGTCAACCGAGACTATATAGCACCGTCTATCCAATGCCTGGTTACCACGAACTTCCCCCACGCCATACATGGTTGGGAACTTCAGCTTTTGGTGAAAGGTAGAGGGCACCGCTCTCATTCGGCTGAGAATACCTCGGCCGAAGATGGCATTGTATGCCGTCATCCCCTTAATCACGATGAAGTCTACTGCCCCTGGATGACTTACTCTTTGATGACCGCTTGCTTCTCTGGGGCATGCTTTCTTCTGCGTTGTTGTACTGGCTTTGCTATCGGGTTGAGGTTGAGCTTGTGCATCACCATGTCTCCCAGGATCCCAGGAAGGTGCTCATCAGACCATGCAAAGACTCGGATGTACTGCGCAAGGAAATCTTTATATTTTTCTTATTCTTCAAGTGGGAGCTCGGCTCCAATCTTTAGTCCTATGGTCGGGTCACCGTTAAGGAAGACCGTTAGCAACTTGCTGCCTGGCTCAGATGTTGTGGGTCCATCCTCGGCTCCCTTTACCCCTTTATTCTTCCCTTCTGGCCTAGTGGCATCAACCGAGACTATATAGCACCATCTAGCCAATGCCTGGTTACCTCGAACTTCCCCCACTCCATACTTGGTTGGGAACTTCATCTTTTGGTGAAAGGTAGAGGGCACCGCTCTCATTCGACTGAGAATTCCTCGGCCGAAGATGGCATTCTGTGCCATCATTCCCTTAATCACGATGAAGTCTACCATAACCATAACGATTTTGGGTGGGGTGCCAACAGTAACCGACAGGCTCAATGCTGCCTCGGGATAAGTAGCATGGCCGTTGAACGCACTGAGGGGGGTTCGGATCAGGCGGAGTTTAGATGGATTCTCTCCCATTTTGAGGAAACAACATAGGACAATACATCAGGGGCACTACCATTGTCAACTAAGATTCTCTCTACGTTACAATGGTTTATTATAGCCGATATAACGAGAGCGTCGTCGTGCGGGGTGGTTAGCCCTTCTAGGTCCTGGTCAGAGAATACCAGGGCCTGCGGTTCGCTAGCCTGCGGGGCCGATGGTTCCTCAGCTGAGGCTCGGCTCGGCCACTTGGCGTGATGCTTTCTTCCTCGACTGCTATCTCCGCCTAATGCCGTCCCACCTGCGATGACGTTGATGTGGACTCCGCGGGGGGCATTATCAATCTCTTCAGCGGCGCCTCGATCTTCCTTTTGCCCGGACACGTACCGAGATAGGTGTCCCTAGCGGATGAGGCACTCGATCTCATCTTGAAGTTGATGATAATCGCTGGTGTGATGCCCGTGGTCGCTGTGGAACTGGCAATGCTTGCGACGATTGTGATGCTTGGTCCTCATGGGCTCGGGTTGGTTGAGGAGACCCGAGCCTTTGATGTCTTCGTAGATTTCGTAGACGGGGGCGGTAAGTGGGGTATACCGCTCGTACTTTCGGGGCGGCTCTTTTTGATCTCCGTCCTGGTTCTGCCTCTTTCCTTGTCCCGTCCCTTGCTCAGACGCTCTCTTCTTGTCCCCTTCTCGACCCGAGCTGGTTGTGCCTCGGCAGGCACTGAGTACTTCTTCGCACTCGGCATGGCGCAGAGCCATGTTCACTAGCTCGGAGAGGGAGGTAGGGAGATGAAGCACTAGCTCGCGCCGTAGGTTCTCGTCGCGGGTACCCCCGGTCAAGGCGGTGATGACGGAGGCCACATCCAGGCAGGGGATGCGTAGGGCTTCCGATTTGAATCGGTTGATATAAGCCCGTAACTTCTCCCCCCGTTCCTGTTTGAGGGCCAGAAATCTCGCCACTAACCAGGGCGGACCGCTGTCGGTGAAGCTTTCTTTGAATACTCGCCTGAATTGCTTGAAGTTGTGGACACTGCCGGGGGTGAGGGCTCTGCACCAATCCTAAGTGCCCTGAACTATAGTGTTCACAAACGCTCGGCACTTGATCACATCGGATGCCCCATGTAAGGTCATCAGGGCGTCGAAGCTGTCGTAATGGTCGGCCGGGTCTCCCTGGCCGTGGTCCGACTTGAAGGTCGGAAGTGAGATTCTGGGAGATATCTTTACCTTCAGGATGTTATCGGAGAACGAGGATTTCTCCTCGTCCTCCATAGGAGAGGTCTTCTACAAGGCGCGGAGAGTGTGCTCTTGCTCTGGGAAACGCCTCTCGAAGTCTCGCAGCCAGAGAGAGAGTTCCGGTTGTCGTTGTCCCGAGGGGCTGGGGAGGCGCACTTGCATGCTACCCCGACGTTCCTCAGGGGCCTTGGCGTCCGAGAACGGTCTGTGTGCTCTGGTCTTCTCCCTCCTTGAGGTTGAGGAGGCTTCTTGCTCTGGGGGATGGGCGTGTGATGGTCCTCCCGACGGGTTACAAATGAGCCGTTGCCCCCGGAGGATGAAACGGCCTCCAGCAGTTTGCTGGGAGGCATCTTCACGTGGGGGGCTTTTTCTGGGGAGCTGTGACTTCTCCCCCCTAGCTTCCTGGGCCCTCATGAGATCCACGAGGACATCCAATTTTGCGTTGAGGGTTTGGAGGGCGTCGGTGCTCCCGCCGGGAAGTTGTTTCCCTGCCACTGATGGAGGTAGCTTGTTGTCTTGGTTGTCGAATGGGGAATGCTCCGTGGGGACCTCCATTACCAGAGCCTTTCCTATATCGCTGACAGTCCTCCTGCCAGAACTTCTTCGCACCATGATAGCTCTTTGTGCTTTTCCCACAGATGGCGCCAGATGAAGAGGGGCGATCTCACGCTGCTCCTGAGCGGGGAGGAAGATGACCACGTACCCTTGAAGTATAAACTACAAGAAGGGAAACCAGTCAGAGGTGCCCAGCGATAAATCCCTGGGGAAGACCTTCCGATGCTTAACTCAGCACAAGTAGTAGAGCACTGGTGCGAAGAGAAGAGTTGGGAGGAAAATGGGAGTGCGACATCCCTCTCCACCGAAAGATGAAGTGGTTCCTGCTCAGGGTTGCTGGCTCTTGCCTTCCTTAGGCTTACCTTCTTGTAGTAGGGCATGTCCTATTTAAATAATGGCCTGTTGTGCGAATTGATCCCTGAGAGCGGAGGAGTTCCAGAGGGGTTACGTCCTTCATGTGGGCTCCTTACGGCACGTGGACTCTTGGTCTCCCTTGTCCCCTTGAGCTTCCTGCCATTAAGGGATTCGCAACGGCCGATTCAATAAGCTTCCATCAGCGAGCCCGAGCGAATGGCACTTGTTTAGGAGTGGTCTCCCGAGTGATAAGTGCTGGGTTCGGACAAGGAATAGGGGGCTCCGAGGGAGCTTTCTTGATCGACTGATGCTCGGACTTCCCAACCCGTAACCTGCCTAGGAAGTACTTGTACCGAGTGAAATTTTGGGCTTCATAATAAGTGGGCTCGGGAGCTGCCACTTTGAGGAGTTGAGCCTTGTTCGGTCTGGTTTAGACCTTGTTTGGCCTCTCCGTACGGGCGGTGTGATTTCCCCTCTCCACATGATATATATGATTGCAAAACCTTGTTCATGATCATTTGCAGCATGGCTACATTACTCCGGCCGGACATGTAAGTCAGGTAAGTACCTCGATCCCTATGTCCCTTAATGCATTACTATATGTGAAGAGGGGCGATCTCACGCTGCTCTTGAGTGGGGAGGAAGATGACCACGTACCCTTGAAGTAAGAACTAAAAGAATGGAAACAAGTCAGAGGTGCCCAGGGATAGATCCCCGGGGGAGACCCTCCGATGCTTAAGTCAGCACAGGTAGTAGTGCATTGGTGCGAAGAGAAGAGTTGGGAGGAAAATGGGAGCGCGAGATCCCTCTCCATCGAAAGGTGAAGTGGTTACTGCTCAGGGTTGCTGGCTCTTGCCTTGCTTAGGCTTACCTTCTCGTAGTAGGGCATGTCATGTTTAAATAATGGCCTATTGTGTGAATTGATCCCTGTAAGCGGAGGAGTTCCAGGGGGGTTACGTCCTTCATGCGGACTCTTTACGGCGCGCGGACTCTTAGTTTCCCCTGTCCCATTGAGCTTCCTGCCATTAAGGGATTCGCAATGGCCGTATCAATTAGCTTCCATCAGCGAGCCCGAGCGAATGACACTTGTTCAGGAGTGGCCTCCTGAGCGGTAAGTGCTGGGTCGGGACAAAGAATAGGGGGCTCCGAGGGAGCTTTTCCGATCGACTGATGCTCGGACTTCCCAACCCGAAGGCTGCCTAGGAAGCACTTGTGCCGAGTGAGTTTTTGGGGTTTACAGTAAGTGGGCCTGGGGGCTGCCACTTTGAGGAGTTGGGCGTCATTCAGTCAGGGTTGGACCTCGTTCGGCCTCTCCATACGAGTGGTGAGATTTCCCCTCTCCACATGTCCCCCTCCTACTCCCGAGCCAAGATTAGGCTCGGACAAGTAGCATTTGGGCTGGACTGTTTGTGGCACTGGTTGGGTAAAGATATCTCTCTGGTAGGGGCCACGTGACGCGGCTCACCTTGAAAATACTCCCGTTATGATGAATAAGAGAAGGCCCCTCCTCGGAAGATCGGACGCTGCGCCGCCTCCCGTCAGGGTTTTCAGGTGTTGTGCGTTTTGCGTCCCTTTATCTCTGGGGTTTTAGGGTTTTGCCTCTCATTGTAGTTATATTTGAGGAGGGGGGGCTCCTACACGGTGAGAGCAATTTCAGAAGAGTGGAGAATCATTGCGGCCACCGGAGCAAGAGGGGCTTCCTGAGGCTACGATTCGTCAGCTCCCTTTCTCATCTGAAGTTCTCGGGCTTGGAGCTTTCCCCTTCTTCTTTTCTCTGCCTCATGGCGGGCCATCATCCTGAGGCCGAGGGGCGACAGAGGGAACGGGCTCCAAGGGTTTTCTTGACGCCTCCGGAGCCGCTCTGCAGTGAGCTAGAGGAGGCTGAGGTGAAGCGGCTGGGGAGTCGATACGGGCTGCCTTGGCGGTTCCAGTTCCTAGCGCCTGAGCCTCATGAGTCTAGCCTGTCCACTCATGTTGGACTCTTTTGCTCCTTTCTCCTGGCCTGGAAATGCGGCTTTCGTTTGCGCCTTCATCCCTTTGTTACCGAGTTGCTTCGGTTCTACCAGCTGGCTCCTGTCCAACTGGTCTCCAACTTTTATACCTTCATTTTCTCCTTTATTTTCCTCTGCGGCCAGTGTGGGGTGAGCGCCTCGCTAGATCTTTTCCATTACTTCTTTGAGTTGAAGGAACATCCTCATGCAAGGAAAGGCTTCTTCTATATTCAGGCAAAGCGGGGGAAGAGTTGCATGTCCCTCTCTGCGAAGGACTCTTCTCATAAAGGGTAGAAGACCCAATATTTCTGGGTGGGCCCATTGACAGTTGGTGTAGTCTGGAATTTCCCGACGGCGCCCAATTTCCACGCGAACATTCCTCCGAAGCAGATCGTGTTTTCTCCGGATGTTGAAGAGGAGGCTGCCATCCTGCAGCAGAATCGCCAAGAGACTGCTGATTTGGTGACTTCTTCCAACATTGAGGGCTACCTCGCTCGAGTGCTGTCACCGACAGGTAAGGAGTTTGGGAACTTGGTCTTCCTTCTTGCGGAGTAAGCACCTTCCTTCTCTTAGTCTGCTTTCTGTGGTTTAGACACGAGGCGAGCAGTTGAGGAGGAGGCACCATCGGCCGAATTGGAGATCATCGATTTGGATGAGGCGCCAGCTCCTGATGATCTTCAAGCTTCAGAGGGCTCATCCCACACCCGGGACAAGGGCAAGCGTGTGGCCCAGGATGACGTTTTCGAGCACCAGGGGGTCAAGCGCAAGGATCCCATGGCCAAGTTGTTGCGGTCTTTAATGCAGGTTCAGTCTGCTGAGAAGAAGCGGGTGAGGAAGGAGGAGGTCGTCCATCCGTTCGGAGGGGACTCCCTGCCGGCTCTCCCCTCTATGGAACAAGAGGGGGCCAATGAATGAGGGATCACTGCTGATGCTGAGGCGCTGAACGTAATGGAGGGGCCGCCAGATGAGGGGGTCCATTTTGAGCCAGTCGAGGCTGGAGGGTCGCAGGGGGAGGCGACTCGATCTCAGCCGACCGAAACTGGGGAGGTACGCGGTGGGGCCGCTCACACCGAGCCAACCGGTGGGGCCCTCGGGATGGGATTACCCGAGGGAGATGCCCCGATCCCGACCACTCCAGTGAGAGCTTCCCCTCCATCTACCAGCACCTTCAGTATTCGGGCTCTTCTGTACCGTGTGTGCCATTCCTTAGCTTCTCGAGAATTGTGGGAAAAAGTCCGGAAGGGTCCCCCCTCTTCGTTGTTTGAGCAGATTATGGAGGGAGGGCTGGTCTTGGCCCAGCTGGGGGCTGAAGTAGTGGACGCGTACGCTCGGGTGGAGTCCGTGTGGGAGACTCTCTCGTGGACCAGCGGTGCGCTTGATCGGAAGGTCGAGCGTCTGACCCTTGATCTTAGGTACCTTCACTGGGAGATGGCTCCACTCCGAGCGTTGGCACAGTCGAGCCTAGCGGAGGCTCGGTATTTGGCGGAGCAGCTGGCCTAGGCTCGTCGCATGGTCGATCGAAAGAGTGAGCTCCTGGAGTCGGAGCACAGAAACTAGGTCAAGCATGACGACCAATGGAGGGCCGAGCGAGGGGGGCTTGAGGATCGAGTTTGGGCGGCCGAGGATTCATGGACCGTGGCTGAGCAAAGGCTATCCGAGGCGGAGGGAAGGCTGTCCGAGTCAGAGCAGCAGATAGCTGAGCTCGAGGGGAAGGCGGAGCAGGCTGGGAAGGAAGCGCTTAAGCAACATAGGTTCCCAGAGGCTTGCCAGGCAGCTCTGCAACAGGCGGCCTTTCCCTACTACGAGTCAGGCTACCAATGGGGACTCCGGAAGGGCTTCTCTCAAGGCTATGATCGGGCCGTCCTGGAGGTAGAGGCCTAGTCGTCTACGCTCATTTTTCCTTCCGGTTAGCGCTATGACTCGGATTGGGGCTTCACTGACTCTTCCCACTACACGTCGAGTGAAGAGGTGAGTTCGGTCCCATCCGAGCGACCGCCAACTCCAGCATCCTCGAGAGGGCACACGGCCGAGACAGTTCCCACACAAGTGGGGTCAGTGTCTGGGCCAGCCGTCGCCGAGAACACTGGGGGTAGATCGTCTGGTGCCAAAGAAGCCTTGTCTGCCGAGCTTGGAGATGGTCCTGAGGCCTGATGTAATTGCTCTTTTCTTTTTTCTTTATTTTTCATATGTAGCTGAGTAAGGCCTTTTTTGGAAACTATAATAGCGATTGTATTGAATGCTGATTTGACTGTTTCTTACCAGTTTTGGTGTGATTTGACTACCGTATCCACAGTCATTTGAAGAAGGCGCCAATTTTCTACAAATCTTGCACGCGTCGATCTGTCAAATAACTGACATGGCGCTAGCACCTTTCCATTTTTCCATACCGCCCTTAATGACTTGCTACTTCGCGCGTCCCGCTGGGGGGGGGTGTCAGGAATTGAGGTAACCATCTCAGGGAAAGTCTTTTTAGCGTGTTTTGTAAAGGGGAGAGTCATTTAAGGTGATCAGCTCCCCCTTCGGCCTATAAAAGGTCTGAGGGGCGTCTCCTTTTCCTTTCGTCGCTTAAGGCCATCCCTGGCGGTTTTCTCCTTCTTTCCCTTCTGCGAAGCGTTGTGCTGTTAGTCTCGGCGGGGCATGGAGGGTGCTTCAGAAGATGATGATGTAGATGGCGGTAGGAGGGAAGCTCCTGTTGTTTCTGTCTGGAAGAGGGTTTGTCAGTCGGGGGTCACTCGGGAAGAGGGTTCGTCATGCCGCCCTTCTGTCACTGACCTGCCGACGTCGTTCTGAGGGCAGGGGGGAGCTAATTAAGCTCCCTCCTTTCCTGGCCTTCCCCTGTCTCTTCGTCCATCTCTGTCGTTTTCTTTTTCTCCCTCCCCTTTCACTCTTTAGAGGGTGCCTGCACTATCTGCCTTCCAAAGAGTTGGTAGAGAGGAGGCCTTCACTTGTATTCCTTCCTCTCTTCTTCTTGTTGTTTCCCCTCTTTTCCTTTTTCCTCCGAGCTTTCTCAAACCAACGAAGTCGACGATCCCTTATCCGATCCAGTTTCTGCACGAGGCAGAGTCAGTGTCTGGATGTGGGAGCGCCTATTGGGTCGGCCGAGTGTTCTGCTTGCGTTATAGTACCAGGGGATGTAATTTTTTGTACATGTATACTATATCGGCTATGGCCTTATTGATGTACATCAAAGTTTAATAAGAGGAGAAGAATGGTGATTATTCTATTTCGCTTACATGTGTATGCTTGCCAAATGTTCAAAAGTAGAACTTGCGAAGATTTGTTCCATTCCACGTCCGAGGGACGGGTGTTCCTTCCATGGTGGACAATCGGTATGCACCTTTACCGAGATTCTCGACCACTCGGTAGGGACCTTCCCAAGTAGGGGCCAGCTTCTCCACTGCCTCTAGTGGTCGAGATGCTTCGGCCTTCCTCAGGATGAAGTCTCCTGGCTGGAAGTGTCTGTCTTGGACTCTGGTGTTGTAGTATCGAGTGATGCGCCATTGGTATTCCGTTGCTCGGATGCATGCAATCTCTTGGATCTCGTCCGCCAAGTCGTGGTTCTCTCGCAATTTCTGCTCGTTTACCTCAGGCTTGAAGTGGACGACTCGGAGAGAGGGATTGCTGACCTCTAACGAAATCACGGCTTCCGTCCCATACACCAACAGAAAAGGTGTTTCACTAGTAGCCGTTCTCCGAGTATTTTGGTGCGACCATAGTACGCTCGGCAATTCCTCGAGCCAGCTTCCCTTGGCTTTACCGAGCCTAGTTTTGATGCCTTTTAAGATAGTCTTATTGGCATTTTCGACCAGTCCGTTAGCCTTAGGGTGGGCTACCGAAGTGAAGTGGTTGCGAATGTTTAGGTTGGCACATCTGTCTCTGAAATAATGAGAATCAAACTGCCGACCGTTATCGCTCACGATCACTCGGGGGACACGATAGCGACAGATGATCGACTTCCAAACAAAACTCTATACGACTGATTCGGTGATCCTGGTGGTGGCTTCGGCCTCAATCCATTTGGTGAAATAGTCGATGGCGATGATGATGAACTTCTTCTAAGCTTGAGCCGTAGGGAATGGCCCCAAATTGTCGATTCCCCACCGAGCGAAAGGCTATGGCTCGGCAAGGGTGATGAGCTCCGCAGCGGGCTGATGAATCAGGTGGTCGAAGTGCTGACATCGATCGCACTTCTGCACGTAGGTCGAGCAGTCGCACTAGAGAGTGGGCCACCAGTAACCCTGCCGTAGCAAGATCCTGGCGAGTGAACTTCCTCCTCAGTGCACTCCGTAGATGCCTTCATGTACTTCATGAACCGCTCGGCTTGCTTCGTCGGTGCTGATGCACATGAGGAGGGGACCGGAGAAAGATCTGCGGTACAAGGCATCGTCCAGCATGATGAAACACCGAGCTTGGTACTTGAGCTTCCGAGCCTTCCGAAGGTCAGTGGGCTCTTGAGAATCCCGGAGCTAGTATATGTAGGGGGTCTGCCAGTAGCTTGAGGGTGCCGGGTCAATAGTTATAATCTCGTATTCGATGCTCAGTTGCCTGAGCTCTTCGAGGAAGACCGATCGTGTACTAGCGGGGTCGAGCGAGGATGCCAGTCAAGAGAGGGCGTCCGCTCGGGAGTTTTCCTCCCGGGCTATTCGGACTACCTCAAAGCTCTCGAAGAGTTGGGCCATCCTCTTGACCGCCTGGAGGTACTTGACCATTTATCCTTCCCGAGATTCGTATTCATCGTTGACCTGGCTAGCGACCAATTGGAAGTCAATGTGGATTCTGACTCGTTCGGCCCCCACTCATCAAGCCATCCTGGCTGCCGAGATGACGGCTTCATACTCGGAGGCGTTGTTGGACGGTTGGAAGTTGAACTTCAGAGCGTACCGTAGCTCCGCTCCTTCGGGGGATTTGAGGAGAATACCAACACCGCTTCCTATTGAATTGGAGGATCCGTCGATGAACAGATCCCATGTATGCCCGGATGCTGGTGGAAGTGCTTCTTCAATCGGGACCGTGCTTTCAGCGATGAAGTCTGCGAGAGCCTATCCTTTAATAGTCGAGCGGGGGCGATACGAAATATCGTAGGCCCCGAGCATGATGGCCCATTTGACGAGGCATCCCAAGGCTTCAGGGTGAAAGTGAATCTTCTTCAGGGGTTCGACGGTTAATAGGACGATGGAGTGCCCTTGAAAGTAGGGTCAAAGGCGCTTGCCTGAGGTAATCAATGCTAGCACGAGTTTCGCGGCTGCGGGGTACCTTCTTTTGACCTCATTAAGCACCTTACTGGCATAGTAAACTGGTCTCTTGACCCCTGCATCATTGCTGACTAGGACTGAGGTTACAGTAGAATGGGTCACCGAGAGGTAGAGGTGTAGAGCTTTGCCTTGGACTGGTTTGGACAGCACCGGGGGTGAGGCCAAGAACTCCTTGAGTTCAACGAACGCCTTCTGACATTCCTCACCCTAGGTGAATGTAGCTTATGCCATTTTGGGTCTCCTCAATAATTTGAAGAAGGGTAAGCATCGTTCGGCCGCCCAAGATAGGAAACGGTTGAGTGCAGCAATGCGTCCCTTTAGGCGTTGGACATCCTTGATGCAGGTAGGTGGCCTCATGTCCAGGATGGCCTGGACCGTGTCGGGGTTGGCCTCAATTCCATGCTGAATGACCAAGAAGCCTAGGAACTTCTCGGATCTGACTCCGAAGGCGCACTTGGCGGGGTTGAGCTTCATGTTGCACTTCAGGAGGGTGTCGAAGGTCTCGGCAAAGTCGGCAAGGTGGTGTTTGACCTTCTGTGTCTTGACGAGCATATCATCAATATTGGCCTCGACGTTCCGATCGAGCTGTCCTTCGAAAATGTGGTTGATCAGTCTCTGATATGTTGCTCCAGCGTTCTTTAACCCGAACGGCATCCGGGTGTAGTAGTGTACGCCGAAGGCGGTGATGAATGCGGTCTTCTCGATGTCCCCCGGGTCCATCCTGATATGATGGTAGCCGGAGTAGGCGTCCAGGAAGCTGAGCAGCTCGTTGCCAGAGGTTGAATCGACCAGTTGATCGATGCTTAGCAACGGGTAGCAATCCTTCGGGGTAGCCTGGTTGAGGTCGGTGAAGTCCACGCACATCCGCCATTTCCCAGAAGCTTTTGGCACCAGGACGACGTTGGCAAGCCACGTAGGGTACAGAACCGGATGAAAGAGGCCAGTCTTCTGCCCCTTGATGACTTGCTCTTTGATGGCCGCTTGCTTCTCTGGGGTGTGCTTTCTCCTGCGTTGTTGTAATGGCTTTGCTATCGGGTCAAGGTTGAGCTGGTGCATCACCACGTCTCTCGGGATCCCAGGAAGATGCTCATCAGACCATGCAATGACTCGGATGTACTGTGCAAGGAAATATTTATATTTCTCCTGTACCTCAAGTGGTAGCTCGGCTCCAATCTTTACTCCCAGGGTCGGGTCATCGTTAAGGAAGACCGTTAGCAACTCGCCACCAGGCTCAGATGTTGCGGGTCCCTCTTCGGCTCCCTTTACCCCTTTATTCTTCCCTTCCGGCCTAGTGGCGTCAACCGAGACTATATAGCACCGTCTAGCCAATGCCTGGTTACTTGGAACTTCCCCCATGCCATACTTGGTTGGGAACTTCATCTTTTGGTGAAAGGTAGAGGGCACCGCTTTCATTCGGCTGAGAATGCCTCGGCCGAAGATGGCGTTGTATGCCATCATCCCTTTGATCACGATGAAGTCTACCATAACCGTAACGGTTTTGGGCGGGGTGCCGATAGTAACTGGCAGGCTCAATGCTCCCTCGGGATAAGTATCCTGGCCGTTGAACCCACAGAGGAGGGTTCGGATCGGGCGGAGTTTACATGGATTCTCTCCCATCTTGAGGAAACCTTCATAGGACAATACATCAAGGGCACTACCATTGTAGCAACCCTGATAAATAAAATAAATCAAAATAGATTAAAAGATTTAATAAATAAACGAAAGAGCTTGGAATAAAAATAAGTAAAACCTGATAAAAATAACGCCTCAGATATAGGCGCTACTTTATAATAAAATGCCCTTACCTAAGGCGTGTTTTGAAGAAAGGACGCCCACACATCAAGGCGTCAAAATTCAAACGACCAAAATAAATAAAAAGGGCAAGTTAGCGTAACATCCTTTGAGTGGACGCGTTTCAACAAGTAACGATGCTTGACAAGGCGTCAATTTAAATTCGACGCCCTGACCTAGGTCGTTAATTCAGTTCAAGTTTCGTTCGACCCAGGAGTCTATCCAGGGTAAGTTGATAACTATGAGAAAGAGTTCGAATGTAGTAATAACTCTATCATGGAAGTGTTACTTCCAATCGAACATTAACTCTATTAGGTTCACCTTAATCCTATAAATAACCTACTGCTTGAACCGAGAACGCTATTTGGCGTTCGGACTATTCTACGGTAGGTGAAGAACCAAGGTTCTTTCTTCTTCTTTTCTATGAAGAACATTAACAGGTTCTTCGTCTTCTTCTCTTCTTACAGGTTAAGAAGATTAACGTTGTGAAGAACAAAAGGGTAAGTTCTTCTTTCCTCTACCTTCAGTAAGTATTATGAAGAAAAAAACTAATGTTTCTTCATCTTATTTCTCTATAGGGAAGTCATCATAACCTACTGAAGAATTGAGGGTTCTTCATCTGCAACCAATTACTACCCTTGCTGCTGCTACTGTTCGAAAGATTCAAAAGACTCTGTTTATAAAACAGAGTATCGTTCTTTCTTCACAGAACCTGCATCCGTTCAAATCTTTGTCAAGGTAGGTTTTCTCAAGCAACGTAGCCCAAACAAATTAAATTTATAGTAACACATCATGCATGTCATGTATATAAGTTTCCTGATGGTTTCTACACGTTTCTGTAATATTTTTGCAAGAGACGCCCGTGTCCAGGGCGCTACTTTAAAGGAACGACCTGCACTAGGTCGTCAATTTGAGATTTGACGCCCTGCCCTATAGGCGTTACTCTCATGAAAATCACATGTAATTAATAATTGATCCACGTTAAAAATTCAATAGATATGAAATATCCAATCTAATATATATTGCATGACTCGACCTGTGAATTCCTGCTAAATCATGTCTCTTGGCTCTTGGAATTTTATTTCATGAAATATTGTAAATTCTTGAATTCACGACCCTGTATAGGTCGTCTCTCACTTGACTAACGCCCCTGTTCAGGACTTGAATTGAAAAGTAACGCCCCTGTCCAGGGCGTGTTTTGAGAAAATTCTGAAAATATATACTCCGTAAAAATAGGAGGAAAGAATGGACGACCACTGATTACGTCGTCACATTGTAAATAAACGCCCTTCACCAAGGCGCATTTTTGGTAGAATACTGAATTATTGAAATTCCTACAAAATAGGAAAAATAGATAAACGCCCTTATCTAAGGCGTTAATTACTTGAGTAGTGACTTTACTTAAGTCGTTATTTTCCTGTAAAAATGTTTTTACCCTATTTCTGATAACCGATGGTTTCAGGATATCTATATATATATGTATATCGGCACTATATCTCCACTGCGTGAGTATAGTCCCACGTTTCATGATGTTTTATCGATCACCCTCAACTCTCATTGACATACAAGCTCTCCATTAGACATTCCGTTCCTTTGGACTAGCGAGTTAGTCATAGAGACCTCCGTAAGACTCCTCGAGCCTTGGATTCCCTCAAGGCCGACTGAGCTGGTTGTACCCTAAAAAATCTATTACACTATTGAATGCCATGTCACTCTAAAGGAACATGGTATACCGGCCCTTATGATATGCAAAGAGTATATCATGAGAATTCTTAATGGGATGATGATATCATGCCATTTGATGATGTTCTTGTGGACCTCAATTCTATAATAAGAATGAGGGTATCTTACCTTTGATATACTGTTCATGTGGACCTCAATTCTATATAAAGAATGTCCATACTTGTTTGTCATGGTACCCGAGTTAAGGGAACCTAATTCCACCTAGTTTCATCGTTCATCGTGATTGTACCGTTGTTATCGCCTATCTATATCCAATGTCGTATTTTTAGACTCCATTCTCTCAAAGTTATCCTACGTGTCTACAAGCTTAAATTGTTGAAATTCCATATTGGCTATATATATATACAAGAGTGGATGTCAAATATACATGATAAATGCCTGCGCATATAGGGCCCGATCTGGTCCTGGGAGGAGCACCCGAAAGTACTTGTGCCCATGGGAGTTGAATGATAAGGTATCTGGCATTATACCGAGTGCATGACTAGTTTGATTGGACATTCCACACAAATCTTGTACTTGACTCGTACTTGACATGACATGAATTACGTGACCCGAGAAAGGGTAATTACTTGCTTGCTTGATACATGATAGCCAAAGTTCTTGACATGACTTGCTAAAAAGTACTTGCTTGAATATCTTGTTATCTTTTCTTGAAAGCTCATGACTAGTTCATCTTGCTGTCTTATTGATAATTCTCTCTCTATCTTGTCATTTTATACGAGCATGCATAGCTACAATACATACATGAAAGATGTAATTATTTAAACCCCTTGCTAGCGCTTGAGATATAATTTCCTACTGAGCGTTCGCTCACCCCGTGTTTGTCCATTACTTTTCAGGTAAGTCCGACGAAGAAGATCAATCTGATGGGGAAAGTCAAGAGTGAAAGAGCTAGAGTTTTTCCATGTGTCATCTAGTCTTTTTTCCTATTTTCTTGAGTCAACTATATACTTTTCCTTTTTAATTGAATAGAGTATTGGATTTGTAATAGTCTATCCATTATGAAATAAAGGATTGGGTTATCTTTCTATTTTGCGCATCTCTATTTTGGTGTCGAATACACTACTACTCTGATTGACATAATTGATATAAACTCGTCGCGCATATCCGAGTATCTTCCGCGCTCGAGGCGTGACAACCATTGTCGACTAAGATCATGTCCACGTTACAATGGTTTATTGTAGCCGATACAATGAGTGCATCGTCGTGCTGGGTGGTTAGCCCTTCCAAGTCCTGGTCAGAGAATGCCAGGGCCTGCGGTTCGCCAGCCTGCGGGGCCGCAGGTGCCTCAGCAGAGGCTCGGCTCGCCCGCTCGGTGTGACGCTTTCTTCCTCCGCTGTTATCTCTGCCTGATGTCATCCCGCCCACGATGACATTAATGTGGACTCCGTGGGGGGCATTATAAATCTCTTTAGTGGTGCCTCGGTCTTCCTTTTGCCCGGACACGTACCGAGATAGGTGTCCCTGGTGGATGAGGCGCTCGATCTCATCTTGAAGTTGATGGCAATCGCTGGTGTGATGTTCATGGTCGCTGTGGAATAGGCAATGCTTACGGCGATTACGATGCTTGGTCTTCATAGGCTCGGGTTGGTTGAGGAGACACGATCCTTTGATGTCTTCGTAGATTTTGTAGACGGGGGTGGTAAGTGGGGTGCACCGCTCGTACTTCCGAGACGGCTCTTTTCGATCTCCATCCTGGTTCCGCCTCTTTCCTTGTCCCGTCCCTTGCTCGGACGGTCTCTTCTTGTCCCCCTCCCGGCCCGAGCCGGTTGTGCCTCGGTAGGCGTAGGGCCAAGGTCACTAGCTCGACGAGGGAGGTAGGGGGATGAAGCACTAGCTCGCGTCGCAGGTTCTCGTCGCGGGTACACCCCGGTCAAGGCGGTGATGACAGAGGCCACATCCAGGCGGGGGATGTGCAGGGCTTCCGATTTATATCGGTTGATGTAAGCCCGCAACTTCTCCCCATGTTCCTGCTTGAGGGCCAGTAATCCCACCACTGACCGGGGTGGACCGCTGCCGATGAAGCTTTCCTTGAATACTCGCCCGAATTGCTTGAAGTTGTGGATGTTGTCGGGGGCGAGGGCTCTGAACCAAGCCTGAGCGCCCTGAACCAGAGTGGTCATGAACACTCGGCACTTGATCACATCGGATGCCCCATGCAAGGCCATCAAGGCGTCGAAGCTGTCATAATGGTCAGCCTAGTCTCCCTGGCCGTCGTACGACTTGAAGATCAGAAGTGAGATTCTGGAAGATATCTCTGCCTTCAGGATGTAGTCGGAGAATGGGGATCGCTCCTCGTCCTCCACAGGAGAGGTCTTTTGCAAGGTGCGGAGAGCGCGCTCTTGCTCTGCGAAACACCTCTTGAAGTATCACAGCCGGAGAGAGAGTTCTAGTTATCGCTGTCCCAAGGGGCTGGGGGGCACACTTGCATGCTGCCCGACGCTCCTCAAGGGCCTCGGCATCCGGGAACGGTCTGCGTGCTCCGGTCTTCTCCCTCCTCGGGGTTGAAGAGGATTCTTGCTTCGGGGTAGGGCCATGCGACGGTCCTCCTGACGGGTTACGAATCAGCCGCTGCCCCTGGAGTATGAAATGGCCTCTAGCAATTTGCTGGGAGGCATCTCCACGTGGGGGGCTTTTCCTGGGGAGCTGTGACTTCTCCTCCCTGGCCGCCTACGCCCTTATGAGATCCATGAGGACATCCAGTTTTACGTTGAGGGTTTGGAGGGCGTCTGATACGGGACGAGACCACGGACACGACTCGAATGAGGAATGCAGTCCTTGGACTCTAAGTGAGCTCGTGATTGTCCCTTAACGAGGGAAGCGTTGGACGTGCACGGTTCAGAAACCGGTAAGAGATAGGGTGGTCAATTCTCTTTTGTGCCCGGATCAGGTCACGGGACGGTCAGGCTCTCTCTCTCTCTCAGCAGCGGTGAAATGAAAATATATAGCAAGCTAGGTCCTAAAACATGCTCTCTAGCAGTGACATATAAAGCATATATGGAAATAAGTGAAATGCCAAGCAAGGAGCGAATACGATACCTCCACGCTCCCGGCGTGGGGAAGACGGACCCGGTCGAAAACCGTGCTCCCGGAATAATTAATACACAATAATGACAGCAATGACTCACTGCCCACTACACGCAGGGAGATAAAGGGTGACACAATGGGGTCCGGGAGGACCGAATTCGGGTTGACGGGCGGCTTCTCGCGTCTCTTCGGTACCACCCGAACTTGTGACTGTGGGGCCCACGTACTGTCTGGAGGGGTCGTGTGGGGCCCGGTGGCACCACTGTGGTGGGGACACTTGGGGAAGTGTTCCCTGGGTTGGCGGAACACTGGAACGTCGACCGGAGGCTGGGCGGCTCCGTTCGGCACCGGTCGGAATAACCGGCCACGGAACTGCCGGTTCTATTTTCCGGCGCGCGCTCCGGCGAGAATGGACGCTACGATCAGTCCCGATGTCTGATCGACACGAAACTGGCGCCGTTGGAAATATAACTTGAAGTCCTTCAACCTAGGCCTAGAGATCATACCTAGATTTGCACAGATCTGGACTTTGTTGAATTTTTGAGTTCCTAGTGTACAGTAGCCGAACTCTCAGATCTGCAGGGAACTTGTCTGAGAACTACCGTTCACCGCAAGGTAGATGTCCGATTCAGATCCTGAGCTCTTCAGAAAAGTTACAGGATTTTGAATAAGGAAGATGGAAATAGTTTTTTTGGAGTGAGTGAAGGTGGCTACAAATTGATATGATTTTTTCACTGGACAGAGGTCGGATCTAGAAAAAGGTGAAAAACACTGTAGCTAGCTCTGAGAACGAATTTTGAAAAATGGATGGAAGGTTGATCAAAAATCAGGAAAATTCATGGAGTGAGGGGACGGCGGAAAGAACTCCCAGTAAAATTGGGAGGTTTGGAAAAATAAAAAAGATGGTCGGAGGGGGAGATTACAGGGGTGCTGTCACACAGATCTGAAACTGGACAGAACTGGGAAATAGAAACACACGAAATTTGAAAAATAGTACATGATGGAATTTGGATGGGATTTTTTTTGTGGTGGTGGGGATTGAAGATAGAAACACACACAAAAATTTTTAGATCAAGAAGATCTCGAGGCTAACTGCAGAAGTTCGTGGAAGGGGCTGTTGTTGGCTGAAGATAGAACTTCGACGGTGGCTCGATGGCGGCTCGATGGCGGCACGAACGGCGGCGGCGGCGGCACCAGATGAAATCAGAGATTGGGGAAGGGGAATAGAGATCAATCCACTCTAGAAAGGGGGGTTGGAGAGGGAAGAACACCAGGGGAAGGAGCTGGGGGCGCAAGAAGCTTCAAGCTTTTCCAACAATTTTCTCTTCATTAATGCTAACAAATGGAAAATACAACCTTTTATATGCTATGTATCTAATCAATTGTACACCCTTGGATCTAGGGATGGGGGATGAAGGGCTAGGATTAAGTGTGAACAACACACAAAAAAATTAAAATATAGCAAGTGGAATGGGGCGCCCCCTTGACCATATGTAAGGGTTGAATGGTTAGGTAGCCCACCTTGGAAAATATTAACCACTTATCTCCCATGTGGTCAATTGGCATTCCAACCATCTAGATGGCCACCTAGGATGGTTGACCAGTCCCACATGGTCTAGGTGGACCAATGGGAAAAGGGTGAGGGCCCCCCTTGCTTGGGCCTACTGGAATTTTACATATAAACCCACTAAGACTTACAATTGGGTACCCATATAACAAAAGGGTATACATACAAATATGAAAGGACATAAATGCAAATAAAATGCGGACGGTCTCGCCTCGATGTCCCCACCAATTCTCCCCAGGTGGGAGGAACTCGACCCCGTCGAGTAGGGGTACGGATGCTCGAGTACTCCGGCGGATCCGTCACCGTGCCAAGTAACGCTGGTATGCTCCACTCCAAGTGACTGTCACCTGCTCATTCCATATATACTCGATATGCACAAGCTGCTATGGGCTAGAGGTGAACACTCCGAATGGGGCACTCTCAAAAGGGGAGGTGGCGGCTCGAAGACTCACTAAGAATCACCGCTGAGTCCCTGTAGGTGACTAGATCCGGGTGTAGCTATAGAACCGATCCCATACTCATCGAGCGAGTCCAATCGCCTCTTACTCATAAGAGATCGACAACGAGCTTACACAAGACACATACAGACTCACCATGCACTAACACACATATGCAAATCACACAAACAATCGACTCAAAACACACCACACAAACAAGCCACACAAAGAAAACACACTGACTCATGCACGACTCTAGATAAATGTATGGTTAGTCTGACCCGTACATGGGTGACGGCAGACCAGGACACCCGAATGTGTGCCATGCATGCATGTTATGTAACCGGAGATGGGTGACATGGGGAACATCCAAACATCCAAGTATGACCCAGTCATGTATGGACGGCCCTTTGGATTTGGGGAACTTGAGAGGGCTAGAAGACCCAGATGTGGAAGAGCCGGGTGTGGGTGTATCGAGGATGGGTTTGGTGGGTATAGATGGCCCGACCTATGGGAAAGGGGTGTGAAAGTGGACTTCCCCGATAAGGTATGAAGGAAGCGATGGGTCACGGGGTGATGTGACACAACCTAGGACTTAAACAAACAAGCACAATCGCAATCAAACGGACCGATGTCGGTGACCGCTCACCCGATGCTCACCAAGACCCGGGGTAACTTGGCAATGCCAAGTGGAGGTTGTGTGGGCTGGGCCCTTGCTGGTAGAGGGCCAGCAAGGCCTAAGTTGATTCCCAAGGGCAATGGCAGCCCAATTCAAGGGAGCCGACGTCGTGCCGAGGGCACGGGTTCCACTCTTTTCCCACGGTGATCACTTATAGCAAAGGAGCTTAAGGATCGGGCTCTCATTCACGGCCAGCGGAGTTTATGAACTAATATTGAAAGAACAAGCACAAATTAGAGTAAATTTTGGAGCACTTACTCAACCGATTTGAAGAAACCAGTCCCGCTCGGAGACGAGGGCGAGCGGGGAGGCGGGTGGATCCCCACACGCCGCGTCGGGGTAGCTTGACCTACCCAAATGATTGCAATACTACACCTCTCGCAGGAGGGGGATCTTGGGGTGGGGGTTAAGTGATATTACAACTAAAACTACCTCCACATAGGGAGGGGCCTTCAGCCGGCCAAGCGGGGAGGGGAACTTGAGAGAGGAACACCGAAGATGGGAGGTCACCGGTTCTGTCCAAGTTCTGTGGGTGCTGACAGATGATCAAAGAAATGGTTACTACGACTGATGCAGAATTTTTTTGGGGATAAAACCACTTGGAAAATCTCCGTAGGAGGCCAGGGAAGTCGTTCAAATTTTTTTGATTTCTTCTGACGCCGACGCTAGTCTGGGTGGAGGCCCGAGCAGGGAGGTAGATTCTTGGACTGGCAGCTTCTGGCGGCCAATAGCAGGTTGCAGAGGATGCCCCGTCATCTCCCGAACTTAGAATTAAGCACTGCTGGAGTTTTTGGAATCATGGATGAGTCCTCTTCTCAGAAAAACTGACGGCTAAGCCAAACCATGCCGGAGAAGACCAGGGGATTCTGAACACTGATGACAGGTTGGTGCAGGCTGTCGGAAGCTGAACCGCGTACCCGAGGGAGAAAAATGATAACTATGGCCCACGGACGTCGATAGAAGTTCCACTTCTTGATTCTGAAAGTAGACAAGAAGAGGAACAACTTTGCAGAAGAATTTTTGGCCTGAATCTTCCAAGGTTTGTCGTGGCAGAGCTTCTACTTTGGCTCAGGTGCTCAGCAGGGGCAGCTCTGCGCAGTTGTAGGAGAACGGATCTCCCGGTCAGCTCGGAGCTCGAAAGGGGACGAGACTACCGCCGTTGTGAAGAAGACAGGTAGACGCTTCCGTGGATACCTCTTGGGCCTTCAGATTCTCTGGGATGTGGTCGGGGTCGCCTCTGTAAACTGCTACTCTTCTACTGCCTGCGAACTGAAAACTAGAGGTTGAAGATGGTGCGGGGAAATGGGGTATATGGTAGGGGAAATGGAGGTGGATGAGTGTGGGGAGAACCCTGGCTGTGAGGGGGTCTAGGAGGGGGTGTTCCAAGGTGTGGGAGGGGAAGAATAGGGTCTGGAAGGGGGTCTAATAGGTGGTGGGAGGAGGAGCTACGAATTTGGACTTGGAGGGAGAAGGAGGAAGGTGGGGGGGCACAAGTGGGTGGAGGGCATGTGAGTTTGAATTTCCTTTAATGTGGGGTGGTCAATGGTGGTCTTGGGGATGGGAAGAGGTGCCTTGGGAAGGTGGAGGGATGCTTTGGGTAGTGGGAAGGGTGCTTGGGGAAGTGGGTGGGGTAGTTGGGGGTTGGGAGGTGGAGCTAGGATTGGTGGAAGCTCTCTTGGGACTAGGGGGTGGAGTAATGGGATGTGTGGGGAAGAGGAGTGGTCTTTAAAGGGGGTAGGTGGGAGAGTGGTGGTTGGGAAGGGAGGAGAGAGAAAATTTTTGAAATTGGGTGTGGGGGAGAGAGAAAGGGGAGTGAAAAGAGAGATTAAGAGAGGGATAGGTGGGGAATCTCTCCCCTAGGGTCTCTCACCCAAAAAATGGAATCTCTCCATTAGATAAGAAGTGTAAACTCTCAAAATGGCAAGTTTTTCATTCATTGATTCATTAGTTCAAATGGAGGAAATGGGGTCCAATATATAGACAACCCGCAGTTCTACAAAAGACCTTGACTCTTAACACAATGACAAATAACCAAGGGAAGGGGGGGTGCCCTTGGGTCAAGCCCAATGAATTGGGCCCATAAACTAATCTATCAACATAATGACACTTAACCTAGGTAAATGACTCATTAACCTAGGTACAAGACTCAAATAAAAGGAAAATTACATAATTATGACTCAAAGAAAATATGAAAGTTACATAAATTGACTTAGAAAAATGTGACGGATGTAATGGAACCATGCTGGCTGGCAACCGGGGCTTTGAAAATATATGGGGCGAGAGATGCCCCCATCATACTCCCGGGGTGCGGAGAACTCGACTCCGTCGAGTAAGAGTCCTTCCCTCCTCGGAGGGTGTAGAAGTGGTATCGCCCACAAGTCTTCCGAACGAGACCGATCCATCCACCTGCCGAGATAGCACTCGTATACCTTGCTCCTGGTGGTTGTGACCTGGTCATCCAATATTCATTCAATGCACTCACGCTGTGCTCTCTTGGCTGGTGGTCTCTCCTCTCGGGTGGGTGCTCTCTCAACAGGAGGAATAGGCTCAATATTCTCACTCGGTACCACCGGGGGCCCCTTATATGGCACTAGGTCGGCTACATTGAATGTGGGACTTACTCCATACTCCTCGGGAAGATCTAACTCATAGGCATTAGTGCCAAGGCGTCTCAAAACCCGGAAGGGACCAGCCCCATGATGCCTCAACTTAGAGATGGCTCTCGGGGGGAGCCTCCTCGTCCTCACCATCACAAAGTTACCCACGTGGAATTCTTGGTGCCGTCGATGAGAGTTGGCTTTCCTTTTATGAGTCTCATTCTTTTTGCTTATGTGCTTGCTAAGGTTTTCATGTAATTTTATGAATGCTGACATTCTAGGGGTGATGGGTGGACCTGGGCAACCAAAAGTAGACCAATCATGCCTTGATGCCAAGAAGACTTTGATGGAATTTGGAGGGCCGGGGCAACCATATGTGGACTTATCATGCAATGTTGTCATGTAGACTTTGGTGGGCCTAGGTGGGCCGGGGCACCTGTAGGTGAACCTATCATGCAAAGTGGTGATGAATGTAGGGGGACCCGGACATCTGTAGATACTTTTGACATGCTTAAGACCGATGATAAATGAAGGTGGACCAATACATCCGAATATGGGCCACTCATGTTTTCTACTTGACATGTGGGTGGTATGAATGAATGGACCCCTCATGGTGTTCATGCCAAGTGGTGTGGTAAGCCTAGACACATGCATGTTTTTCCTAAGGGTGACTTCCATGTGTATAGGTGTGGGACAACCTTTGAACTCCCATTGGAAAGGATCGAACGGATCTAAAAATGTGGTCATCATGGGGTGGAGCACAACCTCATTACCAAGGGATATGTGGCCTAAGGTCATGGCTCCCAAGATGTAACCCAAGTCTAGGATGGAGTGGATTGGGTCAAACATGGTGAGTTGGTGTAGGGAAAGGTGGGTGGTGGATAAAGTGTTTGGGTCACACGAGTCTCTTGACTCCCATTGGAATGGATCATAAAATGGGTTACCTAGGGGGAGGAACTCCATGTCCTTAAGATCCTCAAAAGGTGCTAAGTCATCCTTCTCCATGATAGTTGGGCCATGGTCGTTAGTGGGTTGGCCGACCAAAGCACTTGGGATCTCAATGGTAGGGGAGTGGACCAAGATGGGTTCTTCCACCGTAGGGAGAAGGAAAAGAAGGTCGCTAGTGTAGCAACCAATGGTACAAATCGAGGTGATAGACCCAATGCATAGGTGTAGGAGGCCATGGCTCCTAGGTTGTTCGGCCATAGGGGTCGACATGCTAGTGAACTCAATTTGCCATGCTAAGCCCCTAAGAAAATCCTCTAAGGTCTCCACTTGATAGGATGTTTGGATTGTGGTGTGATAGGAGAAGAAGGGCACTAGGGGAAAATTTTGTTCTATGGGAGGGCAAACATGGGCCGAGGTCTCTCTAATTAGGCTCTCCCTTAGCCACCTAACAAGGGACTCTTCTAAGATGATTTTGGCCTTATCTAGAGGGGGTGGTGTAGGGTGAAGATCCTCGTGCGAGGCTTCCTCTTCAATTGGGACATGGATGCTCTCCATGGAGGGGATAGGTTCCCGAGGGGTATTTGTCTTCATGTGGCAAAGTGGGTGGACTACTTCTTCCAAAGCTAATGGAGTGGGAAGGTTCTTTGATGGTGGGGTGATGATGGCCGGAGTATGGTGCACCCGGGGTGGTGAACAAGGGCGGGATTCCCGCAGGTGGGAGAATACAAGGTTGTTGAATTTAAAGGTTCCCGAAAGGTGTGGTGGATGCACTAGGCAAGTCCGGCGTGTTGGGTCGATGTCGGCATTCTTTCATCTAACCATTTCTTACCTAGGATTATACATGGACCCGCCAATGTTCCCTTTTGACACCAGGCCCCATCCAAATACTTAGTCTTCTCGAACCATTTATGGAATTCAATAAAGACTTGGTCTCCATTGCGCACAATTTGTCCGGTCCTACAAAGAGAGGTAATGATATCGGGGGACACCCAATTTTCAGATTCTAGGTCAATGAAATCAATCTCTACGGGCTCTCCATTAGGTAAGCATGCATGGGATATGATTGGGAGAGGGGCCATGTGACCCAAGACTCAATGTTAACAATGATGGTTTGACAATGCACTGTTCGGACAAGAATGTAAGCATGCCCTACGACTTGACTTGATAGAGACAAGTCAATGACTTGCTCTGATACCAATTGATGTGACACAACCTAGGACTTAAACAAACAAGCACAATCGCAATCAAACGGACCGATGTCGGCGACCGCTCACCTGATGCTCACCAAGACCCGGGGTAACTTGGCAATGCCAAGTGGAGGTTGTGTGGGCTGGGCCCTTGCTGGTAGAGGGCCAGCAAGGCCTAAGTTGATTCCTAAGGGTAATGGAAGCCCAATTCAAGGGAGCCGACGTCGTGCCGAGGGCACGGGTTCCACTCTTTTCCCACGGTGATCACTTATAGCAAAGGAGCTTAAGGATCGGGCTCTCATTCACGGCCAGCTGAGTTTATGAACTAATATTGAAAGAACAAGCACAAATTAGAGCAAAGTTTGGAGCACTTACTTGACAGGTTTGAAGAAACCGGTCTCGCTCGGAGACGAGGGCGAGCGGGGAGGCGGGTGGATCCCCACACGCTGCGTCGGGGTAGCTTGACCTGCCCAAATGATTACAATACTACACCTCTCGTAGGAGGGGGATCTTGGGGTGGGGGTTAAGTGATATTAAAACTAAAACTACCTCCACATACGGAGGGGCCTTCATCCGGCCAAGCGGGGAGGGGAACTTGAGAGAGAAACACCGAAGATGGGAGGTCACCGGTTCTGTCCACGTTCTGTGGGTGCTGACAGATGATCGAAGAAATGGTTGCTGCGACTGATGCAGAATTTTTTTGGGGATAAAAAAACCTGGAAAATCTTCGTAGGAGGCCAGGGAAGTCGCCCAAATTTTGTTGATTTCTTCTGGCACCGACGCTGGTCTGGGTGGAGGCCCGAGCAGGGAGGTAGATTCTTGGACTGGCAGCTTCTAGCGGCCAATAGCAGGTTGCAGAGGATGCCCCGTCAGATCCCGAACTCAGAATTAATCACCGCTGGAGTTTTTAGAATCATGGACGAGTCCTCTTCTCAGAAAAACTGACGGGGAAGCCAAACGATGCCGGAGAAGACCAGGGGATTCTGAACACTGATGACAGGTCGGTGCAGGCTGGGGGAAGCTGAACTGCGTACCCGAGGGAGAAAAATGATAACTATGGCCCACGGACGTCGATAGAAGTTCCACTTCTTGATTCTGAAAGTAGACAAGAATAGGAACAACTTTACAGAAGAACTTTTGGCCTGAATCTTCCAAGGTTCGTCGTGGCAGAGCTTCTACTATGGCTCAGGTGCTCAGCAGGGGCAGCTCTGCGCAGTTGTAGGAGAACGGATCTCCCGGTCATCTCGGAGCTCGAAAGGGGACGAGACCACCGCCGTTGCGAAGAAGACAGGTAGACGCTTCCGTGGATACCTCTTGGGCCTTCAGATTCTCTGGGATGTGGTCGGGGTCGCCTCTGCAAACTGCTACTCTTCTGCTGCCTGCGAACTGAAAACTGGAGTTTGAAGATGGTTGGGGGAAATGGGGTATATGGTAGGGGAAATGGAGGTGGATGAGTGTGGGAAGAACCCTGGCTGTGAGGGGGTCTAGGAGGGGGTGTTCCAAGGTGTGGGAGGGGAAGAATAGGGTCTGGAAGGGGGTCTAACAGGTGGTGAGAAGAGGAGCTACAAATTTGGGCTTGGAGGGAGAAGGAGGAAGGTGGGGGGGCACAAGTGGGTGGAGGGCATGTGAGTTTGAATTTCCTTTAATGTGGGGTGGTCAATGGTGGTCTTGGGGATGGGAAGAGGTGCATTGGGAAGGTGGAGGGATGCTTTGGGTAGTGGGAAGGGTGCTTGGGGAAGTGGGTGGGGTAGTTGGGGGTTGGGAGGTGGAGTTAGGATTGGTGGAAGCTCTCTTGGGACTAGGGGGTGGAGTAATGGGATGTGTGGGGAAGGGGAGTGGTCTTTAATGGGGGTAGGTGGGAGTGTGGTGGTTGGGAAGGGAGGAGAGAGAAAATTTTTGAAATTGAGTGTGGGGGAGAGAGAAAGGGGAGTGAAAAAGAGATATTAAGAGAGGGATGGGTGGGGAATCTCTCCCCTAGGGTCTCTCACCCAAAAAATGGAATCTCTCCACTAGATAAGAAGTGTAAACTCTCAAAATGGCAAGTTTTTCATTCATTGATTCATTAGTTCAAATGGAGGAAATGGGGTCCAATATATAGACAACCCACATTTCTACAAAAGACCTTGACTTTTAACACAATGACAAATAACCAAGGGAAGGGGGGGTGCCCTTGGGCCAAGCCCAATGAATTGGGCCCATAAACTAATCTATCAACATAATGACACTTAACCTAGGTAAATGACTCATTAACCTAGGTACAAGACTCAAATAAAAGGAAAATTACATAATTATGACTCAAAGAAAATATGAAAGTTACATAAATTGACTTAGAAAAATGTGACGGATGTAATGGAACCATGCTGACTGGCAACCGGGGCTTTGAAAATATATGGGGAGAGAGATGCCCCCATCATACTCCTCGGAGGGTGTAGAAGTGGTATCGCCCACAAGTCTTCCGAACGAGTCCGATCCATCCACCTGCCGAGATAGCCCTCGTATACCTTGCTCCTGGTGGTTGTGACCTGGTCATCTAATATTCATTCAATGCACTCACGCTGGGCTCTCTTGGCTGGTGGTCTCTCCTCTCGGGTGGGTGCTCTCTCAACAGGAGGAATAGGCTCAATATTCTCACTGGGTACCACCGGGGGCCCCTTATATGGCACTAGGTCGGCTACATTGAATGTGGGACTTACTCCATACTCTTCGGGAAGATCTAACTCATAGGCATTAGTGCCAAGGCGTCTCAAAACCTGGAAGGGACCAGCCCCATGATGCCTCAACTTAGAGATGGCTCTCGGGGGGAGCCTCCTCGTCCTCACCATCACAAAGTTACCCACGTGGAATTCTTGGTGCCGTCGATGAGAGTTGGCTTTCCTTTTATGAGTCTCATTCTTTTTGCTTATGTGCTTGCTAAGGTTTTCATGTAATTTTATGAATGCTGACATTCTAGGGGAGATGGGTGGACCTGGGCAACCAAAAGTAGACCAATCATGCTTTGATGCCAAAAAGACTTTGATGGAATTTGGAGGGCCGGGGCAACCATATGTGGACTTATCATGCAATGTTGTCATGTAGACTTTGGTGGGCCTAGGTGGGCCGGGACACCTGTAGGTGAACCTATCATGCAAAGTGGTGATGAATGTAGGGGGACCCAAACATCCGTAGATGCTTTTGACATGCTTAAGACCGATGATAAATGAAGGTGGACCAATACATCCGAATATGGGCCACTCATGCTTTCTACTTGACATGTGGGTGGTATAAATGAATAGACCCCTCATTGTGTTCATGCCAAGTGGTGTGGTAAGCCTAGACACATGCATGTTTTTCCTAAGGGTGACTTCCATGTGTATAGGTGTGGGACAACCTTTGAACTCCCATTGGAAAGGATCGAACGGATCTAAGAATGTGGTCATCATGGGGTGGAGCACAACCTCATTACCTAGGGATATGTGGCCCAAGGTCATGGCTCCCAAGGTGTAACCCAGGTCTAGGATGGAGTGGATTGGGTCAAACATGGTGAGTTGGTGTAGGGAAAGGTGGGTGGTGGATAAAGTGTTTGGGTCACACGAGTCTCTTGACTCCCATTGGAATGGATCATATGGATCATAAAATGGGTTACCTAGGGGGAGGAACTCCATGTCCTCAAGATCCTCAAAAGGTGCTAAGTCATCCTTCTCCATGATAGTTGGGCCATGGTCGTTAGTGGGTTGGCCGACCAAAGCACTTGGGATCTCAATGGTAGGGGAGTGGACCAAGATGTGTTTTTCCACCATAGGGAGAAGGAAAAGAAGGTCGCTAGTGTGGCAACAAATGGTACAAATCGAGGTGATAAACCCAATGCATAGGTATAGGAGGCCAAGGCTCCTAGGTTGTTCGGCCATAGGGGTCAACATGCTAGTGAACTCAATTTGCCATGCTAAGCCCCTAAGAAAATCCTCTCAGATCTCCACTTGATAGGATGTTTGGATTGTGGTGTGATAGGAGAAGAAGGGCACTAGGGGAAAATTTTGTTCTATGGGAGGGCAAACATGGGCCGAGATCTCTCTAATTAGGCTCTCCCTTAGCCACCTAACAAGGGACTCTTCTAAGATGATTTTGGCCTTATCTAGAGGGGGTGGTGTAGGGTGAAGATCCTCGTGCGAGGCTTCCTCTTCAATTGGGACATGGGTGCTCTCCATGGAGGGGATAGGTTCCCGAGGGGTATTTGTCTTCATGTGGCAAAGCACTTCTTCCAAAGCTAATGGAGTGGGAAGGTTCTTTGATGGTGGGGTGATGATGGCCGGAGTATGGTGCACCCGGGGTGGTGAACAAGGGCTGGATTCCCGCAGGTGGGAGAATACAAGGTTGTTGAATTTAAAGGTTCCCGAAAGGTGTGACGGATGCACTAGGCAAGTCCGGCGTGTTGGGTCGATGTCGGCATTCTTTCATCTAACCATTTCTTACCTAGGATTATACATGGACCCGCCAATGTTCCCTTTTGACACCAAGCCCCATCCAAATACTTAGTCTTCTCGAACCATTTATCGAATTCAATAAAGACTTGGTCTCCATTGCACACAATTTGTCCGGTCCTACAAAGAGAGGTAATGATATCGGGGGACACCCAATTTTCAGATTCTAGGTCAATGAAATCAATCTCTACGGGCTCTCCATTAGGTAAGCATGCATGGGATATGATTGGGAGAGGGGCCATGTGACCCAAGACTCAATGTTAACAATGATGGTTTGACAATGCACTGTTCGGATAAGAATGCAAGCATGCCCTAGGACTTGACTTGATAGAGACAAGTCAATGACTTGCTCTGATACCAATTGATGTGACACAACCTAGGACTTAAAAAAACAAGCACAATCGCAATCAAACGGACCGATGTCGGCGACCGCTCACCCGATGCTCACCAAGACCCGGGGTAACTTGGCAATGCCATGTGGAGGTTGTGTGGGCTGGGCCCTTGCTGGTAGAGGGCCAGCAAGGCCTAAGTTGATTCCTAAGGGTAATGGCAGCCCAATTCAAGGGAGCCGACGTCGTGCCGAGGGCACGGGTTCCACTCTTTTCCCACGATGATCACTTATAGCAAAGGAGCTTAAGGATCGGGCTCTCATTCACAGCCAGCTGAGTTTATGAACTAATATTGAAAGAACAAGCACACATTAGAGCAAAGTTTGGAGCACTTACTTGACAGGTTTGAAGAAACCGGTCCCGCTCGGAGACGAGGGCGAGCGGGGAGGCGGGTGGATCCCCACACGCTGCGTCGGGGTAGCTTGACCTGCCCAAATGATTACAATACTACACCTCTCGTAGGAGGGGGATCTTGGGGTGGGGGTTAAGTGATATTACAACTAAAACTACCTCCACATAGGGAGGGGCCTTCATCCGGCCAAGCGGGGAGGGGAACTTGAGAGAGGAACACCGAAGATGGGAGGTCACCGGTTCTGTCCACGTTCTGTGGGTGCTGACAGATGATCGAAGAAATGGTTGCTGCGACTGATGAAGAATTTTTTTGGGGATAAAACCACCTGGAAAATATTCGTAGGAGGCCAGGGAAGTCGTCCAAATTTTGTTGATTTCTTCTGACGCCGACGCTGGTCTGGGTGGAGGCCCGAGCAGGGAGGTAGATTCTTGGACTGGCAGCTTCTGGCGGCCAATAGCAGGTTGCAGAGGATGCCCCGTCAGCTCTCGAACTCAGAATTAAGCACCGCTGGAGTTTTTGGAATCATGGACGAGTCCTCTTCTCAGAAAAACTGACGAGGAAGCCAAACGATGCCAGAGAAGACCAGGGGATTCTGAACACTGATGACAGGTCGGTGCAGGCTGTGGGAAGTTGAACCGCGTACCCGAGGGAGAAAAATGATAACTATGGCCCACGGACGTCGATAGAAGTTCCACTTCTTGATTCTGAAAGTAGATAAGAAGAGGAACAACTTTATAGAAGAACTTTTGGCCTGAATCTTCCAAGGTTCGTTGTGGCAGAGCTTCTACTATGGCTCAAGTGCTTAGCAGGGGCAGCTCTGCGCAGTTGTAGGAGAACGGATCTCCCGGTCAGCTCGGAGCTCGAAAGGGGACGAGACCACCGCCGTTGCGAAGAAGACAGGTAGATGCTTCCGTGGATACCTCTTGGGCCTTCAGATTCTCTGGGATGTGATCGGGGTCGCCTCTGTAAACTGCTACTCTTCTGCTACATGCGAACTGAAAACTGGAGGTTGAAGATGGTGGGGGGAAATGGGGTATATGGTAGGGGAAATGGAGGTGGATGAGTGTGGGGAGAACCCTGGCTGTGAGGGGGTCTAGGAGGGGGTGTTTCAAGGTGTGGGAGGGGAAGAATAGGGTCTGGAAGGGGGTCTAATAGGTGGTGGGAGGAGGAGCTACAAATTTGGGCTTGGAGGGAGAAGGAGGAAGGTGGGGGGGGCACAAGTGGGTGGAGGGCATGTGAGTTTGAATTTCCTTTAATGTGGGGTGGTCAATGGTGGTCTTGGGGATGGGAAGAGGTGCCTTGGGAAGGTGGAGGGATGCTTTGGGTAGTGGGAAGGGTGCTTGGGGAAGTGGGTGGGGTAGTTGGGGGTTGGGAGGTGGAGCTAGGATTGGTGGAAGCTCTCTTAGGACTAGGGGGTGGAGTAATGGGATGTGTGGGGAAGGGGAGTGGTCTTTAATGGGGGTAGGTGGGAGAGTGGTGGTTGGGAAGGGAGGAGAGAGAAAATTTTTGAAATTGGGTGTGGGGGAGAGAGAAAGGGGAGTGAAAAAGAGAGATTAAGAGAGGGATGGGTGGGGAATCTCTCCCCTAGGGTCTCTCACCCAAAAAATGGAATCTCTCCACTAGATAAGAAGTGTAAACTCTCAAAATGACAATTTTTTCATTCATTGATTCATTAGTTCAAATGGAGGAAATGGGGTCCAATATATAGACAACCCACATTTCTACAAAAGACCTTGACTTTTAACACAATGACAAATAACCAAGGGAAGGGGGGGTGCCCTTGGGCCAAGCCCAATGAATTGGGCCCATAAACTAATCTATCAATATAATGACACTTAACCTAGGTAAATGACTCATTAACCTAGGTACAAGACTCAAATAAAAGGAAAATTACATAATTATGACTCAAAGAAAATATGAAAGTTACATAAATTGACTTAGAAAAATGTGACGGATGTAATGGAACCATGCTGGCTGTCAACCGGGGCTTTGAAAATATATGGGGCGAGAGATGTCCCCATCATACTCCCGGGGTGCGGAGAACTCGACTTCGTCGAGTAAGAGTCCTTCCCTCCTCGGAGGGTGTAGAAGTGGTATCGCCCACAAGTCTTCCGAACGAGACCGATCCATCCACCTGCCGAGATAGCGCTCGTATACCTTGCTCCTGGTGGTTGTGACCTGGTCATCCAATATTCATTCAATGCACTCACGCTGGGCTCTCTTGGCTGGTGGCCTCTCCTCTCGGGTGGGTGCTCTCTCAACAGGAGGAATAGGCTCAATATTCTCACTGGGTACCACCGGGGGCCCCTTATATGGCACTAGGTCGGCTACATTGAATGTGGGACTTACTCCATACTCCTCGGAAAGATCTAACTCATAGGCATTAGTGCCAAGGCGTCTCAAAACCCGGAAGGGACCAGCCCCATGATGCCTCAACTTAGAGATGGCTCTCGGGGGGAGCCTCCTCGTCCTCACCATCACAAAGTTACCCACGTGGAATTCTTGGTGCCGTCGATGAGAGTTGGCTTTCCTTTTATGAGTCTCATTCTTTTTGCTTATGTGCTTGCTAAGGTTTTCATGTAATTTTATGAATGCTGACATTCTAGGGGTGATGGGTGGACCTGGGCAACCAAAAGTAGACCAATCATGCTTTGATGCCAAGAAGACTTTGATAGAATTTGGAGGGCCGGGGCAACCATATGTGGACTTATCATGCAATGTTGTCATGTAGACTTTGGTGGGCCTAGGTGGGCCGGGGCACCTGTAGGTGAACCTATCATGCAAAGTGGTGATGAATGTAGGGGGACCCGGACATCCGTAGATGCTTTTGACATGCTTAAGACCGATGATAAATGAAGGTGGATCAATACATCCGAATATAGGCCACTCATACTTTCTACTTGACATGTTGGTGGTATGAATGAATGGACCCCTCATTGTGTTCATGCCAAGTGGTGTGGTAAGCCTAGACACATGCATGTTTTTCCTAAGGGTGACTTCCATGTGTATAGGTGTGGGACAACCTTTGAACTCCCATTGGAAAGGATCGAACGGATCTAAGAATGTGGTCATCATGGGGTGGAGCACAACCTCATTACCTAGGGATATGTGGCCCAAGGTCATGGCTCCCAAGGTGTAACCCAGGTCTAGGATGGAGTGGATTGGGTCAAACATGGTGAGTTGGTGTAGGGAAAGGTGGGTGGTGGATAAAGTGTTTGGGTCACACGAGTCTCTTGACTCCCATTGGAATGGATCATATGGATCATAAAATGGGTTACCTGGGGGGAGGAACTCCATGTCCTCAAGATCCTCAAAAGGTTCTAAGTCATCCTTCTCCATGATAGTTGGGCCATGGTCGTTAGTGGGTTGGCCGACCAAAGCACTTGGGATCTCAATGGTAGGGGAGTGGACCAAGATGGGTTCTTCCACCATAGGGAGAAGGAAAAGAAGGTCGCTAGTGTAGCAACCAATGGTACAAATCGAGGTGATAAACCCAATGCATAGGTGTAGGAGGCCAAGGCTCCTAGGTTGTTCAGCCATAGGGGTCAACATGCTAGTGAACTCAATTTGCCATGCTAAGCCCCTAAGAAAATCCTCTAAGGTCTCCACTTGATAGGATGTTTGGATTGTGGTGTGATAGGAGAAGAAGGGCACTAGGGGAAAATTTTGTTCTATGGGAGGGCAAACATGGGCCGAGATCTCTCTAATTAGGCTCTCCCTTAGCCACCTAACAAGGGACTCTTCTAAGATGATTTTGGCCTTATCTAGAGGGGGTGGTGTAGGGTGAAGATCCTCGTGCGAGGCTTCCTCTTCCATTGGGACATGGGTGCTCTCCATAGAGGGGATAGGTTCTCGAGGGGTATTTGTCTTCATGTGACAAAGCGGGTGGACTACTTCTTCCAAAGCTAATGGAGTGGGAAGGTTCTTTGATGGTGGGGTGATGATGGCCGGAGTATGGTGCACCCGGGGTGGTGAACAAGGGCGGGATTCCCGCAGGTGGGAGAATACAAGGTTGTTGAATTTAAAGGTTCCCGAAAGGTGTGGCGGATGCACTAGGCAAGTCCGGCGTGTTGGGTCAATGTCGGCATTCTTTCATCTAACCATTTCTTACCTAGGATTATACATGGACCCGCCAATGTTCCCTTTTGACACCAAGCCCCATCCAAATACTTAGTCTTCTCGAACCATTTATGGAATTCAATAAAGACTTGGTCTCCATTGCGCACAATTTGTCCGGTCCTACAAAGAGAGGTAATGATATCGGGGGACACCCAATTTTTAGATTCTAGGTCAATGAAATCAATCTCTACGGGCTCTCCATTAGGTAAGCATGCATGGGATATGATTGGGAGAGGGGCCATGTGACCCAAGACTCAATGTTAACAATGATGGTTTGACAATGCACTGTTCGGACAAGAATGCAAGCATGCCCTACGACTTGACTTGATAGAGATAAGTCAATGACTTGCTCTGATACCAATTGATGTGACACAACATAGGACTTAAACAAACAAGCACAATCGCAATCAAACGGACCGATGTCGGCGACCGCTCACCCGATGCTCACCAACACCCGGGGTAACTTGGCAATGCCAAGTGGAGGTTGTGTGGGCTGGGCCCTTGCTGGTAGAGGGCCAGCAAGGCCTAAGTTGATTCCTAAGGGTAATGGCAGCCCAATTCAAGGGAGCCGACGTCGTGCCGAGGGCACGGGTTCCACTCTTTTCCCACGGTGATCACTTATAGCAAAGGAGCTTAAGGATCGGGCTCTCATTCACGGCCAGCGGAGTTTATGAACTAATATTGAAAGAACAAGCACAAATTAGAGCAAAGTTTGGAGCACTTACTTGACCGGTTTGAAGAAACCGGTCCCGCTCGGAGACGAGGGCGAGCGGGGAGGCGGGTGGATCCCCACACGCTGCGTCGGGGTAGCTTGACCTGCCCAAATGATTACAATACTACACCTCTCGTAGGAGGGGGATCTTGGGGTGGGGGTTAAGTGATATTACAACTAAAACTACCTCCACATAGGGAGGGGCCTTCAGCCGGACAAGCGGGGAGGGGAACTTGAGAGAGGAACACCGAAGATGGGAGGTCGCCGGTTCTATCCACGTTCTGTGGGTGCTGACAGATGATCGAAGAAATGGTTGCTACGACTGATGCAGAATTTTTTTGGGGATAAAAAAATCGGGAAAATCTTCGTAGGAGGCCAGGGAAGTCGTCCAAATTTTGTTGATTTCTTCTGGCACCGACGCTGGTCTGGGTGGAGGCCCGAGCAGGGAGGCAGATTCTTGGACTGGCAGCTTCTGGCGGCCAACAGCAGGTTGCAGAGGATGCCCCGTCAGTTCCCGAACTCAAAATCAAGCACCGCTGGAGGTTTTGGAATCATGGACGAGTCCTCTTCTTAGAAAAATTGACGGGGAAGCCAAACGATGCCCGAGAAGACCAGGGGATTCTGAACACTGATGACAGGTCGGTGCAGGCTGTGGGAAGCTGACCCGCGTACCTGAGGGAGAAAAATGATAACTATGGCCCACGGACGTCGATAGAAGTTCCACTTCTTGATTTTGAAAGTATATAGGAAGAGGAACAACTTTGCAGAAGAACTTGTGGCCTGAATCTTCCAAGGTTCGTCGTTGTAGAGCTTCTACTATGGCTCAGGTGCTCAGCAGGGGCAGCTCTGCGCAGTTGTAGGAGAACGGATCTGTCGGTCAGCTCGGAGCTTGGAAGGGGACGAGACCACCGCCGTTGCGAAGAAGACAGGTAGACGCTTCCGTGGATACCTCTTGGGCCTTCAGGTTCTCTGGGATGTGGTCGGGGTCGCCTTTGCAAGCTGCTACTCTTCTGCTGCCTGGGAACTGAAAACTGGAGGTTGAAGATGGTGGGGGGAAATGGGATATATGGTAGGGGAAATGGAGGTGGATGAGTGTGGGGAGAACCCTGGCTGTGAGGGGGTCTAGGAGGGGGTGTTCCAAGGTTTGGGAGGGGAAGAATAGGGTCTGGAAGGGGGTCTAACAGGTGGTGGGAGGAGGAGCTACGAATTTGGGCTTGGAGGGAGAAGGAGGAAGGTGGGGGGGGCATAAGTGGGTGGAGGGCATGTGAGTTTGAATTTCCTTTAATGTGGGGTGGTCAATGGTGGTCTTGGGGATGGGAAGAGGTGCCTTGGGAAGGTGGAGGGCTGCTTTGGGTAGTGGGAAGGGTGCTTGGGGAAGTGGGTGGGGTAGTTGGGGGTTGGGAGGTGGAGCTTGGATTGATGGAAGCTCTCTTGGGACTAGGGGGTGGAGTAATGGGATGTGTGGGGAAGGGGAGTGGTCTTTAATGGGGGTAGGTGAGAGAGTGGTGGTTGGGAAGGGAGGAGAGAGAAAATTTTCGAAATTGGGTGTGGAGGAGAGAGAAAGGGGAGTGAAAAGAGAGATTAAGAGATGGATGGGTGTGGAATCTCTCCCCTTGGGTCTCTCACCCAAAAAATGGAATCTCTCCACTAGATAAGAAGTGTAAACTCTCAAAATAGTAAGTTTTTCATTCATTGATTCATTAGTTCAAATGGAGGAAATGGGGTCCTATATATAGACAACCCACATTTCTACAAAAGACCTTGACTATTAACACAATGACAAATAACCAAAGGAAGGGGGGGTGCCCTTGGGCCAAGCCCAATGAATTGGGCCCATAAACTAATCTATCAACATAATGACACTTAACCTAGGTAAATGACTCATTAACCTAGGTACAAGACTCAAATAAAAGAAAAATTACATAATTATGACTCAAAGAAAATATGAAAGTTACATGAATTGACTTAGAAAAATGTGACGGATGTAATGGAACCATGCTGGCTGTCAACCGGGGCTTTGAAAATATATGGGGCGAGAGATGCCCCCATCACGGGGCCCACTAGAGTAGGGGTCAAATGGGTCAAAGAATATGTGACCCCTTGGTCCCTCCGTTACATAGTCCCATGTTTGAAATTCATGAAGGTGATGGTCACCTCCATCCCTCGTGGTAAATGGGACCGTGTATAAGTGATATGACTCCTCCCTCGGAAGAAAAGTAATGAAGTCGGGCTCGTCCGGTAGCGGGAGAAGTAGAAGAACCTCCGTGGTAACACAACCCACGGTACATACGGAGGTAATGGACCCTATGGCCGGATGGGTGAAGCTGCGACTAGTGGGTTGGTCGAAGCCTCGAGCCAGTAAATGTGTAAATGTCAACTGCCGGTCTAACCCTTTAAGAAGGTCGTCCAATGTGTCCACATAGTGACTAGACCGGAAGGTGGTGTGAAATGAGTTGCTTGACACTAGAGGTAGTGTGGGGTCCATAGATGGGAAAGGAGGTGGGACCAAGCCATCCTTGAGCCAACTAAGAAGCGGCTCGGCTATGTATAGCGCATCCGTTAGAAACACGGGTGGCTCGGGCTTTGGTAGCTCCAAAGAAGAAGGTTCCGAATAGAGCTCGGAAGGAGAGGGTGGTAGCATGGGATCTCCCATGGGGGATGAAGGAGGGACCTCCATGATGGGGAGAGGGCTTGGGGATGTCGGAGGTGGGGCCGGATTAAGACTACCGGCTATGACCTCCTTAGGCTCGGGTAGGAGTCCGCCCATATGAGCACGTGTCCGATCCATCCTATCCAACCGGTCCGTAAACATTTTTAAGATTTTGGCAAAGGTGCGGGTTGGAGTAAGGGCCTCGTGGTGGACTTGCTCATGGTCTGTAGGCCTGAGTGTGGACCTAGGCTCGGCTATAGGCGGGACCTCTTGCTTTCGGCTAGGACCCATTTGCTTTGAAGCGCTTGGGTAGGATTGGTTGGGGGTGAATGGATGGGGTTGGTTGGAGGTGTGGCCCACTTGAATTGGAGTGCTTTGGTGGGCTTGGGTGGAGGTGAAGGGGCGGGGTGGTTGAAGGTGACCGGGCCAGGTAGGTAGACCTTCCTAAGCTCGCCCTTCATCTCATGCCACGACTCGATGGGCCGTTGCATCCTAACCTCCCTCATGTGTTCTATACTCTCCCATTTCCAGGCGGCTTCGTGGATAAGCCTCTTTTGGGCAAAGCTGGCTTGCATGGCATCGGACATTGTGTAGCACTCAAAGTACGTGTCCATGGCGGCTTCCCACTTGAGGTAGTCACTCGGGACCTTGGAGCCATGAAAGTCCGAGGCTTCGGGCCTATGGAAGTGGATGGGATGGTTGCCAATCCCACGGGTGTCGTACCGCCAGTGGTACAGCCTAGGCGAATTGGAGTCCATTGGACACCGGGGAACTATAAGATGCACATGCAAACACGTGGAGACAAGACAAACCAACTAGACAATGGACTAAACATGACCCTAAACGACAATGCAAGTTGGAATGCCGACTCGACTACCAACCTAGACACAACCAAGACTCGGTACGTGGCGGAGTTAATCGATCCGAAGATCACTCGCGCAAGTGTGCGGCCTTCCCGATAGGCATAGCCTAACGTTCGGATAACACCTTTTTATATACTGATTAATGGTATACAAATGCAACTCCTAAGACCGACTTAGACACTTAGACTTAAATGACACTCCTTTTTTTTTACACCCTAGACTCAAACTCGCTCTGATACCAAATTGATGCGGGACAAGACCACGGACATGACTCGAATGAGGAATGCAATCCTCGGACTCTAGGTGAGCTCATGATTGTCCCATAACGAGGGAAGCGTCGGACATGCACGGTTGAGAAACCGGCAAGAGCTAGGGTGGTCAATTCCCTTTTGTGCCCGGATCAGGTCACGGGACGGTCACGCTCTCTCTCTCTCTCAGCAGCGGTGAAATGAAAATATATAGCAAGCTAGGCCCTAAAACATGCTCTCTAGCAGCGGCATATAAAGCATATATGGAAATAAGCGAAATGCCAAGCAAGGAGCGAATACGATACCTCCACGCTCCCGGCGTGGGGAAGACGGACCCGGCCAAAAATCGTGCTCCCGGAACAATTAATACACAATAATGACAGCAATGACTCACTGCCCACTCCACGCAGGGAGGTAAAGGGTGACACAATGGGGTCCGGGAGGACCGAATTCGGGTTGACGGGCGACTTCTCGCGTCTCTTCGGCACCACCCAAACTTGTGACTGTGGGGCCCACGTGCTGTCCAGAGGGGCCGTGTGGGGCCCGGTGGCACCACTATGGTGGGGACAATTGGGGAAGCATTCCCTGGGCTGGCAGCATGCTGGAACGTCGACCGGAGGCCGGGCGGCTCCGTTCGGCACCGGTTGGAATAACCGGCCACGGATCTGTCGGTTCTGTTTTTCGACGCGCGCTCCGGCGAGAATGAACGCTGCGATCAGCTCCGATGTCGGATCGACACGAAACTGGTGCCGTTGGAAAGATAACTTGAAGTCCTTCAGCCTAGGATTAGAGATCAGACCTAGATCTGCACGGAGCTAGACTTTATTGAAGTTTTGAGTTCCTGGTGTACAGTAGCCGAACTCTCAGATCTGCAGGGAACTTGTCTGAGAACTGCCGTTGACCGCAAGATAGATGTCCGATTCAGCTCCTGAGCTCTTCACAAAAGTTATAGGATTTTGAACAAGGAAGATGGAAATATGTTCTGGGGACTTATTGGAGGTGGGTACAAATTGATATGATTTTTTCACTGGGCAGAGGTTGGATCTGGAAACAGGTGGACAACACTGTAGCTCGCTCTTAGAACGAATTTTGAAAAATGAATGAAAGGCTGATCAAAAATCAAAAAAATTCATGGAGTGAGGGGACGGTGGGCAAAACTTCCAGTAAAATTGGGAAGGTTTGGAAAAATCAAAAAGATGGTTGGAGGGGGAGATTACAGGGGTGCTTTCACACAGATCTGAAACTGGACAGAACTGGGAAACAGAAACACACGAAATTTGAAAAATAGTAAATGATGGAACTTGGACGGGATGTTTTTTGTGGTGGTGGGGAATGAAGATAGGAACACACCATAAAATGTTCAGATCAAGAAGATCTCGAGGCTGACTGCAGAATTTCGTGGAAGGGGCTGCTGTTGGCTGAAGACATAACTTCGACGGTGGCTCGATGGCGGCTCGATGGCGGCACGAACGACGGCGGCGGCGGCACCAGATGAAATCAGAGATTGGGGAAGGGGAATAGAGATGAATCCACTCTAGAAGGGGGGTTGGAGAGGGAAGAACACCAGGGGAAGGAGCTGGGGGCGCAAGAAGCTTCAAGCTTTTCCAACAATTTTCTCTTCATTAATGCTAACAAATGGAAAATACAACCTTTTATATGCTATGTATCTAATCAATTGTACACCCTTGGATCTAGGGATGGGAGATGAAAGGTTGGGATTAAGTCTGAACAACAGACACACAAAATTAAAATATAGCAAGTGGAATGGGGCGCCCCCTTGACCATATGTAAGGGTTGAATGGTTAGGTAGCCCACCTTGGAAAATATTAACCACTTGTCTCCCATGTGGTCAATTGGCATTCCAACCTTCTAGATGGCCACCTAGGATGGTTGACCAGCCCCACATGGTCTAGGTGGACCAATGGGAAAGGGGTGAGGGCCCCCCTTGCTTGGGCCTACTGGAATTTTACATATAAACCCACTAAGACTTACAATTGCGTACCCATATAACACAAGGGTATACATACAAATATGAAAGGACAAAAATGCAAACAAAATGCGGACGGTCTCGCCTCGATGTCCCCATCAGCGTCGGTGCTCCCGCCGAGAAGCTGTTCCCCCACCACTGATGGAGGTTGCTCGTTGGCTTGGTTGTCAGACGGGGAATGCTCCGTGGGGAGGGAAGGTGCCCCTTCCTCCGTTATGAGAGCTTTTCCCATGTCGCCGGTTGTCCTCCTGCCAGAACTTCTTCACACCATGAAGGCTCTTTATCCATTTCCCACAGACAACGCCAGATGAAGAGGGGCAATCTCGCGCTGCTCCTGAGCGGGGAGGAAGATGACCATGTACCCTTGAAGTAAGAACTACAAGAAGGGAAACAAGTCAGAGGTGCCCAGGTATAGATCCCCGGGGGAGACCCTCCGATGCTTAGGTCAGCATAGGTAGTAGAGCACTGATGCGAAGTGAAGAGTTTGGAGGAAAATGGGAGTGTGAGATCCCTCTCCACCGAAAGGTGAAGTGGTTCCTGCTCAAGGTTGCTGGCTCTTACCTTGCTTAGGCTTACCTTCTCGTAGTAGGGCATGTCATGTTTAAATAATGGCATGTGTGCGAATTGATCCCTGTGAGCGGAGGAGTTCCAGGGGGGGTTACGTCCTTCATGTGGGCTCCTTACGGCATGCGGACTCTTAGTTTCCTCTGTCCCATTGAGCTTCCTGCCATTAAGGGATTCGCAATGGCCGTATCAATAAGCTTCCATTAGCGAGCCTGGGTGAACGGCACTATTTCAGGAGTGCCCTCCTGAGCAGTAAGTGTTGGGTCGGGACAAAGAATAGGGGGCTCCGGGGGAGCTTTCCCGATCGATTGATGCTCGGACTTCCCAACCCGAAAGCTGCCTAGGAAGCGCTTGTTCCGAGTGAGTTTTTGGGCTTTACAGTAAGTGGGCCCGGGGGCTGCCACTTTGAGGAGTTGGGCCTCGTTCGGTTAGGGTTGGACCTCGTTCGGCCTCTTCGTACGGGCGGTGAGATTTCCCCTCTCCAATATGGTATCCATGTTATATTATATCGAGAACCGACTGGCCATTCACGTGTTCCAGGATCTGATGTTACCCTATAACAAAAATGATGATGATCTAGGTTCATGTGCTTAATCATCGGATAGGCCGTTAGGTTGGGAAAATTAGGGGATGATGGTTCTATCTTGCATGCTGTAGTTGCGGATAGTGTCCTGACCCTACTTGTCCCGGTCTAGCAACACTATTCTCGAGTATTTTCTATTTTATTATTTTATTTGCATTCACTTTAATGATTTCTTTTATTTTAACCCAGCATGCATCATACGCATCTTTTGAGTATTCACGAATGGTCTATCTGAAAGTGTCCTATTTGTGATGGATGATTGTGCGTTCATGGTTTTGGGTAAGAGAGCTATTCCACACAAAGTTGGAAGGTTTTTCTCTGGTCTTTTCACTTGGGTTGGTTGACTAAGAGTCCCCGTCTGGAGGTTTTTAGCATATTTCTTTTACTTATTCCGGTTGGCCTCATTGTTTATGGATTGTGTCCCCTGATGAGGTTGCTTGTTTCTCCTTCCTTTTATTTAGTTAGTTTCTCCAGACTAATGTCGTTTTGGTTCGATCATTCCTCGTGTTTGGTTCAGAGTTTTTCGGAAGATTCTCATCGCTCGTTGGCGAGAAAACGGGTGTCTTTTACCTTAACACCCGCTTTTCGGTCATTTTCGCTTCATCTCCATGTTCCATTTCACTTTCGCTTCACCTCCGCTCGCTCCACTGTAAAGAGGACGTTAAGGAGGGGCATCTGTTGACACCCATTTTTTACCTTTGAGTTAAGTCATTTTTCTTACCTTTATTTTGATGCCTCGAGTTGTCCATTACTCATTAGGCCATTTCCAGGCATGTCTTTGGACTGATTTTATGGGTCCTTCCTCCCTGGCTGGGCTTGCTCTCAAAGTTGGGCTTATTGGGCCCCGATTTCACATGGTCTTTAGGATAAATGGGCTTATTTTTCCCATCTTATCAAGTTTCACCGCCCAGCCTAACCACGGTCTAGCGATAGACCGTTTAGATTGTTGGGTGGTCGTTTTGAAGATAGTTTATCTGGATTAATTGGATATTTATCTTATCTCAGATTTTCCACCGACAACCTAATAAACGGTGTTGCATTAGACAGTTTATTCAAGTTGGGCGGTCCATCGAATGACTGTTTAGGTGCCAGAGTCCTAAATGGGTTAGTTTTTTGGATAGATATCTATTTTTTGGTTTACCACCGACACGGTATAAACGGTCTAGCAATGGGCCGTTTGACTTGTTGGGCAGTCTATCGATAGACCGTTTTCCTCCTAAGAGTCTTACGCCGGTTTAGTCAGTCTGTTCTTTGGATAAATGGGTTTATTTATCTGTTTATTAATTTCCACTGACACCATGTAAGCGGTCTAGCATTGGGCCGTTTATATTGCTAGGCGGCCCATCGTTCGACCGTTTTTATGGCCGAGATCTTGGATTTGGTTGACTTTTCTCTCTCCACCCGTGGTTAAACTGGTAGCTTTTTCCACCTTTTTCTCCGTGAATTCTTAGCCAAATTCGATGCCGTTTGATCCTAGTGAAAATTGGGAGTTTTATCTACAATTTATCTAAAAGAATCTAGGCCTAAATCTCGCTGAAAAATTCTCAATTTCCAGCGGACTTTCAAGGGTCTATAAATAGCACCCTTAGTCTAAGCTCGCGAAGGGGGGAGATCTGGCGTCTATGTCGAAGTGATGCCGAGTTTTTGAGCGGATCTCAGCCAGGGAGGAAGGCTTTCTACGTCTTAATAAGCCTTCGGTTCAGGAAGTAGTCGTTGTTTAATGTTTTGGTCTAGGCATTTCCACCATTTATTCATTATTGCATGGTCAATCTTCTCCACTTTCAACCACGTTTTTCACTGGTATTTCACATTCTTTCACCCCTCCTACTATTTTTCACGCCCATAGGGGTTTAAAAACCCAACCCCAGGTATTCCCCATTCCATTTTTGTGTTTGGTTTTCCCTTCATTTTCGTAGCTATTGCACTTCCTAAACTAATTTGGGTTACATTTTTATGGTCATTCGCTGTGCTTTGAAGGTCAACATGAGTTTTAGCACGAGGCCCACCCTCTCTGGCCGGCCGGAAGGGGTGGAGGAATAAGGTCTATAGTTTGGGATCTGGAAGTTTTGCGCGGTCTGTCTTTGTCCATTTGCAAGGGTACGTGGTCTTCCATTGACCATCCAATTCCTGCTAGCGGCCTGTTACAGACCGTTTGAATCGCTAGCCAGGTCTTCTTCTCGTGTCACTCTTTAGTGTTGGTGGCGGTCTATCGTTCGACCGTCTACATCCCGCAACGGTCTTCCTAAGACCATTTGCCTCCTGTACCAACGCTACATCCATTGGGCGAGTGTCTTCATCCTTTCTCCCTTTCCAAGGTACGTAGTGCTTTCCTTGCATTCGATACCTTGGTGGCGATCACGTTCTATCCATGCTTGTGAGTGATCCGTTGCTTGCATCACTACTCTTTTAATGCTAATCACTCACACACGCATTCACCCTTTTCCCCCTTTTAGCAGCCATTTCATATTTTGATCTAGGGAGGGGAAAGAACATATCTACAGTTATGAACGGTCGCCAATTAAAAATTAAATTATGTTGATTCTGGAAAATTACAAGAATTAGCGCCCGTTCATGGAGTTGCTAATTCTTAGTATTTTAAATTGGATTTTTATAATTATAAGATTGAGCGACCTTTCAGAGAGCCGCTATTTCTGGATATAGCGACGTCTGAATGGATGCCAATTCTTCTCTATTAGTTTTCATCGGTTTTCTAGCCGATATTATAGGTTTACTTGGCACTCTCATCTCACATCCTTAGATGGAGTCCCTGTTTTATTTCTATCAATTACACACTCAAATCTTGGTGATGATTGGACCCTCCGCGGGATATTCCTTCTTTCGGACAAGTACTTTCTTCATTGAGACCTCCGTAAGTCTACGCTAGCCTTGAATTCTCTCAAGATAGCCGAGCAGGTTGTACCCTAAAAATCATGGAACCTTTACTTGCCACGTCACTTTGAAGAAATGTGATAGTCACGCCCTGAGCGCGGAAGGAACCCAGAGTGCGTGACGAGTTTATATCGATCATGTCAATCAGAGCGTTAGTGTATTCGACACAAAGATAGAGTGCGCAAAAGTAAAGATAACCCAATCCTTTATTCAATCACAACCCCAGAGTACTTCTATTACAATTTACTTAATGAAAGTGCTAGGACTCAATAAAAAGGAAAAGTACCAAGAATGACTCAAGAAAATAGAAAGATAAGACTAGTTGACGTTTGGATAGACGGAGTAGCTCTAATCTCTTCACTCTTGACCTTCCCCATCCGATTGAGTCTTGTCATCGGATTTACCTGAAAAATAGGGGTAAACACCGAATGAGCGAACGCTCAGTAGGAATTATATCTCAAGTGCTAGCTTGTTTTAAGTAGATTACAAGCTACATGAATACAATATAGCTATGCATGCTCGCATAAAATGACAATAAAGAGTGTATGTCAAGATAGAGAGTGCATATCAAAAGATAGTTGAGTGAACTAGCATGTCTTTCAAGAACTCATATCAAGATATTCAAGCAAGTATATTCGTCATGTCATGTCGGGAATTGGCTATCATGTTTCAAGCAAGTATATAATAAATACCCTTTTCGGGTCACGCAAGTCATGTCATGTCAAGTCGAGTCAAGCACGAGATTTATGGAATGTCATTTAACTAGAACGACAAGTACTTCGGTGTAATGTCACACCGTGATCATTACAACTCCCATGGGCACTAGTACTTTCAGGTGCTCATACCAGGACCAGATCGGGCCCTATATGCGCAGGCATTGATCATGTATTTTTTGACAACCACTATAGTTATAGCCAATATAGAATTCCAAAGGAACTAAACTTGTAGGAACTTTAAGGTAGATCATATGGAATAGAATTTTAGGGGTTGAACATTATGTATAAGGACAATAATAACTGATGTGACACACCCTTGGACCTAAACAAGCAAGCACAATTCGCAACCGAAACGGACCGATATTGGTGGACACTCACCCGACACTCACCCAAATCCCAGGGTAACTTGGTGATATCGAGTGGAGGTTGTGAGGGTTGGGCCCTTACTGGTAGAGGGCCAGCAAGACTATGAGTTCTCCCAAGGGTACGGAGGCCCAATTTAATGGGGCCGACCCGGGTGCCGAGGGCACGTGTCACACTCTCTTCCACGGCGGCCACTCGAAGCAATAGAGCTTGCAGACCGGGCGCTCTCTCTCACGGACCAGTGGAGTTTATGAACTAATATTGAAAGGATAAGCACTAAGGGAAGCAAGGTTAGAACACTTATTTGACCGGTTTGAAGAAATCGGTCCCGCTCGGAGACGTGGGCGAGCGGGGAAGCATGGGTTCCCCACACGCTGCGTCAGAGTAGCTTGAACCTATTTTAAAGATTTATAACACTACTCCCCATGCAAGCAGGTGGAACAAGAGGAGCAGGAATCACTCATACATTTGAACACTACCTCCCGCAGGGAGAGACTTTAAGCCGGCCAGGCAGGTAGAGGAAGAAACTGAAATAGAAGACGAACGGAAGGACGACGCCGGTTCTGCCCGCTCTCTAGAATAGGCGATAGACAGTTGAAGTTGACGCTGCTGCGGCCACTCACAATTTTTTTTTTCATTGAAACCAGTGGGAAAATCTTCGGGGCTTGATCAGGTTGACGTCCAATTTTTATGGAATTTCATAGTTGACGGCGCTGGTCGGGGAAGGGCCATGAACAATGACCCTAAGTTCTGGTCTGGATGGCTATGGTACCACAGCATCTGAAAGAAGAGGCCGCCATGAGCCCTTCCGATCTCTGAATCAATCGTGGTTAGAATCTCTGGAATCATTGATGAGTACTCTTCGAGACGACACCCACGGGAACACCAGAAGATGTTGGAGCAGGAATGGAGAGCCCGAATAGTAGACAAGGGTCGGTTCAGCCCCAGAGGGGACAGAGCTGCGCACCTGGGGGAGAAAAATGAAAAATCACAGCTCCAGATGCCGAACGGGGTTCCGCTTCTTGATACTGAAAGTAGACTCGTTGTAGATCATCTAAGCCAAGCACCACCTCCAGATCTTCAAGGGGTTGGCCGTGTGAGGCTCTGTAACTTGCTTCAGGTTGACTGGCAGGAAGCAGATGCGCAGTCTGGGGAGATCGGCTCCTCTGGGCAGCCACAAACTCAGAACGGGACGAGACCACCACTGTCGTGAAGAAGACATGGAGACACTTCCAACGGTACCACTTGGGCATCTAGAAATGATGGGATGACGTCGTGGCCAGATCTGCAAGATGCTGATACTCTGCTACCTGTGAACTAAGAAGTGCTGGTTGGAGATGGGAGGTGGGAGATGAGGTAAATGGGAGGGGAAAGTGGGTGGATGGGTCTGGAGGCAACCCTAGGCTGTTAGGGGGTCTTGGAGGGGGCAAACCAAGGTGAGTGAGGGGGAGAATGGGGGCAGGAAGGTGGTCTAGTAGGTGGTGAGAGAGAGAGATACGAATTTGGGACTAGGAGGGTGAGGGAGAGGGATGGTGATTTCCCTATTTGGGGTGGTCCAAGGTTTGGAGGATGAGGGAGTGGAGGGAAAATAATTCAAATCTTATCTTGGGAGATGGAAGATTGCATGGGGAACAGGGAGGATTGTGTTGGGGAGAGTGGGATTGTGTTAGGAAGAACAATATTCTCCTAGGGAGGGGAGATATTTGGTGGGATTTGGTGGGAGGGGAATCATGGCACCTAGGGGAGTAGAAAAGTAGTGGAGGTGGGAGCTTGGGTGGAGGATGAGGTGGAGGAGAGAGGTGGGATTTGAATTTGGGGAAGCGGGGAAAGGGAAAGAGAGGGGTGGGTGGGATTCTCTCCCTAGGGATTCTCACCCCACTAATAGATTCTCTCCACAAGAAACTTAAATTTTGAACTCACAAAATGGCAACTTTCATTAACATCAAATGGGGGGGAATGGGGTCCTATATATAGGCAACCCACATTTTATAATAAGTACTCGACTCTTGATACAATGACAAATAACCAAGGGGTAGGGGGCACCCTTGGGCCTAGCCCAATGAATTGGGCCCATTAACCAACTAACCAACCTAATAACACTCAAACTTAGGTAAATAAATAAAAGACCTAGGAAAATGACTCAAATAAAAGAGAAAATACATCAAATGACTCAAATAGAAAGCTAAAAATGGATAATTGGGCCCACATAGAGTGATGCCCAAGCTCACACAACTCCGGAGTGTGACGATGACCCGAGCCAGAGGGAGTCGTAGGTCATGCCTCCATCAAATCCCATGGGCTGTGAAGAGCTCGACTCCGTCGAGTAGGGGTCAATCCTGCTGTGGTACTGCTCGATAAGGTCGGGATCCAGCCGCTAGAGATCTTCTCGACTCACCCACGAATCCTCCGAAGGAGGTCGATCCTTCCACCTGACAAGATAGTGCTCCTACACCTTGCTCCTGGTGGTAGTGACCTATTCCTCCAATATTCGTTCAATTCGCTCACGCTGGGCTCTCCGGGCTAGTGGACTCTCCTCACGGGTGGGTGCTCTCTCAATGGGGGAAGTAGGTTCAATATCCTCACTAGGCACCACCGTGGGACCCTTATATGGAACTAGGTCGGTCACGGTGAATGTGGGGCTCACTCCGTACTCCTTGGGAAGATCTATCTCATAGGCGTTAGTGCCAATGCGCCTCAAGACCTGGAAGGGACTAGCCCCACGAGACCTCAATTTGGAGGTGGCTCCGGGGGAGAGCCTCTCCGTCCTTACCATCACAAAGTCGCCCACATGGAATTCTTGGTGGCGCCGATGAGAGTTAGCCTGGCTCTTATAAGTCTCATTCTTCTTGCTGGTGTACTTGCGAATTTCTTCATGCAATTCCCTAATGTGTTGGGAAAATGACTCAGCTGAAATAGACACTCTGTCACGCCCCGAGCGCGGAGGATACCCGGAGACGCGTGACGAGTTTATATCGATCATGTCAATCAGAGTATTAGTGTATTCGACACCAAATCAGAGATGCGCAAAAGTAAAGATAACCCAATCCTTTATTCAATCACAACCTCAAAGTACTTCTATTACAATTCACTTAACGAAAGTGCTATGACCCAATAAAAGAAAAGTACAATGGTTGACTTAAGAACTTTGAAAGATAAGACTAGTTGACGCTTGAGAAGCTCTAATCTCTTTCACTCTTGACCTTCCCCTTCTATCTGGGTTTCGTCATCGGACTTACCTGAAAAGTATGGAAACACTGAGTGAGCGAACGCTCAGTAGGAAATTATACCTCAAGAACTAGCAGGGGTTTAAGTAATCACAATTTCCCACATGTAAATGCACTATGGCTATGCATGCTCGCATAAAACGACAAGATAGAGAGTATATTAACAAGATAACAAGGTGAACTATTCATGAACTTTCGAGTGATAAATGTCAGGATGTTCAAGCAAGTAATTCCATCATGTCATGTCGAGAACTTGGCTATCACGTTTCAAGCAAGCAAGTATAAAAATTACCCTTTTTCGGGTCACGCAAGTCATGTCATGTCATGTACGAGTCAAGTACAAGAATTGTGGAATGTCCAATCAAGCTAGTCATGCACTTCGGTACAATGCCAATACCGTTATCATTACAACTCTCATGGGCACTAGTACTTTCGGGTGCTCCTCCCAGGACCAGATCGGGCCCTATATGCGCAGGCATTGATCATGTATTTTGACATCCACTTTTTGTATATAGCCAACATGGAATTTGAAGAATAAAGCTTGTAGATATGTAGGATAGACTTTGATAGAATAGAGTCAAAAAAATATGACACTTGACATAGATAGGTGATAATAACGGTGCAATCACGATTATCGGTAAAGCTAGGTGGAATTGATTCCCTAACTTGGGTACCATGACAAGTAAGTATCCACAAGTAGATGGTCACTCTTTTAATATAGAATTGAGGTCCACAAGAACATCATAATAATGTTGATATAGAATTGGGGTCCACAAGAACATCTCAATAATGACATGCTTTTCCCCATTCATTAAGATATTTCCCATATTATACACATAGCATAACATGAGGGCCGGTATACCATATTTCTATAGAGTGACATGGCAAAATAGTGTGATAGGTTTTTATGGTACAACCAGCTCAGTCGGCCTTGAGGGAATCCAAGGCTCGAGGAGTCTTACGGAGGTCTCTATGACTAACTCGCTAGTCCAAAGGAACGGAATGTCCAATGGAGAGCTTGTATGTCACTGAGAGTTAGTGGGTAAACGATAAAGCATCATAAAACATGAGACTATATTCACAGACTGGAATATAGTGCCGATATATATATATATATATATATATACATATGAAACCCTCGGTTAACAGTAACGGTGCAAAATAGTATTACAGGAAAATAGCGACTTAGGTAAAGTCATTTTTAATGAAATTAACGCCTTATCCAGGGGCGTTTATATACCATCTGACGACTACTCCAGTGGTCGTCCATTATTTATTCCAATTTAACAAAATTTCTAACTTCTGGAATGTTTTTATGCAACGCACGTCCGACAGGGGCGTTAATTCAAAAATCACGCCCTGGCGCAGGGCGTCAGTTCTGTAATAGACGACCTAGACCAGGTCGTTAATTCACCAAGGTTTCGAGAAATATGAACAGTAACAAAATTTCATGATAAACAATTTGCAGGAAGTAAATACATGGATAGGATAAGAAAAATAGCAGAATTCCACAGGTATGATCATGCATTAATTTGGATCACGATTTCAAAGTTATGGAATTTTAAACGTGAGTAATCAACAATTATATGAAATTGGCGACAACAGGGCAGGGCGTCAACACTAGAATTAGCGCCCTGGGCTGGATCGCCTCTTTTTAAAATTTCACAGAAAATGCTTGAAATCATAGTAAAACTATATGCATGTATGACAGAAGGTATTACTAGCAACTGGAGTTAGTTTGGGCTACGTTCTTGAGAAAACCTACCTTATGAAGATCTGGAAGAAGAAACGTGAAGGATTCGGATAGAAAACGATGCTATGTTCCAAACAGAGCCTCCTGAACTTTTAACAGCAACTAGAGAAGCACCCACAAGATGGTTGCTTCCGAACTTAATCACCGGTAGCACACCGAAGAGGATGTAGTGTCGACAAGAGTTGTTGAGAAGAGGATAAGACTCTTTTCTATGATATCTTCTTTACTGGTTTTGGAAGAAGATGCAGACGAAGAGGATGATGATGAAGACTCCATGATCTTCTCTTTGACAAGAGAGGTACTACCTACCGTAGACTTCCTACATAAGACGAAGACGTTAGTTTCCTTCATCATTCATAACTAAAGAAAAAGAAAAGAGGAAGAACATTACCTGTTCTTCACGTATGACAGCAACAATCCACAGAACGCCAAATAGCATTCTGGGTCGAGCCATAGGATATTTATAGAGTTATTAGGAACCCTAATAGAGTTAGAGTTTGGTAGTATTACCTTGATAGAGTCCTTACTATATTCTACTAACTCGTACTAATCCATAAACTTTCCCTGGATAATGTCCTGGTTCGAACGAAACTCAAACTGAATTAACGTCTTAAATGAGGGCGTTAAATTTAAATTGACGCCTTGGTTAAGGTCATTTCTTATGTAAAACGCGTCCATGTGGAGGGCGTCACGTTTACTTGCACTTTTTATTATTTTGGCCGTTTAAGAATTTACGACATCTTCTGTGGTCGTCCTTTCTGGAATTCGTGCCTTGTATAAGGGCGTTTCTTTTTGAAGTAGCGTCTTGAGTCTAGGCGTTATTTTCATTTTAGTTTATTATTTACTTCTTTAGGCTCTTATCATTTATTCATTAAATATTTTAATCTTATTTTGATCAATTGGGGTTTTTATGTCCTTCTATTTTTTTTTTTACCAGGGTTGCTACACCCTCCCCCACTTAAAAGAATTTGGTCCCCAAATTCAATAGTATATATATATATACGTGGAGAGTGTAGAGTATATACCTTTTTAGAATAAGTCTGAGAATCGTTTCCTCATAGACTCCTCGGTCTCCCATGTGGCTTCGTATTCTGAACATTTACTCCATTGCACCTTTAGCATGGGGATAACTTTATTCCTTAATGTTCGTACCTCGCGGTCAAGGATCTTCATAGGCCTTTGCTCATAAGTGAGATCCCTTTGAATCACTAGGTCTCCATGATCAATGATATGTGACGGATCATGCACATATTTCTTCAACATTGATATATGGAATACATTGTGAACTTCGGACAATTGAGGAGGTAAAGCGACGCGATAAGCAACCTCACCAACTCTCTCTAGTATCTTAAAAGGTCCAATAAACCTTGGTGTAAGCTTGCCCTTAACACCAAATCTCCTTATTCCACGTCCAGGTGATATCTTAAGAAAAACGTGATCTCCGACTTGGAATTCGAGATCTCTCCTTCTTGTGTCAGCATAAGCCTTTTGTCTACACTGAGCTATTTGCAGTCTTTCTCTAATCAACTGTATCTTCTCGGTGGTATCTCTTACCATATCTGGACCTAATAGTTGTTTCTCTCCAACTTCGTCCCAGCATAAGGGTGATCGGTAATTCCATCCGTATAAGGCTTCGAAAGGTGCCATTTGTATACTTGCCTGGTAGCTATTATTTTATGCAAATTCAACCAGAGGCAAGTGGTCATGCCAGCTTCCACTAAAATCAATGATGCAAGCCCTGAGCATATCTCCAACCACCTGATTAGTTCTCTCGGTCTGACCATCCGTTTGAGGATGAAAAGCTGTACTAAAGTTAAGTCTCGTTCCCAACGAATGTTGTAGTCCTTTTCAAAAATGTGAAGTAAAACGGGGATCTCTGTCAGACACAATCGAGACAGGAATACCATGTAATCTGACTATCTCCTTGCTGTATAATGCAGCCAGAACATCAACTGACCATCGACTCTTGATTGGCAAGAAGTGCGCTGATTTGGTCAATCGATCAATGATAACCCATATTCCATCATATCCTCCTTTTGATTTAGTTAGACCCATGATGAAATCCATACCAATATCCTCCCACTTCCATTTGAGAATATCCAGAGGATGTAGTTTTTCGGCAGGCTTCTGGTGTTCAGCCTTAACTTGTTGGCAGGTGAGACAGCGAGACACAATGTCCGCGACTTCTCTCTTCATGTTGGGCCACCAGAAATTTCTTTTCACATCTTGGTACATTTTGGTAGATCTTGGATGAATTGTGTACCTTGATCTGTGAGCTTCATCTAAGATTTTCTTCTTTAATTCTGGACAATCCGGTATACAAGTTCTATTTTGGAATAACAACCTTCCATCTGAAGCTAGTTGGAACACAGATTGTCCTTCTAGTTTGCCCTTGATTTCCACTAATACCGGGTCACTACCTTGAAGTCCTTGTATTTCGGATAGCAAGTCCGGCTGTATGCTCATATGGGATAAGGTGACACACCTATTGTCCTTGTCCATGCTTATATTAAGTCTAGTGAATTGTTCTAGCAACTTCCACTCCTGAATCATACAATTGGCTAATAATGCTCTCGGCTGTCGACTAAGGGCATCAGCTACAGGATTACCCTTTCCAGGATGATATTGTATAGTAAAGTCGAAGTCCTTAAGATATTCTAGCCAATGTCTTTGCCTCATATTCAATTCCTTCTGAGAGAAGAGATACTTAATACTTTTATGGTCAGAGTATACAATAAACTGCACTCCGTATAGATAATGTCTCCATATTTTCAGTGCAAATACTACCGCAGCCAATTCTAAATCATGAAATGGGTAGTTCTCCTCATGCTTCTTCAATTGGCGAGAAGAGTAGGCTATAACCTTCCCTTGTTGCATTAAAACACATCCGAGGCCAATGCCAAATGCATCGGTGTATACCTCGAACTTTTCTCCTTCAATTGGCAGAGCTAAGACTGGGGCAGTAGTTAAGTGATCCTTGAGAGCTTGGAAGCTTCGTTCACAATCCTCGCTCCATTCATAGCGCATTTTCCTTACGAGTTAGCCTAGTGAGTGGTACGGCTATCTTGGAGAAATCCTTGATGAATCGCTGATAGTAGCCCGCAAGACCCAAGAAACTACGGACCTCGCTAGCATTGGTCGGTCTTTCCCAATTCCTTACAGCTTCAACCTTTGATGGATCTACGGATAAACCGTCTTTTGATATAACATGTCCCAAGAAAGCTACTTCTCCTAACCAAAATTCACATTTGCTGAGCTTTGTATATAGCTGATTTGTCCTCAATATCTGTAATGCAATCCTTAAATGTTCCTCATGCTCTCCCTTGGTCTTGGAGTAAATCAATATATCATCAATGAAAACCACCACGAATTGATCTAGATAAGGTCTGAATATACTATTCATCAACTGCATAAAAGCAGCAGGGGCATTTGTTAGTCCAAAAGGCATAACAACAAACTCATAATGGCCATACCTGCTTCTGAATGCGGTCTTATGAATGTCATCATCCTTGATCCTTAGTTGGTGATAACCTGACCTGAGATCAATCTTTGAAAAATACTTGGATCCAGATATTTGATCAAATAACTCATCGATTCTCGGCAGTGGATACTTGTTCTTGATAGTGAGATGATTCAACTGTCGATAGTCGATGCATAACCTCATGGATCCATCTTTCTTCTTTACAAATAGCACAGGTGCTCCCCACGGGGAAGTGCTTGGTCTAATAAATCCCTTCTTGAGAAGTTCCATCAATTGCTCCTTCAGCTCCTTGAGTTCGGCAGGGGACATCCTATATGGTGCCTTAGAAACTGGTCCAACACCAGGGACCAAATCGATGGTGAAGGCTACTTCTCTTTGTAGGGGTAGTCCAGGCAATTCTTCCGGAAACACATCCGGAAATTCTTGCACAACAGGGATGTCTTCTAGTTTAGTTTCCTTAGCCTCCTTAATCGTGACAAACGCAAGGAAAGATACACATCCTTTCCTTATTAGCTTGCTAGCTCGGAGAGCCGAAATAAGAGGTGACTTGCTCTGACTCTTAGGGATAGAATAGACTAGTTCTGGAAAGTCCTTGAAAGTAACTTTGCTGTTACGGCAATCCACAGTTGCCTGATACCTAGACAACCAGTCTGCTCCTAATATGACATCATATTCCTTTAGGTCTAAACATATGAGGTTGATAGGAAGATTTCTTCCTTTTACTAAGACTTCACAGTTTTGGTAATGGTGCGTAATATCGGTTTCGATTCCGAGAGGAGTAGATAAAAATATTTTCATCCATTCTGGTTCCATAGGCAGTGGGTCAGCAAATTTCTTGGAAATAAAAGAATGTGATGCACCTGTATCAAATAAGACATGTGCAGACATGGAACAAACTTTCAGTGTACCTTCTACTAGTCCGCCTTCGTCTTCTTCGGTCTCCTTAATTGCGTGAAGACGAGCATTCTTTGTTACCGGGCGCTTTCCATCACCGGCTTGATCGTTGAGTAGGGGACAGTCGGGAATCCGATGATCACGGCTCCCACAACGGAGACACGCTCCAAGTTTCCTCCAACATTCTTCGGCCTTGTGCCCGGCCTTATCATAGTACTTACATACCACCTTAGCAGGTGTAGTGGTGATGGAGAAAGGTTTGGTCTTCTTGAACTTCTGCTCCTGGGTGGGAATGCCTCCATTTCCTGGCCTCTTCTTGAAATTAGGTTTGAAGGTGCGGGAGCTAGTAACATTCTCCTTCTTGTCTTTCCCACGGATCCTATCAGATAGTTCCGTGGCATCTTCTAGTAATTGGGCTCGTCGAACCATCTCCGAATAGACTTGTATGTCCATCGGTGCCAGTTGTGTGATATATTGGGGCCTGAGCCCATTAAGGAATCTTCGAGCTTTCATCTTCTCAGAACTAACTAAGTGTTTAGCGTACCGAGACAGCCTAGAGAACTGCGCTTCATATTCAGCCACCGAAAAAGATCGTTGCTTAAGTGCGGCGAATTCAGCGGCTTTCTTCTCTTGAACTCGATCTGAGAAATATTTATTGTTGAAATGTTCAACAAACTCCTCCCAAGTAACTTGTCCTTGATCTAATGTGGCTTCTACCGACTCCCACCAGCATCGGGCATCTCTTTCTAATTGAAATGTGGCTAACAGGACCTTCTCTTGGTCCGAGCATTGCATGACTCTAAAAACACGTTCCGTCTCTCAGATCCTGTGTTCGGCATCATCTAGATCAGTGGATCCCATGAACTTAGGAGGGTTCATGTTCTTGAAGCTTTGGTGGAGATTTCCTGCTCCACGATGTGCACCTCCTTGTGCCACTTGTTGAAGTGCCTGGGTCATGCCTTGGAGAGTGCGTTGCATGTTGCGCCATTGAGCACATTCGGCAGCCATTGTCCTACAATTGCAATAGCTATTTTAGTAGGTGATTACGTTTAAAGGCTCTTAATTCTATTTGACGTTAACCCTTGGTTCTACCCAAATCTCACTGGTTAGAGGTTCAGACTTATCCTTGGACTTGGGTTTCCTAGGAATTGAATACCCTAGGCTCTGATACCACAAAAACTATCACGCCCCGAGCGCGGAAGATACCCGGAGACGCGTGACGAGTTTATATCGATCATGTCAATCAGAGTATTAGTGTATTCGACACCAAATCAGAGATGCACAAAAGTAAAGATAACCCAATCCTTTATTCAATCACAACCTCAAAGTACTTCTATTACAATTCACTTAACGAAAGTGCTATGACCCAATAAAAGAAAAAGTACAATGGTTGACTTAAGAACTTTGAAAGATAAGACTAGTTGACGCTTGAGAAGCTCTAATCTCTTTCACTCTTGACCTTCCCCTTCTGTCTGGGTTTCGTCATCGGACTTACCTGAAAAGTATGGAAACACTGAGTGAGCGAACGCTCAGTAGGAAATTATATCTCAAGAACTAGCAGGGGTTTAAGTAATCACAATTTCCCACATGTAAATGCACTATGGCTATGCATGCTCGCATAAAACGACAAGATAGAGAGTATATCAACAAGATAACAAGGTGAACTATTCATGAACTTTCGAGTGATAAATGTCAGGATGTTCAAGCAAGTAATTCCATCATGTCATGTCGAGAACTTGGCTATCACGTTTCAAGCAAGCAAGTATAAAAATTACCCTTTTTCGGGTCACGCAAGTCATGTCATGTCATGTACGAGTCAAGTACAAGAATTGTGGAATGTCCAATCAAGCTAGTCATGCACTTCGGTACAATGCCAATACTGTTATCATTACAACTCCCATGGGCACTAGTACTTTCGGGTGCTCCTCCCAGGACCAGATCGGGCCCTATATGCGCAGGCATTGATCATGTATTTTGACATCCACTTTTTGTATATAGCCAACATGGAATTTCAAGAATAAAGCTTGTAGATATGTAGGATAGACTTTGATAGAATAGAGTCAAAAAAATATGACACTTGACATAGATAGGCGATAATAACGGTACAATCACGATTATCGGTAAAGCTAGGTGGAATTGGTTCCCTAACTTGGGTACCATGACAAGTAAGTATCCACAAGTAGATGGTCACTCTTTTAATATAGAATTGAGGTCCACAAGAACATCATAATAATGTTGATATAGAATTGGGGTCCACAAGAACATCTCAATAATGACATGCTTTTCCCCATTCATTAAGATACTTCTCATATTATACACATAGCATAACATGAGGGCCGGTATACCATGTTTCTATAGAGTGACATGGCAAAATAGTGTGATAGGTTTTTATGGTACAACCAGCTCAGTCGGCCTTGAGGGAATCCAAGGCTCGAGGAGTCTTACGGAGGTCTCTATGACTAACTCGCTAGTCCAAAGGAACGGAATGTCCAATGGAGAGCTTGTATGTCACTGAGAGTTAGTGGGTAAACGATAAAGCATCATAAAACATGGGACTATATTCACGGACTGGAATATAGTGCCGATATATATATATATATATATATATATATATACATATGAAACCCTCGGTTAACAGTAACGATGCAAAAAAGTATTACAGGAAAATAGCGACTTAGGTAAAGTCATTTTTAATGAAATTAACGCCTTATCCAGGAGCGTTTATATACCATCTGACGACTACTCCAGTGGTCGTCCATTATTTATTCCACTTTAACAAAATTTCTAACTTCTGGAATTTTTTTATGCAACGCGCCTCCGACAGGGGCGTTAATTCAAAAATCACGCTCTGGCGCAGGGCGTCAGTTCTGTAATAGACGACCTAGACCAGGTCGTTAATTCACCAAGGTTTCGAGGAATATGAACAGTAACGAAATTTCATTATAAACCATTTGCAGGAAGTAATCAACAATTACATGTATAGGACAAGAAAAATAGCAGAATTCCACAGGTATGATCATGCATTAATTTGGATCACGATTTCAAAGTTATGGAATTTTAAACGTGAGTAATCAACAATTATATGAAATTGGCGACTACAGGGCAGGGCTTCAACACTAGAATTAGCGCCCTGGGCTGGGTCGCCTCTTTTTAAAATTTCACAGAAAACGCTTGAAATCATAGTAAAACTATATGCATGTATGACAGAAGGTATTACTAGCAACTGGAGTTAGTTTGGGATACGTTCTTGAGAAAACCTACCTTATGAAGATATGGAAGAAGAAACGTGAAGGATTCGGATAGAAAACGATGCTATGTTCCAAACAGAGCCTCCTGAACTTTTAACAGCAACTAGAGCAGCACCCACAAGATGGTTGCTTCCAAACTTAATCACCGGTAGCACACCGAAGAGGATGTAGTGTCGACAAGAGTTGTTGAGAAGAGGATAAGACTCTTTTCTATGATATCTTCTTTACTGGTTTTGGAAGAAGATGCAGACGAAGAGGATGATGATGAAGACTCCACGATCTTCTCTTTGACAAGAGAGGTACTACCTACCATAGACTTCCTACATAAGACGAAGACGTTAGTTTCCTTCATCATTCATAACTAAAGAAAAAGAAAAGAGGAAGAACATTACCTGTTCTTCACATATGACAGCAACAATCCACAGAACTCCAAATAGCATTCTGGGTCGAGCCGTAAGATATTTATAGAGTTATTAGGAACCCTAATAGAGTTAAAGTTTAGTAGTATTACCTTGATAGAGTCCTTACTATATTCTACTAACTCGTACTAATCCATAAACTTTCCCTGGATAATGTCCTGGTTCGAACGGAACTCAAACTGAATTAACGTCTTAAATGAGGGCGTTAAATTTAAATTGACGCCTTGGTTAAGGTCATTTCTTATGTAAAACATGTCCATGTGGAGGGCGTCACGTTTACTTGCCCTTTTTATTATTTTGGCCGTTTAAGAATTTACGACATCTTCTGTGGTCGTCCTTTCTGGAATTCGCGCCTTGTATAAGGGCGTTTCTTTTTGAAGTAGCGTCTTGAGTCTAGGCGTTATTTTCATTTTGGTTTATTATTTACTTCTTTAGGCTCTTTTCATTTATTCATTAAATCTTTTAATCTTATTTTGATCAATTGGGGTTTTTATGTCCTTCTATTTTTTTTTTACCAGGGTTGCTACACACTCTAGCATGCTGGGGAAGGGGAATGAGGTCAGAGGGTTTCCTTGGCTTGTGCCCATGTACAACCTCGAATGGACTCATCCCCATGGACTTGTTAATAGAGTCGTTGTATGCAAATTCAGCCTGAGGTAGAATGAGATCCCAATTCTCTGGATGATCCTCAACAAGACACCTAAGGAGGTTCCCTAGACTCTGATTGACAACTTCGGTTTGGCCATCAGTTTGAGTGTGGTAGGCCGTGGAGATTTTAAGGAGGGTACCCATCAAGTGCCAAAGGGTCTTCCAAAAATAGCAGGTGAACTTGACATCCCTATCAGAGACTATGGTCTTGGGTAACCCATGTAGGCAAACAACCTCATCAAAGAATAATCGGGCCACTCGGGAGGCATCGGAGGTTTTGGAGCATGGGATGAAGTGGGCCATCTTGGAGAATCTATCCACTACCACAAAGATCAAATCATGTTTCCTTTGGGTTCTGGGTAGGCCTAATACAAAGTCCATGCTTAAGTCTTGCCACAGACGGTCAGGGATGGGGAGAGGGGTATAAAGGCCGGTGTTTTGCTTCACCTGTTTGGCTGAAGCACATGTACGACATTGGCCCACTATCTTGGCTACATCTCTCTTGAGACTTGGCCAAAAGAATTGACCCTCAACTAGAGCGATGGTTTTATGAACCCCAAAATGACTAGCTAGTCTCCCGGCATGTAACTCCCAAACCAAGAAGTCACGGAGTGAGGTCTGTGGTATGCAAAGCTTTGGCCCCTTGAAGTGGAACCCATCCTCCAAGATAAAACCCTCATGTTCCCTACTAGAATGGGTGGTCAAGGTGGTATAGATGTGCCCAAAGTCGGGGCAGCAAGGGTACTCATCCTTGAGCCTCTCAAATCTGGTAACCTCCACTTAGATAGTGGACAACAAATAGACCCTCCTACTGAGTGCATCCGCTACGCGGTTCTCACTTCCTACCTTGTGTTTGATTACAAATGTGTAGGATTGGATGTACTCAACCCAGCGGGCATGTCGGGCATTCAACTTTTGCTGGGAGTTGAAGTATTTTAGGGCCTCATGGTCGGAAAAGCTAACAAATTCTTTGGGCAACAAGTAGTGCCTCCAATGTCGGAGGGACTGAACCACGGCAAAGAACTCCTTGTCATAAGTGGAGTACCTCGTCCTAGCATCATAAAGCTTCTCACTGAAGAAGGCCACCGGGTGCCCTTCTTGGCTAAGGATCCCTCCTATTCCTATATCGGATGCATCACATGTGACTTTGAAGACTTTGGAGAAATCAGGTAGGCATAGGACCGGGGCTTGGGTCATCTTCTCCTTAAGCTCTTGGAAGGCTTTGGAGGCTGGTTTGGTCCACAAAAAAGTTTCCTTTTTGAGACAATCAGTGATAGGGGTGGTGATGGTGCTAAATCCCCAGATAAACCTTCTATAGAATGTGGCCAATCTGTGGAAGCTTCGGACCTCAAGAATGGTGTGGGGTTCCGACCAATCATGAATAGCTTGGACCTTCTCGGGGTCCATGGAGACACCCTTGGTAGACACCACAAATCTTAGGAAGGTGATGGATGTGGTCATGAAGTGACACTTTCCTAGGTTGGTAAATAGACTCTCATGTCGGAGGACGGTGCAAACTTGCCTAAGGTGGTCAAGGTGGGCCTCTTGGGATTGACTATAGATGAGAATGTCATCAAAGTAGACCATTAGAAATATCCCAATGAAAGGTCTAAGGGCCTCTGTCATGAGCCGCATAAAAGTACTTGGGGCATTTGAGAGCCCAAAAGGCATGACTAGACATTCATAAAGGCCATCCTTGGTCTTGAAGGCCGTTTTCCACTTATCTTCGGGCCTAATCCTAACTTGGTGGTAGCCACTCTTGAGGTCGATCTTGGAGAAAATAGTGGCTCCAGCAAGCATGTCAAGCATGTCATCAAGCCTAGGGATGGCAAACCTATACTTGACAGTGATTTTATTAATGGCCCGACTATCCACACACATCCGCCATGATCCATCCTTCTTGGGGGTGAGGAGGGCCGGGACGGCACATGGACTTTTGCTAATGCGGATGAAGCCCTTCCTAATGAGTTCCTCTGTTTGCCTCCGAAGTTCGGCATGTTCCATAGGATTGAGGCGATAATGAGGAAGGTTTGGAAGGGTGGCTCCCGGAACTAGATCAATTACGTGTTGTACATCACGCATGGGAGGGAGTTGGTCCGGGAGCTCCTTCGGGAAGACATCATGAAATTCTTCTAGGAGATGCCAGACTTCTATGGGATGGGGGTTGGAGGGAGTGGGCTTTCCTAAGCAAATGATCACCGCACATAAAGGCGGCCCTTGAGATATCTCCTCCTCAAGCTCTCTTTTGGTGATGAGATGAAGACCCTTGGTCAACCCCGAAGGCTCACCTTGGTTGTGGTTTTGGGTAAGTGATTGTGTCGGAGGGGTGGAGTTCCCCGAGGCTTGTAGTATGGTGGGGTGATGTCCTTGATGGAGTGTGTCCCTCTTGGGCATAGGACGTGGCGGGCAGGGATTAAGACGGATAGTCTTTCCCTCATGCTCAAAGGTGCATGTGTTGGTCCTACCCAAGATGGTGGCATCCATATCATAAAGCCAAGGTCTCCCTAGTAGGATGCTACCTACTTTCATGGGGAAAACATCACACCATATTTGGCCATGGTAGGAAGAGAAAGTGAGGGGCACCAGGCAGCGAGTGTCGACAGGGATGGAATTATTGTTGATCCATGAGACCCGGTATGGACTTGGGTGGGGAGTGACAGCAAGCCCTAGGAGCTTAACGGTGTCGGGGGACATGACATTGACACAACTCCCATTATCTAAGACCACTTTCTCACATGACCCCCTATCTTAAAAACGGTGTGAAAGATTGAGGTTCGATGCCAGTCCTCCTCTTGGGATTTGGTGAGGGTACATCTAATCACTCCTAGATTGGAGTCGGTGGATGTCATGGTGTGGTCTAGACCCGACTCATGGTATTGGGTCTCATACTCTTCCTCCCAATCTAGTGAGGCTTCATGGACCTCAATCGTGCTCTCAAGTTCCCCTTGGGGTGGGGGAGTCTCTTCAACTAGCAAACTAGGCAACCCTCTAGATGGGCATTGCCCCGCGAAGTGTCCAAATCCTAGACATCTAAAGCATTGTTGGTGCCCACTACCCGGGGGGGTCCCTCCTACATTTGGGCCTTTGGAACTCTCTTCCCTCCGTGGAGGAGGGTGGCTATGGGTGGCCTTGTTTGGAGTGGTGGTGGGAGGGGGATAGTAAAGCTGTAATGGGGCATTCCCACTTGGGCTTAGGGCCTTCATAGGGGGGGGCGGGGTGGTTCGGGGCACCATGCTTTTGGGGTCGGTCGGTCGAGGAGGGGCAAACCTAGGGATTCTAGAGAATCGCTCAACATCCCGAGCTATTTGGTAGGCTTGTTCAAGGTTGTCGACATCTCTAATGAAAAGTTCCCTCTTGATGTGGTTTTGGAGCCCACTCCTAAATCGGGATACGGTGACGGCCGGGTCCTCATGAACTCCACACTTCAAAAGGTAGGAGTCAAATTTCTCAATGTACTCAACCACAGTTTTTCCTTCTTGGGTGAGACTTTTCCACTCATCTAAGAGCATTTGGTGGTAGGATAGGGGTAGGTACTTGCTTCTAAGTTGGTTCTTCATACCTTCCCAAGTGTCAATAGGCTCTTCCCGCCTAACCCTCCTTAACCCCTCTTGGTTTAGCCAATTAGTCTTGGCTAATTTGGTGAGGTGCATCTTGGCCAACCTCACTCTCCTTGGGTTGGACATAGGGTACCATTCAAAGTATTGGTCCATGGCGGTCTCCCATTCTAAGTAGGCACTTGGTTCATGGGAACCGTCAAAATTTGGGGCTTCTACCTTGATCATCCTTAAGAGAGGGTCGTCCGAGTCGTCCCGTGGATGCCTTTCATTATGTTGGTGGTGGCGATGCCTCTCATAGTCATGGTAGGGGTCAACATTCCAATCCTCCCTATCAATTTCAGCATGTGGAGGGTGGGCTCTTGGACCATTGTTCCTTGGGTGGTCGTCTCGTGTACGTCTTTCATTAAGTTGGTGGTGGCGAGGTCTCTTATAGTCATGGTAGGGGTCAACATTCCTATCCTCCCTATCAATTTCAGCATGTGGAGGGTGGGCTCTTCGACCATTGTTCCTTGGGCGGGGCTCATGCTCTTCTAGCCGAGCAAGCCGAGTGGAAAGGGACTCTAGTTGGGCAAGGATGGTGGAAAGGGTGGCATCCACCCAGTCCATTTGACCTTGGGGTTCCTCCATATGGGCATCTTGATTGAGTTGGGGATTGGGATCCACGGGGGGAACTGAAGAGGATGGATCAGGTCGATACATGGCTCCACTATGGGTGGACATGCAAGGGAGGGGAAAGACATAATGGATGGACACCACAATGCAATGGTCCTAGGACTTAGACTTAGTAGAGACAAGTCTAAACTTACTCTGATACCAATTGATATGACACACCCTTGGACCTAAACAAGCAAGCATAATTTGCAATCGAAATGGACCGATATTGGCGGCCACTCACCTGACACTCACCCAAATCCTGGGGTAACTCGGTGATACCGAGTGGAGGTTGTGAGGGCTGAACCCTTGCTGGTAGAGGGCCAGCAAGACCAAGGGTTCTCCCAAGGGTACGGAGGCCCAATTCAATGGGGCCGACCCGGGTGCCGAGGGCATGGGTCATACTCTCTTCCACGGCGGCCACTCGAAGCAATGGAGCTTGCAGACCGGGCACTCACTCTCACGGACCAGCTGAGTTTATGAACTAATATTGAAAGGACAAGCACTAAGGGAATCAAGGTTAGAACACTTACTCGACTGGTTTGAAGAAATCGGTCCCGCTCGGAGACGTGGGCGAGCGGGGAAGCGTGGGTTCCCCATACGCTGGGCCTGAGTAGCTTGAACCTATTTTAAAGATTTACAACACTACTCCCCATGCAAGGGGGTGGAACAAGAGGAGGGGGAATCACTCATACATTTGAACACTACCTCCTGCAGGGAGGGGCTTTAAGCCGGCCAGGTGGGGAGAGGAAGAAACTGAAATAGAAGCCGAAAGGAAGGACGATGCTGGTTCTGCCCGCTCTCTGGAACAGGGGACAGATAGTTGAAGTTGATGCTGCTGTGGCCACTCCCGAATTTTGTTTTCGATGATACCAGTAAGAAAATCTTCGGGGCTTGATCAGGTTGATGTCCAATTTTTATGGAATTTCCTAGTTGACGGCGTTGGTCGGGGAAGGGCCGGGAATAGGGGAAGGGGGGAAAGAGAAAGAGAAAGAGAGGGGTGGGTGGGATTCTCTCCCTAGGGATTCTCACGCGAGTAATGGATTCTCTCCAAAAGAAACTTGAATTTTGAACTCACAAAATGGCGACTTCCATTAACATCAAATGGGGGGGAATGGGGTCCTATATATAGGCAACCCACATTTTACAATAAGTCCTCGACTCTTGATACAATGACAAATAACCAAGGGGGTAGGGGGCGCCCTTGGGCCTAGCCCAATGAATTGGGCCCATTAACCAACTAACCAACCTAATAACACTCAAACTTAGGTAAATAAATCAAAGACCTAGGGAAATGACTCAAATAAAATGGAAAATATATCAAATGACTCAAATAGAAAGCTAAAAATGGATAATTGGGCCCACATAGAGTGATGCCTGAGCTCACACAACTCCGGAGTGTGATGATGACCCGAGCCAGAGGGAGTCATAGGTGATGCCTCCATCAATAATGGTATAACCATGATTAACGATAAAACTAGGTGGAGTCAGTTCCCTAGATGGGTGCCATGACATTAAGAATAAGCGCCTATGTAGATATGGTCACTCGTTCTGGTACATGATAAGGTAGATCGAAAGAGTGTCCACAAGTATGGCACATAATTCTTAAAGAGTATTAATGGTATGGTTCCCCATTCCATTAGTTCAAGAATATTCTCGTGACATCCACATAACATGTCAAGAGGGCTGGTATATCATGTTTCTTTAGAGTGACATGGCAATTAGATAGTGTCATAGGTTTTTATGATACAACCAGCTCAATCGACCTTGAAAGAATCCAAGGCATCGAGGAGACTTACGGAGGTCTCTATGACTAACTCACCAGTCCGAAGGAACGGAATGTCCAACGAAGGGCTTGTAAGTCACCGAGAAATTATAGGGTAATCGATAGATCATCGAAAAAAAACGTGGGACTATACTAACAGCTGGAATATAGTGCCATGTTTGTAACCCATTGGAATGGTGTACATGAAATAATGGAAAATCTAAAGGACAGAAAATTGGCGCCTGGGTCATGGACTATATTTCTAAAATAGCGCCTGGGGTACATTCACTATTTCTTAAGTGGCGCCTGTGACCCAGCCATCAATTTTTAATTCATGTTCCAATTTTAGTGTAAATAAATCCTAGAATTTTATACCCTTTTAGCACAATGTTTGGTTCTGTTTTAATTCGCGCCCATGGCATAGCCATGTTTCAGAAATTGGCGCCCTATTTCTTGTCATGTTTCAATAAATCGCGCCCATGCTTTGGGCGTCCCATTGAATAAAATGACAGGGTGATTGTCGCTATTTAAGCCAATGTATAAATTTGCATGAACAATGTCATTTCTCCAAACAAGATAATTTTCCAGGGACAAGTACATGAGTAGGTAGAGAAAAATACCAGGAATCTAGCAATGCACGCATGTATTTGATTAGATGTCTACATTTCAAGTTATTAAAATTTGAATATGTTGGTTTTATAATTAACCATGAAAATAGCTACTGCTATACGGTCGTAAATTTAGAATAGCGCCCATGACTGGGTCGCTATTTCACTGTGAATCCAAAATTAAAAAGAAAGGCATTAAAATAGGGTTAAAATATATCAAAATGCATGCATGAATCCATGTATTTATTAGATTAGGCTTACACACTTGAGAACACATACCTTTGGGTGAAGATTTTGGTTGATGACGGGTTTGAAGACTAACAATAATTTATCCTCAGCCCCGTAGTAGATGATAACCCAAATAGGAGAACGGCTTTACAGCAACGAAACAGGGGAAGCAACAATCTTCCCAGCCACCTCTACTTAGGTTCCGTAAGCAGACAATAGTTTAAAGCTGAGGGTGATGAGAATCCCTTGACAGCAACTTCATTTGATCAGAGGAAATTTCACCAATATATTGCAGCGACAGTAACAAAAGTGGACTGTAGGTGCCTTCTCTTGGCAACCGAAGGGAAGAAAGGTAGCTTCCCTCCTCAATCAGCCGAAGAGGGAGATGAGCAGCATAGCTTCGTCAATCAATAATAAAAAAAATAGACTTCTCTGCAACAATTTTTCTTATTAGAAAGAAGAATACTTTTTCCTTCCAATGAAGGGAACAGAGCACCGGCGGTCAAGACAAGAAGCAACAGAGAGGAAGAGTTTTGGGAGAAGAAGCAACACCAGAGGAGCAGTAACACGGTTTCGACGGAGAAAATAGAACAATCCCAGGGGTTATGGTAGGGTATTTATAGTGGTTTTGAGGGAGTTAGAGTTTGAGTTGGATTAAAACTCTTAATAGGGTCCTATCAGGATTAGAGTTTCCCATAGTTAATCCCTTCCTAAAACACAAATACTTCCCAATTCGATCCCTTTCCAATTAATGCATCTATCAGTTTGAACCGGAGAAATTGGCATTCACGTTATTAAAATTAACGTTTATTTTAACTGTTACAATCTTTAGAGATTTTTATCTTTTTTATTTGATGCCGTATTGACATGAAATTTTATGGGTAAGGCCTTTCTATTTTTCTCTATTTTTCCATATAATTAGTTTTATAAAATTCTTTTAATTTAAAAAGTGGCACTATTCACGCTCTATTCACAGTCTTAGGAAATAGAGACTTTGGCTTTGTCGCTTTAAGCAAATGTTGCACTCATGTGTTGGGCGCTATTCATCTCTTTCCCTTTCCGCACAACCTCAAAAGGATCGATATTGTATATATAACCCTCTTATTTCTACAATTCTCTTAACTATATACTTTATTTGAATTAACGTCAATATTTATGTCGTAACTTCATAACCAACGTCCATTACTTGGTCGTGTATTATTTTAAACATTTTCTTCTCACCCTTATTTAACCAAAATTACATATATGTCCATTCTACCTCCTTTTAACTATCTTTAATGTATTAAATCTTATCTATATACCCTTATTCCTTGAAATAAAATAGAATGTAATAAATGTGAAATATTAAAATTTCTAAATTATGAATAAAATCTAAATTGATGTTTCCTTAAAGGTTTATTGATTATTAATTCAAATAAAATTAAATCATGATTTTAAATGACTACTTAAAATGATGCATAATCCCTTAAAATTTAAGGGTAGGGTCTACGAATTCTTTTTGTAAGGCTCATTAGGACGTAAGGGGGTTGTTTATAGGGTCTGGCCTTGATTTTTTATTAGTTTTAATTTATTTAGACTTTCTAGTCCTTTAATTTACCAGGGTTGTTACACCCTCCCCCACTTAAAAGAATTTGGTCCCCAAATTCAATCGTATATAGACGTAGAGAGTGTAGAGTACATACCCTTTAGAATATATTTGGGAATTGTTTCTTCATAGACTCCTCGGTCTCCCATGTGACTTCGTGTTCTGAGCATTTACTCCATTGCACTTTAACCATGGGAATAGTTTTGTTCCTTAGTGTATGTTCCTCACGATTGAGGATCTTCATGGGTTTTTGATCATATGTGAGATCCTTTTGAATCACTAGGTCTCCATGATTGATGATATGTGATGGATCATGCACATACTTCTTCAACATGGATATGTGGAATACGTTATGACCTTCGGACAATTGAGGAGGTAGAGCGACGCAGTAAGCCACCTCGCCGACTCTTTCTAATACCTCAAAAGGTCTGATAAATCTTGGCGTAAGCTTGCCCTTAACACCAAATCTCCTTATTCCATGTCCAGGTGATATCATGAGAAATATGTGATCTTAAACTTGGAATTCGAGATCTCTTCTTCTTGTGTCAGCATAAGCCTTCTGTCTAGACTGAGCAACTTGAAGTCTTTCTCTAATCAACTGAATCTTTTTCGTGGTATCCCTTACCATGTCTGGGCCTAATAGTTACTTTTTGCCAACTTCGTCCCAGCACAAGGGTGATCAGCAACTCCTTCCGTATAAAGTTTCGGAAGGTGCCATCTGTATGCTTGCCCGGTAACTATTATTGTATGCAAACTCGACCAAAGGCAAGTGATCATGCCAGTTTTCACCAAAATCAATGATGCAAGCTCTTAGCATATCTTCTACCACCTGATTCGTTCTTTTGGTCAGACCATCCGTTTGAGGATGAAAAGCTGTACTAAAGTTAAGTCTCATCCCCAATGAATGTTGTAGACCCTTCCAAAAATGAGAAGTAAATCGTGGGTCTCGGTCAGACACGATTGAGACAGGAACGCCATGTAGTCTGACTATCTCCTTAATGTACGAAGCAGCAAGAACATCAACTGACCATTGGCTCTTGATTGGCAAGAAGTGTGCCGACTTAGTCAAACGGTCGATGATGACCCATATTCCTTCATGTCCTCCTTTAGATTTAGATAGACCCATAATGAAGTCCATACCGATCTCTTCCCACTTCCACTTGGGAATGTCAAGAGGATGTAGCTTATCGGCAGGCTTTTGGTGTTCTACCTTGACTTGTTGACACGTCAGACAGCGAGACACAAAGTTCGCTACTTCTCTTTTCATATTGGGCCACCAGAAGGTCCTTCTCAAATCTTGGTACATTTTGGTAGATCCTAGATGAATCGGGTACCTTGATCTGTGAGCTTCATCTAATATTTTCTTCCTCAGTTCTGGACAATCCGGTATACAAGTTCTATCTTTTAATAACAATCTTCCAACCGATGTTATCTTGAAGTCAGACTACTCTTCTATCTTGCTCTTGATTTCCACTAATATTGGGTTGTTATCTTGAAGTCCTTGTATTTCTGAGAGTAGATCTGGCTGTATACTCATGTGGGATAGTGTAACACACCTGCTCTCTTTGTCCTTGCTTATATCAAGCTTAGAGAATTGTTCTAGTAACTTCCACTCCTGAATCATACAATTGGCTGATAGTGCTCTCGGCTTTCGACTGAGGGCATCTGCTACAGGATTATTTTTTCCAGGATGATATTGTATTGTGAAGTCGAAGTCCTTGAGATATTCTAGCCAACGTCTTTGCCTCATATTCAATTCCTTCTGAGAGAAGAGATACTTGAGACTTTTATGGTTAGAGTACACAGTAAACTACACCCCATATAGATAATGTCTCCATATCTTTAGCGCAAACACTACCGCAACCAATTCTAAGTCATGGACTAGGTAGTTCTCCTCGTGCTTCTTCAATTGGCGAGAAGAGTAAGCTATAACTCTTCCTTATTGCATTAAGACACATCCGAGGCCAATGCCAGATGCATCGGTGTATACCTCAAACTTTTCTCCTTCAACTAGTAAAGCTAAAACCGGGGCAGTAGTTAGGTGATCCTTAAGAGCTTGGAAGCTTCTTTCACATTCCTCGCTCCATTCATAATGGATCTCCTTGCGAGTTAGCCTAGTGAGTGGTACGGCAGTCTTGGAGAAATCCTTGATGAATCACCTATAATAGCTCGCAAGACCCAAGAAACTCCGGATCTCGCTAGCATTGGTCGGTCTTTCCCAATTCCTTACAGCCGCAACCTTTGAGGGATCTATGGATAAACCGTCCTTTGATATAACATGTCCCAAGAAAGATACTTCTTCTAGCCAGAATTCACATTTACTGAGCTTTGCATATAGCTGATTCATCCTCAATATCTGTAATGTAATCCTTAAATACTCCTAATGCTCTTCCTTGGTCTTTGAATAGATCAGTATATCATCAATAAAAACCACCACGAACTGATCTAGATGAGGCCTGAATATACTATTCATCAACTGCATAAAGGCTGCAGGGGCATTCGTTAGTCCAAAAGGCATAACAATAAATTCATAGTGCCCATACCTGCTCCTGAACGCGGTCTTATGAATGTCCTCATCTTTGATCCTTAGTTGGTGTGTCACGCCCCGATCGCGGAAGGAACCCGGAGAGCGTAACGAGTTCATATCGATCATGTCAATCAGAGCATTAGTGTATTCGACAAAAAGACAGAGCGCGCAAAAGCAAATATAACCCAATCCTTTATTCAATCACAATCTTAAAGTACTTCTATTACAACCACTTAACGAAAGTACTAGGACTCAATAAAAGGAAAAGTACAATGAATGACTCAAGAAAACGGAAAGATAAGACTAGTTGACGCTTGGATAGACGGAGTAGCTCTAATCTCTACACTATGGACTTTCCCCATCTGATTGGGTCTCATCATCGGACTTACTTGAAAATTAAGGGAAACACTGGATGAGCGAATGCTCAATAGGAATTATATCTCAAGTGCTAGCTTGCTTTAAGTAGATTACACGTTACATGAATGCAATATAGCTATGCATGTTCGCATAAAACAACAAGAGAGAGTGTATAACAAGAGATAATTGAGTGAACTAGCATGTCTTTCAAGAACTCATATCAATAAATATCAAGATATTCAAGCACGTATATTCATCATGTCATGTCGAGAATTGGCTATCATGTTTCAAGCAAGTATATAAATACCCTTTCCGGGTCACGCAAGTCATATCATGTCAAGTCGAGTCAAGTACGAGATTGTGGAATGTCATTGAGAGCGACAAGTACTTCGGTGTAATGCCACACCGCAATCATTACAACTCCCATGGGCACAAGTACTTTCGGGTGCTCCTCCCAGGACCAGATCGGGCCCTATATGCGCAGGCATTGGTCATGTGCTTCCGACATCCACTATAGCCAGTATGGAATTTCAAAAGAATAAGCTTGTAGGAACTTTAAGGTAGATCTTGTGGATTAGAATTACAAGGATTGAACATGATATGTAAGGATGATAATAACGGTATAATCACGATTAACGATAAAACTAGGTGGAATCGGCTCCCTAGATGGGTACCATGACATTAAGAATAAATGCTCATATAGAAATGGTCACTCGTTCTTATACATGATAAGGTAGATAGAACTAGTGTCCACAAGCATGGTACATAATTCGTAAGGAATATTAATGGCATGGTTTTCCCATTCCATTATTTAAAGTGTATTCTCATGACATCCAAATAGCATGTCATGAGGGCCGGTATACCATGTTTCTTTAGAGCAACATGGCAATTAGATAGTGTCATAAGTTTTTATGGTACAACCAGCTCAATCGGCCTTGAGAGAATCCAAGGCTACGAGGAGACTTACGGAGATATCTATGATAAAATCACCAGTCCGAACGAACGGAATATCCCACGGAGGGTTCATCTATCACCGAGAAATAGTGGGGTAATCGATAAAATATTGTGAAATGTGAGACTATACTCACGGAATGGAATACAGTGCCTATAAATATAACCCATTGTCAAGGGTTCAGAAAACCAAAAAATCAAAAAATAGTAAATTGATGCCTTAGATCGCGTCTTCATTTCATGAAATAGCGCCCTTAGCAGGGTCGCCATTTCGATATATAACGACTGTTCATTCAGTCGTTGTTTCCAAGTTCTAATTATATTAAGATATGTAAAAATTCTCAAATTTCAGATATTATGTAAATGGTGACTTAGCTTAAGTCTTCAATTCAGTAAATGGCACCCTAGTCAGGGGCGTCATATTTTAAATTAGTGGCAGGGTGCATGTCGTTAATTCAATATCTATGTAATTTAGTCATGAATAGTTCAAAGTTCTCATGTTATTCACTCATTAGCGCCTGTGTGTGGGGGCGTTCATTAATTGACGTCCTGAAGATGGTCGTTAATTCTTTATCATATGATACGCACCGGGCAGGTACAATCATAGACACATGATTTCTCGAGTATGTCCAATCAAGAAACTAGAGACATGTACAGATAAAAAAAAATAGCAGGAATCTAACAGTATACTCATGCATTAATTTAGATGTCATGGTTCACAATTATTAAATTTTGAACATGTGTAATTATTAATTATCCAACTAATTTGACGACTGTTTGCACGGTCGCTATATCAAATAGTGCCCTAGCGTGGGTCGCTATTTTACTGAAACTCCTAGAACACATCAAGCTCTACGAAAATCAATCTAACAAGCGTAGATGCATGCTTATGACCTTGTAGCAATTAGATTGGGCTTGTACTTGAGAAAACTTACCTTGTGGTGATTTGGTTGATGGAAACGTGAAGAGTATTCGAAGAAAATAACCACAAACGATACTTTGTTTTCAACAGAGTAACTGGGTAGAAGGAAAAAGATGATAGCAGCTTGTTCTTCTAGCTTCAGCAGCCGAAGGCAAACAGTAGAAGCATCTATGCAATAGATGGTGAAGCAACAGGGGGTGAAGCATGGGAAGAAGCCTTCTTCTTCACGTGATAGCAAGGGCGACAGCTGCTTGGTCAGAAGAAGTAGTAGTAGGTTTATCACAACTTTTGAAAAAGAAGAAACCTGTAGCAAAGAGGAAGAAGAAGAAGATGAAGAACTTTCACGTTCTTCACGTACATGCAGAAGTGGCAGCCTCTCCACTATACATCTACGGGCAGAAGAGGAAGAGAGCAGCAATGCAGTAGCAGCACCTCCTTAATCCACAGGGAAGAAGCAAAGCTTCTTCTTGCTTCCGCAACAGCAACGGCACCACGGTCGCAGACGACACAGGCAGTGAAAATGACAGAAGAGGTCGACGATGGATTTCAAGCAAAGAACTCAGAGGTAGTAAGCTCTGAAGGTCTCCGGAGGAACCTATTTATAGGGAGAATGTTCTCTCGTGGGTAGAATTCGATTGGAAGTAATATTCCTACAGGAAGAATCCTATTGTTATTCAAACTTCCCGACGTGTTAATCCCTTTCTAGATCAAAACCTTTCCGAATAGCATCCTTGTTCAAACAAAACACTACAACGTTGCCTTTCTCCTTCTGTAGGAAAATAGCACCTATGGTAGAGGCGTCCATTAGAGAAATAGTGCCCATGATAGAGGCGTCATTCATACAATTGGCACCTTTGTGAAGAGTCTTCAATTTATGAAATAGCACCTTAAGAGAGGGCGCTATTTAATTTTTGGCCCATTTGTTATTTGTTTTAAGTGTAAGGCCCATTTGGTGTACATAAACGGTTTTAAATACACACACACACACACACACATGATAGGGTGCAAGGCCCGGATACAGAGGGGGGGTGAATGTATCCCTCTTCAAATATTGCCTAATTAAAACTCTAATGCTCAAATATGCGGAATTAAAAACAGTTGATGAAATATACTGAGAATACTTAGAAGGATCTCGGCAAGACAACACAATTGAATTAGCCCTCACACGATCCTAAGTAAGCATCTAATGTGCGCAGCAATGAAAAGAACACATAAGTACAAAAACAAACCACAAGTGAACACCAAGATTTTTAGGTGGTTCGGTCCACAGACCTACATCCACCCCTCACTCCAAATCGGAGTGAGGCTTCCACTAGCAAGGCTAGAACAACAGACTCAATCTGCAACAAATGCTGCCAAACAGCTTGACCAGGGGAACAACCTCCCCTCTTCCTTCTAACCGGAGGGAACCACTACTGACACCCAGTCACTAGCAAACCAGAGACTGAAGTGTCTCTTCCTCCAGACCAGGAAGGAACACCTAGACTTGCAACCCACAAGACCAGAACCGGAGATGAATCTCCCTTCCTCCAAACCAGGAGGGAACCCACAAGTGACTCCCGGCCACTTGCAACCCAGAGGTCTCGGACCTCTCTTCCTCCACAAAAGAGGGAACCACTGATGACACAAAGTCACCAGCAAACCAGAGAAACAAATCTCCCTTCTCCTGAAACCACAGGAGGAACCCGATCCCCAACAGGACAATCGGAAGAACAAGGTAAAAGGAAAACAATAAAAGATAGAAATTGTAGCAACTGAAAGCTGGAAAAGGAAATGCACAAGGTAGCTCTCGCAGGAGCAAACTGGGTTGGATCTGATCCAAGGTCCAGTGAACAGTGACGCTTCTCTTCTTCTTCACGAGCTCTCCATCTCTCTTTCTCTTTTTCTTTTTCTTCTTCTGCTCTCTCACTCTGGCTCTCAGCTTCTTCCTTCTTCTTCTTTTCTTTCTTCTGCTCTTTCTGCTCTTTTCCTCTCCACTTCGATCACTCTTCCTTTTTCTGTTCTCGATCAGTCTCTTTTTCTCTTGATCAATCTTCTCCAGATGGAGGAGGCTTCGTATTTATAGCAGCTGCAATTAGGGCGTTATCCTTGGATCACGTGCCAGGTGCCTACCTCGGATCACGTGCCCAGACACCTGCAGGTTTAATGAAGAGTTCAGTCGATGTACAAGCCACAGGCTGTATAGACTTCATATAAAAGTAGCAGAGTTTAGACTTAAGGATGCAGTGTGTATGTAGTGTACAGACTCTGCATTGCAGGCTAACAGCGATGTATAGACTGCTGCGTGCAGGCTGGCGGACGCAGTGTACAGACTCTGCGTGCAGGTTGGCACGATGTATAGACTTTGCAGCGCAGCTGTGGGACGTTGTATAGACTTGTTGTGGAGGCTGTGTAGACTTAGCTGCAGGCTGTGGGACGAATGTCTAGACTCTGCAGACATGCGATGCAACTGGATGTATAGACTTAGTTGTGCTGTGCAACCGATGTGCAGACATGGCGTGCAGGCAGCCAGACTATGTATAGACTTGGCGTGCAACGATGCAACACAATGTATAGACTTAATCGTGCTATATAGACTAGCAAATGCAATGTTCACACTCACTTAGACGCTGAGTGAGACGCTGGACAATGTACAGACTTTACTTCGTGATGCAGCATTGTACGGACTTTGCATATGTTAGACACTAGCTGTATAGACTTAGAGTGAAGCATGCAATGTATAGACTTTGTGTTAGTGCAACACAAAGGCTGTACAGACTTTGTGTGTGTGTGCTACAGGAGGATGTATAGACTTGCTAAAGAAAAGATGCATGAACTAGACGATGTACAGACTTTCCCAATGTACAGACTGGAGAAACGAATGTATAGACTTGATAAGGCTTCAAAGCAACCATGTGCATTCATGCAATGTATAGACTTTGACGCATGCTGTGCCATGTGATGTATAGACTTGGACACTTGCATGCTATGCAATGTGTAGACTTGCCAGCAGCAAGTGTATGGACTTACAGCTATGAATGTGTAGACTTGATGAGTGATGCATGTACAGACTTGAACTCTGCAATGATGTGCAAGCATAGTCCAATGTATAGACTTGCTGAACTGTCGTATAGACATTACACCAATGATTGCTTGGATAGCCTTCAACGAATGTACACACTTTGTGTGCGTGCAAGGGCAGTGAACGTAGGCAAGGCAAGCTACGTATAGACTTGGAAGACGCTCATGCACTGACGATGTATAGACTTCACTGAAGAATGTTCAGATTAGCTGCAACAAAGTGTAGACAGTACAATGTATGGACTTGAGTGTGTCCAGACAATGTATGGACTTTAGACATAATGCATGAGAGACATGTTGGCAAGTGTATAGACTTCATTCAACAAGTTTAGGCAGGCTATCTACGGATGTACAGACTATGCTGAAAGGGTATAGCAGCATCATCCATTGTACAGACTAACATCAAACAATCCAGATAAAATATAATTATGAAATGCATCAACAATTATGAAATGCACCAATGCACACAACACACAGCCTCAGCCTGTTCGTTGGTTATGTAATTCCGATAAGATGTTCAATGAAACATTCATATGCAACACAAACAGATTTATATGCAGACTCAAACAGTATGCAGACTAAAACAGATGATGACTTATAGTGTTTGCTATCATCAAAATCACAGGGACAACAATCTCCCTCTTTTTGATGATGGCAACACTATGAACACTATGAGTCAATTTATTCTCCCCCTTTGACTTCAGCAAAAAGACATTAGATTGAGAGGGAAGTATAAGAATACATAAGATGATGGAATTAAAGACTCCCCCTTTGACTAAGCCATGAAATTTCTTCTCCCCCTTTTTCAACAACAATAATGAAAGGGACATTAATGATTCTGACTATATCTCCCCCTTTATGAATGACACTCAGCCTGACAGGAAAGCTCCCCCTGATTAGATGGAGACTTATGAGTGTAGATGAGAAGGAGACACAGATAGTCAGATGAACCACAGGGACATCAAAAATTCTCCCCCTTAGATGGACAGTGATTGGAATGAAGCACAGGACATAAAGAAATCCACAATGAATCTATTTTAGAATGGAGTCCAATGAAAGGAAGTAAGCATTCAGAATGAATGAGAAATGTTTTCAATGGGATATCAATTTCATAAATCTGAAGATGTAACAGCTTTAGAGACTTCCATTATGAAGACTTATGAATGAAACTTAACAAGTCAAGCTTGGTTTAAAAGTGATGCAAACTCAGTTTTTCAATAAAAATTATACTCACAACTGAATTCAGATTTTAATAGAAATGAACCAAGCATACATAACACTACTTCAATTAACCTCCCAACATCTTAATCAATTGATTTCAATGACTTCTTTTAGAAAAAAAGCATACATCAGTATTGAGGTTAAACAAAAGATCATTTCAGAGATAAACACTTAATGGGTTTAGCTGAAAAAAAAATTATTTCACTTCATTTAGAGAACAGACAGGGATGGTTCATGCCTTTTGTCGTAAAGGTAGATGCTGGTTAGATGCTAGTACCCCTAGCTTACTCAGCAGAAACTCTCATTCTATTTCAAACATGATATCATTTTTTTTAAATAAAAATTCTGAACAAAGTTGATCAAGAAGCCTCATGACATAGGGCCCATTATCTTTGACAAGGATCCTAGTTTCTCAGCGCATTTGATCATTGCTTTGCCATTCATTTAGCACATTTTTTTTATTTAAACAGTTACCCAAGGTGTTGAAGAAAGACTTGTTTAAAACCAATACAGATTCCATGCATTTCAACTAATTGGGTCATGATCTCAATATGACAGATTTTAGAAGGTCTTTCAAAGTATGACATGAAGTGCATGGTTAAGATTTATTAAGTCTGATTCAGATATTTTCAAGAAATTCATCTTCAAACTTGCAGAATGCATTAAATCTAAACCAATTCAAGTCCTTTTAGACGTTCATAATTCCACACAATGCGAGATTTCTTTATTGATAGTAAAATCAGATTTATGATCATGATATGCAGATTGAAATCTTTTCATTTGATTATTGAGCTAAGATTTCTTTTGACAAGATAAAAGAGACAGCATGGAGACATCAATTTGAAATCCTCAATGAAAACTTGACTGAGAGATTGACCAGAAGGAGAGACAGAATCAAATGGAAAACTGACAATCCTATGGATGCTCCCCCTGAGTACATGCATGCAACCCCTTTTTTTTTATTTTTCAATATGTATTTCATGCAAGGTAACAGGAGGTCAGGCATGTTTCAAGATCTTCAAGGTTTAATATGCAATGAATTTTGACAAAAGGGTATGCATCTGACAACCTGCATGCAATGCATTGACTCCTCCTGACAATATGCATTCAGACAAACTTTTTAGCATTTTCAATGAAATTAAATGCAATGCAATTAACTACATGTATGCAAAGACATGCAGAGACTCATGTTCATTCAGACTGCCATACTAAACAATATGACCCATGGTACTTGGCAGAGCACTTGGTCTAAAAGACCACCTCTCACATAGTAAGAACCTCTAGACAGATTTCCCTGTCTTTTGGTAGCTTACCATTTAATATACCATAGTGGTCATGAATGACAGTGCAATATTGACAGTCCTACTTGCATCACATTTTCAATGACTGTATGTCTAATGTATGTATATGCAATTCACATATATGCACACACAATTCAAAGTGCAAACAAGTAATTCCATGAAGCTCAATGCAAGTGTCAAACAAATAAAGGAGCATGTATGCATGAATCATGATATGCAAAAAAAATATGACAATTATGCATGGCCAGTTCATACCAGATATGCAGTTATCCAAGATTCACAATTTCAGATTTACAATTTAAGACAAGTTTTCAGAACTGACCTGAGTAGTGCAATCCTAGGGGTTTCATTCTTGAATGCCTTAGTTTATTTACCCCTCTTTGTTCATTCCAAGGCACACCTGTAAAATATTGATCATTTTCATCCTAGAGGGACCCAAGCAGCTTTGGGTCCTGCCTTACCCCTAACAGGTGTTCTAAACAATTTCATAGCAACATTATCATCAAATTTCATCAGTGAACAGTCATCCATAGAATGTCCAAATTTTCCACAGTATCTATATGAAATGGCTGGTTTTTGGTTCTTATGATGCATATTAACAGCAGGATGATGTTTATAAACATGTTCATAAGATTTTCTGGTGTATGCATGAACAGTTTGATGCTTGTTCTTACTCAGCCAACATTCAACAGATCTATGGCCTGGCTTCCCACAGTTATAGCATGAAATTTTCACAACTGGTTTTGTAGGGAATTTGACAAAATGGGGGTTAACAGAATGTTTTTGAACATACCAACAGTCCTTGACTGTATGCCCATTTTTCCCACATTCAAAGCATCTGATTTGCTTACTTTTAAAACCATTTTTACTCCAAGTGGATCTAAACCAGCACTCAGCAGTCCTATGCCCAAGCTTATTGCAGTTGAAGCACACAATGTGCTGATTAGAATTGTGTTTAGATCCATATGGACCATGAAAATGAATGGAAGACCTGGCATGCAGTTTATTATCTTCTTTCATGATAAAACATTCACTCATGAGATGACCATGCTTCCCACAATAATAACATGAAGCATCAGGCTTCCTAGCAACATGGTTTCTATCAAAAGAATTTCTAGAATGTGATGTTTAACTACCATGCTCATCTTTTAGTATTAATCTGCAATCTTCCATTATGTGACATACTTTCTCACAATAATAGCACGACCCCTTTTTAGTATGAGTGTTTGAGAGGTCATGTGAATTGTGTGCAGCAGTCTTTGTACCAATTAGAGTAGTTTTGTCCTTTTTCTGTAGGTTTTCATTCTTTTTTAATTTTTGAGTTTGTCCTACAGTTTTGGGACTGACAGTGGGTTTTTGTGCAGTAAATTGAAAAATAGTTGAACTAGCAGTTGTGTTTTGATCAGAAACTTTTACAAACACAGTTGAAGTTTTATTGCTATTGATCCTTTTGTTTGTTGAACTGTAACCCAGCCCCTCTCTCTGAGAGTTATCACTCTTCCCCAGAAGCTTATTCAGATTGTCCTTTCCCTTGACAAATTTTGACAAGGAGTTTTTCAAATCTTGAATTTTAGAATTTAAGTCACAAATATTAGCTTCATATTTGGACAGATCTGTTTCACAAGAAATGACTTGTTGATGCAAGGCATCATTCAGACTTTTGAGTTTTTCAACTTCCTGTTTTAATTTTATTTCATTGTCAGCTTCAGATAGGGACTTATAAAGATCATCCACTTCTTGTTGAAGGGATGTGATTGTTAACTCATATTTAGCTATCTTTTGTTCACAACAAGTGACATTCCCACTCAACATTAAGTTGATATTTTTCAGATTTGTAATTTCATGTTCAACATTCAGCAACTCACTAGAGCTCACAGGGCTTACACTCTTCCCTTTTTCTAAAGTGATTAGCCTCTCAGACATTGCTGAGTTTAGGTGATTCAGCTTATTAATTTCCTCTTTCAGTTTACTGTTCTGCTCTAGGAGTTCATCATCAAGCACCCATTCATCTGAAGAAAACTGACATTCATAAAACTTTTCTTGTTATTTTTCAGATTGAAGTTTGTCAAGATTTTTCTGAATCTCTAAATTTGTTACTCTATCAGCCTCTAATTTTTCAGAAATCAATCTATTTTTCTTTTTCAAGATTTATTGATTTGTGTTCAAATTCCTTGAGCTGATTTTTGAGTATTACATTTTCAGACTTCATGTTTCCAATTCAGAGTTCACAAGCTCTAAGTTTTTCACCAGTTCTTCATTTTGAACAACATCATTGTTATGAGCCTGATCATCATCAGTTGAGCTGAGTCTTTCCTTTAGTTCAGCAATTTCACAAACAAGCTCTTGATTCTCCTTTTTGTGTAATCCAATTTATTTCATAAGAGTTTATTTTTCAGATTTCAAATGATCTAAGTCTGAACTAATAGAATCAAAATCTGTTAACTGTCTTCTAAATATGTCATTTTCAATTTTTAGAATTTCAGGGTTTTCACCTCGAGATTTAGCATCCTCATGATTCTTTAGCTTCTTTATCAGTTTTTTATTCTTCTTCTTTAGTCTTTCATAGGATTCTAACAGATTGGCATAGGCATCTTCCCAGTCGTCTAAAGTGTAACTAGAGAAAGGATTGGTTACCTCTTCAGCATCTTCGGATTCATCTTGATCACTGCCATGGTTGCTCTTGTCAGCCATCAGGCAGCTGTCCTCATTTCTCCTCTGAGCTAGCTTCAACTTATCCAGAATGTCCTTAGCGGACCTGCAGTCATAAAAACAAGAATGTAGAGCCTTGTCAGTAGCTTCTTTCATTAGATTCAAAACTCTATGATTCTCTCCATGTTTTGATCTGTGACTGTTACTCCATTTGGACTCTTTCTTTGGTAGTCTGTGACGACCGTGTGAGATTAACTTCCACAGATCCGGATCCATCAATTTCATATAGTTATGGAGACTGCTAACCCATGAGTTAAAATCAGACCCATTGAAAACCGGTGGAGAAGCCATGAAGGTAAATCAATCAAGCAATTTCAAAACTGTATGTAGAAGACAGAGATGCACCAAAAGCCAGTAGGATCCTCTACAGATCGTTGGATCTGGAACGTCAGAGAACCTACTCTGATACCAATTGATAGGGTGCAAGGCCCGGATACAGAGGGGGGGTGAATGTATCCCTCTTCAAATATTGCCTAATTAAAACTCTAATGCTCAAATATGCGGAATTAAAAATAGTTGATGAAATATACTAAGAATACTTAGAAGGATCTCGGCAAGACAACACAATTGAATTAGCCCTCACACGATCCTAAGCAAGCATCTAATGTGCGCAGAAATGAAAAGAACACATAAGTACAAAAACAAACCATAAGTGAACACCAAGATTTTTAGATAGTTCGGTCCACAGACCTACATCCACCCCTCACTCCAAATCGGAGTGAGGCTTCCACTAGCAAGGCTAGAACAGCAGACTCAATCTGCAACAAATACTGCCAAACAGCTTGACCAGGGGAACAACCTCCCCTCTTCCTCCCAACCGGAGGGAACCACTAGTGACACCCAGTCACTAGCAAACCAGAGACCAAAGTCTCTCTTCCTCCAGACCAGGAGGGAATACCAGGACTTGCAACCCACAAGACCTAAACCGGAGACGAATCTCCCTTCCTCCAAACCAAGAGGGAACCAACAAGTGACTCCCAGCCACTTGCAACCAAGAGGTCTCGGACCTCTCTTCCTCCACAAAGGAGGGAACCACTGATGACACAAAGTCACCAGCAAACCGGAGAAACAAATCTCCCTTCTCCTGAAACCACAGGAGGAACCCGATCCCCAACAGGGCAATCGGAAGAACAAGGTAAAAGGAAAACAATAAAAGATAAAAATTGCAGCAACTGAAAGTTGAAAAAGGAAATGCACAAGGTAGCTCTCGCAGGAGCAAACTGGGTTGGATCTGATCCAAGGTCCAGTGAACAGTGACGCTTCTCTTCTTCTTCATGAGCTCTCCATCTCTCTTTCTCTTTTTCTTTTTCTTCTTCTGCTCTCTCACTCTGGTTCTCAGCTTCTCCCTTCTTCTTCTTTTATTTCTTCTGCTCTTTCTGCTCTTTTCCTCTCCACTTCGATCACTCTTCCTTTTTCTGTTCTCGATCAGTCTATTTTTCTCTTGATCAGTCTTCTCCAGATGGAGGAGGCTTCGTATTTATAGCAGTAGCAATTAGGGTGTTGTCCTCGGATCATGTGCCAGGTGCCTACCTCGGATAATGTGCCCAGACACCTGCAGGTTTAATGAAGATTTCAGTCGATGTACAAGTCACAGGCTGTATAGACTTCATATAAAAGCAGCAGAGTTTAGACTTAAGGATGCAGTGTGTATGCAGTGTACAGACTCTGCATTGCAGGCTAACAGTGATGTATAGACTGCTGCGTGCAGGCTGGCGGACGCAGTGTACAGACTCTGCGTGCAGGCTGGCACGATGTATAGACTTTGCAGCGCAGCTGTGGGACGTTGTATAGACTTGCTGTGGAGGCTGTGTAGACTTAGCTGCAGGCTGTGGGACGAATGTCTAGACTCTGCAGACATGCGATGCAACTGGATGTATAGACTTAGTTGTGCTATGCAACCGATGTGTAGACATGGCGTGCAGGCAGCCAGACTATGTATAGACTTGGCGTGCAATGATGCAACACAATGTATAGACTTAAGCGTGCTGTATAGACTAGCAAATGTAATGTTCACACTCACTTAGACGCTGGACAATGTACAGACTTTACTTCATGATGCAGCGTTGTACAGACTTTGCATATGTGAGACACTGGCTGTATAGACTTAGAGTGAAGCATGCAATGTATAGACTTTGTGTTAGTACAACACAAAGGCTGTACATACTTCGTGTGTGTGTGCTACAGGAGGATGTATAGACTTGCTAAAGAAAAGATGCATGAACTAGACAATGTACAGACTTTCCCAATGTACAGACTTGAGAAACGAATGTATAGACTTGATAAGGCTTCAAAGCAACCATGTGCATTCATGCAATGTATAGACTTGGACGCATGCTGTGCCATGCAATGTATAGACTTGGACACTTGCATGCTATGCAATGTGTAGACTTGCCAACAGCAAGTGTATGGACTTCAGCTATGAATGTGCAGACTTGATGAGTGATGCATGTACAGACTTGAACTCTGCAATGATGTGCAAGCATTGTCCAATGTACAGACTTGCTGAACTGTCGTATAGACATTACACCAATGATTGCTTGGACAGCCTTCAACGAATGTACACACTTTGTGTGCGTGCAAGGGCAGTGAACGTAGGCAAGGCAAGCGATGTATAGACTTGGAAGACGCTCATGCACTGACGATGTATAGACTTCACTGAAGAATGTTCAGATTAGCTGCAACAAAGTGTAGACAGTACAATGCATGGACTTGAGTGTCTCCAGACAATGTATGGACTTTAGACATAATGCATGAGAGACATGTTGGCAAGTGTATAGACTTCATTCAACAAGTTTAGGCAGGCTATCTACGGATGTACAGACTATGCTGAAAGGGTATAGCAGTGTTGACACCCGTTTTCTACCGATAAGTTGAGCAGTTTCTCTTACTTCCATTGATTGATGCCCTAAGTTATCCATTATCTGTCGAGCCATTTTTGTGGCATGACTCGGGCTCATTTTATGGGTCGTCTCCCTCCTTAGTGCAATTTGCGGTGATACGGGGCTTAATGGGTCCTCGGCTGTGATTATCAAATGCCTAAGATCATGAACGGCATGATATCAACCGTTCAATGTATGGGCGGTTGAATCTCGACCGTTCATATATTTTGGCGGATTTTTCAAGAATTTTCTGAATTTGCACCGACAGGGTCTTAGGCGGTGTTATTTGGACCGCTCAAATCAATGGACGGGCATAATACGACCGCTCATATCTCAGAGTCCTACGCGGGCCCGTTTCCTCAGATAATTATCCGAATATTTGAATTATCACCGACAGGGAAAAACGGCCGTGCTCGTGCCGCCCTACATTAAAACGGTCTACTTTCAACCGTTCATATGTTCAGGGTCCCACGGCGGACGTTTCGGCCAGTTGGAGAGATAGTTGGGATAATATTCTGATTATTCGAATTTCCACCGACAGAATGGACGGTCCAAATTAGACCGCCCATGACGTGTGCGGTCTATCGTAAGACCGTTCAAGACATCGGTTGTTGATTTTCAACTGATTTTAGCCCGTTTATTTCATGGTTTTATCCTTAACTTATTTTGGTGATTTCTCCGTGGATAATCAACCATTTTCGATGCCGTTTCGACTGGATGAGAGATAATTCTATTATCTACGATTTATCTTCAAAGATTTCTTCCCGAAAATGGCTCTAAACCCTAGTTTCAGGGCTGGCTTTCTAGGCTCTATAAATAGACCCTATTGGCCGGACGTCGAAAGGGGGAGAAATTTTGATCGACGGCGAAGCCCTGCCGCGTTTTTAAACGAGCTAGCACCAGGGAGGGAGGCTCTCTACGTCCATATGAGCCTCCGGTCAAGGGAGTAGCCCAGTCCTCATAGTCTTTCGTTCCGTAGTTTTTGCCGTTGTCTTTCATTGCATGCATTGCTCTTCGTTCGCGTGCTCCCTCATTCTCATCATCATGCACACAATCATCCTGTTTTTTGTCACCCTAGGGGTTTAAAACCCTCCAGGTATCCCCCTTTCCATTTGTTCATGCTCAGTTCTTCTCGTTTGGACATGTACCGCATCATTAAGGTCTAATTTGGGTATTTTTTTTTTGTGTCTATACGTTGTTTCACAGGTCAGTATCTAATCAGCGCGAGGCCCATCCCCTCTGGCCGGCCAGAGAGGGTGGAGGTCGAACCCTTCTCAACTTGCTGAGTGAAGATCTTGAGCGGTCATCCTCCAGCCGTTCAACGTTTCGCGCGGTGCCTAAACAACCGTCCTTCACTGGAGTGCGGTCCCTAAAGCGCCGTCCATCTCACTGTAGCAGTTACTCCCGCGTACCTCGCAGCGTCCTGGGGCGGTCTATCGTAAGACCGCTCATCCCAGAGCGGTCCTAATCAAGCCGTTCATACCCAACGCTGCACTAAGGCGAGTCTCTCCCCATTTTCCAAGGTACGGCGTGCTCGTCGCGTACGGCATCTTGGTGGCGATCACGGTATTTGCTTCATTTCCTCTTTCCTCTTCTTTCTCTCATTCGTTTCATGCGTTTTGGCGTACTTTTGATTCCCTCTCTTAGTGGAGAGAGAGAGAGAGAAGAGTGGAAACTTATATCTACACCCCCTTTTGTGGCGATCACGGTGGGACACCTAATGCCCATCGTGCTTTTAAGTTGCTGACCTTTCGTAGCGGTTGTCAAGCTTCTATTCTTGAAGTGATTTGCAGGTCAGACGCGGTTTGCGGTCTTCTGGAGCACACGCGGTTCGTGAAGAGCCGCCTAATTCTGAGAACGGTTGACTCTACACCGTTCATATACTCTGCCTTCTGGTTTATCTGCGTCGGCATTTCCATCTCAGACGGCTCTGTACCCGCCGTTCATCTCTGTGGGCGGCTGCCATATAGCCGTCCAACTCCCAATCACAGGTACGCTGCACTTTCTGGTGGCAGATACACGGCTGTGAGGCGGCGGTTCAAGTTCGCAAGTGGATGATTATTGGCCGTCTGTCTGGTATGTCCTGTGCCTTTTGCCCATACATTACGGCTGGAAATTGACCACCTGAGTACTTAGAGCGGTCAGAGGAGGACCGCACATCTTCTGTCACAGTACGTTTCTGTCTTCTTGCTTAGTGTTTTGGCTGATATATATATTGCTCCTGGTGCTGTTCGTTGGTTCCCCCCTGCCATCTTATTGTTATTGCATCACCATGCTTTTGGTATTCATGTGTATATTTGCTCATTGATTGATAGCTGCTAGGTTAGTTTGTGCATGCACTCCGGTGCGCATAGGAGCATCGATATTTTCCCATATTAGTTGCATTCCTACCGAGGTAGGGTTTCCTCTCGTCTCCATATTCCTTGGAGCCGACTAGGGACCTTGCCAAGGACCTCCGTAAGCCCCCGTGAGCCGTGGATTCCCACACGGACGCCGGGCAGGTTGTACCGTATCCACCCCCGTCTAGGGTTGCATCCGCGAGTGAGAGATCCCAATAGAGTCACACGGTTCCTCATTCTCATCCCAGGCAGGCACCTAGTGGTCGAGAGAATTGACATTTTATTAATCCACTAAGGTTCAAACCTGAAGATATAAGGAACTGACGAGCATCATTTTAAGAACTTGATTGCATTACTGAGTGATTCTACTCTCATCTCGCTCCATTGTGTGCTTGTTATTTGTTTGGTGAATTGGATTGATTTTGTGTTGCCTGTTCTAGGACCAAGTGTCTTGGTGTATGTGGGGCTGCCTTCTGCCCCCACGATCACTTCCTAGGGTTGGTTCTTATTTCCATTCCTATTTCAACCCCTTGTTCGATTCTGCTTCTTCTTCCATGTCGTCATACGATTTTTCTACGGCCCATGAGGACTCCCTTCCTCGTGGTCTCTTTGAGGACCCACCTAGGGTCACCCATTTGCAAGGGGGAGAGGGGACGGCCCCTTCGCTCCCGACCTCTCTTGGCGAGGGTCCCCGACCCTCTTTTCCAAACCTGTCCAATCAGAATTCAGCCAGTACTATCCTTGACATGATGGCCCAGTTGGACCCCACCCAACTCCATCTCATCAGGCAAGCTTTGCAGGGAGGCGATGCCCCGGCCTCAGCTCTGGCTCATGCCACGGCCCATGTCACCACTTCAGCTCCTGTGGTCGGGACCACTTCCGCGGCTCCCATTGACCTTACTCCAGTGCGCCCTCAGAACTTTCGCTATCCCAATATGGAAATGGGCCAGGCATCCACATCCGTCCATCAGCAACTGGATAAAGGGAAATCCCCTATCCCCTCTGTTCCTTATCTTGAGCCGTACCCTACAATTTCTCCATCGCCCCAGGCCCTCATAGCCCCGGCCGACTTCGTTAGGTCGCAGTCGGGGGCGGCTCAGGTCACTCATGCAGATATGGGCCCTTCCTCGGCCCATTACCCCTCTTATGGGCCGCCTCCTTCGTCAGTTTATCCTTTGGTCGCTTATCCAGGTGCCACCCCTCTTGCTCCTCCCCCTTCTTCCCGGGAACGAGAAATCCTTGACAAGTGGGCTGCTATGCAGCAACAAATTGATCTCCTCCACAAGCGGGTCGGCCCGCAATCTCTTGCCGATGTCCCTATCCCTAACTTCAGGGACCTACGTTTTCCTTCCCAGTCGGAGCTCCCCGTGTACCGCAAATATGATGGGAATGGCAACCCGTTCATCCATGTCCGGGAGTTCTTGTACGAGTCTGCGCAGTTCCAACAGGATGATCGCTTGATGGCGTATTTGTTCCGTCGGTCCCTGGAGGGGGTCGCGCTGGAATGGTTTTATACCCTGCCTCTGGAGGAGGCTGAGAATTTTAAGACCGTCAAGGAGAGGTTCATACAGAGGTTTCAGGATCGGGTCGGACCCGAGTACTCTTTCACTGACCTGGTGGCGGAGAAGATGAAGCCGGAGGAAGACTTCGCAACTTATGCAGATCGCTGGAGACAGATGGCCTCGCGGGTGCCCGGGCAGATTCCGGAAGAGGAAAAAGTAAAGTTGTTGATTTCCAACGCTACGCCAACTTTCAGAAACATTCTAGCAATGAATGACATTTCAAACATGCACCAACTATACAGCAGGGCTAGGTTTATTCAAACCCAATTTAAAGATTCCCCCATCCATTCTCTGTTCGAGGCCCAGAAGCCCAAGGCCACTAAGAAATCCCAGGGCCCCGTCACTGAGGGGGTACAAATTAACGAGCAGGTCCAGGCCGTTCAGTTCCCCCAACACGCCGCTCCACCCCGCTTCCCGCCATCTCAGCGTAACCCCCAGTTCGCTGCCCCGCAAGCTCCCCAACCTGCCTTCCAAGTCCCGCAATACCCTCCACAGGCGCCTCCGCCACCCCAACAGCCTCAGCGGCCCCCGCAATACAATAATGTTCCTCCGCCTCCCGCCTACGGCTCTGCCCGACCAGCTCCAAAGAGAGCTCATTACCCCCCTCTCCCAGAGACCTTGTCAGATGTTTTCTCTGCTCTAATGTATACTGGCGACCTTCAGTTGCCGCCTGAGCGCCCGAACTGGAATCCGGCTGCCGACCAGTCCCGATATTGTATATTCCATCGGCAGCCGGGGCACACAATAGAGCGATGTTATCAATTCAGGGACCTGGTGTATGATTTGCATGAGGGCCAGAGAATTGATTGGGCCCAGATGCACCAACTAATTGAAGATATCAAGCAAAGGCAGAGACAGGCCAGGCCGCAACAGGCGGCGCCCCAGCAGCAGCAGCAGCAACAGCACCAACAGCAACCGCAGCCCCCACCGCAGCAGCAAGACCTTGGATCCATCAAAATCCCATGCCGATGCATCAGCCCGCTCCCCAGCAACAACAGCAACCGCCGGCACCGGCCCCAGCACAAGTGAATGCAGTCCAACGCCCAGCCCCCAACGCTGGGTGGACGTTTGATGATGAAACCCCCGCCCATCTCTTGGCCTTACACCACCACTACTCTCCCACACCAGCCATCCCCTCCATCCTTAGACCCGCCGCTACATCGCCCGTCACTTCCCCCGCGTCGCCTCTTAGGCCCTCCACATTCCCCCCTACTCCATCCGTCCTATCACCACCACCCGCCATGCCTCCCATCATTCCCCCTAAGCTTAACCCTTCGCCCGTATCCCCTCCTCCAAGGCCCATTAAGCCTATTCCCGTCATCCTCACCCCCATCTCCACGCCATCCGCCTACCCCACCAGGCCAAGCGGGGGCCCAGTCCAGGCCGTGCAAGCATCACAATGCGCCCTTCGGAGCGGGCGTCCTTTCCAGAGAATGTTCCCTTCCTCAGGTGCGTCTGCACCGAATCCTGCAGTTTCTTCCCCTACAGTTGAACCAGAGGAGGTAGATCCGGTGCCGGGCACAAGATATGACTTATTACAGCATTTAGACCGGCTGCCGGCCAAAATCTCAGTGTTAGAGCTGATCAAGAGGTCGCCGCTCCACCAAGACGCCCTGAAAATCTTCCTACAGAAAGTTATGGTGAGCGAGGATGTGGCGGTGGATAGCCTGCCCACGGTTTTGGCCACGATCACAAAGGGGCCATCTATTGCATTCGCTGAGTCAGAATTAGCTCCTCCTGAGGCGCGGCAGATGCCATTGTGTATTACAATCTCTTTAAACAAGACGACCGTGGAATCCGCCCTTGTGGATACAGGGGCGTCAATAAATGTCTGCCCATTGAGTACTCTTCGTGCTTGTAACATATCGGAGGACATGCTCAAGCCGACACCAACCACGATAGCTGCATATGACAATTCCAGACGTGCTTGTCACGGGGTAGTAACTGTGCAGGCCGAGCTAGGGCCCTTGGTGATGGATGTAGAATTTTATGTGTTGGACATAGACCCAATGTTCAAAGCCATTCTGGGTCGTCCATGGTTGAATAGTTTGAACGCCGTCCCCTCGACCGCCCACCAGTGTCTGAAGTTCCCATTCCAAGGGCGAGTGGTCAAGGTGAAGAGTGTTTCCACAATTCAAAACGTTGACGCTATAGCAGCCAAGATTCTGCCCACACTGTGGCCGAGCAACAGACCTGTTTTATCTGTAATGGACTTGAACTATTCATGGGCGTATGCGTCGCGCAAACCCGCCGCTGCATCAGTCGACGTAAAGGTCAAGCCCAAGATGAGAGACTCTAAAGGGTGGCACATAATTCTGAAATTGGGCTATCAGCCAGGCCGAGGACTCGGCGCACAGCTGCAAGGCCGAACCAACCCCGTTCCTAGGGGAAGGAAGATGGGCCGCCGGGGCCTCGGCTACCAGGAAACCTCCGTGTCGATGCTTGGGGACTCTGGGCCGTTGACCTGGGATTACCAGCAACATTTTGTGAAGGGTCCGTTGTAGCCCGGCACCTTGAAGACCTCGCCATCCCGCATTGAAGAGAAGATAGATGAAGCTTGTGCTGTTGCCGATCCTCCACCACCACCGCAGGGGCTAGCCGGCGACTTGGAAGACTTTGCCAATTACTTTGCAAGAATGTTTTATGAAGAAGAGGGCGACCCGAAGAAAAGGGAGACGCAGCTGGTAAAGCACCCACCGATGCCATTGGCCCGCCAGGGGCCCCGGAAGACGGGGAGCTCTATCACTACTTACTCTATGTCCCCATCCCGTCTCGCTTCCTGGTTTCAACAGCGGGATTCTGTTCCCCGTCCCCCTCCACTCCTGGTCGACCCATACTTTGCGGAGAGACCCGAAGTTTTATTCGTTCCATGTGCTTGCGGGCGCTGCCCGCCCATTGATCTGTCAACCCTATTCACTCCTCCTCCTCCAGGAGCTCAGCTCCACGAAATGTGGTTCAAGTCTTCTGACCCTTTCTTTGACTGCATCTTCCCGGAATTGTTTCCCATGCAACTGCCTCCCCCTCCGCCTTCTTCCTCCTGTTGTATGATCACTTCCGACCTCCAAAAAAAAATGCCAATCTCAAAACGGAGGTCTCCATGGAAGATTACGCTATGTTCTACCCAGATTCCCAGGGGCACGAGACCCCTGTTTCTTTTCCGGTAGATTTCTGCTCCCCTAGGTTAGATGTACAGTGTATCGAGGCTCCTAGGATGGTCAAGTCAGTCAGGGTAGAGTCTAGTTCGAGTTCTGTCAGCCCACCCACGTCTGCGGCACCCGCTGTGTCGCGCCCCTTCAAAACCATTCCTGATAGGTTTCTACAAGATTTGGCTGGAAGATGTCATGCTCTATTAAAGTGCCCGGAGTTTATAGAGACCGCGATTGTCTTGGAAGATGATGAGGGAGCTGAGGAGGTATGGGGCAAGGATGGATTAGGAGTATATGAAATCGTGAATGAGAAAGACCCAGCAGATGATGAGGAAGATGAAATGGACGACACTGCCGACCTATATGCCCAAGGCTTGAAAAAGTTCGACGAACCCTCCTTGGCAGTGGATGAATCCACTAAGGAGATTAACCTCGGGACAATAGAGGACCCCAGGCCCATACTTATTTCCGCCAATCTCCCTCCTCAAGTCGAAAAGGAATTGGTCGAAGTCTTGAGGGAGTACAGCGATTCTTTCGCCTGGTCCTACGAGGACATGCCAGGCCTTGACCCCGCCTTGGTTGAACACAGGCTGATTCTCAAACCAGGGGCAACGCCCGTTAAACAGAAGGCAAGGAGATTCCACCCGCAAATGGCCTTAAGGATTAAGGAAGAAGTCGACAAATTGCACAAGGCCCGGTTCATTAGAGTGGTGTTGTATCCACAGTGGGTGGCAAACATAGTCCCGGTGATGAAGAAGGATGGTAAAATTCGAATCTGTATTGACTTCAGGGACTTAAACAAGGCATGTCCGAAAGATGATTTTCCACTTCCTCACATTGATGTCTTGGTCGATAATACAGCTGGGTACGAAGCCCTCTCCTTCATGGACGGCTACTCGGGGTATAACCAAATCCTTTTGGCTCCGGAAGATCAAGAAAAGACCTCGTTCACAACACCATGGGGCACATACTGCTACGTCGTCATGCCATTTGGGTTGAAAAATGCAGGTGCCACCTACCAAAGGGCGATGATGGCTATCTTCCACGATATGATGCACGTTTATTTAGAAGCCTATGTGGATGATATCCTAGTCAAATCGAGGTCACAGGAAGAGCACCCCGCCATTCTAGCCAAGGTATTGCAAAGGGCTAGGGAATACAAGTTAAAGATGAATCCAAAGAAATGTGTGTTCGGAGTTGCATCAGGGAAATTACTTGGGTTTATAGTTAGTAAACGGGGGATTCAGATCGATCCAAACAAGGCAAAGGCCGTCATGGAAATGCCACCGCCGAAGAACATCACTGAGCTTCGAGGTTTGATCGGGCGTTTGCAATTTATCAGGAGATTTATATCTCAGCATTCGCAAAGATGCCGCCCGTTTTATGACCTGTTAAAAGCCGGCGCGAAATTCGAATGGAATGAACAATGTCAAAAGGCCTATGAGGAACTCAAGGTGTACCTCTCTAATCCCCCGGTTCTGCAACCACCCGTCCCTGGGAAACCCCTGATCCTGTACATTTCTGTAATTGAGGACTCCCTAGGAGCTGTTTTGGCACAGGTAGATGATGAAGGAAGAGAAAGAGCGGCGTACTATCTCTCAAGGTTATTTAATCCTGCTGAATCCAAGTACACTGCTATGGAGAAAACCTGTGCAGCGCTAGTGTGGGTAGCACAGAAGCTTAAACACTACTTTCTCGCCCACGAGGTTAGGCTCATTTCTAGAATGGACCCCATTCGTTACCTATTGGAAAAGCCGGTCCTTTCTAACCGGCTAGCTCGCTGGCAAAGTTTTCTTTCCCAGTTCGACATCACCTTCATCGTGCAGAAAGCAATCAAAGGATATGCTATTGCCGAACACCTAGCTCACTCTCCTATCCCTCGCACTGATTCCATTCAGGATGAATTCCCCGATGAACACCTGGCGGTGATCACTCATCTTCCTTTTTGGTCCCTCCACTTCGATGGTGCCCTTAATTCCCAGGGCAGCGGAGTCGGCGCCGTTCTCCTTACTCCAGAAGGGGTGACCATCCCCATGGCATATCAACTCTCGTTTCCCGCCACCAACAATATAGCTGAGTATGAGGCTCTCCTTGCCGGTCTGAAGCACGCCTACATCTTGGGTGCACGATACCTAAACATCATAGGAGATTCCCAGCTGGTGCTGCGTCAAGTTTTGTCAACCTACCGCACCCGTGATCCTAAGCTCAAACCCTACCAAGATCTGGTCACACTCTTGGCCCGGCAATTTAGGAAACTCGTCTATATTCATACTCCTCGCTCTCAGAATATCTTGGCCGACGCCCTCGCGTCTCTCGCCTCTTCTCTATCACTCCCCCTAAGTCGCGCCACTGAGACCATTGTGGTCCAAAGGCTAGACGTTCCTTCCCTGCAGGATCCCTGGTTCAACAACCTTAGGATGTCCGTAGAGAAGAAAGCAGAAAGGGAGGAAATAAAAGAGGTTTCGTTAACTGAGCTCGAGGAGATTATTGAAGAGGAAGAATTGCCGTGGTTCTATGAGATCGAACAATACTGCAAGGATGGTACATTTCCGGAAACGGCCAACGCTGAGCAGCGAAGAGCCATTAGAAGAGTCGCCGCCAGGTACACGATCATCGCCGGTGAATTGTATAGGCGGGCCCTGAATGGAATTCTCATGAGGTGTCTCGATGACGAAGAAGCTTGGAAGGTTGTGGAAGCAGCCCACTCTAGCGAATGTGGAGGGCATGTAAACGGACAGGCCTTAGCAAAGAAGATTCTTAGGCAGGGCTATTACTGGCCAACCTTAGAAGAAGATTGCTCTACCTATGTCCGTAGGTGCCTTCAGTGCCAAATCCATGCCGACAAAATCCACGCTCCGGCCTCTTCTCTTCATCCCATTACGGCCCCCTGGCCATTTTCTATGTGGGCCTTTGACATCATCGGGCCCCTCGGTGATCCGAACTCTGCGGTTAAACAGAAATCCTTCATTCTGACGGCTACAGAATACTTCACCAAGTGGGCCGAGGCTGAAGCTTACGCAGAAATCAAGCCACCACAGTATGCCGCTTCATCATGAAGAACATTATCTCACGATTTGGAGTGCCAAGCAGCATCGTCACCGACAACGGGCCTCAATTCATCTCACAAGAACTCCAGGACCTCTGTAAGAAGTTCAATATAGTTTTGCATCATTCATCACCATACTACCCCCAAGGTAATGGCCAGGCTGAGGCCACGAATAAGACCCTTCTCAAAATTATCAAGAAAACGTGCGAATCACATAAATTTGCTGATTGGGCCGACAAATTGATAGAGGCTCTATGGGCCTACCGCACCTCCGTCCGCACTCCCACGGGGCAGACCCCCTTTGCCCTCACTTACGGAATGGAAGCGGTGCTCCCGTATGAAATTCTAATCCCTTCCCTAAGGGTGCAGTTGGACAAGGAACTTAATCTCGACGACCGTCGAGAGGCGTTGTTAGTCCAACTGGAACTTTTAGACGAGAAGAGGTTAAATGCGGCCAATCATGTTTCAGCATATCAAAAGCGGGTCTCGCGATATTTTCAAAAGAAGGTCATCGAAAGAAAATTTCAAGTGGGGAATATGGTTTTAAAACGCAAATTCATCAGGTCTGCAGGTCCCAGGTCTAAGTTGCAACCCAACTGGGAAGGGCCCTTCGTAATTAAGGAAGCTTATCCTGGCAACGCGTATCGTCTAATTAACTCGGAGGGGGAGGAATTGCCGAACCCGTGGAATGGGCTGTATTTAAAACGTTTTCATCCATAAAAAAATAAAACCAGCGAGCGGCTCGATGGCGGGGCATACCCCACCAAATTGCGAAAGGAGGACTCAGGTCCAGCATCTCACACACTACACGACCCCGTGGCGCGGCATCCTCATGCTACTCGACACCGTTTCTCCTTTGGCCATGCTCGGGGATGGTGGAAATCCTTGTATTTCCTCTCTCTCGGCTGAAGATAGGGGCAAGTGGTGAATAAGGGGGCGAGGACTGACCCAGGCCCCCCATTAAGAAGGGTCTCAAATAGGGACAATCCGTCAAGACCTCACTCCGCAAAAGCAGAAAAAAAAAAGAAAAGAAAAGAGAAAGGAAAGGAAAGCAAACCAAAAGAAGAAAAAAAGGAAAAGAACAGGGGCAAAAGTCGAAAGCACAAAGCTCAAAGCTCTCTGAATCCCTGAAAGGAAGCAACTAGGCATGGCAAGAGTGGCAGTACAGTTTCCCCGCGGGACGTCATGAGCCCGGTCGCATGCGTGCCTAGAGCGGGTGAAGGTTCGATGACGGATACAAAGCCCCGGCGCAACAGACCAAATTCCTTGAGAAAAGGGAGGGTCCCGGGAAAGAACTCAAGCCCTAAAAACCTCTACACCTATCGTCGGCTTCCCTACTCGATCTCTTTTTTCCCAAGGAATGAATCCCACCCCGGGCATGGCCTCAGCAGAGGCACCGTCGAGCAAAGCTGACTCCGATCACGGGCAGTCCCTCTTCCTGCACGCGCTGAGCCTTGGAATTCCGTGGCAAGACGAGAAGGTCCCTGTTATCGAGACCCGAGCTGGTTTCAAAACCCAACAAAAAAAATCAAATATTTCAAAAAAAAAATCAAATATTTCAAAACCCCAAAAAAAATCAAATATTCTGAAATCTAACAAAAATCAAATATTTCAAAACCCAAAAAAAAAAAAAATCAAGTATTCCGAAATCCAACAAAAATCAAATATTTCAAAACCCAACACAAATCAAATATTTCAAAATCCAACAAAAATTGTACTTACATGTTTCCTTCTTGCATTCATCCGCATTTTCTCGCACTTTGATATTTGCCTATTTAATAAGGCTCACCCCCCTTGACCACTAGTCAAGAAAGGGACACCTCCTAACTTGCTGTAGGCAAGGGGCTGAGCCTAAAATAGATTTAATCTGTTTCATGTTTGCATGTGTGCAGGGGCAGATTGGAAGGACAGTTAGCTCAGGACCACATGAAGATTTAAACGTCACGTTGGTTTTTGCAATCACATCACATCATGATCATATTGCCAAGCTCAAACTCAATATCCTCAAATCTTATTCATGTCATATATCAAGCTGTCCGAACGTAAATCCTATCCCATATCATCATAAGTAGAAACAAAAGAAGATCACTCAGTCCGCCGCTGGGCATCCCCGCGAGGACGTATCTCTCTCAACTCCCTAAGATAAGCCTGTCTAGTCTCTGAAGCCTCCTCGACCTCTGCTGGTAGGGTACGCACCCTGCTCACCTCCCACATGATCAGCGCGCTCCTGACCGCCTGCTCGTCCTCCTCTGTCCCGATCCTCCGCATCTGTAGCATGGGAAGGTGGGGTAGCGTGGGTAGCACCGTCCGGGGAAGCCCAATCTGCAGGTAGCATCTGTGTGGGCTGTACATCGCCAAAGTGGTGTCGCTCACAAGCCTCAAGTCCAAGCCAGCTCTCCTCGGTAGCCTGATGGTGGTATCATGGAGGAAGCTCGGGCGCATCACGAACCTATCCAGGGGCAGCCTGTGGATATACGGGCGCCACTCGTCCCTGGTCTTCAACTCAGCCGTCCTGCACTCAACCTGTGGAGAAAACCTGAAGGCGCCCCCTATGAAGTAAAGGGGGTGGCTCCCAAAGATCCTGCTAACTGAAGTAATATCTTCCCTCACTGTGAACTTCATCCTGACTCCCATCCAGCACTCCAATAGGATCATCGAACCAAAGAGAGGACCTCCTAAGGCTGCTGAAGAAAGGCCCTCATACAGGTAAGCTAGGACAGCATGAGAAATGGAATACCCCTGCCAAAGGCCGCTGATGGTGCTGAGTAAAGGAATCTCTAAGACATGGTCGGCTGAAGGGAAAAGGATGGCCCCGCATAGGCAGATGGACGCAGCTTTGGCTATGGCCTCAACCCACCCGCACTTGTTCCGGCAATGTTCTACCACCCACTGGCTCAGAGGAAGGAGGTGAATGTGGCGAGGGCCTACGAAGGTACGAACATCTCCGCTGTTGGGTATGAACCCTCCTAGAATGAGTTTTGGATCTATAGGGGCAACAGTATGGCATATCAGGTCTTCCTCCCCCACCTTGGACCTAGGGAGCCCAAAATATGTCTCTACCTCCTCTAGCAAGACAGTGGCCTCAAAAGATGGGAAGAAGAAGGTATGGGTCTGAGGATGCCAGATCTCCACCAAAGCAGAGATACCATGCCAATCTAAGGAAAGTTTGGGGTAGTTCTGGCCTAAGACCATGAGAGAGTGTAGATGCCAGGATTTGAGAAGGTGAGTCACCCCGAGGGGCAATGCACGGACCATGGGAGCCACCCACTTTAAATTAGAGAAGCGTCTCGGGCCGGGAAGAAGCTGAAAAGAAGGAGAAAGCAAGGGGCGTAAAAAGATATGAGAGGAAATTGGAAGATGGACCTTAAACATATTCTAATCAAACTTACCTCTCTCATAGGGGCGGCGCTGAGATGTCGAGGAATCGAGCCTAGTCGTTGAATCGCTTCCCGCTCCTTTCTAGCCGGCCGCGGTCCATCAAACGGCACGCCCTCCGCAGAGCTCCCATCATAAGCCCTCTTCATGAGGAGGAGGCGAGAATCAAAGGTTTTAAGGTTTTAGGAGAAAGAAGATGGATGAGTTGAAGTTTGAGGCCCCCCTACTATTTATAGGGCTCATTAAGAGCCTAAGCCTCTTAGGATTGGGCCTAGATAAGTCTAGGGCGGGCTAAGATAGGGTTATGATGAGATCAAAGCACCTTGCCCTCGGGCTGGGGACTCTTCAAGGAGTCCCTCCTTGAGCAAATCGGACGTGGGATTGGATGGTCTTACGATAGACCGTCCGAATCATTGAACGGCCCATTATAAACCGTCCTTCTCTCTAAGGAAATCCGAGCTCGGTGACTTGGGCGGCCTGAACTCCGCCGTTACACCATTAAGGCGGTTTACATGAAACCGTCTAACCTAATTCAGGCGGCCCTTAGAGAACCGTTCTTAGCTGCAAAACGGCTATGAGAGAGCCGTCATACGCTCTACCACTCAATTAACCTGCTGCTCTCATGTCTCAACCATTTAACGTCACTCATCTCACTAGTCGGCGTAGGCGTCACTCATCTCACTCAAGTCGGCGTAGGCGTCACTCATCTCACTCAAGTCGGCGTAGGCGTCACTCATTTCACTCAAGTCGGCGTGTGCGCGTCACTCATCTCACTCAAGTCGGTGTGTGCGTCACTCATCTCACTCAAGTCGGCGTGTGTGTCGCTCGTCTCTCTCGGGCTAAGCGAGTTTCCTCAAAATCATGTTACCCACTCATGCATGCATTCATCCACAAAACAAATGAAAAACAAAGATATGCATATCACTATCATATCATATCATGTACAAAAGACGGGCCCAGTACAACAAGTCAAGCAGCTCCCTCTCCCTGGCTCCCGTCATTGTCCCCCTCACCCTCATGCCTCTTTGGAGGAGGCATCGCTGAAGTCGCCTCATCACGCCGTCGCCGGCGCCGCTCTTCCTCCTCGTTCCTCCGATGGCCGGAAGAACCAGTGAAGTAACTCCTCACGGAGCCGTGGGTGCCGTGACTGCCACTCGGAGTCCCGCTGCGCGATCGCCGGCTCATCTCTCTAAAAACCCACAACTCTCCGTTTAGCCCGGCCATCTCGATCAGGGCACGATCCCGCTCCGCTCGAACTCGCACCAGCTCCGCCGCATCCGCCCGGAGTCGCTCTAGCTCATGCCGAAGGAGTGCCGTCTCCACGGTGTCCACCGGTCGGCTCCGTGTAGCCTCCTCTCGCACCCGGGCTACCTCTTCCAGAGCCGCCACCCGGCTCTGCTCCAGCTCCGCCGCCCGGACTGCCTCCTCCCTGGCCGCTACTCGGCTCCGCTCCAGCTCCGCCTGAAGGCGAGTCAGCTCGGACGTCTGCATCCACACACCGTTGTTAGTTGGTCACATTTCATATATTTCATAAGCATAAATAAACAAGAGGAAGTTTAGAGTGTGTACCCTCTCCACGAGTGCCACCTCGGCCGCTTTGGCCCGCTCTACCATCCGGGTAAAATCCGCGTCCCGATCGGCTCGATCTGCTGGGGTCTGGGCGGAGGAGGAAGAAGGAGCGTCTGGTCCCGCCCTCTGAACGCCCTCGGCGCGCTGCATCCAAATACTCCAGGTCAGTCACAAGCATAATCATAATCATATAGGACTGCATAATTTAAAGAGTCTAGGGTCTAGAAAACTCACCAGTAGGGCCAGGGCCTGCCGAGCCTCGTCTCTCTCTCGGATGGTGGAGTGCAGGAGTCCCTGCAACTCTGCCACCCGTCCTGCGGGGTCAACCTACATTTTAAAAGTCCTTTGTTAGTGCATCATTCATAAGCATAATAGACAAGGTTTAAGTTTAGAAGTCGTACCGGTCGGTGGGCGCCTCGAAACACTTGATCTCGGTAATGCCGTGCGTACGCGGTGTAGTACGCGCTGTCGCTCTCTGCCCGGGCGGTCACCGCTCGCCCTCGTGCAGCCCAGTCGGCGACCTGCTCGGTGTTCCTCGCTGTCCAGTCGAACGCCTCGCGGAGTCCCCGGGTCGTCCTCGTCACTCGCTCCCCCGCCTTCTCAGGCGCAGGGAACTCCACAGCCGGCTGGTGGACCCCGATGGTCCGCATCACCAACCTAAAGTGTAGTGGCTCCACCACATTCATGCAGTGAAGCCACGCGTCCCGGCCAGAGAAGGCCAAGGCCTCGGTAACCCACGGCTGTCCCTCCGGGCTCTCCTCCGTGTAAGGGGTCCACCGTACCTGCAAGGAATAGGAAACTGCATCAGTATCATCAGAATAGCATGTATTTATAGAGTCTGAGTTTAGAAGCGTACCGAGGTGTACGGTAGCGAGTCCAGGTCGTCCTGCAGCTCCCGAACTTGCCTCCTCAGGGCCATCATCTCCCGGGGTGCTGTCCACCTCCGCGCTATCGGCAGGAGCCCCGGCGGGTCTCCTCGCCTCTCCCCAACCCGCGTAGGCGCACGTAGGCCAACACCTGTGTCACAAGGTCATGTCAGTATTTCAGTCAGCATATAGAGTTGCATAATTAAGCCTAGGGAAGAGAGTCACACCTGGAGTAAGGGAGAGAAGCCCCCCAGCATCGTCCGACGCGCCGTCGAACTAAGGGTGTCAAACAAGAAGGCGAGGACCGCCGCTCCCCAAGCATAGTCACCTACATGCTCGAGCTCCTGAAGGAAGGGGAGGAAGCGACAGCTCATCACGTCCGCCCGTGTGGAGAAGAGAAGCCGCCCGAACATCAGCATCAGAAATCGTCGAAGTACTCGGTCTGCCTCTGGTCCTGGTGCCGCTGCGACCCTCGGTCTCGCCAACCCGACCAGCCGCTCCAGGTGCTCCTCTGGTCGCTCACCCACTGCAACGCCAGCTCGTCGAAGGCCCAAGCTGTCCTGGAGAGCAGCCCGGGGAAGGAGAGTAGACTGCCTCTCGGGGCGCCGTAACTGAAGCCCGAGTAGCTCTCGAGCCAGCCCCCGGTAGTCCGGAAAAGTGGTCCCGCTGACCGGCGACCCGTGCACTCGTAGGCCAGTGAGCCTGGCCACGTCCTCCAACGTGGGAACCATGTGCCCCCACGGGAATAAGAATGTCTGACTCACTGGGTCCCAGCGGTCGTGCAGAGCATAGAGCAGAGCTGCGTCAAAGCGGCACACCTCGATGCTCAGGAAGGGGCAAACCCCATGGCAGCCAGTCGCTCCCTCTGGAAGTCCGGCAGTGCGAGGTACACTACTCGAACCTGCAACCAGGAGGTGCGAGTCCTACGTTTCCCCTGCATTCATCCATTTTAATTTGCATTAGTCATTTAGTTTCACCTTTGGTTTCACTTTAACAAATGTTCAAAGCCCAATTACTGATTCGAAGAACGGTTACTCCCTAACTGCTCCACATATGAGCGGCTTCATTCTAACCGTTTTGTTTCTCAGGTCCCCCAGTTTGAACGGGCTATCCCTAGCCGTCTTAATCATGAACGGATCACCCTGAACCGTCTAGTTTCCCGGCTCCCTAAGGAATAACGGCCCACCGTTGGCCGTATTGTTTTCTTGACGGTCCTGTAAGGACCGTATTGTTTCGCTTGGCTACATGGTTGGACGGGCCTATATGGTCCGTCTATGTTTTGAACGGTGACAGTCTCACCGCATCGGGGCTTTTAAGAACCCGTTGGCTATGTGAGTATGAACGGCGCTCCCTGCACCGTGTTTGTTTGGGGCGGTCCTTTGGGGACCGCATTGTTTTGGCAGGACGGTTTCTGTTAAACCGTTTTACCGTCGTCGTCCCCGACGACGGTGGAGGCCTCCCAGCCGGTTGGGAGACCTCCGTGGTCCCTAAAACAGCCCCCTAGGCCCCTCTAAACCCCTAAAGCTAACATGCATGGAATGTAGAGGTTGGAAATGAAAGAAAAGGTAAGGGGAACCTACCTCGGGGTCCCGTGGTTTCTTGGCCGCCCCGGCGGGCGGTGGCCCTCCGGCCACTTCCTCCTCGCCGGCAGGGACTTCTTCGTCACCTCGGGTGCGTCCTCCTCCTCCGACGGTGGTGGCGGGTGCTCCGGCGGCGGCGAACCCTCGCCGGCGGCGGACGGCCGGGCCGCTTGATGCTTCGTCCGGGTCATCTAATGGGCTGGGGGGGGGGCGTAGTGAAGATTGAGAGAGGGAGAGGGGGGGAGTTGAGAAGAGAGAGTGAGAGAGGGAGAGTGTGGGCGTCATTTTGCCCCTTCGTCCCTTCCACCGTCGGTTACGGTGGAGGGAGACGAAGGGGTTCTTCTTTTTTCGAACCCCCAGAGAAGAACGGTCTATCGTTAGACCGTTCACTGTATGAACGGTTTATTCCTAACCGTATTGCTTTCTTGACCGTTACCTCTGAGTCGGTTGATATTTTGGGAAAGAGCGGTTCTCACAGGGATTTCAAACGGTTCTGTACCAACCGTTCATCACTGGCAACCGACCCTGAAAGAATTGTTTGAATGTCAGACGCGTACGGTTAACATAGAGCCGTTTGGAAGGTAGAACGGTTCCATCCCAGCCGTATATTTCGTTGATGTGTTTTAAATCATGAATATTGAATATCTTCTTGGGAAATGCATCTCTTAACCACTTTTGCAGCATCACTTCAGCTTGTCTCGCCGCTTCGCCTGCACAGATAAGTCAGGTATGGCCTTCTGTCCCTAGATCCCTTATTGCATTACTATATGATATTATATATATACTATTTCGAGAGCCGGCAGGTTTCTTACGTGTTCCAGGATCTGATGTTCCCCTTCAACAAAAACAATGATGATCCAGGATTCATGTACCTGACCTTCGGATAGGCCGTTAAGATTGGGATGTCACGGGAGGACGGTTCTATCCGCACGCTGTGGTCGCGGACGGTATCTTGACTCTGATATTCCCAGCTTAACAATACTACTCTCGAATATTTTATATTTTAATCTTTCTTGGCATTTGTTTTAATGATTTCTTTTTGTTTTAGCCCAGCATGCATCATACGCATCCTTTTGAGCTTTCATGCCCCATGGTTTTCTTCAGAAATGTCCCGTCGGTAATGGTCAGCTATGTGTTTAAGAGGCTCGAGTAAGATGAGCTAATTCCATTCTGAATTCGAAGGTTTTCTTTGGTCGGTTCGTTGGAGTCGGTTGACTGAAAGATCCCCGTCTGGAGCTTTAGCATCTTTTTCTTTTGTGGCCCCCTCATTGGACCGCGGGATTGTGTCCCCCATGAGGTTGGTTTTGTCGGTTGGTTTCCTTTAGTTTAGTCCCTCCAGATTGGCGTCGCCTTTTGGTCAGTTATTCCTAATGCTCGGTTCAAGGTTTTCGAAAGATTCTCATCGATTATTGGTAGGAACGGGTGTCGTTTACCTTAACGCCCGCTTTTCCGGTCCACTCCGCTACATTTTCGCTTCGTCTCCATGATCTGTGTCACCGCCGCTTCACCTCTGCTCGCTCCCCTGCAAAGAGGACGTTAAGGAGGGGCATCTGTTGACACCCGTTTTCTACCGATAAGTTGAGCAGTTTCTCTTACTTCCATTGATTGATGCCCTAAGTTATCCATTATCTGTCGGGCCATTTTTGTGGCATGACTCGGGCTCATTTTATGGGTCGTCTCCCTCCTTAGTGCAATTTGCGGTGATACGGGGCTTAATGGGTCCTCGGCTGTGATTATCAAATGCCTAAGAGCATGAACGGCATGATATCAACCGTTCAATGTATGGGCGGTTGAATCTAGACCGTTCATATATTTTGGCGGATTTTTTGAGATTTTCTGAATTTGCACCGACAGGGCCTTAGGCGGTGTTATTAGGACCGCTCAAATCCATGGACGGGCATAATACGACCGCCTATATCTCAGAGTCCTACGCGGGCCCGTTTCCTCAGATAATTATCCGAATATTTGAATTATCACCGACAGGGAAAAACGGCCGTGCTCGTGCCGCCCTACATTAAAACGGTCTACTTTCAACCGTTCATATGTTCAGGGTCCCACGGCGGACGTTTCGGCCAGTTGGAGAGATAGTTGGGATAATATTCTGATTATTCGAATTTCCACCGACAGAATGGACGGTCCGAATTAGACCGCCCATACCTTGTGCGGTCTATCGTAAGACAGTTCAAGACGTCGGTTGTTGATTTTCAGTTGATTTTAGCCCGTTTATTTCATGGTTTTATCCTTAACTTATTTTGGTGATTTCTCCGTGGATAATCAACCATTTTCGATGCCGTTTCGACTGGATGAGAGATAATTCTATTATCTACGATTTATCTTCAAAGATTTCTTCCCGAAAATGGCTCTAAACCCTAGTTTCGGGGCTGGCTTTCTAGGCTCTATAAATAGACCCTATTGGCCGGACGTCGAAAGGGGGGAGAAATTTTGATCGACGGCGAAGCCCTGCCGCGTTTTTGAACGAGCTAGCACCAGGGAGGGAGGCTCTCTACGTCCATATGAGCCTCCGGTCAAGGGAGTAGCCCAGTCCTCATAGTCTTTCGTTCCGTAGTTTTTGCCATTGTCTTTCATTGCATGCATTGCTCTTCGTTCGCGTGCTCCCTCATTCTCATCATCATGCACACAATCATCCCGTTTTTTGTCACCCTAGGGGTTTAAAACCCTCCAGGTATTCCCCTTTCCATTTGTTCATGCTCAGTTCTTCTCGTTTGGACATGTACCGCATCATTAAGGTCTAATTTGGGTATCTTTTTTTTTGTGTCTATACGTTGTTTCGCAGGTCAGTATCTAATCAGCGCGAGGCCCATCCCCTCTGGCCGGCCGGAGAGGGTGGAGGTCGAACCCTTCTCAACTTGCTGAGTGAAGGTCTTGAGCGGTCATCCTCCAGCCGTTCAACGTTTCGCGCGGTGCCTAAACAACCGTCCTTCACTGGAGTGCGGTCCCTAAAGCGCCGTCCATCTCACTGCAGCAGTTACTCCCGCGTCCCTCGCAGCGTCCTAGGGCGGTCTATCGTAAGACCGCTCATCCCAGAGCGGTCCTAATCAAGCCGTTCATACCCAACGCTGCACTAAGGCGAGTGTCTCCCCATTTTCCAAGGTACGGCGTGCCCGTCGCGTACGGCATCTTGGTGGCGATCACGGTATTTGCTTCATTTCCTCTTTCCTCTTCTTTCTCTCATTCGTTTCATGCGTTTTGGCGTACTTTTGATTCCCCCTCTTAGTGGAGAGAGAGAGAGAAGAGTGGAAACTTATATCTACAAGCAGCATCACCCATTGTACAGACTAACATCAAACAATCCATATAAAATGCAATTATGAAATGCATCAACAATTATGAAATGCACCAATGCACACAACACACAGCCTCAGCATGTTCGTTGGTTATGTAATTAAGATAAGATGTTCAATGAAACATTCATATGCAACACAAACAGATTTATATGCAGACTCAAACAATATGCAGACTAAAACAGATGACTTATAATGTTTGCTATCATCAAAACCACAGGGACACAACAATATATATATATATATATATATATATAAATACAGGGGTTGGGCTTTGATCATTAGTTTTAAATTTTTAATTCTTCAATTTGCCAAGGTTGCTACATGGTGATATCCCGACCTGAGATCAATCTTTGTGAAATACTTGGATCCTGATATTTGATCAAATAATTCATCGATTCTCGACAGTGGATACTTGTTCTTGATAGTGAGATGATTCAACTGTCGATAGTCGATGCATAACCTCATGGATCCATATTTCTTCTTTACAAATAGCACAAGTGCTCATCACGGGGAAGTGCTTGGTATAATAAATCCCTTCTTTAGAAGTTCCATCAATTGTTCCTTTAGTTCTTTGAGTTCAGCCGGGGACATCCTATATGGTGCCTTAGAAACTGGACCAGCACCAGGGATCAAATCGATGGTGAAGGTCACTTCTCTTTGTGGAGGTAATCCAGGCAAATCTTCTGAAAACACGTCCGAAAATTCTTGCACAACAGGGATGTCTTCTAGCTTAGTCTCCTTAGTCTCCTTAATGGTGACAAAAGTAAGGAAGGATACACATCCTTTCCTTATTAGCTTGCTAGCTTGAAGAGCTGAAATAAGAGGTGACTTGCTCTGATTTTTAAGGCTAGTATAGACAAGTCCCGGAAATTCTTTGAAAGTAACCTTGTTATTACGGCAATCAATAGTTGCCAGGTATTTGGATAGCCCATCCGCTCCTAATATGATATCATATTCCTTCAAATCTAGGCATATTAGGCTGATAGGAAAGTTTCTACCCTCGACCAAGACTTCACAGTTTTGGTAATGATGAGTAATATCGGCTTCACTTCCGAGAGGAGTAGACAAAACTAATTTTATCCATTCCGGTTCCATAGGTAATGGATCAGCAAACTTCTTGGAAATAAATGAATGCGATGCACCAGTATCAAATAAGACATATGCAGACTTGGAACAAACTTTCAATGTACCTTCCACTAGTCTGTCTTCGTCTTGTTCTGGCTCCTTAATAGCCTGGAGATGTGCATTCTTCATTGCCGGGCGCTTCACTTCACCGGCTTGTTCAGTAAGCAATGGACAGTCGGGAATCTGATGATCACGGCTCCCACAACGGAGACAAGCTCCAAGTTTTCTCCAACATTCTTCGAACTTTTGTCCGTTCTTGTCACAATGTTTACACACCATTTTAGAAGGTGTGGTGGTGATGGAGAACGGCTTGTTAATCTTTTTAACTTTCTTTTCCTGGAAGGACTCTCCTCCATTACTTGGCCTCTTCTTGTTGAAATTGGGTTTGAAGGAAACAGAATTAGTGACATGTTCCTTCTTATCTTTCCCGCGAATCCTATCAGATAGCTCCGTGGCATCTTCTAGTAACTGGGCTCGTCGTACCATATCCGAATAGACTTGTATGTCCATCGGCGTCAGTTGTGTGATATATTGGGGCCTAAGCCCATTTAGAAATCTCCTAGCTTTCATCTTCTCAGTATTGACTAGGTGTTTAGCATACCGAGACAACCTCAAGAATTGTGCCTCGTACTCAGCCACCGACAAATATCGTTGCTTAAGTGCGGCGAATTCGATGGCTTTCTTCTCTTGAACTCGGTCTGAGAAATACTTGTTGTTGAAATGTTCAACAAATTCTTCCCTAGTAACTTGGTCTTGCTTTAAAGTGGCTTCTACTGACTCCCACCAGCATCGGGCGTCCCTTTCCAGTTGAAATGTTGCTAATAAGACCTTCTCTTGGTCTATGCATTGCATAACTCTAAAGATACGTTCAGTCTCTCGGATCCAGTACTCGGCGTCATCCGGATCAGTGGATCCCATGAACTTAGGAGGGTTCATGTTTCTGAAACTTTGGTGGAGGTTTTTCGCTCCACGGTGTGCACCTCCTTGTGCTACCTGTTAAAGTGCTTGAGTAATACCTTGGACGGTCCTTTGCATGTCGCGCCACTGAGCACATTCTGCGGCCATGGTCCTACAATTACAATAACTATATTAATATGTGATTATGTTCAAAGGTATTAGTTTCTAAGTTAACTCAACCCTCGGTTCTACCCAATCTCACCCGGTAAAGGTTTAAACCTATCCCTGGACTTGGGTTTCCTAGGAATTGAATATCCTAGGCTCTGATACCATAAAAACTGTCACGCCCCGAGCGCGGAAGGAACCCGGAGTGCATGACGAGTTTATATCGATCATGTCAATCAGAGCACTAGTGTATTCGACACAAAGACAGAGTGCGCAAAAGTAAAGATAACCTAATCCTTCATTCAATCACAACCCCAAAGTACTTCTATTAAAATTTACTTAATGAATGTGCTAGGACTCAATAAAAGGGAAAAGTACCAAGAATGACTCAAGAAAATAGAAAGATAAGACTAGTTGATGCTTGGATAGATGGAGTAGCTCTAATCTCTTCACTCTTGACCTTCCCCATCCGATTGAGTCTCGTCATCGAATTTATCAGAAAAATAGGGGAAAACACTGGATGAACGAACGCTTAGTAGGAATTATATCTCAAGTGCTAGCTTGCTTTAAGTAGATTACAAGTTACATGAATGCAATATAGCTATGCATGCTCGCATAAAATGATAATAAAGAGTGTATGTCAAGATAGAGAGTGCATATCAAAAGATAGTTGAGTGAACTAGCATGTCTTTCAAGAACTCATATCAAGATATTCAAGCAAGTATATTCGTCATGTCATGTCGAGAATTGGCTATCATGTTTCAAGCAAGTATATAATAAATACCCTTTCTGCGTCACACAAGTCATGTCATATCAAGTCGAGTCAAGCACGAGATTTTTGGAATGTCATTTAACTAGAACGACAAGTACTTCGGTGCAATGCCACACCGCGATCATTACAACTCCCATGGGCACTAGTACTTTCGGGTGCTCCTCCCAGGACCAGATCGGACCCTATATGCGCAGGCATTGATCATGTATTTTTTGACATCCACTATAGTTATAGCCAATATAAAATTCCAAAGGAACTAAACTTGTAGGAACTTTAAGGTAGATCATATGGAATAGAATTTCAAAGATTGAACATGATGTATAAGGATGATAATAATGGTATAATCATGATTAACGATAAAACTAGGTGGAGTTAGCTCTCTAGATGGGTGCCATGACATTAAGAATAAGCGCCCATATAGATATGGTCGCTCGTTCTTGTACATGATAAGGTAGATCGAATTAGTGTCCACAAGTATGGCACATAATTCTTAAAGAGTATTAATGATATGGTTCCCCATTCCATTAGTTCAAGAATATTCTCATGACATCCACATAGCATGACACGAGGGCCGGTATACTATGTTTCTTTAGAGTGACATGGCAATTAGATAGTGTCATAGGTTTTTATGGTACAACTAGCTCAATCGACCTTGAGGGAATCCAATTACGGAGGTCTCTATGACTAACTCACCAGTCCGATGGAATGAAATATCCAATGAAGGGCTTGTAAGTCACCTCGAAAATATAGGGTAATCGATAGATCATCGAAAAAAAATGTGGGACTATACTTACGACTGGAATATAGTGCCATGTATGTAACCCATTGGAAGGGTGTACATGAAGCAACGAAAAATCTAAAGGATGGAAAATTGGCGCCTGGGTCATGGACTCTATTTCTAAAATAGCGCCTGGGGTACAACCACTATTTCTTAAATGGCGCCTGTGACCCAGCCATCAATTTTTAATTCCTGTTCCAATTTTAGTGTAAATAAATCCGTGAATTTTATACCCTTTTGGCACAACGTTTGGTTCTGTTTTAATTCACGCCCATGGCATAGCCATGTTTCAGAAATTGGCGCCCTGGTTCGTGTCATGTTTCAATAAATCATGCCCATGCTTTGGGCATCCCATTCAATAAAACGACAGGGTGATTGTTGCTATTTAAGCCAGTGTATAAATTTGCATGAACAGTGTTGTTTCTCCTAACAAGATAATTTTCCAGGGACAAGTACATGAATAGGTAGAGAAAAATACCAGGAATCTTGCAATGCACGCATGTATTTGATTAGATGTCCATATTTCAAGTTATTAAATTTTGAATATGCTGGTTTTATAATTAACCATGAAAATAGTGACTGCTATACGGTCGTAAATTTAGAATAGCACCTATGACTGGGTCGCTATTTCACTGTGAATCCGAAATTTAAAAGAAAGCCATTAAAACATGGTTAAAATATATCAAAATGCATGCATGAATCCATGTATTTATTAGATTAGGCTTACACACTTGAGAACACCTACCTTTGGGTGAAGATTTTGGTTGATGACGGGTTTGAAGACTAACAATAATTTATCCTCAGCCCCATAGTAGATGATAACCCAAATAGAAGAACGGCTTTACAGCAACGAAACAGGGGAAGCAACAATCTTCCCAGCCACCTCTACTTAGGTTCTGTAAGCAGACAATAGTTTAAAGCTGAGGGTGATGAGAATCCCTTGACAGCAACCTCTTTTGATCAGAGGAAACTTCACCAATATATTGCAGCGGCAGTAAAAGAAGTGGACTGTAGGTGCCTTCTCTTGGCAACCGAAGGGAAGAAAGGTAGCTTCCCTCCTCAATTAGCCGAAGAGGGAGATGAGTAGCACAGCTTCTTCAATCAATAATAAAAAAAAAGCGTAGACTTCTCTGCAACAATTCTTCTTATTAGAAAGAAGAATACTCTCTTCTTTCCAATGAAGGGAACAGAGCACCGGCGGTCAAGACAAGAAGTAGTAGAGAGGAAGAGTTTTGGGAGAAGAAGCAACACCAGAGGAGTAGCAACAAGGATTCGATGGAGAAAATAGAACAATCCCAGGGGTTATGACATGGTATTTATAGTGGTTTTGAGGGAGTTAGAGTTTGAGTTGGATTAAAACTCTTAATAGGATCCTATCAGGATTAGAGTTTCCCATAGTTAATCCCTTCCCAAAACACAAATACTTCCCAATTCGATCCCTTTCCAATTAATACATCTATCAGTTTGAACCGGAGAAATTGGCGTTCACGTTATTAAAATTAACGTTTATTTTAAGTGTTACAATCTTTAGAGATTTTTATCTTTTTTATTTGATGGGGTATTGACATGAAATTTTATGGGTAAGGCCTTTCCATTTTTCTCTATTTTTTCATGTAATTAGTTTTAAAAAATATATTTAATTTAAAAAATAGCACTATTCACTATCTTAAGAAATAGGGACTTTGGTTTTGTCGCTTTAAGCAAAGGTTGCGCCCATGTGTTGGGCGCTATTCATCTCTTTCCCTTTCCCCACAACCTCAAAAGGACCGATATTGTATATATAACCCTCTTATTTCTACAATTCTCTTAACTATATACTTTATTTGAATTAACGTCAATATTTATGTCGTAACTTCATAACCAACGTCCATTACATGGTCATGTATTATTTTAAATATTTTCTTCTCACCCTTATTTAACCAAAATTAAATATATGTCCATTCTACCTCCTTTTAACTATGTTTAATGCATTAAATCTTATCTATATACCCCTATTCCTTGAAATAAAATAGAATGTAATAAATGTGAAATATTAAAATTTTTAAATTATTAATAAAATATAAATTAAAGTTTCCTTCAAGGTTTATTGATTATTAATTCAAATAAAATTACAAAATGATTTTAAATGACTACTTAAAATGATGTTACATTCATAATCCCTTAAAATTTAAGGGTGGGGTCTACGAATTCTTTTTGTAAGGCTCATTAGGACGTAAGGGGGTTGTTTACAGGGTCTGGCCTTGATTATTTATTAGTTTTAATTTATTTAGACTTTCTAGTCCTTTAATTTACTAGGGTTGCTACAGTGATGCTCTAGCTCTCATAGAGCAATGTTTCTGGCCTCTTTTGAGAACTCTATCTCTGTCAGTAATTAGCAACCATGCCTTGGGCGCCAAAAGGAATTGGCGACCTAGACAGTGGCACATATTACTGATTTAGTGACCTGAACCTGGATGCTATTTCATCGTGCCTGTACTATTCACAAGAATTAGTGACCACACAGTGGGCGCTGTTTCTGTAATTAAGGTGACTGAGTGGACGCAAATTACCTAGTTTCATGTTATGTCTTGGTTTTTCATGTGATTTATCAGTATGTCATACTTGTTCAAGTTCTATCCTTGAACTCTCAATTCCTTAAAATCAACTTTATCATCCTACAGTGGCTTATTCCTTTGGAACTCTATATTGGCTATAAACTATAGTGGATGTCTAAAATATACATAACTCAATGCTTGTGCATATACGGCCCGATCTGGTACTAGGAGTAGCATCCGAAAGTACTTGTGTCCATTGGTGCTATATTGATCACAGTGTGGCATTGCATCGAAGTGCATAACTTGCTTAATTGTTGACATTCCACGACTCGTACTTGACTTGGCTTGACATGACTTACGTGGCTCGGAATGGGTGTTTACTTACTTGATATTATAATAGCCAATTCACATGACTTGACTTGATACTTTCATGCTTGACAATCTTGATATATTTTACATGATTATCTTGAAATCTTGCCAGTTCATCTCTATTAATTCTCGATACTCTATTCTCATCTTTGTCTTGCGTACATGCATCATTTTACTTGCATAGTCATGTAACATGTAATTTACTTAAAGCAAGCTTGACCTTGAGATATAATTCCTACTGGGCGTTCGCTCACCCTAGTTTTTCTCATATTTTTTCAGGTCATTCCGATGACAAGGATCATTCCGATGACAAGAGCCACCCGAACATGGAAGCGCCTATCTAGTCGTGTCTTATCCTATTTCATTGAGTCAATTATTATATTTTTCCTCTTTATTGAGTCTAGTCATCAATGGATTATGTAATGGTCATACTCCAGATATTGGAGTTATTAATGGAATAAAGGATTTGGTTTATTACCTTTACTTTTGCGCACTCTGTCTATAAGGTCGAATTCCTTATGCTCTGATTGACATGAATGATATAAACTCGTCACGCATACCGGGTTCCTTCCGCGCTCGGGGCGTGACAGTTTTTATGGTATCAGAGCCTAGGATATTCAATTTCTAGGAAACCAAGTCTAAGGATAGGTTTATACCTTCACCCGATGAGATTGGGTAGAGCCATGGGTTATGTTAACTTAGGGACTTAGACCCTTGGATTAATCATATATTAATATAGTTACTTAAATCTTGTAGGATCATGGCCGCCGAACGTGCTCAATGGCACGACATGCAATGCACTGTCCAAGGTCTTACCCTGACGCTGCAACAAATAGCGCAAGGCGGAGCAAACCATGGAGCGGGAGATCTCCATCGTAGTTTTCTCAACATGAACCCGCCAAGGTTCGCTGGCTCGTCCGACCCCGACGACGCCAAAACTAGATACGGGAAATAGATAGGATATTCCATGTAATGCAATACATAGACTAAGAGAAAGTATTATTAGTAACCTTCCAATTTTAATAGGATGCCCGATTCTTGTGGGAATCGGTAGAAGCTACTTTGCCCCAAGAACAAGTTACATGGGGTGATTTGTTTGACTATTTCAACAACAAATACTTTTCGGATCGTATCCAGGAGAAGAAGGCTGCGGAGTTTGCTGTATTGAAAGAAAGGACCTTATCGATAGCCGAATACGAGGCAAAATTTTCAAGGTTGTCTCGGTATGCACAACATTTTGTGGGAACCGAGAAGATGAAGGCCTGAAGATTCCTCAATGGACTAAGGCCGCAGTATATAACTCAACTAGCGCCGATAGACATTCAAGTCTACTCGGAGATGATAAGGCGCACACAACTGCTAGAAGATGCCATGGAGTTGTCCGACCGGATCCATGGGAAGAAAAAGAGGGAGCACGTCACAAGCTCTGGTACTTTCAAAAGTGCTTTCAACAAGAAGAGGTCGAGCACTGGAGGAGATTCCTCCCAAGAAAAGAAATTTAAGAAGAGTACCAAGCCCTTCTTTATCACTGCCACACCTTCCAGAGAGGTGTGTAAACATTGCGACAAGGCCGGCCATAAGGCCGAGGAATACTGGAGGCGTTTGGGAGCATGTCTCAGATGCGGGAGCCGTGATCATCGGATTCCCAACTGTCCTCTACTTAATGATCAAGCCGGAGACGAGAAGTGCTCGGTTAAGAAGCAAGCCCATCTCCAAGCGCTTCAAGAGGCAGAGCAAGATGAAGGTGGACTTGTGGAAGGTACATTAACAATTTGTTCTAAGTCTGCTAGTGTCTTGTTTCATACTGGTGTGACTCATTCTTTTGTTTTCAAAAGATTTGCTAATCCATTAACTATGGAACCGAAGTGGATAGATCTAGTTATTTCAACTCCTCTCGGAAATGAATCAGAGATCTCACATCAATATCTAAATTGTGAAGTTATGGTGAAGGAGAAAAATCTACCTGCCGATCTGATATGCCTAGATATGGACGGGTATGATGTCATACTAGGAGCCGATTGACTATCCACACACAGGGCAGTAATAGATTGCCAGAATGGCAAGATAACTTTTAAGGAATTCTCAGAACTTGTCTACACTAGTCCTTGAAGTCGAAACAAGTCACCTCTTATTTCGGCCCTTCGAGCTGGTAAGCTCTTAAGGAAAGGATGTGTGGCTTTCATAGCATTTGTGTCTACCACATAAGTTAAGGAGTCTAAGATAGAAGACATCCGGGAGGTTCGGGAGTTTCCCGACGTGTTCCTAGAAGATTTGCCCGGATTACCCCCATAAAGGGAAGTGGCCTTCACCATCAACCTTGTCCCTGAAGCTGGTCCGGTTTCTAAGGCACCTTATAGAATGTCCCCCGCCGAGCTCAAAGAATTAAAGGAACAATTGATGGAGCTCTTGAAGAAAGGATTCATCAGTCCAAGTACTTCCCCGTAAGGAGCGCCTTTGTTATTTCTCAAGAAGAAAGATAGATCGATGAGACTCTACATCGACTATGGGCAGTTGAACCACCTTACCATCAAGAACAAGTATCCACTACCGAGGATCGATGAATTATTTTCTCAGATATCTGGAGCCAAGTATTTCTCAAAGATTGATCTTAGGTCGGGATATCATCAATTGAGAATAAAGGATGTGGATATTCACAAGACGGCATTCTGAAGAAGGTATGGGCATTACAAATTTACTGGTATGCATTTTGGACTAACGAATGCCCCTGCAACCTTTATGCAGTTGATGAACAGTATATTCAGGCCTCATCTAGATCAATTCGTAATGGTCTTTATTGATGATATATTAATATGTTCCAAGATCGAAAAAGAACATGAGGAGCATTTGAGGATTTCATTACAAATATTAAGGAAGAATCAACTCTATAACAAATGATTTTGTCATATTTCTTAAAGTTTTCAGAATTAGATTTGAAACCATTTCTTACCTTTGACCTTCCTCTCATGAAGCTCTTACCTTCCTTTCTCAAAAATTTTTTGAACTTACATGTGAGCATGGCTACATCATCCTCATCTCGCTCACTTGCAGAATCCTCACCTTCATCAGAAGTGCCTTGACCACTGGGTCCTGCTTTAAGAGCTAGGGACTTCTTCTTAGGTGCCTCAGCCTCTTAGTTCTTAAGGTTGATCTCATAGGTCATCAATGACCCAATGAGTTCATCTACGTTAGTCATTGCGAGATCTCTGGATTCTTCAACCACGGTAGCCTTCGTGTGCCATGTGGGAGTCAGTGATCTGAGAATCTTCCTCACAATTTCTTATTCTGAATATTTCTTTCCCAAATCTGTTAGACTATTAGCAAGCACAGTTAATCGAGCATACATATCTTGAATTGACTCATCAGGCTTCATACGAAACATTTCATATTCAGAAACTAAAATGTTGACTTTTGTTTCTCGTACCTGAGAGGTTCCTTCGTAAATTACCTCTAACTTGTCCCACATCTGTTTTGCTGTTGCGCAGGTAGCCACTCTTGAGAATTCTACTGGATATAGTGAACACTGCATGATGTGTTTGGCACTCCAGTTGACAATGGATTATCTTATTTGTTCTTTGGTCCACAAATCCTCATTATCCATAAGCTCATATGGACCTTTGCTGATCACTCGTCAAAGTTCTTAGTCTTGGGTGCGAATGAACACCTGCATGCGATGTTTCTAATAAGGATAATTAGTTCCAGTAAAGTAAGGAGGTCTATTAACAGAATGTTCTTCAGGTAAAAAATATTTGGACGCTAATCCACCATTTCCCTCAAGGTCGTTGGACCCCATAATGAGAGATTAGGCTTTGATACCACTTGTTGAGTGGTGGATAGCGGATCTAGAGGGGAGGGGTGACTAGATCTGCCCCTCTTTTCACAATGCAACCCTCTTTAAAGCTAGATAAAGATAATAGCAGCGGAATACAACTAGCTTAACGAAGGACACAAATGATTTGCATAGCAAGATGATTACTCAATATAGAGATTGAACCTAAGCATGCATCTAACACAAAGTAATCGCACAAGCAAACCACAACAAATAAGATTTTAAGGTGGTTCGGACTGAATCCCCAGTCCTACGTCCACCCCTCACCAAATCTGGTGAGGCTCCACTAGTGCCACGCACTGAACCGCAAATCGGAAAGACATCCGATTACCTTACTACTAACCACAGGTAGGGACGTCAACACCGCAGATCGGACAACATCCGATTGCCTTCCTACTAACCACCGGTAGGGATGATCTTCAGTTCCAAATGTTTGAATGAAATGGAAAAGAACAAGATATGAAAACACTCAAACAAGATGTGAAATATGCTCAAAGAGAAAAGATCTTGTCTGAGATTGCTGGAGCTTAAATCTGAAGCTTCAATAGTATCTTCTTCCTTGTGAAAAGATCTTGCTTGGATCACCTTGAGTTGATGAAGAAGATGAAGGATGCAGATTTGATCTCCCTTGAGAATGGGCTTCCTTGGATCACCTGGAGATGATGAAGAGGATGATGGTTGCAGCTTTATCTTCACTTGGCTTGGGGTTGATCTTTTCTTGAAGTAGCTTGAATCACTTGAGGATTTGATGAAGAACTTCTTCCCGGAGTACTGTTCACCGCTACAGTACTCGAACTCCTCTCCCTTGAACACACCCTTGCAGCCTCCTTTGATCTCCCAAATGATCAACTAGGGTTTCTAACCCTCTTGCATGTGTTTTATAACCTTTGAATAGTCCTTGGACATACCCCAGACCAGATCCACATTTTGTGGGTGATTGGGTGACTTTAGGATTAAAGAAATCCATAGAGAATGCCCTTCTCGATCCGCATGCGAGGGCGCAATCATTGAGCTTTCACTTTTGCCATCTCCACTCCATTCCTTGGCATATCTGTCATGAAAGAACATCAAGTAGTTTAGTCATATAAGAGTGATAAAACATCAATGACTTATACTGTTTAGCCATTATCAAAACCAAGAATATCAAATAACTTAAATGACCACAGGATGATGTCTAATGACCCAAGTGACCACAAGATGACTCAAATGACCACAGGGGCACAACATGTGGAATATGCTTGATTCTATTGTTTAGATGATGTCTGACAATGACTCATTGATGAGTCTTATATAGATTTTATAATGCCAACATGTATAAACATTAGGTCAAGTCAGCACAACCATGTGAAGATAAAAGAAAATGAGCAGTATGAAGATATCATGCAATTGTGTAATGAGATATTGATGCAGGACGAAACCACAGACACGACTCGAATGAGGAATGTAGTCCTCGAAACCTAGGTGAGCTCGTGATTGTCCCTTAACGAGGGAAGCGTCGGACGTGCACGGTTGAGAAACCGGCAAGAGCTAGGGTGGTCAATTCTCTTTGTGCCCGGATCGGGTCACGGGACGGTCACACGCTCTCTCTCGCAGCAGTGGTGAAATAAACATTACGAGCTAACGGCCCTACACATTCTCTCTAGCTGCGGCATATAAAGCATATAAGGAAATAAGCGAAATGCGGAGTGTAAGAGCGAATACAATACCTCCACGCTCTCGGGGTGGGGAAGACGGACCCGGCCGAACTCGTACTCCCGGGACGGTTAACACACAAATGTTACAGCAATAAATCACTGCCCACTACACGCAGGGAGGCAAAGGGCTACACAAATGGGCCCGGGAGGACCGATTCCGGGTTGACGGGCGACTTCAGGCGTAGCTTCGACCTCACCCGTACTCGCAACCGTGGGGCCCGCGTGCTGTCTGGAGGGGCCGGGTGGGACCCGGTGGCACCGTTATAGTGGGGACACTTGGGGAAGCGCTTCCCAGGATGGCGGCATGCTGGTTCGCCGGACGGAGGCCGGGCGGCTCCGATCGGCACCGGTTGGAATAACCGGCCACGGATCTGCCGGTTCTGTTTTCAGGCGCGTGCTCCGGCGAGAACGGATGCTGCGATCAGCCCCGATGTCGGATCGACACGAAACTAGTGCCGTTGGAAAGTTGCTTCGAAGGGATTCAACCGTACAGGATTACACAAAAATAACCAGCTCTGTACTTCTTGTTGGCGAATTTTGAAAGCTTCTATTTTACAGTGTCCGAATTCTCAGATCAACAGGGAACTTGTCTCTGAACTGGGGTTGACTAATTTTTATGAAATGATTAGTGGAGGCTATGATTTGTTATGAGTTTTTAACTGGAAGGTGGTCGGATCTGGAATGTGGCAGATAGCACTGTAGATGGCTCTGAAAATGATTTTTGAAAACTGGATGGAAGGCTGATAAAAAATCAGGAAAAATCATGGAGTGAGGGGACGATGGGTAAAACATCCAATAAAATTGGGGGTTCTTGGAAAAATCAAAAAGATGGTCGGAGGGGGAATTATAGGGGTGCTGTCACACAGATCTGAAACTGGACAGAACTGGGAGACAGAAATACACGAAATTTGAAAAATAGTAAATGACGGAATTTGGACGGGATTTTTTTGTGGAGGTGTGGATTGAAGATAGGAACACACCATAAAAGTTTCAGACCAGGAAGAGGTCGTGGCTGATAGCAGGAATTCGGAGAAGAAGCTTCTGTTGGCTGAAGATAGAACTTCGACGGTAGCTCGATGGCGGCTTGTTGGCGGCACGAACGGCGGCGGCGGCGGTACCGGTGAAGATCATAGGTTGAGAGGAGGAGATAGAAGGTAGATCCACTCTAGAATTGCAGAGGGGTTGAGGGGAGAACTCCATGAGAGAGGAAGGGGGCGCAAATCTCACTCTTGCACAATGCAATTTCTATCTTTTTCATTAATTTCCAAATAAAAATACAAGGTTTTATATGACTCTCATCAAATCAAATGTACACCCTTGGATCTAGGGATGGGAATGGAGGGCTGGGATGAAGTGTGAACAACACACATAAAAAACATAAAATAATCAAGGGGGGGCGGCCTATTGACTAGATGAATGGGTTGAATGAAAGGGTTGAATGGTAGGTAGCCTACCATGGAAAATGTTAACCACTTGTCTACCATGTGGTCAATTGGCATTCCAACCTTCTAGATGGCCACCTAGGATGGTTGACCAGCCCCACATGGATGACATGGACCAATGGGACAGGGCTGAGGGCCCCCCTTGCTGGTCCTATTGACATTTTACATATAAACCCACTATGACTTACAATTGCATACCCATATAACACAAGGGTATACATACAAATATGAAAGGACATAAATGCAAACAAAATGCGGACGGTCTTGCCTCGATGTCCCCATCAATTCTCCCCGGGTGGGAGGAACTTGACCCCGTCGAGTAGGGGTATGGATGCTCGAGTACTCCGGTGGATCCGTCACCGTGCCAAGTAACGCGGGTATGCTCCACTCCAAGTGACCGTCACCTGCTCATTCCATATATACTCAATATGCACAAGCTGCTATGGGCTAGAGGTGAACACTCCGAATGGGGCACTCTCAAAATGGGAGGTGGCGGCTCGAAGACTCACTAGAAATCACCGCTGAGTCCCTGTAGGTGACTAGATCCGGGTGTAGCTATAGAACCGATCCCATACTCATCGAGCGAGTCCAATCGCCTCTTACTCATAAGAGATCGACAACGAGCTTACACAAGATACACGTAGACTCACCATGCACTAACACACATATGCAAATCACACAAATAATCGACTCAAAACACACCACACAAACAAGCCACACAAAGAAAACACACTAACTCATGCACGACTCTAGATAAATCTATGGTTAGTCCGACCCGTACATGGGTGACGGCGGACCAGGACACCCGAATGTGTGCCATGTATACATGTTATGTAACCAGAGATGGGTGGCATGGGGAACATCCAAACGTCCAAGTATGACCCAGTCATGTATGGACGGCCCTTTGGATTTGGGGAACTTGAGAGGGCTAGAAGACCCAGATGTGGAAGAGCCGGGTGTGGGTGTATCGAGGATGGGTTTGGTGGGTATAGATGGCCCGACCTGTGGGAAAGGGGTGTGAAAGTGGACTTCCCCGATAAGGTATGAAGGAAGTGATGGGTCACGGGGCCCACTAGAGTAGGGGTCAAATGGGTCAAAGAATATGTGACCCCTCGGTGCCTCCGTTACATAGTCCCATGTTTGAATTTCATGAAGGTGATGGTCACCTCCATCCATCGTGGTAGATGGGACCGTGTATAGAAGATATGGTTCCTCCCTTGGGATAAATGGAGCAAAGGTATGCTCGGCCGATAAGGGAATGAACAAGAGAATCTATGTGGTGACACAACCCACAGTGCATACGGAGGTAATGGACCCTAAGGCTGGATGTGTGAAGCTAAGACTAGTGGGTTGGTCGAAGCTTCGGGCCAATAACTGCGTCAACTTCCATTGTGAATCTAATCCTGAAATAAGGTCATCCAAGGTATCGATATGGTGACTAGATCGGAAGGTGGTATGGTAGGAATTGACGGGCACTAAAGATAGTGTGGGCTCCATGGATGGGAAAGGAGGTGGGACCAAGCCATCTTTGAGCCATCTAAGAAGTGGCTCGGCTATGTATAGCGTCCTCGTAAGAAACACGGGTGGCTCAGGGTGAGGTGACTCCCAATATGATGGCTCCGGATGAGGATCGTAAGGTAAGGGTGGTAACGGAGCACTCACGGGTGGTGAAGGCAATGGCGTAGGTAGTCCGATCGGCTCGGGACTTGGGTGGGAGGTAGATGCTTGCCGAAGGGTAGCCAGGGGAGCATCGGCTCGTTGTAGGTCATCATTAAATCCAGACTCAAATGGCTCAACCTCCAGAGCGACCTTATAGGACTGCGCCAGAGAGAATGCATCGCGGACAAGACATTGGATTCGAAAATAAAGCCGCAAACCTCTCCGGAACTGAAATGCGGTCGTGGTGCTCTCCTCTCCCAAGCCATATTCCAATCGGTACTTATCATAGTCCCGGATGTACTCAGACACGGACCTATCACCTTGGACGGGTCGACATGGGTTGGCCATTGGTGCCGAAAAGATGGGAATGGATCCCTAGGAATGGATATGCAAGGCCATTTAGACAAGACACTAGACCGACTATGCACGGTTTGGGATGCATGCACACTAAGGACAAGACACCAAGACTCGGTACGTGGCAGAGTTAATCGATCTAAAGATCACTCGCGCAAGTGTGCGGCCTTCCCGATAGGCGTAGCCTAACGTTCAGACAACACCTTTTTATATACCGAGTTATTGGGATGAAATGCAACCAAGACGGACTTAGATGATGACTAGATGTAAATGTTTTGATTTTAGACACCCTAGACTCAACCTGGCTCTGATACCAAATTCATGCGGGATGAAACCACGGACACGACTCGAATGAGGAATGCAGTCCTCGGACTCTAGGTGAGCTCGTGATTGTCCCTTAACGAGGGAAGCGTCGGACGTGCACGGTTGAGAAACCGGCAAGAGCTAGGGTGGCCAATTCTCTTTGTGCCCGGATCGGGTCACGGGACGGTCACGCTCTCTCTCTCGCATCAGGGGTAAAATAAATATTATGAGCTAACGGCCCTACACATGCTCTCTAGCAGCGGCATATAAAACATATAAAGAAATAAGTGAAATGCTAAGTGTAAGAGCGAATACGATACCTCCACGCTCTCGGCGTGGGGAAGATGGACCCGGCCGAACTCGTACTCCCGGGACGGTTAACACATAAATGTTACAGCAATAAATCACTGCCCACTCCACGTAGGGAGGTAAAGGGCTACACAAATGGGCCCGGGAGGACCGATTCCAGGTTGACGGGCGACTTCACGTGTAGCTTCGGCCGCACCCGTACTCGCAACTGTGGGGCCCGCGTGTTGTCCGGAGGGGCCGTGTGGGACCCGGTGGCACTGCTATAGTGGGGACACTTGGGGAAGCGCTTCCCGGGATGGCGGCACGCTGGTTCGTCGGTCGGAGGCCGGGCGGCTCCGATCGGCACCGGTCGGAATAACCAGCCACGGATCTGCCGGTTCTGTTTTCAGGCGCGCGCTCCGGCGAGAACGGACCCTGCGATCAGCCCCGATGTCGGATCGACATGAAACTAGCGCCGTTAGAAAGCTGCTTCGAAGAGCTTCAACCTTATGGGATTATGGAACAATAACAAGCTCTGTACTTCCTATTGGCGAATTTTGAAAGGTTCTATTGTATAGTGCCCGAATTCTCAGATCAATAGGGAACTTGTCTGAGAACTGGCGTTGACTGATAGGTAGACCTCTGATTCAGGAGTTGTGTTCTTTAGTAAAGTTGTAGGAAATTGAACAAGGTAAACGGTAATAATTTTTATGAAAGGATTAGTAAAGGCTATGATTTGTTATGATTTTTGAACTGGAAGGTGATCGGATCTGGAATCTGGCTGATAGCACTGTAGATGACTCTGAAAATGATTTTTGAAAAATAGATGGATGGCCGATCAAAAATCAGGAAACATCATGGAGTGAGGGGACGATGGGTAAAACATCCAATAAAATTGGGAGTTCTTGGAAAAATCAAAAAGATGGTCGGAGGGGAGAATTACAGGGGTGCTGTCACACAGATCTGAAACTGGACAGAATTGGGAGACAGAAATACACGAAATTTAAAAAATAGTAAATGATGGAATTTGGACGGGATTTTTTTTGTGGAGGTGTGGATTGAAGATAGGAACACACCATAAAAGTTTCAGACCAGGAAGAGGTCGTGGCTGATAGCAAGAATTCCGAGATGAAGCTTCTGTTGGCTAAAGATAGAACTTCGACGGTGGCTCGATGGCGGCTTGTTGGCGGCACGAACGGCGGTGGCGGCGGCACCGGTGAAGATCAGAGGTTAAGAGGAGGAGATAGAAGGTAGATCCACTCTAGAATTACAGAGGGGTTGAGGGGAGAACTCCAGGAGAGAGGAAGGGGGCGCAAATCTCACTCTTGCACAATGTAATTTCTATCTTTTTCATTAATTTCCAAATGAAAATACAAGGTTTTATATGACTCTCATCAAATCAAATGTACACCGTTGGATCTAGGGATGGGGAATGGAGGGCTGGGATGAAGTGTGAACAACACACACAAAAACATAAAATAATCAAGGGGGGCGGCCTATTGACTAGATGAATGGGTTGAATGAAAGGGTTGAATGGTAGGTAGCCTACCATGGAAAATGTTAACCACTTGTCTACCATGTGGTCAATTGGCATTCCAACCTTCTAGATAGCCACCTAGGATGGTTGACCAGCCCCACATGGATGACATGGACCAATGGAAAAGGGCTGAGGGCCCCCTTTGCTGGTCCTACTGATATTTTAAATATAAACCCACTAAGACTTACAATTGCGTACCCATATAACATAAGGGTATACATACAAATATGAAAGGACATAAATGCAAACAAAATGTGGACGGTCTTGCCTCGATGTCCCCATCAGATATGATGCAATGAACCAAAGGGTATGAATAAGGCCAGCCAACTAAAGGTGCAAAGGCATAGGTATGCATAGAATCCAAGGAGCTATGCGTTGGATGAAACTTAGTTGCCAAGGTAGAAAAAGAAACTCAAGATGTAAATGCACAAAAATCAAGGAACCTTGGTGCGGACATACACCGTAATACGCATCGGTGGCCGATGATACGCCGGGGCCCGCTTAGTTCACGGAGGACGTGGATGCATCAGCCGAGCCATCATCTTTATTTCACTTATTTTTAGGCCATGTTGGGCCCTATTGTAGTCCATGTTGGACAATTGTGTTAAATATGGGAAATGGGCTAGGCTAGGTGTTGGGCTAGGGTTAATGGGCCTTAAATGGGCTAAAGAGGTTCAATGTGAACATGTCTAGAGGGTTTAGTGGCTATGTGTGAATGCAGTAATAGAAAATGGAGGCTAGGTGGCTGGTGGAAGGTGGATGCCCGCCCATTCTTGGTCCAAGGTAGGCTACCTACCTAACTTGGACTTCCCTCTGAATTTTTAAAGGGAGGAAGCTTCCTTCCCCTCCCCTTGGTCTCCCCCTCCCCCCCCCCCATGGTCCAAGATGTGCACCCCCTCACCCCTCCCCTCTCTCCCACGAAATTCCCAACCCCCACCCCTTGCCATTCTCTATATAAGAAGATGTATAGTGTCATTTGTAGAATTAATAAATGAATTTTTTTGAAAATTATCCAAGGAGCCATTTGCGCCCCCTTCCTCTTACCTATCTCCCCTTGCAGATGTGAGAGCTCAGATCTCTGAGCTATGATACCTCCCAATCCATCCCCCTTTGAGTGTGAAGCTCATCTCCACCGCCGCCGCCGACATCGCGCTGCCATCGCGGCGCCACCGCCGCTTCTTCGGTGTTCTGTCCACTCCGGACAGAAGATGAGTCCGTGATTTTTAGCTCTCAACTCCATGATCTGTTGGACATGAAATTTTCAGGGTGAGTTCCCAACGTCCATCCCACGTCCATAAAATTTTGTGGACTTTCTCCACTTCATTTTTCTATTTTCCCATTTAGTCTCCCACAGCCTTCCAGATCTACCACTGTTCTGTCTTATGTCACAGCAACTGTGTTCTTCCATAGTTCGAACCCCTTTCCCATGTCTAAATGATTTGAAATTTAAATTGGGGATTCTATCCACCTAAGCCCCAGTCCAAGAAATTTTTTGAGAATTTTGGATCTCTTTTACATTTTCTAAAAATCACTGTCTTTTCTCAAATATGTTATGTCCTGTGCAGTCCAAATCCGACCCACCTGTGCTATAAAATCTATTTCACAAATCAAACCTCTACCATAAATTACAAAAAAAATATCCACGTCTTCCTTACTTCCCCCTCTCTAGCTTTTATTAAAGGCCTGACCCCCAAATCTGAAGTTTGAGCCGCGGTCAACGTCCATTCTCAGGTAGATCCAAATCTATCCTGCCAGATCTGAGACTGAGAGCAGTCCTCTTTGATATTCTACCATGGAAATTATGGCCAAAACAAAAATCCTGTAACCACAGAGGGTCGAAGTACTTCAAGTTAGCTTTCCAACGGCCCTGGTTTCATGATGTTCCGAGATCGGAGATGGTCGCAGCAATTTCTGTCACTGGATTGTGCAGGTCTGAAAAAGCAACTCAGATCCGTGGGTAGCAACTTCCACACGTGCCGATCGGATCCGCCTCGCCTTCCACAAGATGAACCAGGGCATCCCACTCCTAAGGATCATCCCCCCAGCAGTCCTCGTCACAGCGGGACCCACCCCACCCAATTTGGAGGACTGAGTAGTACGTGGGCCTCACCACCCGGAGCACGTGCCGTCCGGACAGCATCGAACCGTGACTTTTCGACACCGACAGGGTGACTCAAAACGCTGCCCGTCAACCCAAACTCGATACTCCCAGGCCCCGCATGTGACCTATTACCTACCTGCGTGGAGTGGGTTTGAATTTGTAATTCGATGAAAATTGTTTAACCGGGGGTACGAATTTGGCTGGGATTGTCTTCCCCACGCCCGGTAGCGTAGAGGTAAACTTGCCACTCTCACTTATCGCATTTGTTGATTTCGTATTTATTTGTATATGCCGCTGCGAGTGATAGGTTACTAACTCGATTCAAAGTAATCACCGCTGCGAGAGAGAGAGCGAAACCTGTCATGTTATCCGATCCGGGCACAAAAGTGAGCCGACTACCCGACTCATCGTCGGTTCCTCAACCGCGCAAGATCTCGCGTTTCCCTCGCTAGGGGCGTCCGCGAGCTAGAGTCCCAGGTCACGTGTCCGTCCCGCATCAAATTGGTATCAGAGAGGAAGGTTGAGTGAAGGGTAGTCTTTGATTCAAAACCAAAAAAAGAGTCATTTAAGTCGGTCCAAGGTTGCATTTGCATACCATTATTCGGTATATCAAAAGGTGTTGCCCGAACGTTAGGTTACGCCTATCGCAAAGGTCGCACATTTGCGAGAGAGGATCTTTGGATCCCATAACTCCGCCACGTACCGTCTATTAGTTGAGTCTAGGTGTGTTGTCGAATCGGCATTCCAACTTGCATTGTCATTTTCGGGTCGTGTCTAGTGTCTTGTCAACACGTGTCTTCATGTCCACCATATAGCTCTCTCTGTCCCATGGATTACCAAAAGCCCACATCTTATGCATGGTGGTGATACGCCCAAAGATGGGTGGCCCAACCCCACCACCCCCGTAGGCCCGCAACCCGGGACTTCTTTGGCTCCAAAGTCCTGAGTGACTACCTAGAGTGGGAAGCCACTATGGACACATACTTTGAGTGTTACATTATGTCCGATGTCATGCAAGTCGATCTTGCCATAAGGTGACTTTTCTACGAAGCCACCGAAACATGGAGGGACATAGAATATTTGAGGGAAATTAGGAGGCAAAGGCCTATAGAGTCATGGCGAGAGATGAAGGGCGAGCTTAGGAGGGTCTACCTACCCAGCCTAGTCACCTCCAACTGACCCCACCCAATCTCTTCCAACCAAGTGGGTCATAGTCGAAGGCAAAGAGCCCCACATGTAGACGAGCCTAAGCCCAATCCTAGGTCGAGTGATTATGGGTGAGTCCATCCTGATACCCCTACTCCAAACCCGACCATTGCCGAACTTTTTAAAACTATTTCGGATCGGTTGGATTGGATGTGTACTCAAATTGACGTATTCCTGCCCGAGCCTCACAACCCGGTGCCACCCCAAGGACCTCTTCCCCTCAGAGAGGACACCCCTTCCCCACCCATGAGAGCTCCATTACCACCACCCTCACCTTCCGATCTTTATTCGGAACCACCTCATTTGGAGCCGCCTCAACCGGAGCCACCCGTGTTTCTAATGGGAAAGCTTTTCATCGCCGAGCCACTACTTAGTTGGCTCAAGATAGGCTTGGTCCATAGAGCATTATGCTATCCATCCATGGATCCCACACTACCATTACTGCCGGTCAACTCATTCCATACCACATTCCGGTTTAGTCACCATGTTGATACATTGGATGACCTTCTTACAGGGTTAGACCAACAATTGACGTTGACGCACTTGTTGGCCCTAGGCTTCGACCGACCCACAGGTCGTAGCTTTACCCATCCCACCTTAGGGTCCATTATCTCCGTGTGCACCGTGGGTCATGTCACCACAGAGGTTCTTCTATTCCTCCCCTTGCCAGCCGAGCCCGACTTCATTCCATTTGTCCCAAGGGAGGAACCATATCTTCTATACACTGTCCCATCTACCACGATGGATGAAGGTGAACATTTAGACCTTCATGAATTTCAAACATGGGACTATGTAATGGAGGAACCCGCCACGAGGGGTTACACATTCTTCGATCCATTCGACCGCTTCCCTAGTGGGCCTCGCGACCCACCACATCCTTTATACCTTGTTGGGGAAGTCCACTTCCACACCTCTTCCCCATGGGCTAGTCCACCCGTACTCAGCTCAGAGCCCATTCCATTGTCATCATATAGGGGTAAGAAAGAAGGTGCAGTCGGCACTCCTAGCCCTCCTAAACCTCCCAAATCGAAAGGGTCATCCGTGCATGAGTGGATCACTTTAGGATGTCTAAGAGTCCCCCATTCCGTTAATCATCGATTGCATCTAGTGTATGCATGGCACACATTCGGATGACGTAGTCCACCATGGCATATGTATGAGTCAGACTAACAATAGGTTTGTTTAGGGTCATGTGTGAGTCTTTGTTTCGTATAGTCTGTGAGAGTTTGCATACGAGTCGGTCGATGTCAGCTCGCGATGTTACTCTCGTTCGAGTGCGAGGCAAGTCGGATCGAATACATACATTGTACACTTACCAGAATTTGGGGTCGGCACTACCTCAACATATCGGATCTAGTCACATAAAGAGACCCAGCGGTGATTCCTAGTGAGTCTTCGAGCCTCCTCCTCCCCTTTGAGAGTGACCCCACCCCGGAGTGTCCACCACTAGCCTCATTCCATAGCAGCATGTGCATATCGAATACATACGGGATGAGCAGGTGACGATTACTTGGAGTGGAGCGTACTCCACACTAACAGGTCGGTGACAGATCCACCGGAGCCACATGAGCGGCCACACCCCTTACTCGACGGGGTCGAGTTCCGCCCACCCGGGGAGAATCAGTGCGGACACATGCCGCAATACGCATCGGTGGCCGAGGATACGCCAGGGCCCGCTTAGTTCACGGAGGACGTGGACGCATCAGCCGAGCCATCATCTTTATTTCACTTATTTTTAGGCCATGTTGGGCCCTATTGTAGTCCATGTTGGACAATTGTGTTAAATATGGCAAATGGGCTAGGCTAGGTGTTGGGCTAGAGTTAATGGGCCTTTGGGCCTTAAATGGGCTAAAGAGGTTCAATGTGAACCAGTCTAGAGGGTTTAGTGGCTATGTGTGAATGGGGTAAAAGAAAATGGAGACTAGGTGGCTAGGGGAAGGTGGCTGCCCCCCCTTTCTTTGTCCAAGGTAGGCTACCTACCTAACTTGGACTTCCCTCCTTTGAATTTTCAAACGGCGGAAGCTTCCTTCCCCTCCCCTTGGTCTCTCCCTCCCCCCCATGGTCCAAGATGTGCACCCCCTCACCCCTCCCCTCTCTCCCACGAAATTCCCAACCCCCACCCCTTGCCATGCTCTATATAGGAAGATGTATAGTGTCATTTGTAGAATTAATGAATGAATTTTTGTGAAAATTGTCCAAGGAGCCATTTGCGCCCCTTCCTCTCTCCTATCTCCCCTTGAAGCTGTGAGAGCTCAAATCTCTGAGGTGTGATACCTCCCAATCCATCCTCCTTTGAGTGTGAAGCTCATCTCCACCGCCGCCGCCGACATCGCACCGCCGTCACGCCGCCACCGCCGCTTCTTCGGTGTTCTGTCCACTCTGGACAGAAGCTGAGTCCGTGATTTTTAGCTCTCAACTCCATGATCTGTTGGACATGAAATTTTCAGGGTGAGTTCCCAACGTCCATCCCACGTCCCAGAGAAATTTGTGAATTTTCTTCACTTTGTTTTCCTATTTTCCCATTTAGTCTCCCACAGCCTTCCAGATCTGCCACTATTCTATCTTGTGTCACAGGAACTTTGTTCTTCCATAGTTCGACCCCTTTTCCCATGTCTGAATGAGTTGAAATTTTAATTGGGGATTCAGACCACCAAATCCCCCTTCCAAGAATTTTTTTGAGAATTTTGGATCTCGTTTACATTTTCCCAAATCTGTTCTATCCTATGCAGTCCAGATCCGACCCACCTGTGCTATAAAATCCATTTCACATATCAAACCTCCACCATAAATTACAAAAAAATTATCCACGTCTTCCTTACTTCCCCCTCTCTAGCTTTCATAAAGGGCCTGACTCCCAAATCCGAAGTTGGAGCTGCGGTCAACGTCCATTCTCAAGCAGATCTAAATCTATCCTGCCAGATCTGAGATTGAGAGCAGTCGTCTTTGAAATTCCACCATGGAAATTATGGCCTCAACAAAACCCTAAACCCTGAACCTTATAGCAACTTAGATCCGTGGGTAGCAACTTCCACACGTGCCGATCAGAGCCGCCTCGCCTTCCACAAGGTGAACCATGGCATCCCACTCCTAGGGATCATCCCTCGGCTATCCTAGTCACAGCGGGACCCACCCCGCCCAATTTGGAGGATCGAGCAGTACATGGGCCCCAGCACCCGCAGCACACGCCGTCCGGACAGCACCGAACCGTGACTTTTTGGCACCGATGGGGTGACTCAAAAGACTGCCCGTCAACCCAAACTCGATACTCCCAGGCCACACATGTGATCTCTTACCTACCTGCGTGGAGTGGGTTTGAATTTTTAATTCGATGAAAATTATTTAACCGGGGGTACGAATTTGGCCGGGATTATCTTCCCCAAGCCCGGTAGCGTGGAGGTAAACTCGCCACTCTCTCTTATCGCATTTGCTGATTTCGTATTTATTTGTATATGCCGCTGCGAGTGATAGGTTACTAGCTCGATTCAAATTAATCACCGCTACGAGAGAGTGGGCGAAACTCATCCCGTGATCCGATCCGGGCACAAAAGTGAGCCGACTACCTGACTCATCGTCGGTTCCTCAACCGCGTAAGATCCCATGTTTCCCTCGCTAGGGGCGTCCGCGAGCTAGAGTCCTAAGTCCCGTGTCCGTCCCGCATCACAACTAGCTGCACAAAAACCAAGATAGGAAATTAAATTGATGGGTTACACAGAAAGCAAGAATAGGTTGGCAAAATAAAGGAAAATCAAATTGAGTAGAGTTTAGATAAGAAGTGCAACTTCTTAAAGGATAGGTCGACCTCACCAGAAGAGCTGCTCCAACCTCTTAGATGAATTACCCCGACCTCATCAGCATGCTGCATTGACCTCATCACTTCTAGCAAACTGCTAGAAAGACAGTTGGTGTTGGTAGTGTCAACCTCAGCCTCTTAGAGTGTCGACCTCAGACCCTCATAGCAAATAGTCCATCGGCTGATCCTCATGGCTGCCTCGACCTCACCTTCAGGCAGTGTTGACCTCACTTCTATAGGAGACCGACCTCAGGATCATTCCAGAAGCTGTTATAAATCAAATTTTGTGAAGCAGTGTCGACCTCATCCTCTCAGCAGGTCGACCTCACTGAAGAAGAAACTCAAAAGTATTCTAACGAATCTGTCTTTTCATCAACCGTACTTAGAGCATTAATAGCAGGTGCAAACCTCCAAAAACACCTCTTTTGAGGTCTGGAAGAGGTCTCCAGGTCAGAGCTTCTGTCATTACTTAATGAGGGGTCAAAACATCTTCTTGGAGAAGACTTGGTCAGGGACCAAAATTTGTGAAAGTCTCTTCTGCCAGATAATTATCTTTCTTTCCTAAGATAACCCACTAGTGCACACTGGACAAAGCCTTGTCCCTCTGCCACAGATCTCACTAAGTCTGCTCTCTACTTGCCACCGTCCTATCCTAGGACTGACTAAAAAGCCATGCCAGCTCAGAGTCAACTCTCTGCAGGGCATCTACCTCAAGTCAAGAAAGGAATTTTGGAGGGAAAAACTCCTCTCCCATGTGCTCCCTTATGACCGATGGATCCTGCCTTGCACTGCTAAAAGAAGGTCAGAATTCAAATTTTAATCTGTCTTATTGCAGATCTTCTTGGAGGGAAATCTTTCTCCCACTGGCTCTTCTATAAATACTTGAAGCTTCTGATGAAGAAGCTGCTGCTGCCCTGAAAGATAACCACGTCCCTTGATCATCCAAGAAGAAATTTGTGAGAAGAAAAATGGAGTGTATGAGTAGACCAGCACTGGCCATCCCAGTCCAATGCTGTAAGAGAGAAGAAGAAGAAAAGAGAGAGACATTGAAGAGTGAGCAGCCATATAGCCTTAGCATCCCAGCTCTGGTTTGACCAAAACTAGTGTTGTTTGAAGACAAAAAGGAAGGAAGGAGTGCAGCCCTCCTTGCAGCCAATCTGGGCTTGAACATGAATAAGATCTTCGGATCTATGTCTGAAGTTCCAACAACTAGCTTCCAGATCTGTATCTGAAGCTACATGTGCCTTTCCTATAGTCTTTATGCATTTCGTTTGCAATTTCTAATCTGTATTGCAGTCTGTGTCCGGTGCTCTGCTTAGAGGCCGGAAGTGGGTCCTTGGTTGTGCTCAGCCTTGAGTGGTCTTGGGAGTCTGTCCCAATGTTTCTACTGCACTTGCATCTTGTGTTTCTTTGTTTGTTTGTGTGTGTATGTCTGTGGGGTTCACCCCTATGTGTGTGTGTGATGTTTGCCCTCGTGTGGGGGGGGGGATTTAATTCTCGTGTGTGTGTTGAGGACATCGTCCACGTGTGGTAAAGCCTCACCAGTTTGGTGAGGGGTGGATGTAGGTCTGCGGGTTTGCAGAATGAACCACCTTAAAAATCCCTATGTAGTGGGTTGTGCATCTTGTGTGATTGCTCCATACTCTCTATCCCTATTCACAGGTTTGTGTGGTAGATGCAACGTATGCAATCTTGATTGTTTTACATCGCACACAATAACATATTGCTCTCACACACACTAGAGATTCAATGAGCACCCAATCATCATATATGAGATTCTGGTTGATCACAAAAGCACACACACACAGCTAGTTAGCTCATACTTAGTTGATGTGTAATGTGATCCCTGCTGTCCAGTGCAATAGATCTCACTTAGCTCTTAACCATCTCTAAAGGGGTGTCGACCTCAGCTCTCTACATAGCTGTGATCCGTCGAAGTAGTGCCGACCTCACCACTTGGGAGTGTCGACCTCAGCTGTCTATGCACTATCTTCTGCCGTTCTATTTTGAGCTATTCCTATTACATCCGTTGTGCATTGTGTCTAACTGTCTCATGTGCATCATAGATGCTGGTCGTGGTTTAATAAGCTTAGTTTTTAATTGGGCCAAAGTTTCTGAAAGAATCTATTCAACCACCCTTCTAGATCCGGTTGCACCCCAAGGGACCCAACACTTCCATGCATCTTTTTCGTTCTAAACATGCACTTACATGTTATCCTGTCACGCCATGATGCAGAATATCGGAACGCAGTAGTTATATACATTCATGATAAACAGAGCAATAACGGTATTTAAAGAACATAAATGTAACAGAAAAGAATTAACCCCAAAAGAAACCAACTTCTTCAAAAATAGGAGAGATAACAATGTTTCCTCATCTACCCTTTCTTAAGTCACGACTCAATATAGAGAAAATTACAACTTGAATCGACTGGTTGAACTGACAACATAACAATACTGTAGACACGCCGTTTTCACGTTTTTCGTGGGTAAATCTCATATTACACCATGATGTCCCAAAGTGGCTTACGCATTTGACTTTATGTGGGTGATTAGTCATTTTTCAGGGTTTTTTATATAAAAATGATAAAAAATACAAAAAAATGTTACAAAAATACAAAAAAAAATGAGAAAAGCTCATATATATATATGTATATTGAGAAAAGCATACAAAATATAAAAATCCAAAAAAATCCAAAAATTGAGAAAAGGTCAAAAATAATAATGAGAAAATGTTTAAAAAAATAAAAATAATAAAACAAAATAAATCTCAATAAACACTTTTATTTTTGTGTAAAAAAAATGAAAGCTTATATATATGTGTATATATAAAAATGTAAAAGAAATCAATATAAAAACACAAAAAATATAATGATATATGTACCTATCTTTATACTAATCTTCACTTTCTTTTCATTAATCCCATTTTTATTATTATTAATCTCCTCTCATACGTCTCCATCTTATGCACACCACCACCTTATCTCTCTCCCTCATCCATCTCCATCTCACTTTCTCTCACTTTTGTCTCTTACACACAGCCGCCCGGCAGAGGGAATTTCCCTCCTCTCAGGTCACTCTCCTCTCATTTTCTCCTTGTATCCTTATCACTTCTCTCCATCATCTCATCTCCACACATACACACATCAGACGTAGCCCCCATCGAAACCCACGGCAACCACTCTCATCACCCTCTCCACGGGAGAACTCACCGTCACCAAGCCGTAACCTCCCCCTATCTCATGGTCCCTCACAACACACCCCCCCTTCTTTGTTAGCCGCAGCCTTCCCTGGCCTCCCATCCTCTCTCCCTAACCACACCACCGCCGTTCATCTTCCTCTCCCACCTCGGCAAGCCCCTCTCTCCATGACACCACCCAGGCCCTTGTCATCGTCGTCTCCCTCTCTTCCTCTGTTAGCCGTAGACCTCCCTCTACTGCCACTGCCACCCCTCACGCAAACCACCGTCGCCGGACGCCCCCCCCACCTTGCCGTTAGACTACCACATCGCTGCCCAAGTTGCGGCCGACTGCCCCCCGTCGAACCTCACCACCACGGTAGGTCCCCCACACCGTCGTCGTCCATCCGCCACCACCTCCGGCTACCGCACGCGCACCAGCCCCGGTCGTCTCCTTCAACTCCGGCTACCTCACGCGAGCCACCACACCACCGCTACCACCGTGAAGCCCCTACCGTTGACGCCGTCGAGCCCCTCCACAACCGCGGCTACCCCTCGCCGTCCACCTCATCTCTCACACCACACACCCCATCGACCACCGCCTGATGGAGGCATCACCCACGACTCCCTTTGGCTCGGGTCCACTTCTTCACATTCGGGAGCTAGTTGAGTTTGGGCCTCACTCTATTAAGGCCCCTTATCTATTTTGTAGTTTTCCTTTGAGTCATTTTGATGTATTTCCATTTTATTTGAGTCATTTCTCTAAGTCTAGCACTTATTTTCCTATGTTTGGTATCATCATGATGTCTAATGTAAGCTATTGGGCCCCATTCGTTGGACTAGGCCCATTAGCACTCCCAACCCCCTTGGTTATTTGTAGTTGTTTATTTTGTCAGGGACTTATTGTAAAGAGTGGGTTGCCTATATATAGGACCCCACTCCCCTCATTTGAAGTTAATGAATGATTACATCCTTTTGAGTTAAACTTGCCATTTGAGTTCAAATTGGAGTGATTCCTCTAGTTTTTGGGTGAGAGACCCTAGGGGAGAGATTCCCCACCCATTCCCCTCTTAATATCTCTATTTCACCCCTCTTTCTCTCTCCTCCAACCCCAAATCCGAATTTCCTTCTCTCTCCTCCCTCCTCCCATCCACTTCCAACCTCCAACCACCTCCTTTAATGCCCTCCACTTCCCCATGGCCTCCATTACTCCACTCCCTAGTTCCTAGGTAGAAGTCTCCCCATTCCAACACCTTCCTCCACCTTCCAACCAAATCTACCCCATTCCAATGCAAGCACTCCACTTCCCAACATAATCACCCACCTTCCAAGACCTTTTGAATTTGAAATCCACCCTTCCCTCCACTCACTTGTGCCCCCCTCACCTTCTCCTCTCACCCACCTTCCCCAAATTCGTAGCTCTTCCTCCTCCACCTGCTAGCACTTGCTTCCAGCCATTCTCCACCTCATTCCCCATCACCATTAGCTCCCTTCTCCACCCCACAAGAGCCCCCACTCTCCCTTAGGTCATTCCTACCATTTCCCTCCACCAAAGAAGCCACATCTCCCTCTCATTTCTTCTAGTAGGTTGGAGCTGTGCAAATCTGCAGAACAGCCCTTGTTGCAGCATCAACCACGGATTCATCCTAGTTCTTTAGAAGGCGTGGCCTACCTTTCTGGAAAGGCCTTCCAGTCTACTTCTCAAGCGAGGTGGAATCAACACGATCGGAGCTCTGAGCTGCCAGATAGAGCCATTCTCCCAACAGTGCGCAGAGAGGTCTTCATCCTGGACCAGAGCGTGGAAGATCCTTCTGCCACAACAAACCCCAGCGGATTCAGGCTGAAGCCCCTTCATCAAAGTTCTTCCTCTACCGGTCATCTTTCAATATCAAGAAACAGAACCCTGTTCGGCCACCGGAGGAAGAAGTTACGAATTTTCTCCCCCGATCTATCTAGTTCTGTTTTCTGCTGTCTACTCCGACCAGTACCCACTCTTCTGGGTGCCCCGGCCATCCTCGACCTCTGAATGCATCTCCGTCACCTCCTGCTGAAAGCTACCTCGACCACGAAGATGATGCCGCTGGTTTCGTGCTGATCGGAGCTTGGGAGGGTGCTCAGTCAATTCTGAAACTTGCTGTTACAGTCCAGACAGTACCTGTGGCCAGACAGAGGAGGCTACTTCCTGTTGCTGGTGCAGCCACCTCCGACCGTCTGAGCTTCCCCAAAAATTCTGGAGTCCACCTCTTCCAGTCAGGAAGCTTCAGGAGCTGGTTTTGATCAATTTGGAGTCCGGACAAGCCCGGCATAGCCATCACAGCGACCCCCTGTCCAGAATTCCAGATTGAAGCTGCAACTTCCCTAGTTCTCATTTCTCTTCGTTTCGGTCCACCAACCCCTCCCCGCTTGGCCGGCTGAAGGCCCCACCCTGCGTGGTGGTAGTGTTTGAATGTATCATATTAACCCCTACCCCAAGATCCCCCCTCCTGCGAGAGGAGTAGTTTTGTAAGTGGTTTGGCAGGTCAAGCGACACCGCCGCGGCGTGTGGGGAACCACCGCCTCCCCGCTCGCCCTCGTCTCCGACCGGGACCAGTTTCTTCAAACCGGTCGAGTAAGTGTCTCTTCCTTGCTCACCTAGTGTAGCTCTCTCAATATTTGATTCATGCACCGCTGAATTCGTGAGGAGCGCCCGATCCTCAAGTCCATGACTTAGAGTGATCGCCGTGGGTTAGTGTGACCCGGTGCCCGAGTGCACTTTGTCGGCCCCAATCGAATTGGGCAACCAACCTTGGGGAATCAATTCTTGGCCTTGCTGGCCCTCTACCAGCAAGGGTCCATTCCCATAAGTCACCCTTGGTATCACATAGTCACCCGGGAATAGAGTGCAACGAAGAGAGCGGTGGCCCATTAAGGCCCATTTGGATGCTTAGATGTGCTTGTTTGACTAAGTCCGAGGTTGTGTCACATCAAGTGGTATCAGAGCAATTCCTTGACTTGTCTCTATCAAGTCTAAGTCCTAGGACCTTTGCATTGTGTGTCCAACCACTTTGGCCCTTTGTCTTGCATGTCCACCCGTAGTGGTACTAGCTACCAACCCGGTTCTTCATCTTCGATTCCAACCATGGATCCCAATCCTCACCAACTCAACCAAGATGTTCCTAGGGAGGAACCCCAAGAAAGGGTAGAGGCTGCCCTCACAACCATCCTTGCCCAACTAGAGTCCCTTACCAACCGAATTGCTCGGTTAGAAGACCAAGGGTACCACCCAAGGAACAATGAGCCTAGAATTCCCCCTCCACAAGATGAACCTCATAGGGAAGATCCTCACCCAAGAATCAATGAGCCAAGAGTCCCTCCACCACATGGTGATTATCATAGGAATGGTTTTCCCCAAAGGAACCAACGCCCAAGAGTCCACCCTCCACATATAGAGCCTCATAGGGATGAGTTCCACCCAAGGAACAACGGCCCAAGAGCCCATCACCCACATGCTGAATTTTATAGGGATGAAATGGACTATGACCATTATTATGAGCATGAGATATCTCGCCCCCATCAAAACCATGACCGGCGTCCACGGGATGATCCGGATGACCCCCTTTTAAGGATGATCAAGGTAGAGGCCCCAAACTTTGACGGTTCACATGAACCTAGTGTTTACCTAGAATGGGAGACCGCCATGGACCAATACTTTGAATGGTACCCCATGTCCGACCAAAGAAGAGTTAGATTGGCTAAGATGCATCTCACTAAGTTGGCCAAAACTTATTGGCTAAATCAAGAGGGTCTAAGGCGGATTAGGAGGGATGAGCCTATTAACACTTGGGCGGATATGAAGAATCTACTTAGGAACAAATACCTTCCCCGAACCTACCACCAAATGCTCCTAGATGAATGGCAAAGCCTCACCCAAGAAGGAAAGACCGTGGTAGAGTACATTGAAAAATTTGACTCTTATCTTCTAAAGTGTGGAGTCCATGAGGATGCGGATGTCACCTTATCCCGCTTTAGGAATGGGCTTCAAAGCCACATCAAGAGGGAACTATTCATGAGAGATGTGGATAACCTTGAGATAGCTTACCAAATTGCTAGAGATGTGGAAAGGTTTTCTAGGAGTTCCCGATTTATCCCTCCCCGACCCACCGACCCCAAAAATATGGGACCACGTCCCATTCCACCCACCCTCATGAGAGCTCCTAGCCCAAGTGGGAATGCCCCTTTAAGGTCCTACAACCCTCCCCCACCCATCACTCCAAACAAACCCGCTCCTAGTCACCCTCTTCCACGGAAGGATGACAACCCCAAAGGCCCAAGTATAGGAGCCACCCCGGGAAGTGGGCGCCAACAATGCTATAAGTGTCATGGGTATGGTCATTTTGCGGGGCAATGTCCATCTAAGGGGCTATCTAGCTTGCTTATTGAGGACGAAGTCCAACCCCAAAAGGAACAAGAAAATGTCATTGAGGAACATGAAGCCTTAATAGATTGGGAAGAGGAGTATGAAGCCCAATGTCTAGAGTCGGGTCTAGATCATTCCACTCCTTCAAACAACTCCCATCTAGGAGTCATTAGGTGCACTCTCACCCAACCTCAAGAAGAGGATTGGCGACGGACTTCAATTTTCCACACCTTTGTCAAGATAGAAAACCATGTGAGGAAAGTGATCTTGGATAGTGGTAGTTGTGTTAATGCCGTGTCACCCGACACCGTCAAGCTCCTTGGGCTTACTCTCACTCCCCACCCAAGTCCATACCGGGTCTCATGGATCAACAACAACTCCATCCCAGTCAACACCCAATGCCTAGTGCCTCTCACTTTCTCTTCCTACCATGGCCAAATATGGTGTGACGTCATACCTATGGAAGTGGGTAGCATCCTTTTAGGAAGACCTTGGCTCTATGATGTGGATGCCACCATTCTAGGAAGAAGCAACATATGCACCTTTGAGCATGAGGGTAAGACTATCCGTCTTAACCCTTCCCCACCTCGTCCCATGCCCAAGAGGGACACTCTCCCTTAAGGATCACACCCCACCACTCCGCAAGTCTCGGGGAACTCCACCCCTCCAACTCAAGCCCTTATCCAAACCCCAAAACAAAGTAGAACCACGGGGTTGACCAAGGGTATTCATCTCATCACTAGGAGAGAGCTTGAAGAGGAAATTGCTCAAGGGGTGCCTTTGTGTGCGGTTGTCATATGCTTAGGGGAACCTACCCCTTCTAATCCCCATCCCATAGAGATCCAACAACTATTGGAAGAATTTCATGATGTGTTCCCGGAAGAGCTCCCGGACCAACTCCCTCCCATGCGTGATGTGCAACACGCAATCGACCTAGTGCCGGGAGCCACCCTTCCAAACCTTCCTCATTATCGCCTCAATCCTACGGAACATGCCGAACTTAGGAGGCAAATAGAGGAGCTCATTAGGAAGGGCTTCATCCGCATTAGTAAGAGTCCATGTGCCGTCCCGGCCCTCCTTACCCCCAAGAAAGATGGATCGTGGCGGATGTGTGTGGATAGCCGGGCCATTAACAAGATTACCGTCAAGTATAGGTTCCCTATCCCTAGGCTTGATGACATGTTGGACATGCTAGCTGGAGCCACCATCTTCTCTAAGATAGATCTCAAGAGTGGTTACCACCAAGTTAGGATAAGGCCCGGGGATGAGTGGAAAACGGCCTTCAAGACTAAGGATGGTCTCTTTGAGTAGTTAGTCATGCCATTTGGGCTTTCTAATGCCCCAAGTACTTTCATGCGTCTTATGACGGAAGCACTTAGGCCTTTCATTGGGAACTTTCTAGTGGTATACTTTGAAGATATTCTCATCTATAGCCACACCCATGAAGCCCACCTCGAACACCTTAGGAAAGTTTGCACCGTCCTCCGGCAAGAGAGCTTATTTGCCAACCTAAGAAAGTGTCATTTCATGACCACTACCATCACCTTCCTAGGATATGTGGTGTCAACCAAAGGAGTCTCCATGGACCCCGACAAGGTCCAAGCTATCATTGATTGGCCTTAACCCCACACCCTTCATGAGGTTAGAAGTTTCCATGGGTTGGCCACATTCTATAGGAGATTCATTCGGGGGTTTAGCACTATCACCGGCCCAATAACTGATTGTCTCAAAAAGGGAACCTTTGTTTGGACCAAAGCCGCCTCTAAAGCCTTCCTTGAGCTTAAGGAAAAGTTGACCCAAGCCCCGGTCCTATGTCTTCCCGATTTCTCTAAAGTTTTTGAGGTCACTTGTGATGCATCCGGGATTGGGATAGGAGGGATTCTTAGTCAAGAGGGACACCCGGTCGCCTACTTTAGTGAGAAGCTATGTGATGCTAGGACTAGATACTCCACCTATGACAAGGAGTTCTATGCTGTGGTCCAATCCCTCCGACATTGGAGACATTATTTGCTTCCCAAAGAGTTTGTCATCTTTTCCGACCATGAGGCACTCAAATACCTCAATTCCCAACAAAAGTTGAATGCCCGACATGCCCGATGGGTTGAGTTCATACAATCCTACACCTTTGTCATCAAACACAAGGCCGGGAGTGAGAATAAGGCCGCGGATGCCCTTAGTAGGAAGATGTCCTTGTTATCCACTATCCAAGTGGAAGTGATTGGCTTTGACAAGGTCAAGGATGATTATCCTAGTTGCCCCGACTTTGGACAAATCTATGCCAACTTGACCACTCATTCTAGCAAGGAGCATGAAGGATTCATTTTAGAGGATGGGTTCCACTTCAAGGGACCAAGGCTTTGCATTCCACGGACATCTCTTCGAGACTTCTTGGTTTGGGAATTACATGCCGGTGGGTTAGCCGGTCATTTTGGGGTCCACAAGACCATTGCCTTAGTTTAGGGTCAATTTTATTGGCCAAGCCTCAAGAGGGATGTAGGCAAAATAGTGGGTCAATGTCGCACATGTGCTTTGGCCAAACAAGTAAAATAAAACACCGGCCTATACACCCCACTTCCCATTCACGACCGCCCATGGCAAGATTTGAGCATGGACTTTGTGCTAGGTTTACCCAAGACCTCTAAGAAGCATGACTCCATCTATGTGGTGGTTGATAGATTTTCTAAAATGGCCCACTTCATCCCATGCTACAAAACCTCCGATGCCTCCCATATAGCCCGGTTATTCTTTGATGAGGTAGTCCGCCTCCATGGGCTACCCAAGACCATAGTCTCCGATAGGGATGTCAAATTCACTAGCTATTTTTGGAAGACTCTTTGGCACATGATGGGTACCCTCCTCAAATTCTCCACTGCCTACCACCCCCAAACGGATGGCCAAACTGAAGTGGTCAACCGGAGTCTAGGGAACCTCCTTAGGTGTCTTGTTGAGGATCGGCCCGGAAATTGGGATCTCATCTTACCACAGGCTGAGTTTGCATACAATAATTCCGTCAATAAGTCAATAGGGATGAGTCCATTTGAAGCAGTGCATGGGTACAAACCAAGAAAGCCATCCGATCTCATTCCCCTTCCCCAGCATGCTAGAGTGTCCATTTCTGCCGAGTCTTTTGCACAACATATTAGAGAGTTGCATGAGGAAATCCGTAAGCACATTGGCATGAAAAATGAGGCGTATAAAAGGTTGGCCGACTCTCACCGGCGTCACTTAGAGTTCCAAGTGGGTGACTTTGTGATGGTGAGGACGGAGAGGCTCTCCCCAGGAGCCAACTCCAAGTTAAGACCACGTGGGACTGGGCCCTTCCAGGTCTTGAGGCGTATTGGTGCGAATGCTTATGAATTAGATCTCCCCGAGGATTATGGGGTAAGTCCTACATTCAATGTCGCCGACTTAGTGTCTTACAAGGGCCCCACGGTGAGACCTAGTGAGGAGATCGAGCCCACTCCCTCCTTTGAGAGAGCACCCACCCGAGAGGAGAGTCCACTAGCCAAAAGAGCTCAGCGTGATCGCATTGAACAAATATTGGATGAGCAGGTCACTACCACCCGGAGCAAGGTCTATGAGCGCTATCTCGTCAGGTGGAAGGATCGGCCTCCGTTGGAAGACTCATGGGTAAGTCGGGAGGACCTACAGCGATTGGATCCAGATCTCCTCGAGCGGTACCTTAGCCGGATGGACCCTTACTCGACGGAGTCGAGCTCTTTGCGGCCCAGGGGATTTGATGGAGGCATCACCCACGACTCCCTTTGGCTCGGGTCCACTTCTTCACATTCGGGAGCTAGTTGAGTTTGGGCCTCACTCTATTAAGGCCCCTTATCCATTTTGTAGTTTTCCTTTGAGTCATTTTGATGTATTTCCATTTTATTTGAGTCATTTCCCTAAGTCTAGCACTTATTTTCCTATGTTTGGTATCATCATGATGTCTAATGTAAGCTATTGGGCCCCATTCGTTGGACTAGGCCCATTAGCACTCCCAACCCCCTTGGTTATTTGTAGTTGTTTATTTTGTCAGGGACTTATTGTAAAGAGTGGGTTGTCTATATATAGGACCCCACTCCCCTCATTTGAAGTTAATGAATGATTACATCCTTTTGAGTTAAACTTGCCATTTGAGTTCAAATTGGAGTGATTCCTCTAGTTTTTGGGTGAGAGACCCTAGGGGAGAGATTCCCCACCCATTCCCCTCTTAATCTCTCTATTTCACCCCTCTTTCTCTCTCCTCCAACCCCAAATCCGAATTTCCTTCTCTCTCCTCCCTCCTCCCATCCACTTCCAACCTCCAACCACCTCCTTTAATGCCCTCCACTTCCCCATGGCCTCCATTACTCCACTCCCTAGTTCCTAGGTAGAAGTCTCCCCATTCCAACACCTTCCTCCACCTTCCAACCAAATCTACCCCATTCCAATGCAAGCACTCCACTTCCCAACATAATCACCCACCTTCCAAGACCTTTTGAATTTGAAATCCACCCTTCCCTCCACTCACTTGTGCCCCCCTCACCTTCTCCTCTCACCCACCTTCCCCAAATTCGTAGCTCTTCCTCCTCCACCTGCTAGCACTTGCTTCCAGCCATTCTCCACATCATTCCCCATCACCATTAGCTCCCTTCTCCACCCCACAAGAGCCCCCACTCTCCCTTAGGTCATTCCTACCAATTCCCTCCACCAAAGAAGCCACATCTCCCTCTCATTTCTTCTAGTAGGTTGGAGCTGTGCAGATCTGCAGAACAGCCCTTGTTGCAGCGTCAACCACGGATTCATCCTAGTTCTTCAGAAGGCATGGCCTACCTTTCTGGAAAGGCCTTCCAGTCTACTTCGCAGGCGAGGTGGAATCGACACGATCGGAGCTTGGAGCTGCCAGATAGAGCCATTCTCCCAATAGTGCGCAGAGAGGTCTTCATCCTGGACCAGAGCGTGGAAGATCCTTCTGCCAAGACAAACCCCAGAGGATTCAGGCTGATGCCCCTTCATCAAAGTTCTTCCTCTACCGGTCATCTTTCAAGATCAAGAAACAGAACCCCGTTCGGCCACCGGAGGAAGAAGTTACGAATTTTCTCCCCCGATCTATCTAGTTCTGTTTTCTGCTGTCTACTCCGACCAGTACCCACTCTTCTGGGTGCCCCGGCCATCCTCGACCTCTGAATACATCTCCGTCACCTCATGCTGAAAGCTACCTCGACCATGAAGATGATGCCACTGGTTTCGTGCTGATCGGAGCTTGGGAGGGCGCTCAGTCACTTCTGTAACTTGCTGTTATAGTCCAGACAGTACCTGCGGCCAGGCAGAGGAGGCTACTTCCTGTTGCTGGTGCAGCCACCTCCGACCGTCTGAGCTTCCCCAAAAATTCTGGAGTCCACCTCTTCTAGTCAGGAAGCTTCAGGAGCTGGTTTCGATCAATTTGGAGTCCGGAAAAGCCCGGCATAGCCATCACAGCGACCCCCTGTCCAGAATTCCAGATTGAAGCTGCAACTTCCCTAGTTCTCATTTCTCTTCGTTTCGGTCCACCAACCCCTCCCCGCTTGGCCGGCTGAAGGCCCCACCCTGCGTGGTGGTAGTGTTTGAATGTATCATATTAACCCCTACCCCAAGATCCCCCCTCCTGCGAGAGGTGTAGTTTTGTAAGTGGTTTGGCAGGTCAAGCGACACCGCCGCGGCGTGTGGGGAACCACCGCCTCCCCGCTCGCCCTCGTCTCCGACCGGGACCGGTTTCTTCAAACCGGTCGAGTAAGTGTCTCTTCCTTGCTCACCTAGTGTAGCTCTCTCAATATTTGATTCATGCACCGCTGAATTCGTGAGGAGCGCCCGATCCTCAAGTCCATGACTTAGAGTGATCGCCGTGGGTTAGTGTGACCCGGTGCCCGAGTGCACTTTGTCGGCCCCAATCGAATTGGGCAACCAACCTTGGGGAATCAATTCTTGGCCTTGCTGGCCCTCTACCAGCAAGGGTCCATTCCCATAAGTCACCCTTGGTATCACATAGTCACCCCGGGAATAGAGTGCAACGAAGAGAGCGGTGGCCCATTAAGGCCCATTTGGATGCTTAGATGTGCTTGTTTGACTAAGTCCGAGGTTGTGTCACATCACCGCCGCACGCCACCACCGTCGCTACCGTCATCGACTGGACGCTGCCGCACCAACGTCGTCGTCCACCCACGCTCCAGCCACCGTCGAGCTCGTCTGCACCGACCACCACCTTTGGCTGCCCACCTCATTGCTGCAGTCCATCTCCCCGCCGTTGAACCCCATCTGCTGCACCCTCCACCACCGGAGAATCCTCTCGTCGACACCGCCATGCAGCCGCCGCTACCATCGCCGGCCACCTCCATCCCGTGAAGCCGCACCGCCCGTCACCACCGCATGCACGTCCACCCGCTCGGCTACGCCAGCCGCTGCCGACCACGCCGTCCATCAGTGGCACATCCGCGTCTCCTCCACCTCCGACCACCGAAGCGCCACCGGCCGCCGTCCGCTCCACCTCGTCATCAACCTCGCGAGACCCTCGACGCATGCACGCCCCCGACCACCGCTGCACCATCCTCTCTCCTCCTCCCTCTCTTTTCCTCTTTCTCTCTCCCTCGTTCTGTCTTTCTTCCCCCTCTCCCGATCGCGATCTCCCTCTCTCTCCCGTCTTTCTTTCTCTCTCCTCTCCCCCGCGGCTCATCCTCCCGCCGTCCCTCTCTCTCCCTCTCGTCTGTCTCTCTCTCTCGCCCCCCCTCTCTCTCGTCTCCTCTCTCACGCTCTCTCGATCTCTCTCCCCCTCATTCTTTTTTTTTTCTTTTTTTATTTTAGTCTCCCTCTCACGCTCTCTCTCTCTCCTCCCCACTCTCTTTCTCCCTCTTTCTCCCGCCAGTCTTCTCTCTCTCTCCCGTTCTCTCTCTTTCTCCCTCTTTCTCCCGCCAGTCTTCTCTCTTTCTCCCGTTCTCCCTCTTTCTCCCGCCAGTCTTCTCTCTCTCTCCCGTTCTCCCTCTTTCTCCCGTTCTCCCTCTCTCTCCCTCTCGTCTGTCTCTCTCTCTCTTTCCCCCTCTCTCTCTTGTTCTCTCTTTCTCCTCCCCACCTGCGATCTCTCTCTCTCTCCCTCTCTCTCCTACCGTTTCCTCCCTCTCTCTGTTCCCTCTCGCGTCCTCTCTCTCTCCCCCCGCCTTTCTCTCTCTCTCTCTCTCTCTCTCTCTCTCTCTCTCTCTCTCTCTCCTGCCGTTTCCTCCCTCTCTCTTTCTCCCTCTCGCGCTCTCTCTCTCTCCCTCTCTCCCCATCCGCCTCTCTCTGCCTTTCTCTCTCTCTCTCTCTCTCTCTCTCTCTCTCTCTCTCTCTCTCACACGCACACACTTTTTTTTTATTTTTTCTTCTTTCTATTTTTTCCCCCTGCCGTCTCCCTCTCCCCTCACACGATTTCTCTCTCTCTCTCTCCCCCTGTCTCACTTCCTCCCTCTCTCGATCTCTCTTCTGTCCCCAATCTCCTCCTTTCTCTCCCTCTCGTCCCATCTCCTATTCTTTTACTTATTTCTCTCTCCCCACTTCCCTCTCTCTTCTGTCCTTTTTTTCTCTGTCGCCAGAAGCTCCTTTCCTCTCTCTTCTCCCCCCTCATGTGTTCTTTTATTTAGTTTCATTCATTTCATATTTATTATATATATATCTATGCTATATGTATATATCTTATCCATATTTATATAGGTATATTCACATAAATATGTATACTTAAATATATACATACATATATATGTTCATATCTATATAGACATATATATATATGTATGTGCTTATGTATATTTTAGTGTAAATATATATACATATCTATGTTTATAGCTATATATATATATATATATATATATATATATATATATGTGCATATGTATATTTATGTTTCATTATATATATACATATTGTTTCTGTTGTTTCATATTAGTTTGTCGTCGTTTTAGACGTGCAGGAAGAACAGCAGGCCTTTGGCCCACTAGCGCTCCCGTGTGTTCCTATACACGAGGAAAGACGTTTCGTCCCACCGCTTGCTCGCCCCCGTGCTTGTATCGCCATCAGCGGCTCTATTTTTATTGTTATCGTTTTATTGTATTTTCAGTCTATTATCTAGTCATTAGTGTTTTATTCCATGAATTGTCATCATATCGTATCATCTTTTCTAACTTAATTTTATTTTCTGTTTGTTTATTTTGCAGGGTAACCAGTCAAAAGCCCTCTTCTTCGACCCGTCGAACGAAGAGGAAGAAGGAACCCGCGCAAATCCCGCGTCAAAGGCCAAGCGATCAATCAACCAGTTCGGGGCCCACGGTCCCTGGCGATCACACCACCAAACGCGTGTTTGTAGTAAATTTTAATTTCTGTCTATAATACCCGCGGATAGCTAAATCCCGGGTCTGTTTGTACTATAATCGGCTGCGGTGAGTCATTTCACCGTAGTCATTTACTTTTTGCACTTCCTTTCTGCACCTTTTATATTACTGTTAAAATCCCGCACGGATCAATATCCTGCGGCGGTCTGCTTATTGTTTATATTCATGTTATTATTATTATGTGAGGAGTGATATGCCGTTCCAAATTCCGAGTTCACGTATGTCTTTGTGTCCGTCAACTTTTACTACTTAGAGTCCCAGGTTCACACTCGGTATATAGAAAGCTGTCCTCGGAATGGTAGGTCACGCCTACCGGGAAGCGGTTCAGTTTGCGTGAGAGGGTCTTCGGATCCCGTTCTCCGCCCTGTACCGAAGGTCCGCTAAGTCTAGGCTCCACGTCCCCGTACAGAGTGACCTTTCAGGTTATACTCTCTACCGTTTTTTCTACATCATCCTTTTTACGCACGCGTTTTCATTTTCATCATTTTTTACTCTTTCACTCAGAGAGGGAGAAACCCCATCTCTCTCTCTCAGTCCACCACGTGACACGTTCACATCTCTGGCGATCACGGTGGGACCTGCTTTTTGCTTTTTTGGTTACCCACAAGCTTTCGGCACCCACGTGTGCCCCTCCTTTTGACACCCACGTGTGTCCCTCCTTTCGGCACCCACGTGTGCCTTTCCCTATTGCGCCCACGTGCGCTCACTCCCCTCGTGCACCTCGTGCACTCCCCCGGTCCTTTGTGGTTATTTGAGAGGTTAACGTTGTCTCGTGCACCACGTGCACTCCCCTCTGTTCGGCACCCACATGTGCCTCTCCATTTAGCACCCACGTGTGCTCTCCTCCATTCGGCACCCACATGTGCCTCTCCATTTAGCACCCACGTGTGCTCTCCTCTACTCGGCACCCACGTGTGCCCCTCCATTTAGCACCCACGTGTGCCTCCTCTACTCGGCACTCACGTGTGCCTTTCTTTATTGCGCCCGCGTGCGCCACGTCATCCCCCTCGTGCACAACGTGCACTCTTATAGTCTTTTCTATTTTTCCAAGTGGTCTACGTGTCTCGGAAAGAAGAACGGCTATATCTTACTCTATCTGTTCATTGTTGTTATATCCTTGTTATATCACTGTTATCCCTGTTATATTTGTGTGTTTATTCTTGTTATATCTGTTTTATATATCTTTCATTCAGTATTGCATTTCAGGCATCTACCCTTTTATTTTATTTTTCTAAGGATTAACCTTTCTCGGTGAAGGAAGGACTCTCCGTCGGGAATTCCTCTCGACGGACTAGGATCTCCTCCATCGGGACCTCCGTAAGTCCCCGACATCGAAGGATTCCCTCTTCGTTCACTGGGCAGGTTGTACCACTGAAGTACCCCGAAGTTAGTTACCTATCCGTGGTGAGACGAGTGTCCCTAGTTCACACGGCGGTAAAACAAAGGTGCAACTAGGTTTTTTTGAAAATTTTGTGTGAATTCTTATATTTGTTAAAAAGGGTAAAAAAGAGAGAGTTAAAACAAAAAAATAAAAAAAAGCGGCGTAAGATCATCCACTTGTTTGGTAATCTCTGATATTTGTTTGTTGGTGTGTGCGCTTACGTTCTGGAAAAATAAAAATGGCTCACAATTCTTTCGAAGAGAACCAATCAGGTCGTGGTCAATCAGTTGAAACACGTGTCCATGCAATAGACTCAGGCCCTTTCTCGTGAGACCTCAAAGGAGGTCCCCACTGTTCCACGAGAAATGTCCCGCCCCCAGGACATCTCCTCCCTGTTGGGTGTCCTCGCCACTGCACAGCTCAGCCCTGAGCAACTTCTGGTCTTTCAGGCCATTTTAAAGGGAAAATCTGTTTCTCCCCCTCTTCAGGAGTCAACCCCGGCTCCCACATCCCACCAACAGCCGCTCCAGGCTACCACTTTTCCGTCATATGTACATGACCTTCCTTCTTCCTTATTTCAAGGACAGGCGAGTCAACATCCTGCCTCTTATCAATTCCCCTCTCCACAATCTCAAATCCCAGCCATCCTTCATACGGTACCTCAAATGGGTCCGTTCACTAGTGGGGTCTCCTCCTCCACTAGTATTTCATATGCCTTCATGGCTTCTCAGATAGACTCTCTACGCTCTGAATTTGAAGCTATAAAGGATGATTTTAGGAAGAAATCTCTTCCTCCTTCTCCTCCTCAAGTCAACCCCCTTCACGCTAAAATTGCTGAAATAGATAAGGAGTGGAAGAAGGCAAGAGATGAGTATGAGCAAGAGCTTCTTTCAAGTCGTTACGATCAAATGGATGCCGTCTATCCATCACCCATTCACCCCACTAATTCATATGACCCTCCATCTCCACACTCATATCTATATACGCAAAATCCTCCATACCAATATACGTCACCTCATCTTATCAATACACCTCTGTCACAGCATCCATTTGAACCTAATGATTATGAGCAATTGCAAATGGCACCTGATCACATTTGCGAAAATTTTGAAGATATGCCCACTCCGAGGTTTCTTCGTTCCTTCCCTCTTCCACCACCACCAGAAGACTCCCCTGCTCAGGATGAAGTCACTGACTCGACCCCTACCTATGAGACATCATGGTATTATGACGATGGGTCCATGCTCCAGCAACCCACGTCAACGTACCATGAGTCTTCTACTAATTCTACCCCTACCTATGAGACATCATGGCATTATGACGATGGGTCAATGCTTCAGCAACCTACGTCAACGTACCATGAGTCTCCTACTGATTCTATCCCCACTTATGAGACATCATGGTATTATGACGATGGGTCGATGCTCCAGCAACCTACGTCAACGTACCATGAGTCTCCTACTAATTCTACCCTTACCTGTGAAACCACATGGTGTTATGATGATGGGTCTGTATCCCAACAACCCGCATCAATACACCATGAATCGCCCCCTATTTTGAACCCTTCATGTACCACTAAAACCCGACGCTTCCTACGCACCAAGTCTCTTACTGTTACCCCTCCAACTACACAAGTAATCTCCACACCATCAGCCTCCATTGAACCTCCCATTAGTCCTTGTCCCCAACCTAGTAACCCTCCATACCTCCGCTTAAAACCTCCATCATCCCTATAACCTCGAATCCAACCATCCCTATTCCTCCACTCCCCTTACCTAAACCCGTGATTAACCCTGAGCAGGGCCCATTGATTTTTACACCCGAGCCAACCTCGTCTCCTCCTGAGCACAAGGAGAAGCTCGTCGTGTCTCAACCCTCACTTACTCTTTCCACAACCCTTTCCATTGAACCTCTATTACCCGTTGAGCATGTTGTCTCCATCTCGCCTCCATCACTTAAGGCCTCAACCATCCCTATAACTTCAAACCCAACCCCTCCTACTCTTCCACTTGACTCCTCACCCAAATCCATGGCTAACCTTGAGAAGGGCCCATCCATTTTTACACCCGAGTCAACCTCATCCGCTCCCAAGCAAGAGGAGAAGCTCGTCGTGTTTCAACTTCCACCTACCCTTTCTATAACTCATTCCATTGAACCTCCATTGTCCGATCATGTTGTTTCCGACTCACCTCTTTCTATCACCTCTCGGAGTGGGTGTATTCTTATAAATACATATGCCAAAGATGATGATCAAGAATCGGACAAGAAGAATTCGGTTATGGCTATGTCATTCAAAATCCAAGATTTCATATGCCGAATGCCGATTCGGGTTCTTGTGTCGGTCACCTTTGAGAAGGCCGAATTTCCATTGGCACCAATACCCATCAAGAAGGACTCTCAGGAATTGGTGTTGAGCAAATCAGGGACCAAAACAATAGCGATCACGTTACTCATGGGCCAACATTCTTTCACGGCTCTTATTACCCCTTGTTCGGTCATAGTTCAAATGGCTAATCAAAAGAAGGGGTTCTCCTCGAGCATAATAATGACACATTCTACTGCCGAGGAGATGATGAATTCTATGCTCAAGGTCGGGTTAGGTCACTCCTTTGTTGGAAGTTTTTGACGTTTTGTCTACTCCCTACCAACTTTCATGCAAGGAGCGAACACCTATGTTACCAAGCATATTCACACACGATATTCCAATGTCCTTGAGCAATGCATCAAATAAGAAGCTCCTTATACCAAAGGTCAAACTCACAATGATAGATACCATCCATTTATCAAGGGAGTTATTTCCAAAAGAGTCATTCCAAGTTAAGATCCCTACTACACAAGCAGGACTCTCAAACTTTTGCTATGATTATTTGCCAAGAGAGTTACCGTTCATTTTTGAACGTCCAAGGGATCTTGTTACATCAAATGAAAGTTTGTGGGCCCTGACTGCACCAATCGATCCAGTTGGTCAGAGAAGGACCAGGCCGTCTTTTGGGGTGCATAATCGGGAGCGGCTTGCAAGGCCAAGAGGTCAACAAGTTATGTTGAAGGTTGAGAGGTCGTCCTGTGAGAGAGTATCCACCAGAAGAAAGGAAAGCATAAAGTGAAGCTTAAGGGCGAGAAATCCCATGTTGAGGAGCCATCTTGTAGCCCATCTACTTCATATCCTATTCCATCACTACTCGTGCTGTTATTCTGCTTCTTTTTATGGGTGATCTATTGGCTAAGGGGACACTTTCCATCATCTAGATCTACGCAATCAAGCTCCTCCTCTGTTCTAGGGTCTTTGGACCCTCACATTCAACCCCCTCCGGAGCCTCCGGATCCTTACATTCCACCTCGTCCGGAGCCTCCGGACCCCTATATTCCTCCCCGTCCGGAACCTCCGGACTCCTCCATGTTTAATTCCATATCTTTATCCATCTATCATCCTCGTCCGGAGCCTCCGGACCCCTCTCTATTTAGTTCCTTATTTTTATCCTACCCTCACATTCCACCTCGTCCGGAATCTCCAGACCCCTCTTTATTTAATTCCCCGTCTTTATCCACCTCTTATATCCCTCCGGAACCTCTGGATTTCTCATCTTATTATCCATCCCTCCTAGGGCATCGCGCCCTCCCTCTTCGTATCCCTCCGGAAGCTCCGAGCATTCCCTTCTTCCGATTTATCCTTTTGTTCTTCCATGTCATTGTGTCCTTCATTCTTTTTCTCCCTTTGAGTTACTTTTTTCCATACCTTTTATCAATGCATCGCATCCCTCATCATGTTCTTCCTCCGGAACCTCTGGATCCATTCCCCCATGATTTGCCTCTTTACTTCCGGACCCTCCGGATCCGTCTCTCTCAATTCATCGATTTCTAATTCCTCCCGATCCTGATCCTGAGTCTGCCTTGATTCTTGCCACATCAACTGCCTCGGGCATCTGCCCGTTCTCACACTGCTTTCGAGGCTTTAGTCCTCACTCTTTTCTTTGATTTCTTCTCACCCTGTAAATTCTTCTAGGCATCTTCCACCTCATCCTGGTCTTGTTATCACTCCTTCAAAATAGACACACTAGTTGGAGGGTTGCTGTATAAAAGAAGCCTCACTGGTGTTCTCCTGAGGTGTCTTGATGATGATGAGTCCTGGAAGTGTGTAGAGGAAGCACACTCAGGTGTATGTGGTGGCCATGTAAATAGCCAAATGCTTGCCAAGAAGATCCTTCGGCAGGGCTTTTACTGGCCCACCATGGAGGAAGACTGTGCTGTCTATGTCCGTAGGTGTGTCAAGTGTCAGCTTCACGCCGATAAGATTCATTCCCCATCTTCCTCTCTCCATCCCGTGTCCTCCCCATGGCCTTTCTCCATGTGGGCATTCGACATCATCGGTCCTCTTGGTGATCCTAACTCCCTTACTAAACAAAAATCCTTCATTCTCACTGCAACGGAGTATTTCACCAAATGGGCTGAAGCTGAAGCTTATGCGGAAATCAAGACATCAACAGTTTGCAAGTTTATCATGAAGAACATCATTGCCAGGTTCGGCATTCCAAGAACTATCATCACCGACAATGGGCCATAATTCATTTCTCAGGACCTTCAGGACCTCTGCAAAAGGTATAAGATTGCATTGCATCATTCATCACCATATTATCCACAAGGCAATGGCCAAGCAGAGGCCACTAATAAAACACTGATCAAAATCATAAAGAAAACTTGTGAGTCTAGCAGATTCTCAGATTGGCCAGAGAAGCTTATCGAAGCTCTATGGGCCTATCGCACTTCAATCCGAACTCCTACTGGGCAAACTCCGTTCGCCCTCACTTACGGGATGGAGGCGGTAGTTCCGTATGAGATTCTGATTCCCTCTCTGAGAGTACAATTGGACAAGGACCTTCCCCTCGACGAACGTCGTGATTCTCTCCTTGCCCAGTTGGAACTCTTAGACGAGAAACGTCTGGTTGCTGCCGAGCATGCTCGCGTCTACCAAAATAGACTCGCACGTTTTTACCAGAAGAAGGTTATTGAGAGAAAGTTCAAAGTTGGTGAAATGGTAGTGAAAAGAATTTTTGTAAAACCTGGCGGGCCGCGTTCTAAACTCCAACCCAATTGGGAAGGACCATACGTGGTTCATGCTGTACATCCTGGCAACGCCTACAGGCTAGTCAATGCTGAGGAGTTGAGTTATCCCACCCTTGGAATGGGCTTTACCTTAAGAAGTATTACCCTTAGATAGGTGTACATACTGTCAAAGACAAAAAAAATTGAAAACAAAAACAACAAAAAATGAAAAATAATGAAAACCACAAAAATTTGTACATGAAAACAAAAAAAGAAAAGACCAAAAAAATGAAAATTCAAAATGCTGATGCTTGGAGACCACCATGGAATCAAGTCATTGTATCTTACCTCCATGTTAGGAAAGGGCCCATTAAGGCTTAGTAGGTCTCAGGTCTTGGTTTGCCAGAACCGTGGAGACCCCTGTCCGGCCAGTTCGGCCTATGCCCCCTCAAAAGAAGACAACATGTATACACATCTGTGTTATAAAAAAATTGATAGCATCGCTTATGGTAGGGCATCACTCAAAAGGTCTCCAAGAAAGCTCAAATCTTTATTCTCTTCTTCTCGACCGAATGAGACAGTCGGCGCCTTTAAAACGCTGTGCATGGGAAACACGAAGACAACCCCTAGGGTAAGAGTAAGATCCAATTCCTCGAGCATGGATCAGAGCACGAGAAGAGGGCAGTGTCCCCACAGGCATCCAAGAGGGATTCCATAATGTCAAAATACTATGTCCCTCGCAAAAATCTGTCAAGAAAAAAAATCAGAAAAGAAGAACAAAATCAAAGTCAAGTGAAAAGCCTGGTCGTAACCGTGCATGATCCCAATAATGAAACCCCTTTGACTGAAATTCAAATTCTACACAAAAGGGGTCATGAGATGTAAATGCTCGAGATTTGGTCTGAAGTTGCCCGAAAGGGGAAGTTAAGTGCGCCCCTACTGGCTCGCCGGGTTAACGGTTTTGTCGGTCCTCTCAGGAGGTTTGCCCCCAATATTCTTCCTTCTTCCCCTGAAGATCAAAGCTCAATGGAGTTCCCGAAGGGTGAAACTCGCCAAAGCCTGCAACATCCTTTTAACACAAACATATGGTTGTCCATTTTGAAAAGCAGAAGCCATTGTCGTGAAGGAGTCTCCGTGTTTCTGGCCGGTCAAGACCCTTGTCTACCACCTTAATGCCTTCTTATCTAACCTCGGGCTTAGACCAATGCAAGCGCGTCACCTACGGGTGCGACGGCGTCTAATTCCGGGTCAGCGTCGCGCGGTTGGTCATTTGGGTTCCAAGGTGTTCCATTACATACCATCTAGAGTTGTGAGGAAATAGACCCGGGTCGGGCAAATCATTTACCTCGAATACTTTTTGGGTGAATCCCTGCGGTCGGAAGCGACTGGGAGCCTAAGCATGGCATGACGGTATTGTCATCAGGATAAGTCTTAGCCGGCGGGATTATCATTCGAGGAGTCTAGAGGCCCAAATCAACCTAGATGTGCACTTATGATACCTGGGAGGTTAGTAAGAAATCCATATTCTCATGCAGGTTAGGTGCCATATGGGTGCTTACCAGACATTAGCAACAAAAAAAATGATGATGATAAAAACAACAAAAAAAGGGAAAAAGAGAAAAATGTAGACATATGCAAAACAAAAAAATGATGAAAAATAAAACAACAAAAAATGCAAGAAAAAAATAAAAAAAAAAATCGCATTTCCTATGATTGCATTTGTATGCAGCATTCCACTTTAATTTTCGCTTGCATCCGTGTGCTTGTGTGCCGCATTCACCATCATATCTTTATCTTGCCTTTATTAATAAAGGCTTGGCCCCTTGACCCATTATCAAGGACAGTCAAACAGAACATCTGCTTATTGAGCAAGGGGCCAAGTCAGAGCAGAAATTCTGACTTGTTTGTTTCAGTGATGTGTGCAGGGATTCGAGATAGCAAGAAAGAGATGAAAACAAAAACCAAAAAATCAAACTTTTTATTTCATTCCTAGAAATTGTACATTAAGTTCCACCTTCTCTCTCTACATTACTCGTCCCTCCGCTCTCCGGGCAAGACGCTCTCGAGGGTGCAACCCAACTACGAAAAGCGGTACTTCTACCGCCCTGCACTCCTCTTCCCATCTCTGTACCCCGGCGTCGATCTGCAGGGGCAGCAAAGAAGCTACTAACACGAAAGCCACGCTCTCGTGCTCTTCGGTAGCGCTCTTCACCATCTTTTAGCCATTGTTCAGCAAGGCCAAGGCTGGTTCGGAGTTCAAACAATTGGGCTTCCATGGCCCTTCGCTCCTCCCTCTCAGCCAACCTATCGGCTCTTTCTCTTTCTCTGTCCCTTTCTTTTTCTGCCCGTTCTCTTTCTCGGTCTTCCCTCTCCAGTTGAAGGGTGATCCTTAGCTCCACGGCGTCCCTAGAAGAGTCATCATCTGGACGACGCCGCAGTTCATCTTCCAGCTCCGCTATTCTAGCCTCCCTCTGCGCAGCTTGGGCAAGTGCCTCTTGCGTCTCTTTTTCCTGCCAGATATGCCGTCTCAGATATGCGGCAAGGCATGAATGAGGAAGATTCAACAATGAAACTTTTACCTGTATAGAGAGCATTCCTTCTGCCTCTGCGGCATGCTGCGTGGCACGAGCAAGTTGCTCATGAAGCGAATCAAGCTCTGAGGTAGGGATCCATAAGCTGGAAGAGACGCCATCTGCTCCCATCGCTGATGAGGCTGCGTCGATCTGGACGCGCTATAACCACATGAGGTGATAATTAGTGGCTAAGCACCATGAATCTATGGTCATAATTAGGAGTATGCATTGCATATACACTTACCGAGGCACTTAAGGCACCACGCGTGTCACCCAATTGTCGCTCCGTGTCTGCCAAGCGAGCTCGCAAGTTCGCTATCATGGTATCACGGACATCCTACAGCCATGTTATAGGAGTCAGCATTTTCACAAAAAAAATAGATAAGAACAAAAACAACAAAAACAACGAAAAGAAGAAAAAGGGAGGCCTACCTCCACAAGTCCCCCAGGTTGGAGTCGCTCTGCATACATTGCCCTATACAGACGCAGATAGTCTTCACTATCTGTGCCTGCGATTCCACGATTGTGCCACCCCGTTGCCAGTCTTCATACTGTTCGGGGAACCGCACACGCCAATCAATGCAGGTTGCCGGTCCTCGTGTCTTTCTCCCGACCGAGGTGGCGCAGTCGTATCCACCCACTCCTGGGCTAGCCCAGGGTCCTCATAACCAATCGTAGCCGAAGCGGCTCGATTTCATTCAGGCAGTGCATCCAAAGCTCTCGTCCAAACCGGGCGCGGCTCATCAAAACCCACGGTTGGTCGGCATCGACCATACCTGAGTAGGGTCTCCAGTTCACCTAGATTAGATTGTACATATTCTTTTAGCTAGTCAAATGTAGAAGAAAAAAAAAAAAGAACTAAAAAATAAAAAAAGAAGAAAAAGAATCCTACCATCGCTGCAGGGAACTCCTGCAGCTCACGTCTTAGCACCATCAGTTGGTAGGATAGAGGTGCTGTACTCATAATGGGTTGCCACCGTCTAGCTAATGGCACTGTCACTGGTCGCCAGTGCCGATCTCTCCCCATCGGGAGGTAATAGTAGCTCCATAGCTGCATCATCATGTGCCATTAGTGCCTTAAGTGAACTATTGGGAAAACACACACACAAAATGAAACAAAAATTACCTGGATAAATGGTGTAAAGCCACTGACAGTCACCTCACGGTCTGCCTCTTGGGATAGGCCTGTAAACAGATGTGCCAGCACGGCAGCTCCCCAAGCATATTGCCCTACTCTCTCGAGATCTACTAACAGCTCTAGGAAGCGACAGTCGATGCTGCCTCCCTTCGAGCTCAGTAGCAATCTTCCCAGTAAGAAGAGGAGAAATCTCCTCAAATCCATGTTGGACCTTTCCCAATTGCCAAAATCTGTGCAGTACACAGCACGGCACCCTCTTTCTGTCCTTTCCATGAATTCTTCCAAGGACTCATCATCCCGGGGACGAGTATCAGCAAGTCCCAATGCCTCCATGATGGATGCCTTGGCTACTGATCGGTTCTTCCGACTGTCAAGTTCCAGTCCTAACAGCTTCTGGGCACCTTCTCGGTAGTCCGCGTAAGTGACTCCGGTCACTGCCTCCCCATCCACTCTGAGGCTCGTGATTCGGACCACATCTTCCAGACTGGGTACCATGTGCCCCCAGGGCATCAAGAATGCCCGACTCACTGGGTCCCATCTTTCGCGCAATGCTTGGATGAGGACGAGGTCGAGCTTGATTGGCTCGATCCGCAGAAAGGCCCCAAATCCCATCACATCTAGCCTGGCCTTCTGGAAGTCTGGAAGACCACGATATGCGGCAACCACTAGCTCCCAGGAAATGTGCGATTTCATCATGCTCTGCACATACACAAGAACTGAGCAAAGGGGAGCTTTGCCAAGAAGAAAAAGGAAGAAAGAATGAAGGAAGGGATGACAAGGTCCAACTTACGAGTTGTGATTGCATCCTCTCACCGAGCTGCCCCTCGACTTCTGAAAGTCTCCTGGAACTGCTACCAGATCTGCTCCTCTTTGAAGAGCGGGAAGACTCACCTTCTGCTCTGAAGCTAGATTCGCCCTCCATCCTGAAAATTGAGCAACTCTCACTACCTCCCCTTCTTGCAAACTTTCACTCTTCGGATCAGCTCTCACGACTCGGGTGCTCTCAAGTCGAGTGAAAGAGGAGGTATTTATAGGATTGGAAGGAAGGTGATCTAGATCTATCACCATCACCCCTAGCAACAGCCTTTGCGACAAGTCACCCCCCTTACTGTTGCGGCCACTCTACCATGGGGAGTGATCGATTTGGGGGCGTGATTTGTTGACTTGTCGTCCTTATTCGGTCCAAAGATTCTCCGCGTCTATGCTCCTGTTGCATCTACTTTTAGAGCAAACAAGCAAATCGGGGACATTTATGCGGGAAAATAGGGCCAAGGGCCGACGTTTTTGAAATTGGTGGTAGATCCTTTTGAAAAATCATGGCCACGGTACACTCGCGTGTCACTTCGCCATGTGAAGTGAATGGAGCAGAGCTGTGATTGTTGACCCGCCACCCCTATTCGGTCCAAAGATTCCCCGTGTCCCTTGTCCTATTGCGACTACTTTTAGCGCAAACAGGGAAACGAGGGACATTCACGTGGAAAAGAGCACCACGGGCTGATATTGTTGAAGTCTGATGGCAGACTCCCTTTGAAAATCATGGCTATGGTGAGTCACCACTCCGTGTTTTAAGGCGACATCTCGTCGAGCATGTCTCGCAGGAACCCATGTGGTAGAAAAGACCTGTAGAGCAGAAGGAACGAACGGGCAAGCAAGCTGCGTTCAAACCAAGCCATTTCATTCACATATCTATATAAGGGTTTGTGCCCGTCATGAGGAAGGAGTGGGTGTACAAGCCATTCACTAATCCTCGTCACCCTCCTGGTTACGTCTCTTCTCTCTCCAAAGGTAAGAATTCCCTCGGAGGCCTTCTATAGTCTCGTGATGAAGCAATCGCTTTGCTGTGCCATGCCTTTCCATCTATTCTGGTGATGCTTTTCGTCGTCCTCCTGTTTCTCTCGTGACCCTGATGGCCGTGAAGCTCTTGAAGCTGAAGGTGCTGGTTGAACTCCCCTCTGCTCTACCGAAGGAGACTGTACCAGCTCCAGGAGCTCCTCTGCTGCGAGCTCCAATTCCCCTCCGATCTGTAGAGGAAGTAACGTGTCTCGACGCTCTTCCTCTCAGAGTTCCATCTCTTGGTCCTCCTGTGCTGCTCTGTCTTTGCCTTTCTCTTCATCTTCTCTCGCTTTACCTCTCTCCTTGCCACTTGGAGAGAAACCTTTAGCGTCAAGGCATCTCGGGCAATCCCTCATGCTGTAGTTGCTCTGATCTTTCATCTCTTATTCTGTGATGGTCAGCTGTCGCTTGGCGTCTGCCATCTTAGCCGCTTACGGAAAAGGGATGGAGGAGATTCAAAGCATGTGCAAGGGCATTAAGGCCTTATTTCATTCCAAAATGAGGACTACACCAGGGGTTTAGGCACTTCGGGCCTCAAATTCCCCAATTGGGTTACATAAGCTTTCCACAGTTCCATGTCCTCATTTACAGACACCATTACCTTCAGTGGAACACTTGCCTTCCACGATGCTTTAATTGCCTTCACATCGTTTGCATCTCCCTCCGTACCTAGCTCTCTCTTCCTCAGAGGAGGAATTTCAGATAACATTGGGAATGAATGGCGAGGGAGGCCGATCTGAGTATAACACCGATGTGCATTGTACAGAGCAAACTCAGTCGCGCCGACCAGCTGCACCTCGCATCTGGGAAAGACCTCGTGAGGAGTTCACATGACAGTAAACATGTTGGCGCATAAGTGAACATGTTCTGCATCATAGTGCTGTAGTGATTCCTCCAGTCTTCGCGTTTCTTCAACCAAGGAGCGCGATTTACCACATTACCACTAAAGCCTAACACATCGGCTATGTGGTAAAGTGGACTTTGTTGGAAGATTTTTGAGGTAGTCGTCATCCCCTCGTGGTGGTCAAATTTGAAATGCAAGTCAATCCAGCAATTTAGAAGGAGTATGCAACCGAAAGGAGGCTTACCCATGCTGGAAGCTGTGAGACCGCTGTAGAGATAGGCAAGGATGGCGGGCCCCACTCTCTTGCCATCCAAATCCCACAAATGGCGCTCAATTGGTCCTCCTCCACTATGTTGTCTGTATAAGGAAATAGGAGAGCTCCCGCTAAGCAGATTGTGAACCCCTTCATCAGTTTCTCCAGCTGATCATCACTTGTCGATTCTTCCAGGGCACTCATGGTCCATTCAGCAAGCTTTTGTAAGTTAATTCCCTGTCGAGTTTGGACCGCCTTGATAGCCTTCGATGGCATGAAACTTCCGAGAACTTCCTCAGAAGTCACATTTTTCAGCATGCGCGAGATCTTTATCTTGCCATCCTTCTTAAATCTCTTCAAACCGAGCAGCAACTCCACCTCCTCAAGAAGAATTGTTGCTTCAAAAGTGGGGAAAATGAAGGTGTGAGTTTGAGGGTGCCAAATTTCTACCAGTGCACCCATGGCTGCCCAATCCATGTAAATCTTGTCATAGTGTTTGGCGTGAATCACCAGTCCTTGGAGATGCCATTTTGAAATCACAGCTCTCATGCCAATGGTTATATTCGAAGTGAGCTTCGATAGCCAGGGCAGCTTTGAGAATTTCCTTGGGCCCGGGAAGAGAGGATATGGCTGAAAAGGAAAGGAAATGTCGAGAAGGTGAAGGAGAAGTCATACAGAAACTAGAAAATGAGTCAACTCACCAGTCCTGAGTGAATTCTTTCACTCAGATGCCCTTCAAGGTCCCTAAGCCGTTGGATCTCATTGCTAGCCCTGCTTCTCTTCACGGGACGCGAGGATTCGCCTTCCATCTCAAGTCAAAGGGCTAAGATCACTCTTTCTCTCCCTTGCTTCCCTTCAGGGAATTCGTGCTTGTACTTCTTCCTGGTTCGCATATGAGCTACTTATAGAATAGAAAGGAATCAAGGTCGTCATCAACAGTTTGTCGTGTTATGATTATTAATCCTGTATGATTGGTCATGTTATGATTATGTCTTGTCATGATTGTGTTGATAATTCTATCTTGTCATGATTGTGTTGATAATTCTGTCCTATCATGATTGCCTTAAATAACTCTGTCTTCATGATTGTATTTTGTTATCGTTGTGTAATTGTTCTATGTAAATTTTAAAGAAAAAAGGAAAAGAGAAAAAAGATGAAAGAAAAATAAGAAAAATGGATCATCCCCTTCCCATGTGTATATCTCCGTATTATGTCCTGCATTGCATTTAGTCCAAGCCATATGGATATGTCGTTAAGTCGTGCTAGTATGGGGACGACGGTTCTGTTCGGTTTGTCGATAAATGGGCTCCGGCTTATTACCGGCTCATCGAAACGGTATCCTGACCCAGTCTCCACAGCTTAACCTTGGCCAGTTGATCTCATTGTGAGAATCATTCACTTAAGTTGATTGTGTAAGCCACTGTGTTTAAACATTCTGAAATATGAGATATTCCATTCTGAGTCGAGTACTCAGTTTTCTCGAGGTTGCCTTGGGTTGTTTCTCTGAAAGAGACCATTGTTTGGATTTGTCTCCAAATCATCTTTTTTATTCCCCTCGGACCCACCTTGGCTGTAGCACGTCCACAATGGCTGGTAACCGCTCTCCAATGGTGAAACCTGCAGGCCTACGACCCAGGTACTTTCGCGCCACGAAGTTGGTCCCCTTTTAGTTGTCTGTGCCCCAGGGCACACTTTGTCCTTCCTTGTTTGTTTATCATCCAAACAATGGTCGATTTCAGAGAACCTTCTTCAAGGTTACTTCGGTGAAACTCGGGAAAGATTCCCATCAGGAAAATGATGAAGGCGTGTCTCATCACACCTTGGCACCTGCTTTTCACTCCACTCCATTTCATTCCATACAGTTCATTCCATTCCATTACATGTCATGTTCCTACAAAGCAGACGCCAAGGCGGGGCAACTGTAGACACTCCGTTTTCACGTTTTTCGTGGGTAAATCTCATATTACACCGTGATGTCCCAAAGTGGCTTACGCATTTGACTTTATGTGGGTGATTAGTCATTTTTCAGGGTTTTATATAAAAATGATAAAAAATCCAAAAAAATGTTACAAAAATACAAAAAAAAATGAGAAAAGCTCATATATATATGTATATATATATATATTGAGAAAAGCATACAAAATATAAAAATCCAAAAAAATCCAAAAATTGAGAAAAGGTCAAAAATAATAATGAGAAAATGTTTAAAAAAATAAAAATAATAAAACAAAATAAATCTCAATAAACACTTTTATTTTTGTGTAAAAAAATGAAAGCTTATATATGTGTATATATAAAAATGTAAAAGAAATCAATATAAAAACACAAAAAATATAATGATATATGTACCTATCTTTATACTAATCTTCACTTTCTTTTCATTAATCCCATTTTTATTATTATTAATCTCCTCTCATACGTCTCCATCTTATGCACACCACCACCTTATCTCTCTCCCTCATCCATCTCCATCTCACTTTCTCTCACTTTTGTCTCTTACACACAGCCGCCCGGCAGAGGGAATTTCCCTCCTCTCAGGTCACTCTCCTCTCATTTTCTCCTTGTATCCTTGTCACTTCTCTCCCTCATCTCATCTCCACACATACACACATCATACGTAGCCCCCATCGAAACCCACGGCAACCACTCTCATCACCCTCTCCACGGGAGAACTCACCGTCACCAAGCCGTAACCTCCCCCTATCTCATGGTCCCTCACAACACACCCCCCCTTCTTTGTTAGCCGCAGCCTTCCCTGGCCTCCCATCCTCTCTCCCTAACCACACCACCGCAGTTCATCTTCCTCTCCCACCTCGGCAAGCCCCTCTCTCCACGACACCACCTATGCCCTTGTCATCGTCGTCTCCCTCTCTTCCTCTGTTAGCCGCAGACCTCCCTCTACTGCCACTGCCACCCCTCACGCAAACCACCGTCGCCGGACGCCCCCCCACCTTGCCGTTAGACTCCCACATCGCTGCCCAAGTTGCCGCCGACTGCCCCCCGTCGAACCTCACCGCCGCGGCAGGTCCCCCACACCGTCGTCGTCCATCCGCCACCACCTCCGGCTACCGCACGCGCACCAGCCCCGGCCGTCTCCTTCAACTCTGGCTACCTCACGCGAGCCACCACACCACTGCTACCACCGTGAAGCCCCTGCCGTAGACGCAGTCGAGCCCCTCCACAACTGCGGCTACCCCTCGCCATCCACCTCATCTCTCACACCACACACCCCGTCGACCACCGCCGCACGCCACCACCGTCGCTGCCGTCATCGACCGGACGCTGCCGCACCAACGTCGTCGTCCACCCACGCTCCAGCCATCGTCGAGCTCGTCTGCACCGACCACCACCTTCGGCTGCCCACCTCATTGCTGCAGTCCATCTCCTCGCCGTTGAACCCCATCTGCTGCACCCTCCACCACCGGAGAATCCTCTCGTCGACACCGCCATGCAGTCGCCGCTACCATCGCCGGCCACCTCCATCCCGTGAAGCCGCACCGCCCGTCACCACCGCATGCATGTCCACCCGCTCGGCTACGCCAACCGCCGCCGACCACGCCGTCCATCAGTGGCACATCCGCGTCTCCTCCACCTCCGACCACCGAAGCGCCACCGGCCGCCGTCCGCTCCACCTCGTCATCAACCTCGCGAGACCCTCGACGCATGCACGCCCGCGACCACCGCTGCACCATCCTCTCTCCTCCTCCCTCTCTTTTCCTCTTTCTCTCTTCCTCGTTCTGTCTTTCTTCCCCCTCTCCCGATCGCGATCTCCCTCTCTCTCCCGTCTTTCTTTCTCTCTCCTCTCCCCCGCGGCTCATCCTCCCGCCGTCCCTCTCTCTCCCTCTCGTCTGTCTCTCTCTCTCGCCCCCCCTCTCTCTCGTCTCCTCTCTCCCCCTCTCTCAATCTCTCTCCCCCTCATTCTTTTTTTTTCTTTTTTTATTTTAGTCTCCCTCTCACGCTCTCTCTCTCTCCTCCCCACTCTCTTTCTCCCTCTTTCTCCCGCCAGTCTTCTCTCTCTCTCCCGTTCTCTCTCTTTCTCCCTCTTTCTCCCGCCAGTCTTCTCTCTTTCTCCCGTTCTCCCTCTTTCTCCCGCCAGTCTTCTCTCTCTCTCCCATTCTCCCTCTTTCTCCCCCGTCTCCTCCTCTCCCTCTCGTCTGTCTCTCTCTCTCTTCCCCCCTCTCTCTCTTGTTCTCTCTTTCTCCTCCCCACCTACGATCTCTCTCTCTCTCTCCCTCTCTCTCCTACCGTTTCCTCCCTCTCTCTGTTCCCTCTCGCGTCCTCTCTCTCTCCCCTCGCCTTTCTCTCTCTCTCTCTCTCCCCATCCGCCTCTCTCTGCCTCTCTCTCTCTCTCTCTCTCTCCTCTCTCTCTCTCTCACACACACACACACACACACACACACACACACACACGCACACACTTTTTTTTATTTTTTCTTCTTTCTATTTTTTCCCCCTGCCGTCTCCCTCTCCCCTCACACAATTTCTCTCTCTCTCTCCCCCTGTCTCACTTCCTCCCTCTCTCGATCTCTCTTCTGTCCCCTCTCTCCTCCTTTCTCTCCCTCTCGTCCCATCTCCTATTCTTTTACTTATTTCTCTCTCCCCACTTCCCTCTCTCTTCTGTCCTTTTTTTCGCTATCGCTAGAAGCTCCTTTCCTCTCTCTTCTCCCCCCTCATGTGTTCTTTTATTTAGTTTCATTCATTTCATATTTATTATATATATATCTATGCTATATGTATATATCTTATCCATATTTATATAGGTATATTCACATAAATATGTATACTTAAATATATACATACATATATATGTTCATATCTATATAGACATATATATATATATGTATGTGCTTATGTATATTTTGGTGTAAATATATATACATATCTATGTTTATAGCTATATAAATATATATATAAATATATATATATATATATATATATATATATATATGTGCATATGTATATTTATGTTTCATTATATATATACATATTGTTTCTATTGTTTCATATTAGTTTGTCGTCGTTTTAGACATGCAGGAAGAACAGCAGGCCTTTGGCCCACTAGCGCTCCCGTGTGTTCCTATACACGAGGAAAGACGTTTCGTCCCACCGCTTGCTCGCCCCCGTGCTTGCATCGCCATCAGCGGCTCTATTTTTATTGTTATCGTTTTATTGTATTTTAGTCTATTATTAAGTTATTAGTGTTTATCTTATGAATTGTTATCATATCTTATCACTTGTCTAACTTAATTTTATTTTCTGTTTGTTTATTTTGCAGGGTAACCAGTCAAAAGCCCCCTTCTTCGACCCGTCGAACGAAGAGGAAGAAGGAACCCGCGCAAATCCCGCGATAAAGGCCAAGCGATCAATCAACCAGTTCGGGGCCCACGGTCCCTGGCGATCACACCACCAAACGCGTGTTTGTAGTAAATTTAATTTATGTCTATAATACCCGCGGATAGCTAAATCACGGGTCTGTTTGTACTATAATCGATCGCGGTGAGTCATTTCACCGTGGTCATTTACTTTCTGCACTTTCTTTCTGCACTTTATTATATTGTTGTAAAATCCCGCACGGATCAATATCCTGCGGTGGTCTGTTTACTGTTCATATTCATGTTATTATTATTATGTGAGGAGTGATATGCCGTTCCAAATTCGAGTCACGTATGTCTTTGTGTCCGCCAACTTCTACTACGTAGAGTCCCAGGTTCGCACTCGGTATATAGAAAGCTGTCCTCGGAATGGTAGGTCACGCCTACCGGGAAGGGGTTCAGTTTGCGTGAGAGGGTCTTCGGATCCGTTCTCCGCCCTGTACCGAAGGTCCGGTAAGTCTAGGCTCTACGTCCTCGTGCAGAGTGACCTTTCAGGTTATACTCTCTACCATTTTTTCTACATCATCCTTTTTACGCATGCGTTTTCATTTTCATCATTTTTTACTCTTTCACTCAGAGAGGGAGAAACCCCATCTCTCTCTCTCAGTCCACCACGTGACGCGTTCACAAATACGACCACATAAACTAACACTACTCAGGTCCACGCCTGCCAAGGTTCACTTCGGTCTTTACTCTTGCCCATCGCCATCCGTTTGCATTTCATCACCAAACTACCTGAAAAGGGGAAAACTGGGTGAGCGAACGTTCAGTTGGCAATGGCAGGCAAGTTTAAGTAGTTAACCAAGTTAAATAACTGTCATGCATGCGAACTAAGAACGATAAACAAGTTAACATAATAACTGATGAAACGAAATTAATAGAATGAATTGAACCGTCATATATAATTTCCAGGAAATTGGCTGAGTAAGCACGCAAGCAAGTCATATCGAGATAAATTCCATGTAGGAATATAATAAAATGTTGGGAAAAGGATGAATGTCCTACACACACGCTAGTCATGCACTCGGTGCAATGCCTCGCCATTGTAGATTATGAAATTAGACCACCCCCGATTGATGATTTCAATATGCGATGATTTGACAAGATATGGAACCAAAATCAATGATAAAAGGGGGGTCACATGTAATAATTAAAATTTGTGATCACTACTGAGGCCAACAACATGCCAAATAATATGAAGATCAAAATAAAGGCACGTTACATACCTTAGAAATTCAAGAGGCCAAGAGCTGACCTGGGGATGAACGCGCTATATAGTCATAGCTGTAGATTATGGAAAATCCACTTTTAAGGCAAAAAAAATTTATAAGAGAAAAGGAGAATAATGAAAAAAAAGAGTAAAGGAGCACGTGGTGCTAATAAGGAGTGTGATCGCCAGAGGGGTTACCTCAAAAATAAAGGAAATTGATCGCGAATACCTGGTGAAAATAAGGATGCGGGATGAATGTAGATTCCTTCCTCCTCCTCCTATCGGCCGGCCGATGAAGGGGTTTTCCTCTTGATTACCCTTAATCAAAGAACAAACAATCAAAAGAAGAGGGGATCAGTCAAACGTGTGTAGTATCAATCCAAGGAAATAATATGATGAAGAAAGAGGAGCATAAAGTGTGCACCTTTTGTTTATTTTTAAAACCCCTAGAGAATTAGGGAAAGGGAAAGAGATGCAATACTAATGTAAAGGAAGAATATAGTGATCGATGATGAGATGATGAAGATAAACGGGAGAAAGAAAGCCCCTACTGTTCCTATAAATAGTAAAGGGGAAACCACTTTGATGCTTCGGTTGCGGCAGCAGGAGGAAGCAGAGAGCCTTTAAAGAGATCGCACAGGAGGAGGAGAGTGACCGTGAGAACAAGAAGGCTGGCAGAGAAAAGAGAGAGAAGAACTCTGTATTCTCAGACGATCATCAACCTCTGTAAACTAGCTTCTGTAACCTCAATCGCCAGCACCCGTAACCTCACGCGAGATCAACCAGGGCATCCTTTTATAGGACTTCAATCAATGATAAACACAGATTTGGGAAGATAAGATCAGGCAATGATCATCAATGGCAAGGACTCTAGTTCCCAGATCGAGCAAGTGATTAACCAAGGCAGGGAACTCTCCAGGAATGGTGTGCCCAAACAGGACACGGAAGGGTGAGAGACGACCCTCAGAAGGGCGTCAATTAAAATTGTCGACCTGCCCTAAGGCGCTAATTCAAAACACGACTGGGACAAAGGCGTCAACTCTTGGATTCAATTTTAGTAATAAAAACTTTCTTTTTTCCAAAAATTGTGAGACGACGCCTGAAGCAAAGGCGTTAATTGAAAACACGCCCTAAGGAAGGACGTTAATTCTTGATTTTTCAATCGGGGTTGGACTCGTAAAATACCAGAAATTGACGCCCTTAACGCCAGCCGTCCTTTCTAGAGAACACGCCCCAGATTAGGTCGCTATTTAAATCACGCCCCTCTTTAAGTCGTTAATTACAAAAAATGCAAGAAAAAAGAGAAAAACTTTATATTATAGAAATATTGAAGTTCACTTTGGGGCATTAACATAGTGACATGAGATTTGATCAACATAGTATCAATTTTGGCGTGTCTACAGCTGTCCCGCCTTAGCGTCTGCTTTGCAAGGGAGTGAGACGGAATGAAAGTGAACGTGTAATGAAGTGGAATGAAGTGGAGCGAACTGATAAGTAGATGCCAAGGTGTGATGTGACACGCCTCAGATATGAAGCATTAGAAATCTTTCCGAGATTCTGAGTGAAACAACTCTAGGTGATTCCAAGAAAACATCAATTTGCTGGATAAAGGGGACTATACTAAAAATAAAATGTGCGCGTGGGCACGACAGGGAGGCACCATTGGAGAGCGGTTACCAGCCAATGTGAACGTGCTACAACCAAGGTGGATTTGCAGAAAAATAAAGGGAATTGAGATGAAGACCCAGCAAAGGGACATTTTTCGAAGAACTAGCCTGAACGGCTTCAGAGAGAATAAAGTACTCAATTTGGAGTGGAATATCTCATGTCAACTCAATTGAGAGCGAGTGACCTTCATTATTGCCATAATACGAAGATTTTCAGCACGAAGCTCAAAGTCCTACATGATGCATGCTGGGCTAAAAGAAAAAAATAAAACAAACTAAAAATATAGAAAATAATCAAGGATAATATTGTCAAGCCATCTAGATTTGGTCAAGAATCCTGATCTCTGAGCTGACACTAAGCCGAAGCCCGTTTGTCCGCGCATCAACTCAGAAAGTGGAACCATCGTCCTAAGCCTTGAATGACTCAACGGCCTATCAGTGTGATCAAGATTCTCCTGGAACTATCACTGTTTTTGATGAAGGGGAACTCAAATTCCAGGTTCATCAGAACCACAAGGTCCTTGATATGCTATAATAGCGTAGATATCATATAGTAACAATGCTTACAGGGAAGAAATACAAGAATGGGATGATGTTACTCCCATGAGTGATCCAAACGCCTCAAAACCTGCACTCCTCTACACTTGAAAATTCATTAGGCCTCTCAAATCATGAAGTGATCAGAAATAATCCTCAATTCAAAGCAAGACATGATCATAAGTGCTTAATCACAAATAACTCCAATTAAAAGATAGCAAAATGCCAAATAAATAACGACTGGGGGTAGGGGCGTCAAAATTATAAGAGACGACTGACATCAGGGCGTTAATTCGTTTGGGAGCTCAAGAAGAAGACGACCCTCATGGAGGCGTTAAATAAACAACGACTTTGGTCAAGTTGTCAATTCAACAATTGACGCCCTGAACACTGTCGTCAATTATCCGGAATTCCGAAAATCATGCTTCCGACTCTGAGTCAAAAACTAACCCCAGTTCTAGTTCTAATTGTAATCGTAATCAACCCTGCAACTTCGAACGATCTCAAAACCCTCCAGACTTCTATAAAAAGGAAGAAACTTCCTTAGATTAACCAAACAACTCGTCCAACCTCTGTTTCTCTTCACAGGTACTGCTACGGTTCAAGTTCTTCCTGCAAATCGAAGATGGAGAGGGCAATTAAAAGATCCAAGATTTCTGCTCTCAGACTAACCGAGATCAACGGGCATATCAGCAGTCGGATTGCCATGAACCAGGTAGAGAATTGCTTTTCTATTTCTTCTTTCATATCCTCACCGTCCTTCTGTGTTGTATTCTCATCTTTTTCTCTGTGCTTTTCTTTTCTTCTTTTCTGTGTCTCCCACAGGATTATCCAAACATTTCAGGAGCCAGAAAGTTCACCAAGATCAAGTGGCTGCATCTTCTTCTCTCCAAATTTTCTTCAGACATGAGGGTTTATTTAGCAAGATGGCATCTTTTAGGCTTAGTCACTCATGCCAAACACTATGATCAAGTTCACCTTGATTGGGCTGCCATAGGAGCTCTATTTGAAATATGGCACCCTTCCACTCTTACATTTCTTTTCTCAACCTTCGAAGCCACAGTCCTATTAGAGGAACTAGAGATGATATTGGGCTTAAGAAGATGAAACAAGGAGACGAGGAGAAGATGGCCATCATGCCAAAGCAAATCTCTTCACATGAGTTATTAACAAGTTTAATTCCCAGCCCAAACTTAGTGAACCAAATCAAAGCTACCAAGGGAATCAATCTCCTAAAGCTTGCTTCCTGGGTGTACAAATGCTCCGATCAAGCTAAAGAAGATGATGAAGTGGAACGAGTGGCAAAGGCTTTCGTGGTGTGCTTGGCGGGAGCAATCTTATTCCCCTCCACAGAAGACTTCTTGGAAGAGTCCCAATTGAGCGCAATAGTTAGCCTTTGGGAAGGAGAGAGAGTGGGACCAGCGATATTAGCCTATCTCTATAGCGGGCTCACTTCGGCGGCAATGGGGAGACCAATCTATGGGTGCATGCTAGCACTATCAAGTTGGATAGATCTCCATTTCAAGTTCGATCCATGTGAGGAGGCCCAACAACCTTCTAGAATCTTCTCAAAAGCCCACTCTCTTATATGACCGGCTCATTGGGGATAAGCAATAGAGTGATGAACCGGATACCTCAAATCAAGAAGAGAGCGGAATGGAGGGAACATCTCAAAATAATGCCAAAGAACCTTTTCACATGTGCCTCGGGATTACCCAAAGCTCAAGAACTCCGCGCACGATTCTCCCCCGGGACAGACCTTAGACTCATAGGTGCTTCAGAATTCGTGCTATACAACTCATACCGATGCCTTCCTCAACTTGGGCTCCCACGGCGAATATTCGAGGATCTATCTCATCTCCCTCCTATCAAGGCAAGGGATATCGGCAGCAATGAAGATGGAGAAGAATGCACCACAATCCAAGCTCTCTGGAAAATTTGCAAGACTCACCATCCTGTGGAGAACTTAGAAGAAGACAGAGATCAGTGGAAATCATATGTAATAGCTTTAAGGAACCTGAGGCCCAAAGTGGCTCACTGAATGCAATGTAATCTTTTCCATCAATAATGATATTCTGATTGAGCCAATAACACAGTGTTTCTGATCAATTCTTCCAATAATCTGCGATTCTGTTCTGAATAACGACTTAGACAATGTCGTCAATTCCAAAAGTGACGCCTCAGGGTAAGTCGCTTCTATTGACCAGCTCTCAAAATTGACGCCTTCACCCATAGGCGTTTACTAAATCACGACTTAAAACAAAGCGTTAATTCGATTCAAATTCTAAAAAATATTCGTTAAAGATCCCAAAATAACACCTTAGGGTAAGCCACGTTTTATGTAAACGACGCCTTTTGCCTAGACATTAATCAAAAACAATAATCATTATTCCCATCGTGTCAATCAATTCCCATTAAATGCCTCTGACGACGTCTGTCATTCCCTATGCGAAAAGAAGTCACGCCCCAGAGCGCGTCGTTAACCACGGAAGAGACGCCCATAACTCCAGTCGTCTTCTAAATAAGGCACGACTCGTCTGGAGTCGTAAATTCTTTTTGACCGTTCGACTTTGCTTTCCCTCCTTTCTTCTTCTTCCTTCATCCTCTTTCCCTCTTTCTTTCTTTTCTCCCACTACAACCCTAACCGAAGAAACCCTCCCCCATCTCTCTCATTCTCTTTCTCTATCTCTCTCTCTTCTACACCCTAGCCATGGCTGGCAGACAGAAACGTCAGAGGGTCATGGCCCTCGACGTGGTAGACCTGGAAGATGAACAAGTAGCCGTGGATGGGCCCCCCCCCGGCGGCGGTTGAAGACGTACCGGTGGCGGCGTCCGGCGACGACGAACACAACGACGAAGGAGGAGAAGTAGACGATGGTGAGGAAGAAGACGAGGATGACGAAGAAGATGAAGAAGAGGAAAGGGATGAAGAAGAAGAACAACGAGGAGAAGAAAAACCACCGACGGTGGTCGTGCCTCGCCGCGGCCAACTCCGGCGGCCACGTCAGCCAAGGCCGGAACTCCGGGGAGAGTTGACAGGACCCAAACGCTAGAAGGTAAGCCCCCCATACCCTATTTTCCATTTTTGTTTTCATTTTTATTTTTATTTCTTCCATTTCCATAGCCCTCGGGTATGAGAAAACCAGAGACACAGATAAAAGACGCCCCTAGGGGTGTCGTTAATTAAAACAACGTCTCACATTGGGTCGTTAATTATGATTAATCGTATGAAAACCATGCCTTGCAGCATGTCGTTAATTTGAATCATCATGTTTTATCAATCATGCCGTTAATTTCATACTTCTCAATTTTTTCCAATTACCTCTTCAATATTAATGCCTTGATTTATATCTCGCATGCTATTTTTATTTTATTTTCAAAAACCCTGGAGAACAACGCCCCCCATTGGGGCGTCAATTCAACAGATAATGACCATAGGAGTGGTCGTCCATTTCATTTTATTCTAGAAATTACTAAAAGTTCATTTTTAGAAAACGTCCCTCACAAGGGCGTTACCTAAACAAATGACGACCCTGGGACGGGCGTCAATTAAAAAAACCTTTCAGAAATTAGAAATTAACCACAAAACCACGCCCCCCACAGGGGCGTCTCTTAAATAAACAACGACCTAGGGCAGGTCGTTAATTGAAAGCTTTCTTAGAAACCACGCCCCCCTCAGGGGCGCCAATTAAACAAACCACGACCCAAGGACCGTCGTTAATTAAATCAAACTTCAACATCTCAAACCAAGGCAATTAAGTGAACTTCAGCATGAGTAATCAAAATAATTAAGCCAAATTTCTTTCTTTATGCATGCAGGGGTTGATGAGGACACGGATCTCCTGGGTCATGGTCCGGGCAGCATATTACTGCCTCCCCGAGTTCCAGAGAGCCAGGGTAGACACTATGGGGTTCGGGGCCTTCCTTAGCATAGAGCCCATTAGGCCTGACTTAGCACTTATCCAGGTTTCGAGGGAGAGATGGGATAGGACTAGCCGGGCATTCCTGATGCCTTGGGGTCATATGGTTCCTACCCTAGAGGATGTGGCTAGGATTACTGGGTTGAGGGTAGATGGTGAGGCAGTGAGCGGGATCACCTTACCAGACTATACCGAGTTGGCCGAGAGACTGCTAGGGCTAGAGATGGTCTACGAGACACCTAGCGAGTGTAGGACTATCTTCCGCACTGATCTGACTATAGTGATGGGCTTGGGGGATGCTAGGCATAGGTCCGGGGAGTCCTTAGAGCAGTTTTCTCAGAGGTTGATCGATGGGGCTAGGGCAGCCTATTGCCAGGACCCAGTCGACAGGGAGAGGGCAGACCGAGACCTGAGGAAGTTCCTATTCTTGATGCTCGGGAGGCTATTGCTCGGCACGAAGGGTGACGTCATCAACTGCCGGTTCCTAGGGATCCTCGAGGACTTTGAGGGAGTCGGCAGATACGCCTGGGGAACTGCGCTGCTGGCGCACTTGATAGCTGACCTGTCCACAGGGACAGGACGAGAGACGACCGTCAGTGGCTTCTCACCTTTTCTTCAGGTATGCACATCTTTTTTCTTTCTTTTCTTTTACTTTATGCATGTGAATGCCTCACTAATGCAATGCATGGATGCAGGTTTGGAGCCATCTGTACATGCCGATGGGACGCGTCGACCCACGGCCTGGAGGTGAGGGGGCTTTCCCTCTAGCACGGCGCGGGCTGCCGGTGGTGTTTGGAGCCCCACTCAGCTACGAGCTGTGGGTACTACGTAGAGAGTTCCGCGACTTCCCTCCTTCACTGGTATGCATGATGAATGTTATGCACCTTTTTTTTGTTCTTATTTTTGTGCAAAATATTTTGATATGATGATGATGCAAATGTATGTTTGTGGATGCAGGTGCGATGGAGGCCCTACGAGGGGATGACCGACGAGGGCCAGCCGTGGGTCGTAGCGGGGCGACCTCGCTTTGAGCATGAGCTATGGGTTCATTGCTTGAGCGAGATTGAGCCACTACGGCTTAGACTGGTGATGAGGGCCCTCGGCCTACACTAGGAGTGATAGAGGTAGGTGAGCCGCGAGGGATCGGAAAGAAGACACGCGGTCGCACGAAGGCGATCGACTGGAGAGTCGGTTCGCAGACCAGTACGGTGACTGGCAGCGAGGCGGGACCAGAGTCACCTCGCAGGCGACTGACAGCTCCGAGTACCTCCGGCGTTACTGGGAGGTTTACGCCGGTCGACCCCAGATGAGGGTCCTAGGGGTATGTATGAATGCAATTATTTCTAAATTGAATGCAAATGCTTCTATTATGCGACTAATATGTGATGGATGCAGGATGCACGAGACATAGCAGCGATGGATGCTCAGGCCCACCTACACAGCCTGGAGGACCAGCTGGCCACCACATGGGCAGACCTCGAGACCCTGGTGAGTGTTTAAATTATTTCTACATGCAAGTGAATTTTTTTTTTGTTGAATTATTGATGATTAGCCACTGACAATCTCATTAAATGCAGCGTGCCCAGTAAGGAGTAGCAGGGAGAGAGACGGGAGAGGCCTCTAGCTCGAGAGGGCCTAGTGTAGAGGCGACTGCACTAGTAGAGCAGCTGGCAGGGGCAGTGGCTCGGGACGAGGCGGCAGAGCGCGACCTCGCCTCACGGGTAAGTTCAAAACTCAGACTTCATTCAATTATTGATTATTATGTGCTGAAAAAAAAAGGTGTTTTGCAGACGGAGGAGCTTCGAGCCGCTCTTACTTGCATCGAGGAGGGCCAGCAGGCGATGGCCACACGAGTGAGTTTTACTTTTAACCATGCATTCATTTCATAAATTGCTGAATTATTGCATTAAATGTGGAACTGATGACTTGTTTACCTGTTTGCAGACTACACAGTTACAGGCGGCTCATACCCGGGCTTCCCTAGCTGGTGCGGAGTTGGCGATCCGTGAGCAGCGGATCGCGGAGCTGGAGAGGGCTTTGAGGCGGCGTGAGGAGCTGCCTCAGGATATAGCGGAGCTGCGGGTCGCTATTGAGCTGGAGCGAGAGAGCGTGCGCGAGAGCGCGAGGAGCACCTGGCGGACCGTGCCCGTCACCACGAGCTACAGCAGTCAGAGCGTGCCCGGTACCAGGAGCAGGTGACAGCGCGTAAGCGTGAGCTGGCAGACTCGAGGACCCAGCTAGCCGTTACCCAGGAGCGGCTACGAGCGTCAGAGGAGCGTCTCCAGCGAGGGCGTGAGCGGGAGCGAGCTGCAGGGTATAGCTTCACCAGCTCCACCTTTGTTGCGGGCTCTTCCCTTCGAGAGAGGAGCGAGGCAGGGGGCCAGGTTCGGGTTCCAGCTTCTTCACGGGGGCCCATGCCCCCTCCACCAGCGCCCCCTCGGGACGGCGAGGACGAGGTAGAGAGTAGGAGAGAGGAGGGTGGAGGCGAGAGCTGAGAGACTGTTACTTGTACTCCTCCACCTTCGCACCTGTACTCAGATATTCATGATGTATATATATATGAGATTGAAATTTTTTGTTACCTGAGCACTTGTGTAGTTGTGTACTTGTGGTTACTGAGCTCCTTCTTTTTTCTTCACGTTGTTCGCTTTTGCTTTACTTTTCCCTGTGCCTGCAGCTGTAGTCCACACTTGAATAAACAGGTTAATTCATCTGTTCGACTTGGCCCCTTGCTCAATAAGCAAGGGATGTTTTACTTGTGACCTTGATAACGGGTCAAGGGGCCAAGCCTTTAATCAAATAAGGCAAATGAAACAACCGATAAAGGGAGATGCAATATGCAAGCACACGCATGCAAACAATAATAAAGATGCCCAATGCAAAAATGCAAGCATACTCATGAAGAATAAGTAACCATTTTTTTCTTTTTCATTCTTTTTATATATTTTTTCTTTTATTTGCTGAAAAAGGCGCCTTAGATTAAGTCGTTATTTAAATAAAATACGCCCTAGGTGACGGCGTGATTTTGAAAAAGATTTTTGATTTTTGTTGAAAAGACGACCTGTCCAGGGGCGTTAATTCTATTAAACGCGCCTTAAACAAAGGCGTTAATTTTTTTGTTGTTTTCCAAATTGGGTTTGTCAAGGCTGCGAGGGCTCTGGGCCCTACCAGCCCACCATTTAGGATTCATTAATCTTTCTTGCATAATCAAAAGAGGGTCCACGTGCTAATGATTGAACTCATACACAAGCTCTCGCGCGGCGCAATTTCCTAGGTCAGTCTCGACCATCATGCTGGTTTATGACTTACCACCAAGAAGAGATGGAAGAAAATATAAGGAAGCCCATAAGGGATTCTGAGAAACCTGAGGCAAAACTACCTCCCCTACCCTATGCCTGTTGGGGTTCAGTCGTTGGCATAGGGAAATTTTGTTGCCTTTTGCCTCTTTTCATATTGCATGCATACGCCCAAGGTTTTCCTTGCGGGGACTTTGCCCTCTTGACATGCTTTTCTTTTCACAATTTGACTTTCACTTTGAAGTTGATTTGTATTGATAAAAAAAAACCTAATTGTACTTGGGCTTTTTGAGGCATTTTTGTTCCCTTTTGGGCCCTGACTTCCACCTACTAAGGCGGCGGGTAGGCTTGGTGGGTCTACCCCGAGGCCTCCCTTCCTCCCTTATGGGCCGAAGAAGAAAAGAATGGGTATTGTCTTCACCTTTAATCAGGTTTTGACCATCCATCGGACTTTGCACCGCTTGAGTTCAAGAATAAGCGTGTAGTGTGTGCAGGTGTCGACCCCATTTTAAGTTAACAAGACTGATGAATGAATTCGGAATTTTGACCCTTCAGACCTTGCGTCCTTGCAACCATGGCAACCATTTTGAAAATTTTTCAATATATATTTTTATTTGGATTTTGGAAATTTTATTATATTTTTTTTTGGATTTTGAAGATTTCTATTTTTTTCATTTGGATTTTGAATTAGGGGTAGTATTTCTTAAGGTACAGACCATTCCAAGGGTGAGTTAGTTCTTCTCCTTCAGCATTAATCAGTTTATAAGCATTGCCAGGATAAACATCTTTTATAACAAAGGGGCCTTCCCAGTTTGGTTGAAGTTTTGAACGGGGCCCACCAGGTTTTACAAAAATTCTCTTAATTACCATCTCACCGACTTTGAATTTTCTCTCAATTACTTTCTTTTGATAAAAACGTGAAAGCCTGTTTTGATAAACACGCGCATGCTCAGCGGCGACCAGACGCTTCTCATCTAGGAGTTCCAACTGGGCAAGGAGTGAATCACGACGCACATCAATAGAGAATTCCTTGTCCAATTGTACTCGCAAAGATGGAATAAGAATCTCATAAGGGACTACCGCCTCCATTCCATAAGTGAGGGCGAAAGGGGTTTGCCCTGTAGGGGTACGAATGGAAGTGCGATAAGCCAGAGAGCTTCAACTAACTTGTCTGGCCAGTCTGAAAATTTATTAGCCGCACACGTTTTCTTAACAATTTTGATCAGTGTCTTATTAGTTGCCTCTGCTTGGCCATTGCCCTGCGGATAATAGGGAGAAGAATGATGCAATGCAATGTTATACCTGTTGCAGAGATCCTTGAGTTCTTGAGAGATAAATTGAGGTCCATTGTCGGTGATGATGGTACTCGGGATGCCGAATCTGGCGATGATATTCTTCATTATGAATTTGCAGACGGTTGATGCTTTGATCTCCACGAATGCTTCAGCTTCCGCCCATTTGGTGAAGTACTCCGTTACCGTGAGGATGAATGATTTTTGCTTCGTGAGGAGGTTCGAGTCACCAAGAGGTCCAATGATATCGAAAGCCCACATGGAGAAAGGCCATGGGGAGGACATAGGATGGAGTGAAGAAGCAGGAGAATGAATCTTGTCGGCGTGCAGTTGGCACTTAACACACCTTCGAACATAGATGGAACAATCCTCTTCTAGAGTTGGCCAATAGAAGCCTAGCCTAAGGATCTTCTTAGCTAGCATCTGGCTATTCACATGACCACCACACACTCCTGAATGCGCCTCTTCCACGACCTTCCAAGATTCGTCATCGTCGAGGCATCTTAATAGAACACCCGTGAGCCCTCTTCTATAGAGCACACCTCCAACCAAAACATACCGTTGAGCCACTCTTCTGATTGCTTTCCTTTCTTCCACAGTGGCTTCTTCGGGATAGGATTGATCATTGCAATATCTGACAATCTCATAATACCAAGGTTTCTCTTCATCAGCCAATTCTTCTTCCCAATCTAACAACATGACCTCTTTGCCTTTAAGAGCTTCACTCCGCCTGACCTTCTCGAGCACCTTGTCCCTAATGTCGAGGAATGCACGATCCTTAATAGCTGGAGTGTCACGCTGATGAATGAGAGGAACGTGAAAATCTCGTTGGGGAGGAAAGACTAAGGCAGAAGCCAAAGAAGCAAGAGCGTCAGCTAAGATGTTCTGGCTTCGAGGGACATGGACGAAGATCAACTTGGTGAAGAGTTTGGCATAAGCTGAAGCAAGTTCCTGGTAGGGCTTGAGTTTAGGATTGATAGTGCGGCACTTGACAAGCACCTGGCGTAGGATGAGTTGACTGTCACCCACGATTCGTAATTGGGTAACACCATATTTATGAGCAGTTTGAAGACCGGCCAAAAGGGCCTCATACTCAGCTATGTTGTTCGTGACAGGGAAAGTGAGCTGAGCAGCAAATGGGATGGTGACCCCTTCTTGTGTTAAAAGAACCATGCCGATCCCTCTTCCTTGGGAATTTAGAGCTCCATCAAAATGTAATGTCCACATAGGATCGTGGGGTTGATTAATGGACATCAGTTCTTCATCTGGAAACTCTGAAATGACAGGATCAAATCGGGGTAGAGGGTGGTGAGCAAGATGTTCGGCAATGGCGTAGCCTTTGATAGCTTTCTGTTGAATGTAAGTGATGTCAAATTGAGAGAGAAAACTTTGCCAGCGTGCTAATCGATCAGTAAGGACATATTTTTCAAGAAGGAATTTAATTGGATTCATGCGAGCAATGAGGTGAACCTCGTGAGCTAAGAAATAATGTTTTAACTTCTGAACTACCCAGACTAAAGCAGCGCAAGTCTTTTCCATGGATGAGTACCTCTGCTCACAAAGGTTGAGGAGTTTAGACAAGTAGTATGCTGCCCTCTCCTTCCCTTCTTCATCCACTTGAGCTAGGACAGCACCTACAGAGTCATCCAGGACAGAAACATAGAGGATAAGTGGTTTGCCCGGAATTGGCGGCCTCAGGACAGGAGGATTGGCCAGATAATCCTTCAATCCGTCAAAAGCTGCCTGACACTTGTCATCCCAATTAAACTTGACCCCTGACTTAGTAAGCTCGTAAAACGGCCTACATCTTTGTGAATGTTGGGAGACAAAGCGGCGGATAAATTGCAACCTCCCGATTAATCCTCGAACTTCCTTCAAATTCTTGGGAGGAGGCATATCTCTGATGGCCTTTGCCTTATTGGGATCAACTTCAATTCCTCTTTTGCTGACAATAAATCCAAGCAACTTCCCTGATGAAACACCAAATACGCACTTCTTGGGGTTCATTTTCAACTGATATTCTCGTGATCTTTGCAAGACTTTAGCTAAAACCCCAGGATGCTCAATCCTTGTTCTTGATTTTACTACCAGATCATCCACATACACCTCAATATAAATATGGATCATATCATGAAAAATTGCCATCATAGCCCTCTGATAGGTGGCTCCAGCATTCTTGAGTCCAAAAGGCATGACCACATAGCAGTAAGTACCCCATGGTGTAGTGAATGACGTTTTCTCTTGATCTTCTTCAGCCAAGCGAATCTGATTATAACCCGAAAAACCATCCATAAAGGAGAGAGTCTCAAATCCTGCCGTATTATCAATCAAAACATCAATATGAGGGAGGGGGAAGTCGTCTTTAGGACACGCACGGTTGAGGTCCCGAAAGTCTATACAAATCCGAACTTTTCCATCTTTCTTCATGACCGGGACGATGTTAGCCACCCAGTTCGGATAGAGGACAACTCTAACAAATCTAGCCTTATGAAGCTTGTCGACCTCTTCTTTCATCTTTAAAGCCATGTTAGGGTGGAAACGCCTCAACCGTTGCTTGACCGGGACAGACCCTGGCTTAAGTGTAAGGCGATGTTCAACGAGCGCAGGGTCTAATCCAGGCATATCTTCATAACTCCACGCAAACGTGTCCTTGTATTCTTGAAGTACCAAAATAAGCGCCTCCTCTTCGGAGGGCGGCAAATTCTTGCTGATGAGGACAATCCTAGGGTCTTCCTCCGTACCCAAATTTATTTCTTTGGTAGGTTCCTCTACTGAGGCTGATGGTTCATCAAATCTTCTCATGCCACTGGCAAAGGCATCAGCCTCGTCCTCATATTCTTCATAACTTTCATCCCCCTCTTCAATAGGGTCTTCATCATTCATAATCTCATAGACACCTAAACCCTCATAAAAAACATTATTATCCTCATATTCCAACTCTGGCAGGATGATCGGACTTTCCAAAAATTCGGGAAGAGCTAAACAAGCCTGGCACCTTCTAGCCAATTCTAACAAGAATCTACGGGGAATCTGCTTACCCTTGGATTTCTTATGTAACGCTACCCCGTGAACTTATTAGAAGAAGAGGAAGAGCAACTAGCTTGATTGAAGGAAGGAGGTGAAAAAGTGGATACAGGAGGTGATACAGAAGGAGACCCCTCACCAGAGGGGGAGAAAAGATTTACCAATGAATCATGGAAGAGTGGCCCCTGGGTCGGGACACACTCAGAAAGGAGATAAGAGGTCTCTTCAACAGAGATGGAGGATGAAAAAGTTGGAATTTTGGCATTTTTTTTTCATTTTTATCTTCATTTTTATTTTCCTTTTCTAGAAGAAAGCAATGTGAAGGGAGAATAGCAGGAGGAGTGGAGATTGAAAGTTTGGAGAAAGATTGAATCAGAGATGACCCGCGCGGGGGTGTGATGGAGAGTTCGGAGAATTGCTCGAGGAGCAAGGGAGGAATCGGGAGAGAAACTTGTAATGAATATGGAGAAAAGCTGATCATAATTGGCGGCGGTCTCGGCACGTGAGAGAACAATTGAGAATGCAGAGAAGCAAGAAGAGACGGATGCATAGAAGTGAGAGAGAAAAGGCCGGCCCACAGCCTGTCTATTGTAAATCCTTCTTCATATGGTACATCAGGCTCTCCAGTGTCTGTATAATCACTCAGCAGCTGCCTCTTGTCTGTTATCACAGCTGGCTTTTCAATCAAGTCGTGGATCAGTGGCGGCCATTCCGGATCTGTCGGCATGAAGAGACGGCTTAAGGCAATAGTGATGTCATTCATATCAAACCATCTATACCAGTCACACTCTGGATCATCCATTTTCCTTCTCTTATCAGGCCTTAGAGATTCCAGGGCTTTGTATGTAACCAGTGGAGCAATATGTCGAGCAAACTGTCTAGCATGAACATCTTGACAGTCTAACATGGAAGTGATTATTGTAGTCTGCTCATTATTTTGGACGCCACCTTTAATAAAATGTGTCTGTAATGTCCAAGTAAGCGGCTGGCGATCTGTCTTTAAAGTGGAGGTCATAACTGCCCATGGTTCTTCTTCATTCTTGCTTGGTCCTTTATAGCCTAGGCCGCCCCGTGCAATCAATCTTTGTGGCTTGACAGGCTTAGTTCTGCCTTGACAATTGGCACCCAGGCCTTTGCCAACCTGGTACCCCATTCTCATCAGAATATTCCAAAACGGGGTATTCATTGTGTTCTTCTTCTTCTTCCCCTTGGAAGTTAGGGGTGTCATGGCAACTGTTGTAACTGTCTCAGGTGGCATCGGCCTTGGGTGAGGGATGTCCAGCACTGACAGCAACGGCTTGTTGGCAGGCCAGATGGAAGGAACTGATGAAGCCAAGTGTATATCTTCCTCTGGCAGAATCGGCATGCTAGTCACTTTGATAATACGGCCCTTGTGTGGAAACTTGAGGCATTGATGATTTGTAGAGGGCACTGCGTCGAGCTGTTGAATATAGGGGCGGCCCAAGATGCCATTGAATGTTGGATCCATATCCAAAATGTGGAAATCGACCGTGATTGTGGCTGGACCCAAACTGACTTTTAATGTGATCATGCCTAGAGGAGGCTTCTTGGTATTGTCATATGCTGTGACTGTTATGGTAGATGGCCGAATCTGATTTTCTGGAATGCCGCACATCTTCAAAGTGGTGGGTGGCAATACATTGATGGATGCCCCAGTGTCCACCAGACATTGTTTCACCGCCACCTTATTAATATCCACCGTAATACATAGAGCATATTTCCTTGCTGAGAGTGGTGCCAGTTCATGCTCATGAAAAGTAATTGCCGGCTGACTGCTAGCGGGCGTTAATACTGTGGTTATCTGCTCGACAGGGATGTCTTCATTGACCATGACCTTCTGCAAATATTCCTTCAGAGCTAATTGGTGAGTGACTGACCTCTTAATCAATTCCAGAATGGAAATTCTTGCTGGAGTTCGGTCAAGATGCTTTAACAAATCATACTGAGTACCCGGCACGGACTCTTGCTCCTGTTCTTGTTCATTAGGCCCCTGCACGGGCTCTTGCTCTCTCTGGGGAAAGATGCGCTGGAACATCCGTCCACTGCGGAGCGGTGCCACGTTTTGCCGTGCCTCTGTCGGGGCAAGTAAGGGAGGATTGGAAGAAGAGGAGGGTGTATTGGCGTTAAAAAGCGGTGGAGAGGTGTTTAAAGAAGGCGACCCCGTAGGGGGTGTTGGTGAGGAGTTCAATGAAGAAGCCCCTGCAGGAGGCGTAGGAGTAAGAAGGGGTGCCCGAGTGTGGGAAGAGTTAGTGGGCGGAATGAGGAGAGATCTGGGTATAAAAGATGGGGAAACTGATGGTGGAGGGATCCTTGCCGGTGGGGGAGTAGTGGTGGTGGATGTGACAGGTGTTGGTGGTGAGCGGATAAGGAGTGGTCTAGATGGCAAATGTGAAGGGTTAGTAGTGGATGGCGAAGTTTGCTGCATGGTAGGCTGCGGAGGCGGTAGGTGGGTAAGGAGAGGTCGGGTTGGCAAGGATGGAGAATTGGTGGGAGCAAGTGAATTAGTGGGGCACAAAAGGGAACGGCTTAATTGGGGAGTAGAAGAAGACGGAAGGGTGCGCAAGAGGCCCGAAGGTTGATTTGGATTATGATTAAATGCCCCGACAGAGGCGTTTTCTTCATGCCACCCCTGCCCTCTCTCCACCTTGTGGAGGGACGTGACAAGGTTTACATGCTGATTTGCAGGATGCCCCGGCAGTGGGTTGTGGACGATTCCCATATCTTGCTGAGGTGCCGGAGCTTGCTGTTGTACTTGTGGAGCTGGTTGCTGTGGCTGCTGAGCCTGCTGCTGCCGAGGAGGCCTTCTTTCTTTCATAGTGGCGATAAACTGTCTCATCTCATCCCAATTAATGCCACCCTGGTCATTTAAATCATAAATGTAGTCCTTGAAGTGGAAGCAACGATCAATGTTATGACCAGGGGAGCGGTGGAAGACACAGTAGCGGGACGTGTCAACATTAGCGGGCCACGCTGCCCTTTCCTTTGGTAGCATGAGCAAGTTGGCGGCCATTAAGGCATTGAAAATATCCGGGAGACTTTCTGGCAGTGGAGGATAGTGGGCCCTTTTGGGGCCTAGTGGTCTCCTTTGTTGCTGTTGTTGGCCATAGTTGGCGGGTGGCGGTACTTGGTGGTATTGTTGCGGAGCTGGAGGGTCAGCGCGGGGCGCTTGGTTTTGTGGTGGAGCAAAGGAAGGTTGAGGTGCGAATTGGTGTTGTGGTGGCGAGTTGAAGAGAGTGCTTTGTTGTGGAGGTGGTGGAGGTCGTGGGTTAGATAGGTGATGGGGTGTGGGGTTGCCGACCGCGCCAACCTGCTCATTTGCTATTGTGCCCTCAGTTGTGGGCCCGCTGCTGTTGACATTCGTATTCTTTTTAACCAACCTTGGTTTTGGCTCAAACATGCCCATGATGGGCGAATCTTTCATTTGGGTCTGAATATAACGAGCTCTTTCATAGAGCTCCTCCATGGTGGTCAATCTGTTCATGGCCAGTATATGCCGGAACTGAGGGGTTGCATTGGATATAATCATCTTAACCTGTTCCGGTTCTGATAAGGTATCTTTCAACTTCTCGGCCATTGACCGCCATCTATCAGCAAATATGATGAAGTCCTCCTCGGGCTTCATTTTCTCTGCAACCAAGTCTGTAACAGATAAAGATGGTCCGACCCGGTCCCTATACTTCTGCAAGAATTTCTTCTGAACCACATCGAAATCACTAGCATCTGCCGGATCCAAGGAGTAAAACCATTCGAGGGCTGGCCCTTCTAGAGATCTTCTAAACAAATAAGCCAGTGAGGCCTTGTTGCCTTGCCAGAAAGAAGTCTCATACATAAAATCCTTCAGATGGATAAAAGGATTGCCAGTTCCATTGTATCGCCGAAAGTTCGGCATCTCAGAAGGTGGTAAGTGAAAAACTGGCAATGTAGGCAGAGAGATTTCCGGGGCGTTCTTGGCAGCAGTAACCTTGTTGAGTTTTTCTTCCATGCTAGCCAATTTCTGAAGGAGTAGAGCATTAGTATCTGACTCGACTGGGGCCAGATTTTGAATGAAAGAATTCGGTATAGGCGTCCGTAGAATTCGGGGAGGTTGGAGAAACTGAGGCCTAACCGCTGAGTAGCTTGCCTGTTGGGCCGGCATGGCCGCACCAGGCGTTGGTGGACAAGAGGGGGGTTTGTGCAGAACCGCCTGGTCATTGGTGATGTGATGGCCACTCTCGGCCGGAGGGGGATTGGAGGATGAAGAGGGAATGGACTTCCCTTTCAAAGCGGCCTGAACTGCCTGCCGCTGGGAATCGTCCAATTGAGATAATGCATGAATTAAATCATTGACGTTGAAAGAAGGGGAGGTGTTCCCCGATGTGTTGGAGGGTAAAGCCTGAGAGGAGGGCACAACCTCTTGAGTAGTGGTATCAACCACATGAACTTGAGGATAATGAGAATGAGGAGGAGGGTAATTCCCCTCATGATAGATGGAATCTTGGAGGGGTGCCTCATAAGATTGATCAAAAACATTTTCTTCCACGTCATCATAAGAGTATCCATAACTTGCCATGTTGATGATCTTACCTGAACGGAGTTGCATGCTTAAGAAGAGAGAAAGCTTTATGAAGGAATTATCACACAATCAATCACTCAATCAAAAGAAGCTTAAGCAAATCAACCCAACCAAGTTTATGCAATCAAGTTGAGATGAACGCAAGATTTTAGTGTTATGTTTGAGATTAAAGTGGATTAAATTGCAGAATAATTCACTCTTCTTTGCAAAGTGAAACCTAGTTCGGATCCAAGTGTAGTCTCCGGGTTAACTAGGTTCTTTCTCTCTCTTCACCAACGATAGATTCTCTAAACTCCGGGTACTTCAAGGGTACAACCAGCCCAGCGTCCGTGAGGGAATCCACGGGTGCGGGGACTTACGGAGGTCTTGGAAAAGGGATTTCCGGTCCAAAGAGACGGAATGCTCAATGGAGGGTTGTCCCGATTCCAAGAGAGGTGTGTGGAAGCCTAGTGTAGAGAGAGGAGGTCTCTCAACCAAATGCCACAAGATGCAGTATAAGATAAGCAGATCACACCAATATAATCAAATAATCAAGGTAAGTATCAATCCAGCATGAACAAACACAGGAAGCAGGGCTCTGTAAACACACAGGAAAGAGACGACTCTGAAGCAGTCGCTACTAATGGAAGAGACGACAGCGCGGCTATCGTGAATCACTGTGAGGCGCTCACAGACAGTGCAAAACCGCGCCTTAGTGTGAGGCGCTATATGTGAAAAGGACGCCTCTGACAGAGGGCGTCAAATGTGAGTGGTGCACACGATCAAAATAAAAAACACGCCTTGATGTAAGACGCTAATCAATAAAAGGACGCCCGGAGAGAAGGGCGCTAATTCACAGACAGAGTAAAAAAAGCCAAGAGACGCGATGAAAGACGCCTTAGCAGATGGCGTTAAACATAAAAAGGACGCCCTGGATGAAGGCGTTAATTCAAACAGCGCCTTTATAGAAGGCGTTAATTTAGGAAAATCACTGGACTGGCTGATCCCGAAGTGTGCAGTGTGCACAGTGGAGGGTGCCCGTAGGGCACAAGGGAGGGGTACCGTGGGTACCAAAGGGAAAGGGCACACGTGGGTGCCAAAGTGGAAATGGCACACGTGGGTGCCAAGGGGAAAGGGCACACGTGGGTGCCAATAGGAAAGGGGTAATCAACAGAAAAATAGTGGAAGTCCCACCGTGATCGCCAATTTGTAGATTATGGAAAATCCACTTTTAAGACAAAAAAATTTATAAGAGAAAGGAGAATAATGAAAAAAGGAGTAAAGGAGCACGTGGTGCTAATAAGGAGTGTGATCGCCAGAGGGGTTACCTCAAAAATAAAGGAAATTGATCGCGAATACCTGGTGAAAATAAGGATGCGGGATGAATGTAGATTCCTTCCTCCTCCTCCTATCGGCCGGCCGATGAAGGGGGTTTTCCTCTTGATTACCCTTAATCAAAGAACAAACAATCAAAAGAAGAGGGGATCAGCCAAACGTGTGTAGTATCAATCCAAGGAAATAATATGATGAAGAAAGAGGAGCATAAAGTGTGCACCTTTTGTTTATTTTTAAAACCCCTAGAGAATTAGGGAAAGGGAAAGAGATGCAATACTAATGTAAAGAAGAATATAGTGATCGATGATGAGATGATGAAGATAAACGGGAGAAAGAAAGCCCCTGCTGTTCCTGTAAACAGTAAAGGGGAAACCACTTTGATGCTTCGGTTGCGGCAGCAGGAGGAAGCAGAGAGCCTTTAAAGAGATCGCACAGGAGGAGGAGAGTGACCGTGAGAACATGAAGGCTGGCAGAGAAAAGAGAGAGAAGAACTCTGTATTCTCAGACGATCATCAACCTCTGTAAACTAGCTTCTGCAACCTCAATCGCCAGCACCCGTAACCTCACGCGAGATCAACCAGGGCATCCTTTTATAGGATTTCAATCAATGATAAACACAGATTTGGGAAGATAAGATCAGGCAATGATCATCAATGGCAAGGACTCTAGTTCCCAGATCGAGCAAGTGATTAACCAAGGCAGGGAACTCTCCAGGAAAGGTGTGCCCAAACAGGACACGGAAGGGTGAGAGACGACCCTCAGAAGGGCGTCAATTAAAATTGACGACCTGCCCTAAGGCGCTAATTCAAAACACGACTGGGACAAAGGCGTCAACTCCTGGATTCAATTTTAGTAATAAAAACTTTCTTTTTTCTGAAAATTGTGAGACGACGCCTGAAGCAAAGGCGTTAATTGAAAACACGCCCTAAGGAAGGACGTTAATTCTTGATTTTTCAATCGGAGTGGGACTCGTAAAATACCAGAAATTGACGCCCTTAACGCCAGCCGTCCTTTCTTGGGAACACGCCCCAGATTAGGTCGCTATTTAAATCACGCCCCTCTTCAAGTCGTTAATTACAAAAAATGCAAGAAAAAAGAGAAAAACTTTATATTATAGAAATATTGAAGTTCACTTTGGGGCGTTAACATAGTGACATGGGATTTGATCAACATAGTATCAATTTTGGCGTGTCTACACTAGCGCCTTCTCAAGATCGCGCTATGTTCATATAGCGCGATATCAGATAGAAAGCGGGATGAATTGGATTCATTTCTTCCTTGCTCCAAGGCCGGCCAAGGTGCAAGGGCTCCACGTATCAATCTTCTAGTGCCTGCAAACAATCATAAATAACAAACAGAAGGCCCATTAGATCGAGATTTTAGTAGAATCTGCCCCTATTCTTAATCAAAAGCATGTAAAAGAAGGGCTCGATTACCTGGGGGTTTGGTGGTTTATAAACCCCTATGGAAGGGCCAAAAATAGGTTTGGTGTGTGTGTGAATGCGTGTGTTTTGTAAAAGAAGTGTTTTTGAGATCAATATGCAATGTTATGCGAGGATTGAAATAAACGAATTGGGGAGAAAAACTAAGAACGAGGAAGAACACAATATGCACAATATGCCCCTAAATACTCCCTTGGATGTGTGAGGAGCGAGGAGTTGTTGATTTGGAACGAAGCGCAGCCTCCTCCTCGTCAAGATCTCGAGTTGCACCCCTTTCAAAACGACGGCCATGGGTCCAATTTATAGGAGAAGGATCAAGAATGAACCCTAGGTCAGAGTTCGATTCAAACTAATGACTTGGTGGCTCAAATCAAGGCAATATTGCCGATTAATGAGGGGGAAAGACTCCTATTAGGATTAGGAACCTTCCTCTGGACGGAATATGATTGGAAACTTACCAAAACAAGGACCCAAGTCGAAAAAGGGGAGTCTGGGTCGGACTGGGTTTCTGACTGAGAACGCGCTATAAGCATATAGCGCGTTCTTCATGATCGCGGTATGACGATATAGCGCGACAATGATTGGCTCCCCAAATGATTAGAAAAAGAATTGAAGAGGCGAAATCTCGCGCTGTGTCCTGAGCGGGCTGTGGATCACCAGAAGATGAACTGCAAGACAGGGAAACGTATCAGAGGGCCCAGGGGGTTTTCCTGGGGAAAAACCCTCCGATGATTAAGTCAGTAGAGCTGTGGTGGAAGCAATAATGGGGAGGAGAAAAACTAGTGCGCGAGATTCCTCTCCACCAGAGGGGTGAAGCGGATTGTGCTCAGAAGTTTGGGTGTATGAGTGCCTTAATGGCCCTTACCTTCCACCGGAGGGTATCCCTGGTTTAAATAGTACGCCGCCTTCAGGAGTCCTGCAAGCTGAGGGGTTTTCGGCGGAAGTTACGTCCTCAACGTGGGCTTTCATGGCCTTATCGTGGGAATGTTATCGCCTCGAAGTCCGGCGGCTTCTGGATTCCCCTGTCCATTGGGGACTCTTAACGGCAGTACGAACGGATAATATCCGGTCTGGCCGAGCTTCTGAAATGCCAGCCCTATCCGGGCGATGAGCGTAGCTCGGCAGAAGAGGGGTCGGATAGGTCGGCGAATGCCTGTCTCTCCCGGGCGGGGAAACGGCTTGGGCCAGACCCTCCTTATGACCTGACCATTATTCGGGCCCTCCGAGCCTAGGGGCTGTCGGGGAGAGTTGGTTCCTCGATTGTTTATTCATTGGGCTTTTCTTTCCTAAGTGGGCCCTATGGGCTGTCACTCAGGTGAGCTTGCCTCGTTGGACCCTGTTGGGTCTTGTTGGGCTGCTCTTTGAGTGGGCTGCAGAAATCCCCCTCTCCACTTGTCCCCCTCCTACTCCCGAGCCATGGAGGCTCGGTCGAGTAGTTTTTGAGGCTTTGGACCGGCGTGGCTCAGGTGGGTGGAATTATGTTGGCGTTATGGAGCCACGTGTAGTGGTCGCTTGGGCCCGTAATGATGATCCTGACGGATTTGAACTGAAGGGGCCCCCCTTTTCTCAGAGCATGGAACGACGCGCTGCCTTCCTCTAGGGTTTTATATGCGTTGGGCGCTGTTCATCGTTCTCGGCTTCTCAGGGTTTTAGGCTTTCCTTAGTTTCTTTGCTTCTGGGGCTCCTTGATGCGCCGTGAGAGCACAGTGGAGACGTAAAGTCTTACGGCGACGTTTGAGGAGTTGGCGAGGGTAACCGCGGAGGCGGTCTGACAACTTCCTTCCCCCCCGGAGTCTTCGAGCTCACGCGAGGGATCATCTTCCAGCTCGATGGCCGATCTACCTTTGGAAATCGGGCAGGTGAGGCGGGAGCCCGTCCCCAATTGCAGTGAGTTGGGGGAAGCCGAGGTGAGGAAGCTGGAGCATCATTTTCCCTTCCCTCTCAGGTACAGCTTTGCTGCCGCCGCCCCGTATGAGACGAGTCTGGACAGCCGTACGGGACACATTTGCACTTTTCTTCTAGCTTGGAAGAGTGGGTTCCGCCTTCCCTTCGAGCCTTTTGTACTTAAGCTTCTCGAGTTTTTCCAGTTGGTGCCTATTCAGTTTGTGGCCAACTCGTATCTCCTTCTCTCCGCCTTTCGGATTCTCTGTCGTCAGCACGACATTTTTCCTTCATTGGACCTCTTTCACTATTTTTTCTAGTTGAAAGCGCACCCGTCGGCGGGGAAGGGCTTCTACTTTATCCAGGCGAGGAGGAACAGGAGTTGCATCTCACTTACAGCGAAGGACTCCTCGCACAAGGGGTGGAAGACCCAATTTTCTGGGTGAAGGCGGAGGCGACGGATGAGTCTTGGAGATGTCTGGTTTCACCCAATTTTCATCCGAATGTTCCCCCTCGCCAGGAGGAGTTCCCTCCCCATGTGGAGCGGCAGGCCGCTCGTCTGCTGGATAATCGCCAGTCGACCGAGGAGCTGGTGACGCCGGAGAACATCAAACGGTGTTTTCTTACGCGGTTGATGTCGACAGGTACCGCTCTTGAGGTTCTTCTCCTGGGGTGGTAGTTACTTTCTTTCTCCTGACCGGGTCTTCTTCCTTTGTTGCAGACGTGAGGCGGGAACCTCTGGAGGAAGCTACTGAGGTCATCGATCTGGGAGATGACTCGGCGGCCGATGAACCAGATGCTTCTGCAGGTCGCGCCCAAGCCCGAGATAAGGGCAAGGGGGTGGCCCCCGAGGGATCTTCACGACCAACTGGTACGAAGCGCAAGGATCCCATGGCGGGAAAGTTGCGGGAGGCCGCGAAGGCCAGGAAACGGGCCAAGAAGGCAGGTCTTCCTTCTACCACCGGGGGTGACTCCGGCTCGGCGGCGCTCCCCTCTCGGGGGCAAGATGGGGCCGACCCCTCGGGGTCAGCTCCCCCACCTGCCAGGCGAGAGGGGGCCGAGGAGACCGGGGGCCCTTCAGAGGGAGGCGATGGGTCGGCTCTCCCCCCCACGGGGGTAGAGGGGGCCGATGCTGAAGTAGTTGACGCTGAGACCGGGGGATCGGTCGGAGTTGGTGATGTCTCGGTCGGCGAGGTGCTGGCCGAGACAGGCAGGGTTGGGGGTTCACCCTCGAGGGCGTTGCAGCCCCAGGTGCTTGAAGTTCCCGGTGCGGTTGGTCCCGCGGCACCGGTCGAGGTTGGGGGTTCACCCGGGGAGGTGTCGCAACCCCAACCGACCGTGGTGCACGAGGCGGTCGGCTCCGTCGCTCGAGCAGAACCTTCTGGCGGGGTGCCCAGTGCGGAGCGGTTCCCTCTGCCGGAGCCCTTAGAAAGGCTCGGTATTACGGGCGACCTGTATCGGGTCTGCCGGTCGATCACCGCAAGGACGAAGGGGGGAGAAAGGCGCAATACCCCCCCGGGATCCTTGATGTTCTGATGGAGTGCGGTCTGGTCATAGCTCGGTCAGCGGCTTTGATGTCGGAGGCGCACGCCCGGACGGAGGCGGAGCGGTCGAAACTCGCCTGGACCCTTGGAGGATGCGAAAGGAAACTGGCCCGACTCAAGGGGGAGCATGAGGGGCTCCGGCAGGAGTTTTCCGCGTTCCGAGAGGTGGCACGGGCGAGCCGACTGGAAGCCGGGGTGCTGACCGAACAGCTCGCCAAGACCCGAGAGTCTCTTGAGAGGACAAGCCGATCCCTGGAGGAGGAGCGTCTGCGTTGCCTCGAGCTAGACAATCGCTGGGAGCCCGAACGCGCCGAGCTGCTAGATCGGGCGGAGGTGGCGGAGCGCCTCCGCGCTGAGGCTGACGTGGACTGGGCCCGGGCGGAGGAGCGTGCGAGCGAAGCCGAGCGGAGGATAGTCGAGGTAGAGGAGCGTGTGGCCGAGGCGGAGCGGGCTCAGGTCGAGCTCGTCGGAAGGGCAGGGCAGATCGAGGCGGAGGCGATCGAGCGCTATAAGAGCTCGGATGCTTACTCGGCCGACTTGGTGGAAGCCGCCCTACCCTATTACGAGGTAGCACTTCGCCGGGGCGCTCGAAAGGGGTTCAAGCAGGGCTATCGCCGGGCGGTAAACTACACCGATGAGCAAAACTCCGTGATCGAGTTCCCCTTTGGCCAGCGTTATGACTCGGATGAGTCAGTTTCTAGCTCCTCATCAACGGTCGGGGAAGATTCGGAGGGGTCGCCTCCATCGGGGTCACCGGCTCCGGGCGTTTCGGGAGGGCTCACGACCGAGACAGTTCTCGCACAGGCGAGGTCAGTGTCCGAGCCGGCCGTCACCGAAGGTGCCGGGGATGACACGTCCCCTTCCGCCGTCCTCAAGCGTCAAAGTGGGCCCGAGGCCTGATGTATTTTGCCTTGTTTCGCCTCTTTCCCTTTTTATCTCTCTTTCCTCTTTTTAGAGAGTTTCCTTTTTGTGTGATAATGAACGACTTACTTTGTTTGAGTACCATCTTTGCCGTGATTTGGTTGGCGTATCTGGAGTAGTTGGGAGGTGCCGATATGTTCTGCGTGATTTTCGCATGCTGATTTGGTAGACTTCTGACGGGGCGTCCTTTCGTTCCTTCACGCTTTGAATGCCAGGCCGCTTCGTGAATCCCGTTAGGGCGGGGATCGAGGAGTTGGAGGTGACCATTCAGGGGGATCCCTTGGCGTGTTTTAAAGGGGGGAGGCATTTAAGGTGTGCGGCCTCCCTTGGCCTATAAGAGAGACCGAAGGGCGCTCCTTCCTCCTTAACGCTAAGGATTCTCGCCGACGATCTGTCCTTACTCCTTCTTCTGCACTCTGCGTTACGCCGCTGCAATCTAAGCATGGAGGGTCCCGCGGAGGGGGACGCTGCCGACGACGGGGAGCGGCGGGCTCCCGCTGTCCTGGAATGTTGAACGGATCTCACGGTCGCCGCGCGTGCACGAGACGGGTCCGACGGTCGCCGCCCGGATCTGGGGAGGGCTACGGCGTGTGGAAGCACGCCGTTTGCCTCTTCTTAGCTCCGGCGAGGCTTCCGGGTGGACGCCGAGGTGGAGGATGGATGGGGGTATCAGGGAAGCCTGCCGCCACTCCCCCTCTACATGGGGGGGAGGCGCATCAAGTTCCCTCCTCACCAAAGCCTTCCTCCGTCTGCAGCCTCTTTTTCCCTCTTCTGCTCTTCATTTCTTTCACTCTTCGGGGGCTGCTTGCTCTCTCCTTCCTACCAAGGAGTTGGCAGATTGGAAGAGGGGAGGCCTTCACGACGCTCCTTTTTCCTGGTTGTTGCCAACTTGGGAGGTAGCCTTCCTCAACGTTTAAAGGTGGCCTTCCTTCTGCAGTCCCTCTGTCACCTTTGTCACGGGCCACCCGAGCCAACTGGCTCGACCACCTCTTGTCCGAGCCAGTTTCCACATGAGGCAGAGTCAGTGGCTGGACGCGAGGAGATCAAGACCGAGTCAGCCGAGCGATGGCCTCTTGAAGCGGAGTTTAGACGGATTTTTACTTTTTGCTATGTGATGTACTGGCACTTGCCTATCTGATGTACCAACAATTGTTTGAATGAATGGAGAGGGAATTTTATTTCATTCAATCTTGCTATACAACTTTAGAAATAGAATCTGCATAGTGTGGTCGCATTCCATGTCCGGGGAATGGCTTCCCCTTCCATTGTAGCTAACCTGTACGCACCTTTCCCGAGCGTCTCGATCACTCGGTAGGGGCCTTCCCAGTTGGGGGATAGCTTGCCCGCCGCCTCCAGTGGTCTAGAGGCTTCGGCCTTCCTGAGGACGAAGTCCCCCGGTTGGAAACGTCTGTCTCGGACCTTGGCGTTGTAGTATCGAGTGAGGCGGCGCTGGTACTCCGTTGCTTGGACGTTCGCGATCTCTCGAAGTTCATCTGCCAGGTCGAGGTTCTCGAGCAACTTTTGCCCGTTTGCCTCGGGTGAGAAGCTGATCACTTGGAGAGACGGATTGGCGATCTCCAATGGAACGACGGCTTCGGTGCCATATACCAACTGAAAAGGGCTTTCACCGGTTGCCGTCCTGGGGGTCGTTCGGTGCGACCATAGTACGCTAGGCAATTCCTCGAGCTAGCTACCCTTAGCCTTGTCGAGTCTGGTTTTTATGCCTTTTAAGATGGCCTTGTTGGCATTTTCAACCATCCCGTTGGCCTGAGGGTGGGCGACCGAAGTGAAGTGGTTGCTGATATTTAGGTCGGCGCATCTGTCTCTAAAATACCAAGAGTCGAATTGCCGAGCGTTATCGCTTACTATCACTCGGGGGATGCCAAAGCAACAAATGATCGATTTCCAAATAAAGCCCCAAACGACTGTCTTGGTGATCCTTGCCGTAGCCTCGGCCTCGATCCACTTGGTGAAGTAGTCGATGGCGACGATGATGAACTTCTTCTGGGACTGGGCCGTCGGGAATGGCCCAAGGATATCGATTCCCCACCGAGCGAAAGGGTAAGGCTTGGCTAGGGTGACAAGTTCCGTAGCCGGCTGATGGACCAAATGGTCAAACCGCTGGCAACGGTCGCACTGCCGTGCGTGAGCCGTGCAGTCGCGCTGGAGGGTGGGCCACCAGTACCCCTGCCGTAGCAGGATCCTGGCTAGCGGCCGACCTCCTGCATGCACTCCGCACAGGCCTTGGTGAATCTCTTGGATGGCTCGGCTTGCTTCGTCGGGACCGAGGCACTTCAGGAGGGGACCAGAGAACGATCTTCGGTAGAGAGTGTTGTCGAGGATGACAAAGCATCGAGCTTGATACTTCATTCGGCGGGCTTCCCGAGGGTCGGAGGGCTCTTGGGAGTCCTGTAGCCAGGACAGGTAGAGGGAGCGCCAGTCACTTGGAGTGGCCGAGTCAACAGCGAGGAGCTCCGTGTCAATGCTCGGGCGCTCTAGCTCTTCCAGGAGGACCGATTGTGTACCTTCTGGGTCTAGGGAGGAGGCCAACCGAAAGAGGGCGTCCGCCGGAGAGTTTTGCTCCCGAGCTATCCGGACTACCCCAAATTCCTCAAACTGTTGGGCTAGGCTCCGGACCAACTGAAGGTATTTGATCATGGGTGCCTCCCGAGCTTCATACTCACCGTTGACCTGACCTGCGACCAGCTGAGAGTCGGTGTGGATCCTGACTCGCTCGACCCCCAACCGTCGGGCCATGCGTGCTCCCGAGATAAGGGCCTCGTGCTCGGAAGCATTGTTGGATGCCTGAAAGTTGAATTTCAAGGCGTACTGTAGCTCTATCCCCTCGGGGGACCTCAGGAGGATCCCCGCACCGCTGCCTGCCGAATTGGACGATCCATCGACGAACAGTTCCCAGGTCGGCCTGGTCGTGGTCGGAGGCCTGTCTTCGGCCGGGATGGTGCTTTCGGCAATGAAGTCGGCGAGCGCTTGGCCTTTGATTGCTGATCGTGGCCGGTACGAGATGTCGTAGGCCCCGAGCATAATGGCCCATTTGACGAGTCGCCCTGAGGCCTCGGGGTGGGCCAGAATCTTCTTCAACGGCTCGCCGGTTAGCACGGTGATAGGGTGCCCCTGGAAGTAGGGCCGGAGGCGCCTTGCGGAGGTAACCAACACTAGCACGAGTTTCTCGGTTGCGGGGTACCTCCTTTCGGCCTCATTGAGCACCTTGCTGGTGTAGTAGACCGGTCTTTCGATTCCTGAGTCATTTCTGACTAGGACCGAGCTGACCGTGGATGGCGTCGCCGAGAGGTAGAGCAGCAAGACTTCGCCTGGGACGGGCTTGGAGAGCACCGGTGGCGAAGCCAGGAACTTCTTAAGCTTGGCGAATGCTATCTGGCATTCCTCATCCCATGCGAACGTAGCAGATGCTAGCTTGGGTCCCCTCATCAGTTTGAAGAAGGGCAAGCATCGTTCGGCCGCACGGGACAGGAAACGGCTGAGAGCGGCGACACGCCCTGTCAGACGCTGGACATCTTTAACGCACGTGGGCGGGCGCATGTCCAGGATGGCCTGGACTTTGTCGGGGTTGGCTTCGATCCCGCGCTGAGTGACCAGGAAACCCAGGAACTTCCCGGATTTTACTCCAAAGGCGCACTTGGCGGGGTTGAGCTTCATGTTGTACTTTAGGAGGGTGCCGAATGTTTCGGCAAGGTCTGTGAAGTGGCCTTGGGCCTGGGGGGTCTTGACGAGCATGTCGTCGATGTAAGCCTCGACGTTCCGACCTAGCTGTCCCTCGAACATGTGATTTACCAGTCGCTGATATGTGGCTCCAGCGTTCTTCAACCCGAAGGGCATCCGGGTGTAGCAATACACGCCGCAGTCGGTGATGAAGGCGGTCTTATCGACGTCTTCTGGTTTCATTCTGATCTGGTGATAACCCGAATAGGCATCTAGGAAGTTAAGTATCTCGTTGCCCGAGGTTGAATCAACCAATTGGTCGATGCTCGGTAGCGGATAGCAGTCCTTGGGGGTAGCCTTATTCAGATCGGTGAAGTCCACGCACATTCGCCATTTGCCTGTGGTTTTTGGCACCAGGACGACGTTGGCTAGCCACGTTGGGTACCGGACTGGTCTGAAGAGGCCAGTCTCTTGTCCCTTGGTGACCTGCGCCTTGATGATCGCCTGCTTCTCGGGCGCATGCTTCCTTCTCCGTTGCTGTACGGGCCTCATGGTGGGGTCGAGGTTGAGCTTGTGTATCACGGTCTTCTCTGGTATGCCAGGGAGTTGATCATCGGACCAAGCAAAGACCTGAACGTACTCAGAAAGAAATTTCTTGTAATGCTGCTGTTCCTTAGGTGGTAGGTCGACTCCGATCCTTACTCCGAGGGTCGGGTCATCGTTTAGGAATACCGTTAGCAATTCGCCACCGGGCTCGGTGGGTACGGTATTTCCTTCGATTCCCTTGGGGCCCTTATCCTTCCCGTCCGGCCTTGAGGCTTCCACCGAGATGTTGTAGCACCTTCTAGCCATGGCCTGGTTACATCGAACTTCCCCCAACCCATTTTTGGTGGGAAACTTCATTTTCTGGTGATAGGTAGATGGTACGGCCTTTATTCGGCTGAGGATTTTCTAGCCGAAAATGGCGTTGTACGCTATCATACCCTTGATCACTATGGAGTCCGCCATGACCGTAACAGTTTTGGGTGGGGTGCCGATGGTGACCGGCAGGCTTAGGGCTCCCTCGGGGTAGGTGGCCAGGCTGTTAAACCCGCAAAGGGGTGTTCGGATCGGGCGGAGCTTGGATGGGTCTTCCCCCATCTTGAGGAAACAGTCATAAGATAATACATCGGGGGTGCTCCCATTGTCAACCAGAATTCTATCTACGTTACAATGGTTTATTGTGGCCGAGATAACGAGGGCATCATCATGCGGGGTGTTCAGCCCTTCCAGGTCTTGGTCGGAGAAGACTATGACCTGGGGCTCCCTCGGTGGGCCCCTGGAGGGCTCTAAGACCTGGCTGGCCCGCTCGACATGACGCTTCCTTCCTCGGCTGGTGTCGCTGCCCGATGCCGTTCCTCCGGAGATGACGCTGATGTGGACCCCTCGGGGGGCGTTGTCGATCTCTTCAGTGGCGTCTCGGCCTTCTTTGCGCCCGACTGGAAACCGGGCCAGGTGCCCCTGACGGATGAGACGCTCGATCTCGTCTTGGAGCTGGTGACAGTCGCCGGTGTGGTGCCCGTGGTCGCCATGGAACAGGCAATGCCTGTCGCGCTTGCGGCCCTTCGATCTCATTGGTTCGGGCTGGCGGAGGAGTCCCGAGTCTTTGATGTCTTCATAGATCTCGTAGACTGGCGCGGTCAACGGGGTGTATCGCTCATACCTCCGTTTGTGCTCGCCTTCCCGATCGCGCTTCTTGCCCGAGCCAGGATTTGGCTCGGAGGCCCGCTTCTTGTCCCCCTCCCGACCCGAGCCGGTTGTGTCTCGGCAAGCGCTGAGTACTTCTTCACACTTGGCATGGCGCAGTGCCAAAGTCACTAGCTCGGAAAGGGTCGAGGGAGGGTGGAGGACCAGTTCGCGGCGGAGATTCTCGTCCCGGGTGCCCCCGGTCAGAGCGGTCGTGGCCGAGGCCACATCCAGGCGGGGAATTCTGAGGGCTTCTGATTTAAATCGGTGGACATAAGCCCGAAGCCTTTCCCCTTGCGCCTGTTTGAGGGCCAGGATCCCCGCTACTGACCTTGGGGGGGCGCTCCCGGTGAAGCTCTCCTTGAAGACTCGCCCGAATTACCTGAAGTCTCGGATGGACCCAGGGGCGAGGGCCCGGAACCATGCCTGAGCGCCTTGGACCAGGGTGGCCGCAAAGGCTCGGCATTTGATAGGATCTGGCATTCCATGCAGAGTTACCAGGGCGTCGAAGCTGTCGTAGTGGTCGGCTGGGTCGCCCTGGCCATCATAGAGCTTGAAGGTCGGAATGGAGGTTCTGGGAGACACCTCTGCCTTCAAGATGTATTCGGAGAAAGGGGATTTCTCCTCGTCCTCCGAGAAAGAGGTTTTCTGTAGGGCACGGAGGGCGCGCTCTTGCTCTGTAAAATGTTTTTCGAAATCCCTAAGTCGGAGGGATAGTTCCGGCTGCGGTCGTGCCGTGGGACTGGGGGGAGCGTCGTGGCGATCCTCAGGAACGTCAGCGCCCGGGTGCGAAGGCCTTGCCCCCTGTTTCCCTTTTATGGGTGTGGAGGAAGCCTCTTGCTCCGGGGGCAGAGCTTGCAAGGGTCCTCCAACGTTGTTGCGGATGAGCTGCTGACCGCGGAGGGTGAAGCGTCCCCCGGCGGTATGCTGGGACGCACTTCGACGGGGGGGGCTCCCGGACGGGGCGCGGGACCTGGCATCCCTGGCCGCTTGGGCCCTCATGAGCTCCACGAGGACGTCAAGCTTCTTATTGAGGGCCTGGAAGACCTCATCGCCACCGTTGGGGGGTACCCCTGTCGCCGTCGGAAGGGGCGGCGGCCCGTTGGTGGGGATGCTGGCGTTGGAGGGAGAGTTCTGTGAGGCCCTAGAGGGGCCATCTCCTGCCGCCACCACGGCCTTACCCCTCTCGCCGGCGGACCTCCTCCCTGAGCTTCTTCTCACCATCTTGGCTCTTCGTGCGTTTCCCACAGACGGCGGCAGATGAAGAGGCGAAATCTCGTGCTGTGTCCTGAGCGGGCTGTGGATCACCAGAAGATGAACTGCAAGACAGGGAAACATATCAGAGGGCCCAGGGGGTTTTCCTGGGGAAAAACCCTCCGATGATTAAGTCAGTAGAGCTGTGGTGGAAGCAATACTGGGGAGGAGAAAAACTAGTGCGCGAGATTCCTCTCCACCAGAGGGGTGAAGCGGATTGTGCTCAGGAGTTTGGGTGTATGAGTGCCTTAATGGCCCTTATCTTCCACCGGAGGGTATGCCTGATTTAAATAGTACGCCACCTTCAGGAGTCCTGCAAGCTGAGGGGTTTCCGGCGGAAGTTACGTCCTCAACGTGGGCTTTCATGGCCTTATCGTGGGAACGTTATCGCCTCGAAGTCCGGCGGCTTCTGGATTCCCCTGTCCGTTGGGGACTCTTAATGGCAGCACGAACAGATAATATCCGGTCTGGCCGAGCTTCTGAAATGCCAGCCCTGTCCGGGTGATCAGCGTAGCTCGGCGGAAGAGGGGTCGGATAGGTCGGCGAATGCCTGTCTCTCCCGGGCGGGGAAACGGCTTGGGCCGGACCCTCCTTGTGACCTGACCATTACTCGGGCCCTCCGAGCCTAGGGGCCGCCGGGGAGAGTTGGTTCCTCGAGTGTTTGTTCATTAGGCTTTTCTTTCCTAAGTGGGCCCTGTGGGCTGTCCTTTAGGTGAGCTTGCCTCGTTGGACCCTGTTGGGTCTTGTTGGGCTGCTCTTTGAGTGGGCTGCAGAAATCCCCCTCTCCAAGAATAAATACCCATTGGACGGCCATTCAATCAAGTATTAAGTAAGAATAACATTCAGAGTGGATGCTATAAAGATCAAATATCAAGAAATACCGACTGTTCAAATGATCATTCAATTAGGTCCATAACACGCTTATGAACAAGAAAGTGATGTGAGTGAGTAGCGCGAGAATGCCAAATTCGAGACGGGATCCAAGGTACGGAAATTGAATTGTAGGGCTAAGAATTGGGAGATATCCCAGAAAATCAACCAATTATGGATCAATTGGGGCATTAACTAGGAGAACAAAGAAACTGCTCAACTTATCGGTCAAAATTGGGTGTCTACAGATGCCCCTCCTTGATATCCGCTTTGTAGGGGAGCGAGACAGAGGTGAAACGGAGACAAAATGGAGATGACACAGAGTGGTAGTGACGGAGAGATGAAGTGGAAACGTAGTGGAGCGGACTGATAAGTGGATATCAAGGAAAAGAGACACCCATCACAGCCGACAGGTGATAGGAATAATCCAGAAAACTCCAAGCTAACCACAAGGTCAAGCTAGCACCAGTGACTCCTGCCTAGAACGATAGGCGGGGAACAACAAAAAGGGGAAGCTGATCAACCTCTTGCACAAAAGAGGCATCCGCAGTGCATAGCAACTACGAATTTCACTCAGTTAGTGGAATGGACGCGAGCCCGGCGGATCCATTGATGCCATCGTGCAGTTCACAACTAATGAGTGGACCAAAAGGATAAGTTAAATTGGATTGAAAGGAGATAGATAAATTCCAGGCGAGGGTCACATCAACCAACGAGATCCAGCGCTCAACTAGGAGTAATCTTTCAAATTCAGAATGGAATTGAATTTCTTTATTCGAAAACTTAAGAATTGTTGATCCTTAATTAAGAAGAAAAACTGGACATTTATGAATGCAAAAAAAAGGGCATGATGCGTGCAGGGTTAAAATAAAAGAAATCATTAAAACAAATGCCAAGAAAGAATAAAATATAAGATACTCAAGGATAATATTGCTAAATCAAACAGACTCGGGTCAAGAGTTATCCGCAACCACGACGTGCGAGATGAAGTCCATCGTCCCCAAATTTGTCCGACCTAACGGCCTATCTGACAATTAACTGCATGTTTCTAGATCATCACTGTTTTGGGTAGAGGGGAACTCAGATCCCGAAACGTACAGAGAACTGGCCGGTCCTTGAGATAATATAATAATGTAAGTATCATAATGCAATAAAAGAAGGGATAAAGAAATACTTACCTAGTGGCATGCCATTTTATCTTCTCCTTTTCTTTTCCTGGGAATACAATGTTAAGCGAAAATAGAGCAAATTTAAGCATGCATAAGCGAAAGAACACAAGTTTTATTCATCCACAACCTGCATTTTCTTTTCTTTTCTCCCCCCCCCCTTCTATTTTTTTTTCTCTTTTATTTTTCATCATCGCGCTATATATACATAGCGCGATAGTGTCGCGCTATGAACATATAGCGCGTTCATTACGCACATATTTCAAAAACCGCCCCCCACCCTTTCATTCATTCAAACTCACCCTTTCCCTCTCTCCACTCCCTCTCTCGCCCTCTCACCAGCCCAAACTTCTATTACCCTAATCCAATGGAAGGAGGACCTCCCCGACGTTCCAAAAGGCGCGCCACCCGCGGCCGTCAACGATCTCGCACGGAGGAGGAACGAGCGCCCTCTCCCGTGGAAGAAAACCCCGATTCGGAGGCGACCGTCTCGGCTAGGCTTGAAGGAGATGAAATGGAGATCCCCTCCGACGAGGCGGAGGGGGCTGAAGGTGCCGCGGCAGCCGAGGAAGTAGCGGCGGAACCTGTTGGTGGCGTGGCGGTTCGAAAACGTTGATTGGTAAGAAACCTCCCCTAACTTGTTTTCTTTTGGTTTTTCTTGTTTTTCTTTCATAAAATGTAAAAACAGAGGATAAGACACCCCCTTAGATCAATGTAGAGGGCGCAAATGCCCACAAAATGGATTTGGGGAATGAGGGGTCGCCCCCTACCTTCGGAATATGAACGCGCTATGTCTTCATAGCGCGTTCATGATGAACGCGCTATAACGATATAGCGCGTTAAAGAACAGAATGCCAGTTTTTTATTTTCTGATTTTTTTTCTTTTGTTTGATGAACACAAATTGATATTTCTTGCTTTTACGTTGTGTGCAGGGTGTAGAGGGTGCAGTTCGTGCCCGGATTTCATGGACATTGGTTCGGGCCGTCTACTTCGTACTACCGGAGTTTCAACGGGCCCGCCTCCGCCGAATGGGCTTTGGAGAATTCTTGGAAATAGAGGTGTTGAGAGTCGATGTGGGATTGATAAGGGCCCTGAAAGCCAGATGGGATACAGGGTGCAAGGCCTTCCTCTTCCCCTGGGGTCATATGATCCCGACTCTAGAAGACGTCACCCGTATTACTGGGCTGTGGGTGCATGGATCGGCAGTGACAGGCTGCACTTACCTTGATTGCCGGGAGATGGCACGCAGGCTACTGGGCTTCGAGCTGGAGGGGACCGGCCGGACCTCGCTAGTGTCGAGGATCGCTTTACAGGAGAGTCTCGGCTTGTTCCACACACAGAGGGAGGTGGGAGAGACTTTGATGGCTTATGAGAGGAGACTAGAGGCTGGGGCCAGAGAGAGCTTCACGACCGAGGCTGGTGTACAGGCCGACATGGAGTTGAGGAGGTTTCTTATACTGATGATTGGCAAGCTGCTTCTAGCGACCCAAGGTGATGCAATGAGCTGCCGATTTCTACCTCTATTGGAGGATCTGAATAGAGTCGGACGGTATGCTTGGGGTGCGGCAGTCTTAGCGCATTTGTTCGACAGTTTTGGCATTTCTTCACTCTAGTCTTCACTCGGGGGATTCTACCCTCTACTTCAGGTATCTCTCTAAGCCTTAAACTCCATGGATTAAATTATGCGCTTGCCTCTTATATTGATCACATGAGCTACATTTCAGGTTTGGAGTTATTTGTATCTTCTTACCCTCAGGCGTGCTTGGGAGGATCGAGGAGATCTGCTGCCCCTGGCCAGATGATGGACCCCAACAAGAGACAGCCGATCTTTGAAAGACCAGGTCACCCACATTAAGGAGATGTTAGATATGATGCCCCATATAGAGGTAAGATTTAATTTTTGAAATTGAATTATATTATATGAATGAGATCAAGGGCAATGACAAATTGAACTCTGCAGGTGATCTGGACTCCGTATCAGAGGGATATCGGGGTGATGCCCTGGGTGGAGGCGGCCATCCCATACTTCGAGAGAGAGATCTGGTTGCATGCCCTCAACCTGGTCGAGCCCCTATACCATAGGCTAATCATGAGGACACTAGGGCTCCACCAGGCGGTAGTAGAGTTCCCGACCCAGGCGACGGACCCACGACCTGGGTGACGTTTTCGAGGCCTCCAGGGGACAGATGATTGGCGGCAACGTGCCCGGGAGCAGTATGCAGATTGGAAAAGACGTGGCCGACCAGTCCCTGTAGGAGCGGACTCAGATGATGCCTACCTCCAGGCATACTCTCAGACATACGGTAGCTGGGTCTACCAAAGCGCACGTGGACATGTATGCTTTAAATTCATTTGCATTTTCATTTATAAAAACTTGATTATTCAATATGTGACCAACATGCGTTCATTGCAGTTCGACATAGAAGGGAGACTGGCCATGGTACAGGGGCTCCTTGACTCTACGATCCGGCAGCGCGAGGACCTCCAGCATACCGTAGATGAGCTGGTAAGAACTTATAACTAGAGTGATTTGGATTTAAATTTCAATTAACAATAATGTTTCTTTTTCAGCGCGAGGAGCTGGAGGTAGTCCGATCCTCGCATGGTGCTTCATCATCTACTCAGCCAGTCTGTGACCACACAGATCTAGAGAGCCAGCTTGCTAGTGCAGTTGCTCGAGCGGAGACAGTTGAGGCCTCCCTACAGGAAAGAGTAAGTAATCTATTCTTTTAATCTAGTCTTGGGAATTTATTAATTATCAGTTATTGACCAAGATTTTGGGTGCAGGAGTAGGAGCTGCGGATGGCGGAAGCAGAGCTGAGGCGCCGAGTCACAAAGGAGCTTCCTCGGGATGTGGCGGAGCTACACCTCCTCCTCGGTGTGGAGAGGAGTGAGCGGTAGAGAGAGAGGGAGGAGCGAGATAGAGAGAGAGAGAGATGGGAGAGAGAGAGTGGAGCGGGAGCTAGAGAGGGTGCACCTGAGTACTAGATTAGGGATCGCCGAGCAGCGGGCGAAGGATGTAGAGGATCGCTATCGGCGGGGGCGTGAGCGGGCTCAACGCGAGGGATACTCCCGATCCTATTCGAGCACTGATTATTTAGTTACCTCCTCTTAGCATCAGAGGAGGGAAGATGCTGAGAGGGGAGCACGTGGTGACAGGGGTTCAGCTTCTCGGGGATCGATGGCTCCTCCTAGGTCTTCCCGGGGAGGACAGGAGGAGGCTGAGAGCTCGCGTAGAGGGGGAGATCAGGAGGGTCGAGGGGAGAGCTGGAGAGGTTGTTTGTACCCACTCTCATTTTGTACCCTTTTGAAATATATAGTGGAATGAGACAGTCTTTGGTACTTGTTGCTCTTCTTGTGATTGTTATTTTGATTTTGCGTGCCCCTGCAAAAGGATATCTCTGTAATAATGCCATGCAATTTTTTTAGAATTTTTCGAAAGCATGCAAATTTTTATAAGTTTTTCAAAAGGAATATTTGAATTTTTATGTTGATTTTGAAAAATGTGAAAATTTGGGAAATACTCAAAAAATTTGGATTTTTGGCAATATTCATTTTTTTTAAATTTTTGGTTATATTTAATTTTTTTGGAATTTTACAAAATTCAATTGTTTTGGAATTTGGCAATATTCGAATTTTTTTTGAAATTTGGCAATATTCAATTTTTTTGAAATTTGGTTATATTCAATTTTTTTTGAAATTTGGCAATATTCAATTTTTTTGAAATTTGGAATATTCAATTTTTTTTGAAATTTGGCAATATTCAATTTTTTTGAAATTTGGCAATATTCATTTTTTTTTTGAAATTTGGCTTAGACATTGCTAGTGTAGCATCAACGGATGTTTAAACCACTAGATAAGGGTCCTTGTTCCTTCCCCTTTCGCTTAAAACTGCCCAAAGTCGGGCGTGCATTTAAAGGTGACGCCCCATGACCAGCTACCTTTGGTTAACGGTGCTCCTACCAAGGCCATACCCGAGAAACATTCGGTCTTAGAGGGAGAAGAGAAGAATAATTGGAGATAAGCTTTATGTAGGATGGGAGATATCGAGACTTAAATTCCTTCCGGGGTATTACCCCTCAAAGAGGTAGTCTGTTGCGCCGGGGCTTTGTGCCTTTGATTTTTAGACCCTTGACATGCATACGACCAGGGTTTTCCCTGCGGGGACTTTGCCACTCTTGTCATGCCATAATTCATAATTTTGCTTTTACCGAAATCTTGACTTGATTTTCATAATAGCCATTTTGGTGAGATGTATATCATGAAATTTGATTTTAGTTTGGGTCAAGACTGCCCCTATTTGAGACTTCTTTCGTATTGGGGATTACCTAGGTTGGTCATCTCATCTGTCAACCTCATGCCCCTGCATGCGGCCGAGTAGAAAAGAGAAAAGACTTTTATGTATACTCATGACATAGCCAAAGTAGCAATGGTGTTTTATCAAAGGAGCCGGCTAAGGACGCCGTGAAGTGTGTGCGGTGCCCAGCTAAGGGTTGCTCTTAACAACCAGGGAGAGAATGTCGAATTCCCAGCGCAGGGTTCTTATTAACCAAAGGTGCTGCAAAAGCAAGCCTAAAGGCTCTTTTATGAAATTTAGTAAAGATAAAGATATGAAAATGCCTAAAATACCACTCTTAATCTTGTTAAGAAGCACTTTATTTTGAAAATTGTAGGTGAAGTAATGAGGTAATGATATCATAAACATGCGTACTTACGCCAATGCGTTACCTTGCGATCTTTGTTGAAGCAGCTGCCGCCAGAGGCGATCTTGATCATCATGGGATTTGTCCTCAAGTGGCAGATAAAAGGATTGGAAGCAAAGGATTTGGAAGTGACTTAACAAGAAGGAGTGGTTGCTCAAACAAGACTCAGACGAATAAGGAAAAAGGAAGAGAGGCGAGGGCTAGAACTCCTTTGCTAAGGCGCGGAGACCCTGATCACATGGAACAGTCTACAGAAGGAGAGGAGAATTAGAAGGAGGAGTGAGGACTAAAGCCTCGGAAGCAGTGGGAGAAAGGGCAGATGCCCAAGGCAGTGGACGTGGAAGAAGTTGGGTCGGACCCAGAATCAGGAGGAATTAGAAGAAGAAATTGATAGATGGAAAGAGGCGGATCCGGAGGGTCTGGAGGCAAGGGAGGAGAATCATGAGGGGAAGAAGAATCCGGAGGTTCCTGAGGGATAAGATATCGAGGGACGCAGTGCCCAGGGAAGAGATAGGGAAAAAGATGATGGAAAAGGGAGAAGAAAATGAAGGATGTGATGTCCCGGAGGAGCAGGAAGATGAAACGGAGGAAAGATGGAGGGTCTGGAGGTTTCGGAGGACTAGAATCAGAAGGGTCGGGATGCCCCGAAAGAAGATAGAGAGAATAAGATGGAGAATCTAGAGGTTCCGGAGGAGGAAGATAGAAAAGGGCGTGATGCCCTAGGAGGAAGGAAAGAGAGTCCGGCGGTTCCGGAGGGGGAAGATACCATGGGACGCGATGCCCAAGGGGAAGAGAAAGATCCGGAGGTTCCGAAGGAAGAAGATGGAACGGGGCGCGATGCCCAAGGGATAAAGAGAGAGATGAAGGATCCGGAGGTTCCAGAGGAAGCAAATATCGAGGGATGCGATGCCTTGGGAGAATCAGTAAGAAGCCTAGAAGATCCGGACATGAGGGTGTGTAGGGGCGCGATGCCCAAAGAGCAAGATCCGGAGGTTCCGGAGGGATAAGACACCATGGAGCGTGATGCCCCAAGAGGATGGGAGAAAAATCCGGAGGATCCGGATATGGAGGTGTAGAGGGGCGCGATGGCCTAAAAGGGAGGTCCGGAGGTTCCGGAGGAAGCAAATATCGAGGGACACGATGCCCCAGGAGAAGAGAAATATCCGGAGGTTCCGGAGGAGTGGAATCAGAAAGGGCGTGATGCTCTAAAAGGAGGGATAAAACACCTGAAGGTTCCAGGGAAATAGCAGGAAAGGGTGCGCGATGTCCCGGGAGAATGGGGAAGGAAAAGTCTAGAGGGACGCGATGCCCTGGGGGGAGTGGATTAGAAGAGGATGGAGGATTCGGAGGTTCCGGAGGAATGAGACACCATGGGGTGTGATGCCCCAAGAGGACAAGAGAGAAATTTGGGGTGTCCGGATGCAATAGTTGGAAAGGGGCGCGATGCCCTGAGGGAAGATCGGAGGGGGCACAATGCCCGGGAAGTGTAAGGGGACCTGTAGATAGAGGCAGAAGATATAGGAAACATGGGGGATCTGGAGTTTCTAGAAGCCGGGTAAGATACGGGTTTGGAAAGAAGTGCATGTGGATGCAATAGAATGGATGCGATGAATGCATGGATGCAACAGAATGCATGAGATGCAAAGAATTTGAAGGGTGAGAAGATGAGATCCTCCTTCTTAGCCCCGGAGTGGCCCATGAAGAAAATGTGATAGACAACAATGTGGATGGCGTTGAATAGAAGGTGGATAAATTAGTAGAAGGCCCCTTAGCACCAAGATAACCGCCCCTCCATGGCAGTGAAAGTGTATAGCCAATTGGCCCAATGGATAAAGCAAGAGCCCATGACGAAGCTTCAATAGTAAATTACAACTCCCTTGGAGAGTGAAAAGTAATAGTGTGAGAGAGTTGGAAAGTTGGGATAGGAAGCATTGTGTTGCCCATGGGTTGTGGCGTATAGGGAGTGTTGAATAAAATGGTCATTCGCCCATTGTATGGAAGAATGGGTTCAAGATTTGAAAATTGGAACAAAGGGTGCCCTGCCCGGCCCTTGGGCACAAACTTACACGGCATCAAAGTTTGACATTCTCTCTTAGTGAGCAGTGGCGGGGACTTGGCCTCTTCGACCATGCTTGGCACAACAACCCGGATTGGCATCCGACAAATAAACTCTTGCATCTTGAACAGCATGGCCATGGCCAAATCTTTCTTTCCCGGCTCTTGATCATCTTCGGCACAAGTACTTACAGAAGGTCGCCCGTTCCGAGTATTAAAGGGGGGTGAAGCGGAGGCGGAAGGTTCCATGGATGGTGGAGGTATAATGGAAGGTGTTAGAGAAAGGGTGAGTGGAAGCGAAGGTTCAAACACGTCGAGCTTCCCCCTTTGGTCGGAAGCAGTCGGGGTTGGCTCGAGTGCAAAAAGGGTTGGACCTTGCTCATGATTAGCCACGGGTAAGGATGATAGGTTAAGTGGTGGAATAGGGGAAGGGACTGGCAAAGCTGGTTTTGGCATTACAGGCATAGTGGACGGCTGAGGTGGCGAACAAAGAGGAGGGGTAATAGAAGGCTCGGCAGAGACCGGCGTAGTGGAGGGTGATGGAGGCTCGACAGAGGCCGGTGGAATGGAGGATATTGGTGTGGTTATGGGAGGTGTGAATGGAGAAGGTTTAGTGCATTGAAAATGTCGGATGGGGTGAGAGGTGTCAGGTATAGGATGAGACTCATGATGCGGCGGTATGGGTGATTGGAATATCGACCCATCATCGTAACACCAAGTATTGGGGAGAGGAGGAGAATCATGGTGCGGTGGTATGGGTGATTGGAGTATCGACCCATCATCATAACACCAAGAGGTCTCATAGATGGGGGTTGGATCGGGGACTGTGGCATAGTCCTGAGCATAGGGGTCTTCTGGTAGTGGAGGAAGAGGACGGCGAAGGAAACTCGGAAGGGGTGCATCCCGAGGAGCTTCAAATTCTTGTACCATCTCCAAATCTTCATGATTAAATAAATCCAACGGATGCCGCGGTGGAGGCGAAATGATAAGTGGTGGAGTATGGTGTTGTGGGGGATTTTGAGGAGGCGAATATGTGTTTGGAGGCGGAGAGCCATGTAAATGCATAGTGCGGATGAGTGGAGGGCGGACGGCGTCCACTTGATTTTTGATATCTGGCTCACACGTGTTATTGATGCCATTCTCACTTATCTCCTTCCAATTTTTTTCTAACTTAGCGATGTTATTCATGAGATCATGAAGAGGATTAACTTGAGATGGAGGAGGAGCGGGCTGTGGGCTGGTGAGCCTCTTAAGTTGTTCCTCCATGGAAGCAATTCTATCAAAAAGGCTTTGCTGGAGGGGTGTAACACGAACATTGGAAGGTTGGCATGATTGCCTTGGAGGGGTGGCTTGATATGACGGCCGTGGAGGAGGGTTAATAGGCCGACCCGCTAAAGGACCCGGATGGGCCGGATTATCAGGAATAAATGGACCTTGGGGCCGTGAAGGATGAGAAATAGAAGGAGGCGGGTGATGGGCTACTCTAATAGAAGTATGTGTCGATGCAGGACGTGGGTGATGGGCCACCCAAATAGGAGTATGTGTGGATGAAGGAGGCGGGTGATGGGCCACCCGTATAGGAATAGAAGGAGAATGAGATGTACCCTCAGCAATGGCCTTAAGGGCTCGGATTTGTTGAGGGGTGAAATGATCTAATCCACGGATGATTTGAGAGACCTTCTCGTTGTTGGGAGGAGACGGTCCCGAAGGAATAGTGGCTCGTGATTGAAGTGAGGGACCATGAGATTGGACATTGCCCATGGGTCGGGTAACACCATAAGGATGAGGATGTGATCCCCTAGGATGATTGTGGTGAGAATTCTGATGAACAGGTTGAAATTGAGGAGTATAGGATGTTCTAGGTTGTGCATCCTCATGAACATAATTAAGATTGAACATGTTATTTTATCTATCACAGTAAGCCATTATGCAATCAAAGTTCAAGCAAAACAATTGCAAAGAAGCACACAAGTTGGAATGGTTACCGATGATTTTTTTTATTTGAACCTTGGTGAATTAATGACTTTATGCAAATTAATGTGATCACTCTAGGGAGAAACCTAGTTTCAAATGTGGTTTAACTCCGGTGCCAACTAGAAACACTCTCTCACCATGCATAGGCCAACTAAACCCGGGACTTCAAAGGTACAACCTGCCTAGCGTCCGTGAGGGAATCCACGGGTGCGGGGACTTACGGAGGTTTGGTTTAGGAATTTCTGGTCCAATGAGACGGAATGCTCAATGGAGGGTCCTTCCTTCACCAAGGGGGTGTAAGATCTCCTAAAAATGTGGGGAGAGGAGGTCTCCCAAACCAAATGCAAAGATGAATGCTATGTTATGTAAGAATATCTAAACTAGAACTAGCAAATAAAATGAAAATACATAAAAGAAATGAATACACAGCAGGAAATGTACAAGATGCAACCAGAGAAGATGACAATTAGAACCCCGATAGAAGGTGTGGGTGAAATGCCCTCGGGTGATTAACGCGCTATATGTCCATAGCGTGATCTAATAGAACGCGCTATGGATGTATAACGCGACCATTGACAGAGGGGGGAAGACCCCAAAAGACAAATAATCACACACACTTTGATGGATTGACAAGCAGGCAACCAAAAGAATGAACGTGGTGGCACAAAGGGTCCCACCGTGATCGCCAATTTGTAGATTATGAAATTAGACCACCCCCGATTGATGATTTCAATATGCGATGATTTGACAAGATATAGAACCAAAATCAATGATAAAAGGGGGGTCACATGTAATAATTAAAATCCGTGATCGCCACTGAGGCCAACAACATGCCAAATAATATGAAGATCAAAATAAGGGCACGTTACATACCTCAGAAATTCAAGAGGCCAAGAGCTGACCTGGGGATGAACGCGCTATATAGTCCTAGCGCCTTCTCAAGATCGCGCTATGTTCATATAGCGAGATATCAGATAGAAAGCGGGATGAATTGGATTCATTTCTTCCTTTCTCCAAGGCCGGCCAAGGTGCAAGGGCTCCACGTATCAATCTTCTAGTGCCTGCAAACAATCATAAATAACAAATAGAAGGCCCATTAGATCGAGATTTTAGTAGAATCTGCCCCTATTCTTAATCAAAAGCATGTAAAAGAAGGGTTCGATTACCTGGCGGTTTGGTGGTTTTTAAACCCCTATGGAAGGGCCAAAAATAGGTTTGGTGTGTGTGTGAATGTGTGTGTTTTGTAAAAGAAGTGTTTTTGAGATCAATATGCAATGTTATGCGAGGATTGAAATAAACGAATTGGGGAGAAAAACTAAGAACGAGGAAGAACACAATATGCCCCTAAATACTCCCTTGGATGTGTGAGGAGCGAGGAGTTGTTGATTTGGAACGAAGCGCAACCTCCTCCTCGTCAAGATGACGAACCCTAGGTCGGAGTTGCATCCCTTTCAAAACGATGGCCATGGGTCCAATTTATAGGAGAAGGATCAAGAACGAACCCTAGGTCGGAGTTCGATTCAAACAAATGACTTGGTGGCTCAAATCAAGGCAATATTACCAATTAATGAGGGGGACAGACTCCTATTAGGATTAGGAACCTTCCTCTGGACGGAATATGATTAGAAACTTACCAAAATAAGGACCCAAGTCGAAAAAGGGGAGTCCGGGTCGTACTGGGTTTCTGACTGAGAACGCGCTACAAGCATATAGCGTGTTCTTCATGATCGCGTTATGACGATATAGCGCGACAATGATTGGCTCCCCAAATGATTAGAAAAAGAATAAATACCCATTGGACGGCCATTCAATCAAGTATTAAGTAAGAATAACATTCAGAGTGGATGCTATAAAGATCAAATATCAAGAAATAACGACTGTTCAAATGATCATTCAATTAGGTCCATAACGCGCTTATGAACAAGAAAGTGATGTGAGTGAGTAGCGCGAGAATGCCAAATTCGAGACGAGATCCAAGGTACGGAAATTGAATTGTAGGGCCAAGAATAGGGAGATATCCCAGAAAATCAACCAATTATGGATCAATTGGGGCATTAACTAGGAGAACAAAGAAACTGCTCAACTTATTAGTTAAAATTGGGTGTCTACAACCCTGTCATTACAACTTCCCGGGGCACTAGTACTTCTCGGGCGCTCTTCCCAGGACCAGACCGAGCCCTTATGATGTGTTGGTATTGATTTGGTGGATCCAAGATCCCAAATAATGTCTAGACATTCATTGGAATCGGCCAAGAATTCCAAGGTCAAGCTATGCAACTTAATCTCGAAGATTAAGAGAGATTTTAGTAATAGAATGGGAATCCATAAGATTTGGGGCTTGTCGGGGACAGAAACCAAATCAAGATTTATTGTAACTTAAGCCCATCTTGGCTCAGCTTACCAGAACACACAAGAAACACGTAAAACAAGCTTCAGGCTGAGTTGCGGTTGAACCTAGGCCGCAATAGGACAAAAATGATCTAACATGGACCACTACTGGTGATATCAGGCCAGAAGAACGAGTCCCAAAATCAGGAATAAAAGGGTGCGAGATGGGCCGTTACCAATTTAAAATGGTCCACAGGGGGCCACCAAGCACGAGAGGGTCCATGGGCCACAACAAAGAGAAACGATTACTCACTGGGCCGCCCCATCTTGAAACGGTCCTTGGACGACTGCTTGGAGGATGAAAACGGTCCAATGACAACCGCAAACAATCTGGGCCTAGCAAGATTGAATCAGTCAACCAAAAGGGCTCCCAACCTGCCCAAGACATGATGGAGTTGAACTAGGGTCCAACCCACACCTCTCAGGTCAAGCTAGAGGTGATTTGGTCAATTTAGACATTGCTAGGTCTATGAAACCCAAAGGAGACGACCAGTAGAACCTGGCCCATGGCCAGCAAGAAAAATGGTCACGACTAGACCGCTACCAGCACCAAACGGTCTAGCCCAGGGCCACCTTTTAGTCAAGACAGACTCGTACTCTGGGCTGTAAAATGGGTGATTCGATCGAGAAATTGGTGCAGGTCTTTTAGGTACAACCCGCCCGGCGTCCTAGTAGGAATCCCAGGCTCGCGGGGTCTTACGGAGGTTTCATAATGGAGGTCCTAGTCCGATGGAAGGAGTATCCGACGGAGAGTCCCAGCCATTACAAGATGAATCATTTAACGAAACATTAGAAAACGGTAGATGATCGGTCAGTCAGTACCACCGGAGTGGAGTGACTGTCAAACAATCATAGAAATTTTCACATTTTGACATATTGGTACAACTTTCAATTTTATTACCAAGATCATGTTAGAACACATAGTATGATGGAATGGGAGAGAGATTAATCATAAACATAGTTAAATCATTCCAAAATTTACAAATTTTTGTGTGGGTTTCTATCCTACACATGCAATCTAGCCAAGGAAATCAACAAAATCAAAACATACAACAAGTGAAATCAACGACACGAAACGGACTAGGGAGGACCGCTAACAGAGGCTAGCGGTCTATCGAATGACCACTTAGGGTGACGATCAACAGGGCTGGCATAAGGGGGAAAACGGTCCATCAAGCGACCGTTGGATGCCTTAAACGGTCATTTGATAGGCCGCATAGTCTAGAACAATAACAGGGGGAAACGGTCTATCGTTCGACCGCTAGGGACCCAAGCGGTTCCTGTTATGACTGCTAACAGGTCGACACACCCGGTCTCCGACGACCTTTGATAAACTCTAATTGTGAGATGAAATTCGTGATGCAAAATGCGTAAAATTTGGGCAAAATAGGAATACTGAAAAGACCATAAAATTTTTCATAATGAGGCATATTTTAATTTGATTTTAGCTCGCTAGATAGCCTATGATCAGATCAAATGTAAAAACTAAGCATGGAAGAAATCCTAGTTGACATGCTTCTACTAAAATCTGCCTACGATCTCAATACAAGATGATATTTGAGTCTTTTACTATGGATTGAATGAGGACTTAGAGCCGCTTCCAATGGTATATTTTATATTGGGTTTGGACTACGATTGCCTACCTTAATCGAAGGAAGAAGACAACGCAAGCACCCGAACCGCATGAAAGAGAACCTCGCCCTCGCCGCCAAATGCTCCGACGTCCTTGCTCCTCGTCGGCAGCCGCAGCAAACGTCGGCTCTAGGTTGGGCGAGGGTCAGTTTTATAGTGTAACACCCCGGGATCCGATCCCCAAGTTTTTTGGGATTATATTTTTTTTCTTTTTATCGGATCCCAAAGCAATCACTTCGTACGTATCGCGGAAGCACAACATTATGTAACATGCACACATTCACATGAGAGAGAAATCACAGGTTACAAGAAATGTAGGTAAACATCTCAACCATTAATAATCTCCAAAAGAGTACAGGTTCATTGCTCCAGATTACACATGAGCCCGCATGGGCTTACCACTCCATAACCCTACATAAAATAGAACATTCGACCATAGCATACCCAAACGAATGGTGGCTAACTCTACTCTTTAGTTGCTGCCTCCTCCTCAACCTCTTTCTCTATGTCCCCTGAAAACTTGTGTCACAAGGGATGACTGTGACGCTCAGTAGGCAACGTATACAAATTGGGGTTAACTCGCATCTATATAACCAATTTATAGACATAATTCATATGTTAATAATAGCATAATCCATTCATTATCATCTACTAAAAATAACTCATATGAGAAAAATACACATTTTTAACTAACATATAGGGTACCCATGAATGCAACTAGAACTAGGTGAATGAGCAGTTTATCACATTTTTATGAGTCTTCACATCTTTGTTATTCATGGGACTAAACAGCTGCCGCAAACATAGGAGGCCCACACACAAATGAACAAACGAAAGAGTACTGCGCAAACCCAAGAGTGAACTCCCACCTAGACTCAGTTGGCCCACACAGTTCTGCCATCCACAAAACAATCGGCCGAATCATAGATTTTTCACCTAGACTTCTACTGCACGGGGTGTTACGCACCGCCATCCACCGGGTACCGTGGCGCTCCAATCACCATCCCTCAGAACGAACCAACTGAATCAATAGAATTTTTGACCAGGGTGTTACATATCGCTGTCCCTTGGGTTCTTTTACTTTCGCGGCGTTATGTATCACCGTCCCGCAGAAGGGCCGTCCCACAAAGGGACCGGAGTCCTTTTCCACGGAATGTTAGTGTTTCCATTCATAACATTCACATCGTATTCACATTCACATTCATACTCATTTTACAAACATTAATATGATACTTTATCATAACAAGCATGCTTCCAATAATTTAAGTGGGCTAAACATACTTATATGCTGACTGGTGCAGAACAGTGCATGATCAGGTTACTATATAAAAAGAACAGGTTTATCCTTCTAGGCTACACATGAAAAGAAAATGATTTGTATCTAAAAGTACAGAATTTTTGTGAGCATGGAATTTTTACTGTGGGTTACTAACTTAGCCTTCTGCCATTTTCTAATTTTTTAGATTTTTTAGAATTAAAATGACCTCCCAAAACTCTCCTTTTCTATGTTTTTGGAAACTGGAACAGACCCACAGGTGCATCGACCTGTACCAAATGTGCATCGACCTTATATGGCCTTTTCCCAAAAAAAAACATGCACAAACGTCCCTATGGCTAACACAAACATGCACCGACCTCTCTATGGCTAACCCAAAATGTGCACAGACCTTGCTATGGCCATCCAAAGATATGCACAAACCTTACTATAGCCATCCCAACACATGCACATACCTTACTATAGCCTTCCCAAAACATGCACAGACCTTACTATAGCTATCCCAAACATGCACAGACCTCATTGGGGCCTAAACCAAATGTGCAATGACCTCATTGTGGCCTAAACCAAATGTGCAGTGACTTTATTGTGGCCTAAACCAAATGTGCACTGACCTTACTGCGGCCAAAACCAAATATGCACTGACCTTATTGTGGCATAAACCAAGTGTGCACTGACCTCATTGTGGCCTAAACCAAATGTGCACCGACCTTATTATGGCCTGGACAAAACATGCACCGACCTCAATAAAGTCTGTGCAGCATATGCACCGACCTCACTAAAGTCTATGCAGCATGTGCACCGACCTCAAGAAAGTCTGTGCAGCATATGCACCAACCTTACTAAACTCTGTGCATCATGTGCACCGACCTTACTATGAACAATACCCAATGTGCACTGACCTCACTATGGCCTGGGGAAAACATGCACCGACCTTACTTTGGTCTGCGAAAAACATGCACCGACCTTACTTTGGCCTGGGCCAAAATATGCACCGACCTTACCTAGCCTGGGCCAAAACATGCACCGACCATACCTATGCATGGATCAAATGTGCACCGACCTCACTATGAATTTTAGGAACTATGCACAGACCTTGCTATGATCAATCATGAAATATGCACAGACCTTGCGATGAACCATATGAAATTTGTACAGGCCTTGCCATGATCAACATGAAATATGCACAAACCTTGCTATGAACCATATGAAATGTGTACAGACCTTGCCTCAAAGGCTGACCTTCCTAGGGGCTATGCAAATCCTTAGAGACACAGAGGTAACTCGTGGAAGCCCAAAACTTGATGAAACCAAAAAACAAAATGAACACGGTAGTGGTCCCCACGTGCCCTTAATCACTTTTTAAAGTGTATAAAATATATTTAAAATAGTTCTAATGCATCATTGACCCCTAAAGCTTGAGATTAGATGCCTACCTTTGAGATGCTAACCAATGATCCGGGGATAATATCCACACCCCAGGTCCTCCTCAGCATTACCATTTCAATCTGGGGATGAAATCCACACCCCAGACCCTCCCCAAACTTTTTGCTCCCTTCTAGGAACTGTCGGTTCGCCCCCTTTATAGGGCCAAGGTTCCTTACCTCTCTTCTCTCTCAAGGGGAACCGTAGATGGTGGAAAGTTGAGAGTGGGTGTTGCTAAAAGACTGACCACGCTTGGAACCCACTTCCTTATATAGGTTCAAGCCTCCCAAGGCCTTTCCTACGTCTAGCAAGGCTCAGTCCAGCCCCCAAGGTCACTGGTTAAAGAGGGGGTTAATGCTAAGCACCCCTTAGGTTTGAACAGAGGTGACCCTTCGTCTACCCGGTCATAAATATGAATGGGTGTGCTTTCCTGTTAGGATTTGGGTTGGGATGTCTTCACATGCAATGAAGAGGACTTCTAGATCTAACTTCCAGTCATGGTTTCATTAAATTTCATCAACACTAGCCTGAGTTATGACTTTCACAATATTAACATTATTTCTCCTCTATTCTAGTCGCGACCCTTCGTCTACCGAGGCATAAATGCGAGTGGGTGCACTCTTATGTTGGGATTTGGATTGCACTGTCTTCAGAGGAAATCAGGAGGACTTACAGATCTAACTTTGAGACATAGTTTCATAGAATTTCCTCATTCCTAGCCTGAGTTATGATTTTTGCAATATTATCATTTATTCTCCCTCATTCCAGTCGCGACCTTTCGGTAGCCCGAGGTAATTCTGGTATAGCTCTAGCATCCAGGCAGTATTTGGCCTAAACCTCAACATAGAAGTTGTAGCTAATGTCCCATTTGGAATTATGGCTCTAGTTTCAGGTCATTTCATTAACCACATACCAAGTTATGAATTTTCCATTAATTACATCTAAGTTCTCCTATCAGTCACACCTCTTTCGTGATAGCTAGTAGCCAAAGGGCTTAGAACCCTCAGTTTTGATGCGAATTGGGCTTCCATCCAAACATAAGAGTTTGGGTTAAGGGCCCAAACTTCCTTATTTTAACGGGTGGCTGTGTTTTTTGTAATTATTTCGACCCATTATCACAAACTCTCTCTTAACCTCTATTAGACCCATTTTTCAGAGGTTATACTCTTCATCAAAGATGTTCCTTACCCAATGGTTGTTGCATGGACTTTAGTTTTACCTAATTCTGATATTCCTATGTGAAATTATAAATTTTCTAAGGGTTCTTCAATAATCTATCTAGGTTCCTAGCTCATTGAGTTCGTGGGTCTGAATTGTACACAATTGGGCCAGTGCCCAATTGGTGGTCATAGCATCCTCTCCCCCTTAAAATAATTTCATCCTCAAAATTAGCTCATGAAATTTCTTTTTAAGAAATATTACTCACCGGATAGTTGAGGGTATTCTTGGCGCATCTTGTCCTCCGGCTCCCACGTTGCTTCCTCGGAATGAGAATTCCTCCATAACACCTTCACCAGCCGGATGGTTTTATTTCTTAGCACCTCTTAGGAACACATGGTCCCCCTTTCAATTTTTTTCTTAAACATATGAACTGAAACGACTGAGCTTTACAAAGCCCCTGTAACTCCATGTTGAAGCCTACCCGCTCAACAATTTGAAAAATGGGGGAACGATTTCATACCGCATGTAACCCAGAACTTCAAAACTAACTTGGTGAGGCACAGGGCAAACATATTGATGTAAACGGTGGGGAACCCATACCGTCGATCAATGCTGAATGGACATTTTCGTTAATGGCAAAACTATCACTATGAACCACAACAGAACCCCCTTCTAAACTTTGATAAGCATTTTGCAGCTAGTTGAGGAGCAAGGTCATCAGTTTGAAGTATGCAAATGAGTATTTTTGCCTAGAATCCATGGCATCAACATAACGAGATATCTTAATCAGCATTGAATGTGTTAGTGGTAGGAAAAGTATGACCCAAGAAATCAATTGCTTGCTCTGTACCTTGAAAAATAAAGGGGGAGTACTTAATAGTGGGTGGAACGAAGGATTGCATATCCTTTATCAATTCAACAGGTCTAACAGACCTGAAGTTGGGATAACCATGAGTAAGGGACAACCTCTTCCATTTACTCGTAAGAGTCTATGATGCTGAAAATAACATCCGACATTTCCTAATTTCCATCAAATTTCTCCTGCGGTGGTACTGGCTTTTGTTGAGCCTTCCTAGGGCAGTCCCTCACAAAATGTCCAACCTTGCCGCATTCATAGCATTTGCCCTCTGTCCTGCTACACTCCTGCCCCGGATGGGTGCGCTTAGAATGGACACAGACTGGAACCCCCGACATGTTCCTTGGTATCGGCTTCGGACGTGCCACCTTTTCCTTGCCCTACCTCCCTTCTGCCCGCCTAGGCCTCTTGCCCATCGTCTTCTACTCCTTGATGAACCTATGCATAGGTATTCATTAGAACCTAACTCAAGATGTCCCAAAATTTCTGATGGTTTCAGTTGTTACCGGTGAGGGTTTGTTGAAAATGGCTTATAAATATACTTTTCCCCTTTTTCCACCCTAGCCTATCTCCTCTTCTACTATTTGGACAATTGGAATGGTTGTAACCATGGTTTGTCTCTCGTGCTTTGATACCACTCTGTAATGCCCCAGGATCCGATCCCCAAGTTTTGGTGGATTATATATTTTTTTTCTTTTTATCGGACCCCGAAGCAATCACTTCGTACGTATCGCGGAAGCATAACATTATGTAACGTGCATACATTCACATGAGAGAGAAACCACAGGTTACAAGAAATGTAGGTAAACATTTCAACCATTCATAATCTCCAAAAGAGTACAGGTTCATTGTTCCAGATTACACATGAGCCCGCGTGGGCTTACCACTTCACAACCCTACATAAAATAGAACATTCGACCATAGCATACCTAGACGGACGGTGGCTAACTCTACTCTTCAGCTGCTGCCTCCTCCTCAACCTCTTTCTCTATGTCCCCTGAAAACGTGTGCCACAAGGGGTGAGTATGACGCTCAGTAGGCAACCTATACAAACCAGGGTTAACTCGCATCTATATAACCAATTTATAGACATAATTCAGATGTTAATAATAGCATAATCCATTCATTATCATCTACTGAAAATAACTCATATGAGAAAAATACACATTTTTAACTAACATATAGGGTACCCATGAATGCAACTAGAACTAAGTGAATGAGCAGTTTATCACATTTTTATTAGTCTTCACATCTTTGTTATTCATGAGACTAAACAGCTGCCACAAACATAGGAGGCCAACAAACAAACGAATGGACGATAGAGTACTGTCATGCCCCGAGCCTTTATTACAGCAGAAAACTAGCTCGAGGAACGTGAACAGCTGGCATGGTAAGCCTCTTGCAAGCAAGAACGATCAGAGCGCAAGACAATCACACACACAAATGCAATTGCACAATATTTACTCAACTTCAACTTATTCCATTAATAATCAATTCAAATATTCAAATACAATCACTATTTCAACTTTCTTCACCATACTAGACTCAAGAAATAAGAAAATTATATAGACTCAATCTAAACAATGTAGACTTCCTAAGTCTTCACTCATTCTTCATTCACTCTCGGACCCGCTATTTGAACGTTCCGAATCTGATCCCGACTCACTTCCATCTCCTGAAAAGATTGGAAATAGGAGTGGACGTCAAAAAAAAATGTGTCGATGAGGATCATACGGCATGCACGTCTCGATGCTCGAGAGCAAGTCAAAGATGGAAATGCCGAATAAACCTCATGCCTCGCACGATCAGGACGAGAACTTGCTTGGTGGTCCGCTACCTGTTAAGGAAGCCCCCCGGGCAGAAGATACCGCCATAACTCTCCGACCAGTCATGCCGAGAGTTGAATCAGAGAAAAATCGGGAGCTCCGGCATAGTCTCGGAATGCACCGAAAGTTACGCAAAGTCTGGGACCAAGCCCCAGAGGCTGCGAACGGAATATTATAGAGGCCACGTATTGCAACTAGAACATTCCAGGAGCGCCAGCATTCGAATAAATGGCTGCCACTTTGAAAAGAATACATTTGAGGCTTGAAACGGCGCGGAAGGGCCTTAAACCGGCGCACTCTAAATCGGCGCGACCCTTTAACATCTTAATACGGTGCCCCTAAAACCGGCGCGCCCCAATCTTAATGTTGACTTAATACCTTAATACGGCGCGCTTCTCTTTTGGTCCTAAACCGGCGCACTCCCCCCCCCCCCCCCCCCCGCGCGCCGTTTTACCTTCGAGGCATCCCATCCTGCATCCGATCCCCTGTTTTCGGGTGTGAACAGAAGTAACTTACCTGAAGCGAGTGAGTAGCCTGCTCCTGACCGACGTGCAACCGCCTGAGCCCCTGTAGCCCCCAAGAATGGAGATCTTCGAGCTCCGCACCGAATGTCGCTTCTCCGTCAGTCATCGTCGGCCAATCCCATGGAGGCAACTTCCTTACGCTACTGCCTCCCCTACCCGCAGGCCGCTCAAGATCTTCGAGCAGGAGGAGGTGAAGAAGAAAAGAAGGGAGGATCGCTCCCATCCTGACTCTCATACAAAAGGGAGGCATACTCCACCGGAGAAAAAGAGAGGGATTCGTCCGAAGGAGAGGCTAGTTCATCCCGCTAAGGTCTCTGGCGTCCGAAGAGAAGAAGAGTCTGTTTGTCCACCCACGCCTGCAAGGTGAAGAAAGAGAGGGAGGGGGAGGAGCTTGTGCTCCATTCCCTCTTCCCACCGGTGTATCTTTTCATCTTCTCCCTTCAATGTACATCCTTCGGGATGAACTTCATTATACTTAAACCTTTCCCCCTTCTGTGGATGAATAAATAGCGCATCGTTGAAAGAATACATGCCTTTGTTAGCCTTCAGTCTCCTTTCTTCTTTTCTCTCTGTTTACTACTCACCCATGGTGCTTTGGAGCCTGCTCTTCCATAGCATGGTCTTCGGAGGAACCATCAGAAGGGTGGACATTCATGGCCACCTATGGCACATATTTGTCTCGTTCCACAAAATCATCGCCCGTGAGTTATGAGAGCTCTTGAAGTCTAGTCCTCGAGCTTTTCTACACTCACATCTGGGTTATCGGACCGCCATAAGGTCTGGATTTGAGGTTCACCCCGGAGTTATCCGTTTGGTGTCCCTCTATTTTCTCTGGCAAACCTTAGTCCGGGGGAGATGCTGCCCAAATTTTGCCAGACGAAGAACACATAAGAACAAACGAACAGACTTAGCTCTGTGGGGAAAAGAACAGCTTTCAACCTGAACCTCTGAGTTCCTGCATAAACCCTCCCAATAAAACATTCAATCTTCATGCTTGTTCATCTTAATAAATGATTAGAAAGCTTTAACCACCTTCTCTATCAACTTAATCCATCAATTAAGTGAATAAACCAACCAAAACGTCAATCTACAGGTTGAAGAAACAAGAACATAAGCCAAAAGAATCAAACCGAATGAAATAAAGCCTCTTTGGAGCTTAGCCCGGTGCGCCCTAATCCGGCGTGGGCTAATCCGGCGCACTCCCCCCCCCCCCCCCGCGCCGGATTAGCTCCACACTCAAATCCACATTCAAATCCTTGGAATGAATAGTGCTTATTCTGACGCGCCATACTATTCATTGGCCTTAATCCGGCATGCCCCCCTTGTGCTTCCCTATCAGGCGCGCCCCACTTCTCCTTAGTCCCAAACTGGCGCGCCCCTCTTCCTTCTTGACCATTAACCGGCACGCCCCTTGGCTTCCTCTTATCCGGCGCGCCCTTTGTCTTCCTTAAACCGGCGCGCATCCCACTTTCCATCTAACCGGCACGCTCTATTGCATTTTCTAAATCGGCACGCCCTATCTTCTGTTGGTGTCTCCTTGAACCGGCGCGCCCTATCTTCTCTTGGTGTCTCCTTGAACCGACGTGCCTAAAAGAGAAAGAATGATTAACCAACAAGAGAAAACACTTTAAGCTAATGGTTAAAACAAATGAAAGGAGTATGAAGCCAATAATCAAAACATCGCCCCTGTCATAACTAAAATTTTTGTTCCGGGGGCGCACGATGGCGAGTTCGGGCTCCACACCTAACGACTCACTTCCCCGGACTGTGCGTAAAGAGAAAAGCAATGACGCCCCGTGGCATCAGACGTGGTCCTCGGAAACTCTGATATGGCCATAGTCCGCAACCACCTCGGGCCAATAGATCATCAGCTTGACTCGCCTCCATCGGGATCCAATCCCGCATCCACATTAACCTTGCCGTATCTGCGGTAGACATTCGTACGATATTGTCACCATCTTTCATGTTACGAACACGGACTTCTGTCCGAATAAGAAATGGTCCATTAGTGACCGACATATATATACCGAGATTTAATCCCGCACCTGCATTAAATTTGCCATACTCACGGCGGACATTCGTACGGTTTGGTGAAAAGAAAAGTAATGATGCCCCACTAGATCGGACTTGGATCTCGGGAGCCCCCGCCCGGATGTGACCATGATCCGAACTTATCCCGGGCCGATAGTTCGTTAGTTCGACCCGTCTTCATCGGGATCCGATCCCGCACCCACATTAAACTTGCCGCACCTACGGTAGACATCCGCACGGTTTTATCGTCATCCTCGACGCTACTAATACGGACTTCCATCTGAATAATGAATGGTCCGTTAGTGACCGACATATACATACCGGGATCTAATCCCGCACCCACATTAAACTTGTCGTACTCACGGCAGACATTCATACGGTTTTGTCATCATCTTCGATCCTTCAAATGCGGACTCTCGTCCGAACAGTGAATGGTCCGTTAGTGACCGACATATATACCGGGATCTAATCCCACGCTTGCAATAAACTTGCCGTACTCACGGTAGGTATTTGTACGGTTTGTCACCATCTCTTACGCTACAAACACGGACCTTTGTCTGAACATAAAGTGGTCCATGAGTGACCGACAAAATCTTAATGGGACGAGAAGGCTCTCGTCATCCCCAGACCCTTTGCATGGGAAAATCAATAAGGCCTTCGTGGGCCATGCTTAGACCTCGGGTCCGCCCCGATCATGGTCATTGCCTGACCCATATCCTCGGCCTATAGCCTGCTCTCTTCGAACGCATGTCGGTTTTCAAATCTGGTCCCAGGACATCCTCCCGTTGCCCCCTTGGCACCGGAAATATAGACGATGCCCATGCGAGCCCGACTTTGACCGCGGGGGGCCCACCGCGGTATGGTCGTAGCTTGATCTTGCACTGGGCCGACAAACTTATCGATTTCTGACCGCTCTAATTGGGATTTAACTGGACGTTTCCCGTCCCTTTGAACAATAAATTTGCCGTACCCTGGCATATGTATGCTCCGGTTTTCCCCGTGATGATCATGATTTTCTGAAGCCGGACGCTCGTCCGAATATCAAAATGGTCCCTTGAGTGACCGACATATTTCGAATGCTTGCTTCCCTAGACATCGGGCTTTCCGACTGATTCGAGACCGCTATCGGCTTGTTTCTCTCGATATAGTTTCCTGGCCATGAGGCCCTGAATCCCGACGATTAATCAAGGGTGTTCCCCTCTCCGAGGGGATGTAAATGACGCTGTGACCTTTATGGCGCGGCGGGTTTTGGTCCCGACATGAACTACACGATCGTCTGATTACTCAGATCGAGCGTACAATAAATCGTCACTTCCTGACTGGCACGTCCACGCACTTAATAAACGCCAATGAACAAATAAACAAATGATTTTAAATAAAAAGTGCGTCCACAATAGGTAATGAGCACACTTGCCTAGTAGGTATCTTCGCATCAACATGATTAACAATATTTAAGTAATTAGCATTTTAGCTCTAAAAAAATAAGGTAAAATCATGCGAATGCGATCAATCATGCGATTAAACCAAAGTAACACGATGATCATGTAAGATAGAATGAGCAAGTATGAATTATCAAGAATGTAACAAGAACATGATATGGCCTTTCATGAACAAGAATGTAACGAGAATGTGCTAGCAATACCACGTAGTCATCACCCAAACATCTTTTGCTTATGAGCAAGCATTTGGTGAATTTTTGTGGAATATCATGTAAGAAGCAAGAAAGTCATGTACAAGTATTCTCATGATGCCCGTGGATCTTCACTTATTTATAGAGAAAGTACTCTCAGCGTAATGTGACACCAGTAGCATCATACCCCATGGTTATAATAGTATGTTTCCAGCAATCAACCGAGGGGACTAGCATAGAGCCCTTGAACACAATCAGTGCTCGATCGCATCTTCAAGTATAAATCAAGCTACTTTCACATTTCAAGCAATAAAATATGGCCAGTAATATAACAAGTTCAATAAGTTCATGATAACCATAATTCAATGAATGAACGCTTCAATTAAGAACATGAGAGATCAAGAATGACTTAAAACAAGGTTATGCTCATGGAAATAATTCGGCAGCATAACGGTACATTCCTTATTTTTTCATAATTAAATTAAGTATCTTGAACAATATGACTAGTCCTAGACCATCAATAATCTATCTAGGAACTTTGGAATATCAACCCTTAGGTCAAACCTCAGGTTAAAACACTCAAGAACTATGACGGTCAATCAATGGGCCGTTACACGATCGTGACAGTCTATCATTGATCCGTTAGAATAGCTGAATCCAGAAATGAATAAAATAGACTCAGTAAATGTGACGGTCATATATTAGGCCGTTATATGAGCATGACGGTCTAATATGGATCTATTACATATCTAGAACCAGAAACTTCGATAGTGCTTTCTAACAATTGGACTTTCATGGTACTACCAACTCAGCGTCCTAGTGGGAATCCTAGGCTCGCGGAGAATTACGGAGACCTTGAAACTAGATTTCCTAGTCCATTGGAAGGAATATCCAATAGAGAGGTCCTCAAGTTCAAGATTATGTTCCTATAGTGCAAAATGTGAACTAATGGTCATATACCGGAATATATGCCATGTACATAATGAAATGACTTTATAAAAAAGAAAAGAATGTGTAACGATGTGGAACCATGATAAAGCTTCGTCAATACAATACAGAAAATCATAGTTAAATTTAAAACTATAGAGTTTAGGCAATGAAATTAGCATAACTTAAAATAACACAAGATACTTTAAACATGCAATTTCCTATCAAGAATCAATTAATAAACTCAGGGTCATGTAAACATATCAAAACTTAGGTAACTAGGCTTATTTATAAGTAAGTTTGACTGTCCTCAGTCCTGTCTTGGGTTGACAGAAAATAGCACTCTAACGGTCTAAGACAGACGCGTTATACATCTGTGACGGTTTATCGTGGGACCGTTACACTATTGTAACGCACTATCTTTGGTCCGTCAGAGACAACAGAGAAATTTAAACATAACAGAGGGTTTGACGGCTGGTCGTGCGGCCGTTACAATCATGTGACGGTCTTACCTTAATCTGTCAGAGCTTCTGCTGACAGGATATAGAAGGTAAAAGACTGAAAATAGGTCATGGCTGGATATCAAAATACTTCGAATATTCCAGTCATGAGAAACGAAATATAAAGGCTATCTAGATGCATAGGTTGCAGTGAATTGAACAAGATAATATCTTTTATCTTTGATTAAGGCTCAAGACATGCATGTATGCATAGGTCAAACTAAAACATGAATTCATGGTCTAGAATGCATGAAATCAATCAAAATCAGAGGACTTTTATCCCTAACATGATGTTCTTGCCATTCATGAGATGACCTACCTCTTTTCTGGGCTTTAAACTTTGAATTTGGGACTGCAAGACACGCCCTAGTTCTTCTCTTCCTGTGATTTCTCAGCAACTTCTCGTCGCTCTAACTCCTCAACCTCTTGACCTAAAGACGTGAAATTTTGAGGGTAAGAAGATGAAACTAAGGGGAACAAAAAGTTCTAAAGAATCAAATCCTAAATACCTCGTTTTGATGATCTAATTCCCTGATCTTTAGTGGACCTTTGCTTAGATTCCTGGGTTGCTAAGGTCGTACCAGCAACTTTGGAAGCTTCTAACTCCTGGCGTACTTAATCTCCTACCATGAAATTTTGAGAGCTATTAGTCCAAAGTATTATAAACAAACAGTTCTAAAGAACTTACCCGATATTATGACTCCTTACCTTGATTCCACGCGAGCCAAAGTAGGGGTCGCGCAGGTCAATACTAGGTTCTATTTATAGAGTTTTGACTAGGGTTTGAAGATTAGATCGATTCTAGAGTCCTTGTTAAAGCTTAGATCTACTTCTAAGAGTCATTAACACCTCTACTAGTCTTCTCATCTCGATCCTAAAGTGATAAACTAGTAAAAATCTAATCTTTTTGCTTATTCTTCCATTCACGGAACTAACAGAGCGTAACGGTCGAAGGTAGGTGCGTTACCTGACTGTGGCGGTCGCACGATAGACCGCTACATCCCATGTGCGCAGAATTCAATAAAATTCAAACTCTTTTGTTTGTTTATCCATATAATTATTTATAAAAATGGTATTTATCCTTAAAATCTGTGAATAGGATAAATGACTTTCTAGAATATGGGTCAAGCTTAATGGGCTTGGTCCTTAAACCTATTGGGCTTCAATTCATTTAATAATCTATTTTGGCTTTTAGAAAAATTCTATAGAAATTATTTATATAAATTTTGGGGCACTATAAGTACTGCACATACCCGAGAGCGAACTCCCACCTAGACTCATGCGGCCCACACAGTTCTGCCGTCCACAGAACAATCGGCCGAATCATAGGTTTTTCACCTAGACTTCTGCTGCACGGGGCGTTACGCACCACCGTCACCCAGATTCCGTGGCACTCCAATCGCCGTCCCTCAGAACAAACCAACTGAATCAATAGAATTTTTGACCAGGGTGTTACGTATCGCCGTCCCTTAGGTTCTTTTACTTCCGCTGTGTTACGTATCGTCATCCCACAGAAGGGCTGCCCCACAAAGGGACTGGAGTCCTTTTCCACATAATACTGTTGTTTCCATTCATAACATTTACATCGTATTCGCATTCACATTCATACTCATTTTACAAACATTAATATGATACTTTATCATAACAAGCATGCTTCCAATAAATTAAGTTGGCTAAACATACTTGTTTCTTACTGGTGCGGAACAGTGTATGATCAGGTTACTATATAAAAAGAATAGGTTTATCCTTCTAGGCTACACATGCACAAAAATGATTTATATCTAAAAGTACAGAATTTCTGTGAGCATGAAATTTTTACTGTGGGTTACTAACTTAGCCTTATGCCATTTTCTAAATTTTCAGATTTTCAGAATTAAAATGACCTCCCAAAACTCTCTTTTTCTATGTTTCTGGAAATTGGAACAGACCCACATGTGCATCGACCTGTACCAAATGTGCATCGACCTTATATGGCATTTTCCCAAAAAAACAATATGCACAGACCTCCCTATGGCTAACACAAACATGCACCGACCTTTCTATGGCTAACCCAAAACATGCACAGACGCTGCTATGGCCATCCCAAGACATGCACAGACCTTACTATAGCCATCCCAACACATGCACAGACCTTACTATAGCCTTCCCAAAACATGCACAGACCTTACTATAGCTTTCCTAAAATATGCACAGACCTTACTATAGCTATCCCAAACATGCACAGACCTCATTGTGGCCTAAACCAAATGTGCAGTGACCTCATTGTGGCTTAAACAAAATGTGCACTAACCTCATTGTGACCTAAATCAAATGTGCACTGACCTTATTGTGGCCTAAACGAAATGTGCATTGACCTTATTGTGGCCTAAACCAAATGTGCACTGACCTTATTGTGGCCTAAACCAAGTGTGCACTGACCTCATTGTGGCCTAAGCCAAATGTGCAGTGACCTCATTGTAGCCTAAACCAAATGTGCACCGACCTTACTATGGCCTAGACAAAACATGCACCGACCTCGCTAAAGTCTGTGCAGCATGTGCACCAACCTCACTAAAGTCTATGTAGCATGTGCACCGACCTCACCAAAGTCTGTGCAGCATGTGCACCAACCTTACTAAAGTCTGTGCAGCATGTGCACTGACCTTACTATGAACAATACCCAATGTGCACCGACCTCACTATGGCCTGGGGAAAACATGCACCAACCTTACTGTGGCCTGGACCAAAATATGCACCGACCTTACTTAGCCTGGGCCAAAACATGCACCGACCTCACCTATGCATGGACCAAATGTCCACCGACCTTAGTTATGCTTGGACCAAACATGCACTGACTTTACCTATGCATGGGCCAAATGTGCACCGACCTTAGTTATGCTTGGCGCAAAAATGCACCGACCTTAGTTATGCTTAGACCAAAATATGCACTGACCTTACATATGCATGGACCAAATGTGCACCGACCTTAGTTATGCTTGGACCAAACATGCACCGACGTTACCTATGCATGGATCAAATGTGCACTGACCTTACGTATGCTGGGACCAAACCTGCACCGACCTTAGTTATGCTTGGAGCAAAACATGCGCCGACCTTAACTATGCATGGACCAAATGTGCACCGACCTTATTTATGCTTTGACCAAACAAGCACCGACCATAGTTATGCTTGGACCAAACATGCACCGACCTTACCTATGCATGGACCAAATGTGCACCGACCTGTTGACACTCGTTTTATGACCAATGAATTGGCTCATCTCCTTGTTTTTTTTTATGATGTCTGATGGCGGGAAAACGCACGTCGTTAACACGCCCCGCTACCAAATTTAAATATTCGGCCCATAAATTAAATAGAATAGTTGAGTGATGAGACTGAGTCGAATCCACAGAGAGAGTTAGATTTGAGAGTTGAAAACCTTGAATTTTTAAGATTGAAAATCATGAAAGTTGGGTTGAAAACTTGATTTTGAAATTAAGAAATTAATTAAACAAAGTGAAGGAATAATGAAAACTCGAGCTTAAATAGTAATGAGACAAGTGAAAGTAAAATGATAGAATTACAAAATCACTAAACTTTAAACCATAGAAAATAAAAGTAAATGGATGAACAAAAGAAATGAACAAGAGGAACAACAATATCAATTTCACTTAATTTGAAAAGACAAGATTAAATAGAGAGCACAAGAAATTCAAAGAACAATAACAATGAAATAAATTGAAACCTGAAGGAGCCTCCTGCCCCTCTCTCTTTGCTTCTTCAAAAACACTAAAGTATCACTTGAACAAAGCTCTCACAACAATGCAGAAACCCAAAATACATTATGAAGACAACTCTAGCTATTATCACTCAAACCACACCCCAACTCTCCTTTTATACGCCCTAAACATTGGCCTCTGTTTCTCTCTGTTTCTCTACTCTTCCGAATGCTCTCCGTTCTCTGCCTTGCCTTGCCCGTGTGTGAGGCGCGTAAAGGATGCCGTCGTGTGAAACCATATGCGCCTATGTGAAGCCTTGGTGTGAAGGCCCGCCGCTAGTGTGAAGCCGCTTTGATCACTTGCCCATGTAAAGGTGAAGATGGCCGACTTGGCCTCGTTGGTGTGAAGCTTCCGTAAAGCTCATTCTGCCGATGTAAAAAGCACCCACGTGTAGACGCCCTGCGAACCTTTGGCTTCCTCTTGACCCACTCCGCATGTGAAGATTTGCCGCCAAAGTCTTCCTGCATTGGCCGACAGCCGCTGACCTTGGTGCATGATGAGAAGGCCTCCACCTGCATGTTCGAATGGCCAGCCCACCAACTTGTTGAAGCCTCTGCCTGGTGAAGTTGTTGCTTGTTTGAAGCCATATTTGAAGTGGAGCCCGTTGCCAACCTTTAGGAGCTTTACTTGGAGCCTTCTATGCCGCGTGGACCCAGCTAAAGCCTCCATCAGCCAACTCTTGTGAGAAGGCCATGCTGTAGCATGAAGAGTCGCTACCCAGCTGATCACGTGGAGATTATATACATTGAGAAGCCTTTGGCCTTGTCTGCCATTGAAGCCATTTGCATTATATATATATTATATACATTGAGAAGCCTTACGTGATATATATAATGCATGGCTATTGCATGCATTCAATCGTAAAGGCATTATGCCTTGATCTATACATATATATATATAAGATATGTAGATAGATATATTAGATGATATATGTAGCGATATGAATTTAGATAGAATATATAGATAGATATACTTTGAATATATATATATATATATATATATATATATATTATGAATGTATATATTATGAATATATATATAATGAATGTATTATATAAGTGAATATATATATTATATGAATCTATATCATAATATATATATATATATCAATGTTTTGATTTTTATTTCTTTTTATTTATTTTTCTTTTCATGCTTCATGATCTTTGGCTCATTCTTGCGCAGACTTGTGAAGTTGTTGTCGAGTGCTTGTAAAATAACATATTTGTTGCTCAAATTATAATAATTTCATCAAACTAAATATTTTGATCAAAAATTGATATTAAGTGTGATAAGTGCATAATTATTAACATTAAAGCTCATAAAAAGTGTGTAAATCATAAATTAACTTGTATAAATGCACACTCATCACACCCCCTAACTTGCTCATTGCTACTCCCTTAGCAATGCAAACAATTTTAAAATTTGAGATCAACAAGAGTTTTAAAATATCCATGCCTCATTTCCAGATCATCTTTCATATAGTCAACTAAATATGAGGAATCTGGAATCATTAACGCACACTAGCCCTTATATTTAGAAATTAAGGTACATGATCAAGAAGTCAACTTAAAGTTCAATAACACTTGTGCATGTGTAATACTAAATTCACAGTTAGACAATTGCATCCCTCATATTGCTATTCTAAGCCAGTGCCCTTCAACCCTGCACTTCTTAATTAGAGTATTAAGTATAATAGCTTTTTGTCTGCCTTATTATTTTGTCCCTTTTGGGATCTCTCTCTCTCTTTTTGTCTTCTTTTTTTTCCTTTCCATATACACATGATGTTGCACTACCCTTCACTATTTTTACGCGAACCTCAACACGTCTTAGGTGAAGTAGGCCCGGTTATACAGATCAAGGTTCCCTTTTCCATTTGATGCGAACCTCAACACGTCTTAGATGAAGTAGGCCCGGTTACTCAGAATCGGAGCATTTTTCTTGGTGCCTTTTTCTCAATTTTTTTTCTTTTCAATTGTGCTTTTGCACTAATTTTGATAGATAACTTGGCAGAAAGCTTATAAAAGATCTCTTTTTCAAGAAGTGCTGAATATCAGATAATATACCCAAAATAGCAGAAGGTTTGTCCTACTTGTTTCATTAGCATGCAAAGTGATTTTATTTCATTTTTCTAAAGTGCACATGAACTTTAAAGAGATTCTTAGATCAGTTTTCTATGGCTAGATTAGATAAAGTTTCCATCATCCTTATCCCAGTTTTTTCTATTCTAGAATTACTGTCAATAGAAGCATGAATCATGAAACTCAAAATGGATTTTTGTTTATTTTCAGTGAAAAAAAAATGAGGTCGTATATGAATCCAACATGTGCAACATGATTTCCGTCCCCCCAACTTAAATGACATTGTCCTCAATGACATGAACGATATGGAAGAAGGAACAATGTAGACATGATATTTTTGGGAAAGAACGGGACAACCTGACGTGAACTTCGATGGGCATCCTTGAGAGGCAGTACTTGGCGTTGAAAATCTGAGCAACAGAGTAAGCAATCAGCTCTTCCCTCCCAACTTATCCTTTATTCAAACCTATAAAATAAAAACATAAACACAAGAAAAATTTGGGTTCCCTCCCAAAAAACCATTTATTATCACACGAAACTATTAAAGGTTTGGGTTGCCTCCCAAAAAGCGCTACATTTAACGTCGTCAGCCAGACGCATTGCAAAACCAACGGGTGGCATTTAGAATCAGCCACCAAGTGATCTTATCCTCTGATAAACTCCAGCCCTTGTACCATTGGAGGAAAAGATTATGCCTTGACGCAAATGGGTTAGAAGCATGCCAAGGTGGGTCTAGGAATTTGGACGGACCCCCTCGGTCAGAGAATGGCAGAAGAATTATCATATCTTTAATCACAAAATATTCCTCTGTATGGTTAAGGTCTTTATAAATATTAAACACATCAATGCGGACCTTAATTTTCCTTAGCTTTTCTTCTTCATCCTTACTCTTAGGAGTTACGTGCATATCGTTCAGGTGAGAGAGGATGAGAGTGGAGAGGGGGATTTCTGTAGCCCATCTATAGAGCAGCCAAACTAGGTCCACTAGGACCAAACGAGGCTCAGCTCATCTAAGTGACAGCCCCATAGGGCCCACTTAGGCTAAAAAGCCCAATAAGATTACTCGGGATCTCATCCTTCCTCTGCGGCCCTTAGGCTGGGAAGGCCCGAGCGTCGGTCAGAACGGAGGAAGACCCATGCCCGAGTTATCCCCTCATCGGGCATAGAGGCAAGCGCTCAGCGCCCACTCCGACCTATCTTCATCCGAGCTATGCCTATCGCCCGGATAGGGTTGGCACCTTTTATGCTTAGACCGACCGACGATTGCTTATCCACGCTGCCGTTGAGAGCCCTTTATGAGCAGGAGTTTGTGAGGATAAGAGACCCATGATCCCTCAAGGCTATAAAGATCCCACGATGAGGATGTAAAGATCCCACGACGAGGATGTAACTCTCGCCTGAAACTCCTCAGCTTACGGGACTCATAAGGTGAGCACACTATATAAACTTGGGACTCCCTCCAGTGAAAGGTAAGGCCAATACACGCCTAAAATCCCCTGAGCAGGAACCACTTCACCACCTTGGTGTAGGGGGATCTCGTGCACCTCTTTCTACCTCCCTCCCTATCTTCCACCATTGCTCTACTGACTTAAGCATCAGAGGGTTTTTCCCAGGGAACCTCCCCTGGGCCCCCTGATCCGTTTCCCTTTCTCTACAGTTCACTATTCGGTGATCATCTACCCAGCTCAGGAGCAGCGCGAGATCACGCCCCTTCATCTGGCGCCATCTGCGGGAAACGACCGAAGAGCCAGTATGGTGCGAAGAAGTTCGGAGAGGAGGTCCACCGGCAATAGGGGAAAGACCATGGTGGCGGCGGGAGAGGGCCCTCCTTAAGCCTCACAAAATAACCCCTCCAATGCCAACACCCCCGCCGACTGTCCGCCCCCTCCCGCCGCCGCGGTAGGGGTACCGCTTAATGGCGGCGCCGACGCCTTCCAAGCCCTCAATGTAAAACTGGATGTCCTCGTGGAACTCATGAGGACTCAGGCGGCAAGGGATGGAAGGTCACGCGCCCCTCCGGAAAGCCCCCCCCCCCCCCGCGAGAACGTGTCCCAGTACGGAGGTCGCTTCACCCTCCAAGGGCAGCAGCTTATTCGCAACAAGACAGGAGGACCCTCACAAGCACCCCCTCCGGAGCAAGAGGCCTCCTCCACACCAAAACGGGGTAAGCATGGGGCATGACATCCACTCCCAGAGACTGAAGTCCCCAGGGAGCGCCAGGACAGCCTGCCATCACGCCCCCTCAGCCCTACGGCGGAACAACAGTCGGAGTTGTCCCTCAGTCTACTATAGTTCGAGAGGCACTTCGCAGCACAGGAGCGCACCTTATGAGCCTTGCAGAAGACCTCTCCACTAGAGGATAAGGAGAGATTCCATTCTCTGACCATATCTCGAAGGCAGAGGTATCTCCCTGAACCTCTATCCCGACCATCAAGCCTTATGACGGCCAAGGCGACCCGGCCGACCACTTCGACAGCTTCGACGCCCCGATGACCCTTCATGGAGCGTTGGACGCCATCAAATGCCGAGCCTTTACGACCACCTTGGTCTAAGGCGCCCAAGCATGGTTCCGGCCCCTCGCCCCCAGATCCATCCGAGACTTCAAGCAGTTTGGGAGAGTATTCAAGGAGAGTTTTGCTGACAGCGGCCCCCCGAGGTCGGTAGCAGGGCTTTTAGCTCTCAAACAGGCTCAAGGGGAGAGACTCCGGGCCTACATCAATCGATTTAAATCGGAAGCCCTGAGAATCCCCCGCCTGGATGTAGCTTCGGCCATAATCGCGCTGACCGGAGGCACCCGGGACAAGAACCTCCGCTGCGAACTTGTCCTCTACCCTCCCTCGACCCTTGCCGAGCTAGTGACTCTGGCATTACGCCATGCTGAGTGCGAAGAAGTTCTCAGCGCATGCCGAGGCGCAACCAGCTCGGGTCGAGAGGGGGACAAGAAGCGAGCACCCGAGTCAAACTCGGGCCAAAAAAAGAGGCGGAACTGAGACGGGGAGCACAAAGAACTGTCTAGGAAGTACAAGCGGTACACTCCCCTAACTGCTCCAGTATATGAAATATATGAAGACATCAAAGGCTCGGGACTCCTCCGCCAACCCGAGCCAATGAGGTCGAAAAACCGCAATCACAACAAAGATTGCCTGTTCTATAGCGATCACGGGCATCACACCGGCGATTGCCATCAGCTCCAGGATGAGATCGAGCGCCTCGTCCGCCAGGGACACCTATCCCGGTTTGTGGCCGGGCATAAGGAGGATCGAGGTGCCCCAGATGAAATCGACAACGCCCCTCGTGGGGTCCATATCAACGTCATCGCCAGAGGAGCTGCATCATGAGAAGACAGTGGCCGAGGAAGGAAGCGTCATGCTGAGTGGGCAAGGCGAGCCATCGAGCCTCCCAAGGCTCCGCCGAGTGAGCCTCAGGTTATAGTCTTCTCCGACCGAGACCTAGAAGGGCTGACCACCCCGCATGACGACGCCCTAGTGATATCGGCCACAATAAACATAGACATGATTCTAGTTGACAATGGAAGTGCCCCCGATGTATTATCCTATGAATGTTTCCTTAAGATGGGGGAGGATCTGTCTAAAATCCGCCCGATCCGGACCCCCATGTGCGGGTTCAATGGCCAAGCCACTTATCCCGAGGGAGCCCTCAGCCTGCTAGTTACTCTTGGCACCCCACCCAAAACCGTTACGGTTATGGCAGACTTCATAGTGATCAAGGGTATGATAGCGTACAATGCAATCTTCGGCCGAGGGATACTCAGCCGAACGAAAGCAGTACCTTCTACCTATCACCAAAAGATGAAGTTCCCCACCAAAAATGGGTTGGGGGAAGTCCGAGGTAACCAGGCCATGGTCAGAAGGTGCTACAATATCTCGGTTGAAGCCACAAGACCGGACGGGAAGAACAGGGGCCCCCGGGATGTCGAGGAAAAATCCGCAACCGCCCCGAATTGCTAGCGGTTTTCCTAAATGACGACCCGACCCTGGGAGTAAAGATTGGAGCCGACCTAACATATGAAGCCCAACAGCAATACAAAGAGTTTCTTTCTGCGTACGCCTGAGTCTTTGCATGGTCTGATGATAAACTCACTGGGATACCAGAGGAGACGGTGATGCATAAGCTCAACCTCGATCCAACCATCAAAGCCGTACAACAGCGCAGAAGGAAGCACGCGCCAGAGAAGCAGGCGATCATCAAGGAGCAAGTTACCAAGGGGCAAAAGACTGGTCTTTTCATACCGGTCATCTACCTGACATGGCTGGCTAACGTCGTCTTGGTACCAAAAGCTTCGGGAAAGTGGCGAATGTGTGTGGACTTCACTGACTTGAACAAGGCTACTCCAAAGGACTACTATCCGTTACTGAGCATTGACCAACTGGTTGACTCAACCTCGGGCAACGAAATACTCAGCTTCCTAGATGCCTATTCAGGTTACCATCAGATCAGAATACACCCAGAAGACATCGAGAAGACCGCCTTTATCACCGACTTCAGCGTATACTGCTACACCCAGATGCCTTTCGGGTTGAAGAATGCTAGAGCCACGTACCAGAGGCTGGTCAATCATATGTTCGAGGGACAGCTCAGTCGAAACGTTGATGCCTATATTGACAACATGCTCGTGAAGACCCCCAAGGCCGAGGACCACTTCACCGACCTAGCGGAAACCTTCGACACCCTGCTGAAGTACAACATGAAGCTCAATCCTGCCAAGTGCACCTTCGGAGTAAGGTCCGGAAAATTCTTGGGATTCTTAGTCACCCAGCATAGGATCGAGGCCAACCTCGACAAGGTCCAGGCCATCCTGGACAGGCGCCCACCCACCTGCATCAAAGATGTTCAACGCCTTATTGGACGCATTGCCGAGCTCAGCAGATTCCTGTCCCACATGGCTGAACGATGCCTACCCTTCTTCAAACTATTGAGAGGGCCTAAAATGGCATCTACTACATTCGCGTGGGATGAGGAATGCCAAAAGTGTTCGTCGAGCTTAAGGAGTTCCTGGCTTCGCCTCCAGTGCTTTCCAAGCCCGTCCCAGGTGAAACCTTGCATCTCTATCTCTCGATGACTCCATCTACAGTTAGCTCGGTCCTAGTCAGAATTGACTCGGGAGTCGAGAGACCGGTCTACTACACCAGCAAGGTGTTCAATGAGGCTGAAAGAAGGTACCCCGCAATCGAGAGACTTGTGCTAGTATTGGTTACCTCGACCAAGCTCCTCTGACCCTATTTCCAAGGGCACTCCATCACCGTGCTGACTGGCGAACCATTGAAGAGGATCCTCGCTCACCCTGAAGCCTCGAGACGCCTCGTCAAGTGGGCCATCATGCTCGGGGCCTACGATATATCGTATCGGCCTTGCTCGGCTATCAAAGGCCAGGCGCTCGTTGACTTCATCGCCGAGAGCGCCATCCCGACTGAAGAAAGATCTCTATCCGCGCCCAGGCCGACCTGGGAACTGTTCGTCGATGGATCCTCCAACTCATTCGGGAGCGGCGTCGGGATCCTCCTGAAGTCCCCTGAAGGAGCAGAGCTACAGTACGCCCTGAAGTTTAACTTCCAAGCATCTAACAACGCTTCCGAGTAGGAGGCCCTCATATCGGGAGCCCGCATGGCCCGACGGTTAGGGGCTGAGTGAGTCAGGATTCACACTGACTCCCAACTGGTCGCTAGCCAGGTCAGCGGCGGTTATGAAGCTCGAGAAGCACCGATGATCAAATACCTCCAACTGGTCAAGAACGTGGCACAACAGTTAGAGAGTTTTAAGGTAGTCTGAATAGCTCGGGAGAAAAACTCCCGAGCGGATGCCCTCTCTCGGCTGTCCTCCTCTCTTGACCCTGAAGATACTCGATCGGTCCTTCTCGAAGAGCTAGAGCGGCCGAGCATCGATTCGGAGCTCCTAGCTGTTGACTCGGCCTCCCCAAGTGACTGGCATACCCCATACCTATCGTGGCTCCAAGACTCTTAGGAGCCTCCCAACCCTCAGGAAGCCCGAAGATTGAAGTACCAAGCTCGGTTATTCGTCACTCTGGATGGCGCTCTCTACCAGAGATCCTTCTCCAGTCCTCTCTTGAAGTGCCTCAGCACCGACGAAGCCAACAGAGCGATCGAAGAAGTTCACGAAGGTCTGTATGGAGCGCATTTAGGAGGTAGGTTGCTCGCCAGGATCTTGCTACGGCTAGGTTATTGGTGGCCCACTCTGTAGCGCGACTGCTCGACCTACACACAACACTGTGACCGGTGCCAGCGATTTGACCACTTGGTCCATCAGCCAGCAACGGAGCTCATCACCCTAGCCGTGCCATATCCTTTCGCTCGCTGGGGAATCGACATCCTTGGGCCATTCCCACGGCCCTGGCCCAGAAGAAGTTCATTATCGTCACCATCGATTACTTCACTAAGTGGATCGATGTAGCACCCCAGATTAAATTATAGTGAATAACTTCTCTAAACAAATAAAATCCTTAAATAAGTACTCAAAGGAAAAAAAATAACCGTGTATAATAACATACATGAGAAATTGTATGCGTATCTAAATATGAAAACCCAAATATAGTTAAATCACCTATATTCATATATATCTCGATACAAACCATATATCTATAAATATATATATATATATATACATAATACAAATGCATTGTATATATATTAAACTATATTTGAATTTTAGTTGATACAAAGTATATGCAAAATCTATATATAGAAATACTTAACTACTGTAACACAACATGCTAAGACATTTTGGAAGTTTATGTTAGTAAATGAGCTTCAATGGGCCTCGTGAATAGATAGTGGGCTTTAAAAGGGCTATGTATATATATAAACATATAAAATATTAAGTTTCTTCAAAACAGCCAAAGCTGTGTTCGTGTGGGAAAGGGTTTCCACAGTTTATGGTGGGCGGCTGTCGCTTTTGATAGGGTATCTATCATGGGGGAAGTTTACATCGATTAGGATTCGTACGAAGGAATCTATGTTCCTTTAGGATTCAAGCACCATAGAAATATCTTCCCTATATATATATATTGATTTAATGGGCCTTAATAAGCTCTCCCATGTTAAAAAGAGAAAGGGTATATATATTTTTATATATCTGATTACCTAGGTTACTTTCAAAAGCTCGAAGGCCTTCCTCTTTTCATAAGTCACATGGGCATTGGCTTCGTAGGAAAGTGGCTGCTATTTGGGATAGGAAAGATATATGTGGGGTAATTCTAAATCTAATAGGAATCTACGAAAGAAGTCTATGTACCAATAGGATTCTAACCCCTTGATCCTATATATAAACCCCAGTAGCGAGCCTGGCTTCGGTTATCGATCATATTAATCTCTAAGCATCGACCCCGGCCTACAGAAGCTGCCGCTTCTTTACCTTCTTTTCTTCTTCCTGCGTAGTCTTGCTGTGGCTGAGAGAAGGAGCTGCTGTCCTTCTTACCATTGCGGTGTTATTTGTTCAAGAGTTGCTGTTGCTACTCTTCTTTGTTCTTCAACCGTAACCCTGCTGCTGCCGTAACTCTTATATTCTCTTCCGATCGTCATCCTCGATCAATTAACATGTAGGTGTTCTCTCTGACAGCTAAACTCAATTAACAAAGATAATACATGTTTTTACGATCATAAACAGCATGCTTATATCTTATGTTTGAGTTCATAGTCTCTAATTTTCCGTAGGTGATCTCTCCCAAGCCTAAACCTGTTAATATTGCATGCAGTTAACATGGTCCTTATGTAAGAATAATTTTTATGTGTGGATTTTGCAATGTTTTCATGCCTTTATGTGGTGTAATAACTAGTAACATTAACCAGTTAAACAATTTAATATGTTTTATCAAGATACTCGACGAAATCACGGTAGTTACTATAGTGGGATAGTTATGGATTATTACTTTGTCGATCTGTTCGTGCACGTCGGAGTGACCTTTGGTCATGAAATTTTATGGGCGTGTTATTGGGGTGGAGACCGAGATAGTGAGAGTGATTGCATCATTTTCCATGCCTCCTATCTCAAGATCTCCCGTCTCTCGACGAAAAATTATTTTGAACGTCTGGTTAGGTAGAGTTTTTCGAGCCCGTCATTTTGATATATAGAACGCGTGATTCCGACGTGTGTACATCGAGAACCGGAGGTTTGATGAAGTTGAAACTTATGATATTTAAATGATGACAGTGAATTTGTCGTCAAATCCTTTTGACGACATTATGCGAAGTCGTCAAATTTTTAATATATATATATATATCTATCTATCTTGTAAGTATATCTTTGAAAATTCATATCTATTAAAATATGCAACAGAAAATTATAAAAATTATATATTTGGAATCTTTACATTTGTATCTTAATTATCATATATTTTATTTCTCTAAATTATTTTAAATAAATAAATATGTCTTTGAATGTATATTTTTGAAATTATTCAATTAAATAGATATTGAGGTGAATTCTTGTTAAATAAATTAAGTTAAAAATCATAGAATTAACGTCCCTCCAAGTGGACGCTAATTAATAAATGACACTACTCACGGACGTCAATTAAAATGAGTTTATTTAATTATAGTTAATTATAGAATTGGATTGACGTGAATTCTATAATTAACGCATTCATGTTCTCACCGTTTTCTTCCGATTTTGACCCATACCTCGGGTCTTTTGGCACTCTCGTCTCACGTCCGTAGATGGAGCCCTTTTTCATGATTGGTTCACGTTATGCACCTCAACTCTCGGTGACATACGAGTCCTCCGTTGGTCATTCCGTTCCTTCGGACTGGCAAGTTAGTCATTGAGACCTCCGTAAGTTTCCGCTAGTCTTGGATTCCCTTAAGGCAGCCGAGCTGGTTGTACCCTAAAAACCTCGAGATCCGATCCGTGTCACTTTGGTTTTCCATTAGTCTTGACACTCTACTCCTTTGGAATCTTCTTGTCATCAATTCGAGAACATAACCCTTTGACTCTGTATTTGGCCAAATCTGATTTTGAAACATTAAGGGCTGTGGGTCCGTGACTTTTCAGTGCCAGGTAGGACGGAAGTCCAATTCTGTAAAGCATGGGAATTCTGGGTGTGGCATTGCACCAAAGTCTGTACATCTGTTATATTATGTTATTATGTTATATCTGTCATTCTGCAAATTCTGTTAATTCTAGAAGTTCTGTTATTCTGATATTTTGTTGTTCGGTTATTCTGATAATTTAGATATTCTGCTAGATTGTTTAATTCTGCTTATATTTATTGAAACTCTGTTATATTCTGGCCAATTATGAAGTTATGTTCATCTAAGTATCTGCCCTTTTTATATTCTAATAGCTTGTCCTTGACTCTGCATAGGAAATTCATCCCTATTTCTCTTGAGCTCGTAACTGCCTTTGGCCTTGATATTTATCCTTTCTGCTAGATCAATTGTCATGATTTTCAAGTTATACCATTTCCTGTATTGCATTTGTCATGAACATGAGTAATTGGCTAATCACTTATATTCTGCTTGATGAGAGATGTAATTCCTACTGAGCTTTTTGCTCACCAGCCTATTTTCAACATTTTTCAGGTAATGACATTGAAGATAGTCCATCAGACGGGGAAGGGCAAGAGTGATGAGTGTAATGGAGAATCGTGTCGGTGTCTTTTACTTTTCTTTGAATCTCATCCTGTTATTTGAGTCCTTTCTCTTTATTAGAGTGTAATAGTGAGTCCTTTCATCACTTATGTAAGTGAGTCAAGGAATGTAATTTGAATATTTGATTATCAATAAAGGTTAAATTGGCCCACATTGTCCAGTTTGTAAATTTCGTGTCTTATGTTCGCTCTGATTATTCACGACTGTATCACTGTCGCGTTCCGAACAACACGTTCAGCTACTATCGGTTCGGGGCGTGACAATCGAGGCCGAAGCCACAACAAGGATCACCGAGACAATCATCTGGAATTTCGTCTGGAAGTCGATCATCTGTCGTTACGGCATCCCCAGGGTGATAGTAAGCGATAATGGTCGGCAATTTGATTCTCGTTATTTCCGAGACAAATGTGCCGACCTAGGCATTCGCAATCACTTCACCTCGATAGCCCACCCTCAGGCTAATGGGCTGGTCGAAAATGCCAATATGACTATCTTAAAAGGCATCAAGACTAGGCTCGGCAAAGCCAAGGGCAGCTGACTTGAGGAATTGCCGAACGTACTTTGGTCACACATAACGACTCCCAGAACGGTAACTGGTGAAAGCCCCTTTCAGCTGGTATACGGTACCGAGGCCGTGATACCGTTAGAGATTGGCAACCCCTCCCTCCGAGTCATCTGCTTCTCGTTCGAGGCAAACGACCAGAAGCTGCTTGAAAACCTCGACCTAGCAGACGAAGTCTGAGAGATTGCTAGCATCCGAGCAATAAAATACCGACGCCGCCTCACTCGATACTACAACGCCAAAGTCCGAGATAGACACTTTCAACCGGGAGACTTCATCCTTAGGAAAGCCGAAGCCTCTCGACCACTTGAGGCGGCGGACAAGTTATCCCCTAATTGGGAAGGCCCCTACCGAGTGGTCGAGACGCTCGGAAAAGGAGCATACCGTCTATCCACGATGGAAGGAGAGCTCATCCCTCGGACCTGGAACGCAACTACACTACGGAAGTTCTACTTCTAAATACTGAGCATTGTGTAAATGACATGCGATAAAACAAAAGGCTCCTTTCTTTTATTCAAACTACTCGCTTGTACATCAGGAAGGCTGAAGCCAAGAAAATACATGTCAAAAAAGTAAAAAATCCATCTGACGTCGTCGTATGAGCCCATCGCTCGGCAGACTTGATTGACCGTCCTGCATCCAGCCACTGACTCTGCCTCATGTAGAAACTGGCTTAGATAAAGGGTAGTCGACCCCGTTGACTCAGGCGGCTCAGGACAAAGGTGACAGAGGGATTAGGAAGGAGAAGGCTACCTTCCAAGTTGAACTTGGAAGAGAAAGGGGAGAGGGAACGCATATGAAAGCATTCTCCCCGCCAACCTGCCAACTCTTTGGAAAGAAGAGAGTGCAGGCACCCTCCAAAGAGTGAAAGAAATGAGGAGAATAGCAGAAGGGGGAAAAAGAGGCTGCAGGGGGGAGAAAGAAACTAGCAGAGCTGGACGAGGAGGCATGGGAAAGCCCGGGAAGGAGGGAGCTTAATTGGCTTCCTCCTCCCCTCCATGAAGCGAGCAGGAAGGGACGGGTGGCAGGGATGCCTGATGCCCCCATCCGTCCACCATCTCGCCCCCCTGCAAGCGCCACCGGAACTGATAAAAAGAAGACGACGTGCCTCCACACGTCGGACCTTCTTCAGACCCGTCTACCGGCCGTCAGACCCCCTTCAAACCCGAAGCAGCAAGGACTCTCTGGCCTTCGTCATCGGCAGCTTCATCTTCCGGGGCGTCTTCCATGCTCCAAATATAACGGCACAACGCTACGTGAAGAAAGAATGAGGAAAAACTATCAGGGAAACCCCTAGGTGGTGGAGTGGAAGGGAGGCCCTTCAGACCTTTTATAGGCAAAGGGAGGCTATTTGCCTTAAATGATTCTCTCCTCAAAAACACGCCAAAGGGATCTCTCCCTACGAACGGTCACCTCAAACTTCTCATTTTCCGCCCCAGTGGGACACACGAAGCGGCCAGGCATTCAAAGCATGAGAAAATGGAAAGACACCCTGTCAGACGCTCACCCAACCATTAGGCGAGATCCACACAGAAAGTATCAACTCTTTCCAACCACTACAGATACGCTGAACAAAATATGGTAATAGCGATACAGAACAGATAAGTCTTCATCATAACGCTATTGCCTTATATATTTTTCTACACAAAAGAGGAAGTTTTTTCTTCAGAAAGGAAAAAGACATACAAAAAGAGGAAGCAAAGCAAATATATCAGGCCTCCGACCCACTTGAAAGCTTGGAAGTGGAGGGCTCAAACGGTCTGCCCCCTGCACCCTCGGCGACGGTCGACCCTGGCACTGACCCCACCGGCGTGGGAACTGCCTCGGTTGCATTCCCTCCTGAGGCATCCGGAGTTGGCGACCCCTCGGACAAAGAGCCCTCGTGATCCTCTTCATTCGGCACCGAAGCAGAGGAACTAGAGGATGACAAGTCTGAGTCATAGCATTGCCCGGACAGGAAGTCAACTACCCCGGACGCCTGCTCCTCGGCATAAGAGATGGCTTGGTCGTAGACTTGCTTGAACCCCTTGCGGATGCCCCGGGGAAGTGTTGACTCGTAGTATGGAAGGGTAGCCTCCTTAAGGTCAACCGGGTAGGCCTCTGAGCTTTTGTACTGCTCGAGACCCTCCGCCCGGGCCGATCCCACCCTACCAGCGAGCTCAGCCTTCTCCCGCTCCGCCTCGGCCAACTTCCGCTCGGCCTCAGCCGTCCTCTTTTTGGCCTCCGTCGCCTGCCTCTCCGCCTCGGCCCGATTAGCCTCGGCCTCCCGCCGAAGGTGCTCAGCTTCCTCCGCTCGGTCCACCAACTCTGCACGTTCGATCTCCCACCGGCCATCCAGCTCAACACGTGTAAGGCGCTCCTCTTCAAGAAGCATGTTCTTCCTCTCGAGCGATTCGCGGGCCTTAGCTAGGTGCTCGGTTAGCGCCCGGGTCTCCACCTGGCTCGACCGCACCAGCTCCCTGACTGAGGAAAGCTCCCGCCGAAGCCCATCATGCTCCTCGACAAGTCGAGCCAACCTCCTGTCAGACCCACTGGTGCGGACACCCGAGCTGTTGATCGGCACGACACACCGAGCCACCGGTACCGCACACGGAGCACGACACGAGCCACCTCAGCATCCATCTGGCTCGGAGACAGCTTGGAGACTCCGCCTTGAGCCTCCCCATTTATTATATTTAGCTAGACTTTATGTGTGTGTAATTTGTATTTATTTCGTTGCATTCGGTTTGCCATTTTGAGTGTAATAGGGGCTTACGAGCATTTCGGACCCCGTGGGCCCCACGGGCCCCCCGGGCCCCACCACATTGGGCCACCTCAGCCTAGGGTCCCACATGGGGCCAGTCAACATGCCACATGGGAGCATCTAGAAGTTTGAATGGTATTTGGACACATGGGGGACAATGGACTTGAAAAGTCCAAATGAGAGGCCACCTACCCCCACCTACCAAGTCCAACTTCCACATCCTTGCCATTCTAGTCAATAGGCCGCCCCCCCTTTATTTTTTTTTAATTTTCATTTGTGTGGATGGTCACATGCAATCCTAGCCCTCAATCTCCCACCCCTAGATCCAACGGTGGAGGATTGATTAGATTGGTGACCTATATATGCTTGTAATTTCCATTTTTGATGAATTAATGCCATTTGGAATCAAGAAATTGTTGCAGCTCCAGCTTGGTGCGCCCCTCTCTTCCCCCTTGCAGCTGTGAAGGTTGCCTCTGGAGGTGTGACTCCTCCCCTATCAGTTCCGGTCATCGCTGCCGCCGCCACGAGCCGCCACCGCACCGCCATCGCCTTCGCCGGAGTTCTGTCCACGCAGTACCACAGCCACTTCCACGAAATTCCAGTCTCAGCCACGGCCTCAGATCGAGTTGGAACTTTTACTGGATGTCCCATAGGTGTCCAGCACATCCTCAGAATTTTGGTTGGTCATAAAGATCTCATTTGATATTTGTTGATTTTCGTCCAATCACAGTTTCCAGATCTGTCTACTGTCTGTTTCCATTTCCACCCGCCCAGAGTTTCAAGTCTTAGGTCCTTTTTTTGATTTTCTTTGGTTCGTCCAATTTAACTGGGTGTCCCTTGCATCTATCCCTTCATACACCATTTTTTTTAATTTTTGGTTCGTCCATTTCATATTTTCTAAAATTCTTTCTCAGTCCTAGCTACAGTACTTTCTGCCAGTTCCCAGATCCGACCACCAGACACTCCAAAAATCCTATCAAATCACCACCAGCTCCAAATACAATTCTAAAAATTGTTCCAGCTTCATGGTTTGATTATCTACAAAGTTGAAGAAGATCTTGGAGTCTGATTCCTACGGAAAGTAGGCGGTCAACGGTGGTTCTCAGACAAGTACCCTGTAAATCTGATGTCTCGGTTACTGTACAACAGGGATTTGTAAATTCATTAAAGTCTAGATCCGGCTAGATCCATCAGATCTCTCTCAGTCTAGATTGAAGCATTTGAAGAGAGCTTTCCAACGATAGCTCATGCGTCCCGATCCGACGTCGGGATCGACCGCAGCGGCTGTTTTCGCCGGAGCGCGCGCAGGGAAAACAGAACTGAAATCCGTGGGCAGCCATTCCACAACTTGAAGATCGGACCCGACCGGCCACCAATCGGTGTCTCCGGCCGACCGCCGTCCGTGGAGGTGCGCCACCAGGGGTCTCCATCATAGTGGGACCCACCTCCGCAGATCCGGAGGACAGCGCTATCCGTGGGCCCCACGGGCCCGCAGAACCCGCGGTTCGGGAAGCACGAAAATGCGGAGTTCGGCGCGTCGAGTCGACATCAAGATGCTGCCTGTCAACCTGATTTGCGTGATCCCCGGGGCCCACATGTGACCTTTTACCTCCCTGCGTGGAGTGGGTCGAATCGTTTTGTACTGCTGTGAATTATGTTAACCGGGGGTCCGTGAGTTAGCCGGGGTGTCTTCGCCACGCCGGGTGCGTGGAGGTAAAGGTCTTAACTTCTTGGTGTTACATTGCTTAGCTAGTATACGGTCTTAGGCCGCTGCCGAGAGTGTAGGTTCCTAGCCCGTGTGTCCATGTCACCGCTGTGAGCGTGAGAGTGACCCGTCCCGCGACTCGATCCGAGTCCGGAAGTGAGTCTGACTACCTTGAACTCTGCCGGTTCCTTAACCGCGCACGATCCACGCTTTCCCTCGCATGGGACGCCGAGTGAGCTTGTACTTCTGTTAGCGACATTTTGCCACTAGGAGCTCGTAGTGTCGGGCTTAGTGTCTCCCTGGTGTGTATTGCTGGTCGCGTCTTCATCTAGAGTCCGAGGGTGGCACTGTATAGTGTCGTCTCCCGTGTCCGTCCCGCATCACCCACCAAGGGTCCAGGCCAGATTCGCTCACTCACACTCCGACCGAGCATACGCTTCTACCAGAGTGGCCCCCATCTAGGCCAGGACCAGGCCACCCTCCATAACCCTAGCGAGGGCCACAGATGGAGAGTACTGCCTACCTCCCCCCCTCACCTTCGCGGCTATACCGCGGCATACCTGGTGCAGAGGGCCCAAGATACCAAGCCTCTCCAAGGCTACCGGAACAGAGAACCCCCCATCGCCCGGTGCCCCACCGAGTGGCACGGACCAAGCCCCGGCCTCGGTCGCCTCTCGTGCCTCGGTCAGATTTTCTTGTGGCCCCCCAACCTGGACCGGCTCGGCACCTGCACCACCACCTAAAGCGGCAGCCTCGGCCACGGCCCCCTCGGCTCCTACCGAGGGGAGAGCCGGGCCAGCACCGCTGCCAGTTGCAGGAGCAGCCCCGGTCCCCTCAGCTCCGGCCGAAGGAAGAGCCGGGCCCGCATCATCGCCGCCTGCCGGAGTAGCCCCGGCCCCCTCGGCTCCGGCCGAAGGAAGATCCAAGCCCGCATCGTCGCCGCCCGCAGGAGCAGCCCCAACCTCCTCGGCCCCCTCTTGCTCGGCGGGTGGGAGAGCTCGCCCGGTAGGGTCGGCCCCATCATGCTCGGTGGAGGGGCAAGCCGCGGCAAGGTCGCCTTCGACTGTGGGTACGACCCCGGCCTTCTTGGCCCACTTCCTGGCCTTTGTGGCGGCCAGAATCATCCCTTCCACGGGATCCTTGCGCTTAGACCCCCGCGGCCTAGAGGATTCACCCTGGGCCACCCCCTTTCCCTTATCTCTAGTTCATGAGCGACCCGTGGGAGCAGCTGATTCATCAACAGCCGAGTCATCGCCAAGCTCGATCACCTCTATTGCCTCCTCCAAAGCCTACCGCATGCTGTCTGCACGAAGAGGAAGACATATTCAGGAAAAGAAAAATGATCCAACATCCAAAGGAGAACCTAGTTTGTGGCACCTGAGCTCGACGGATGCAGCCGCGTAAGAAGACACCGCTCGATATTCTCTAGAGTAACCAGCTCTTCTGTGGATTGGCGGTGCTTCAGCAAGATAGCCGCATATTTATCCACATGTGGAGGGAACTCATCCTGCCTGGGAGGGATATTCGGGTGGAAATTGGGGATTACTAGACACCTCCAGGTTTCCTCCACTGAACAAATCCCCACCCAGAAGAATTGAGTTTTCCACCCCTTATGCGAAGAATCCTTCGCAGCCAAGGAGACAGCTCCTATTCCGCCTCGCCTGGATGAAATAGAAACCCTTCCCAGCCGAAGGATGTGCTTTCAACTCAAAGAAATAGTGAAAGAGGTCCAAGAAAGGAGGAACTCCACACTGGCGGTAGAGAATGCGGAAGGCGGAAAGAAGAAGATACGAATTGGCTACCAACTGAATGGGCGCCAACATGAAGAAATTGAGAAGCTGAAGAACTAAAGATTCGAAGGGAAGGCGGAACCCACCCTTCCACGACAGAAAGAAAGTACAGATGTGGCCTGTACGAGAGTCCAAGCTCGTCTCGTGTGGAAGGGCCGCGTCAAAGTAGAACTTGTGGGGCAGGCGATACTGGTGCTCCAGCCTTCTCACATCCGCCTCCCCTAGTTCACTGCAGTTTGGAATCGACGCCTTCACCACTGGCTCGTCCTCCCACTCCTCAGCATCCGAACGCTGGTCCGCCATGGAATCCGGAGAAGAGTTTGAGGAAAGGTGATCTCGAGACCCCGAAGATTCCGGGGGAAGAGGAAGCCGACGGACTGCCTCTGCGGTTATCTCTGCCAACTCCACGAACGCCGCGGCAAGCCTCTGCTCTTTCGTCATGTCCTCGCGACGCATCAAAGAGCCCAAAAGCAAGAATGGAGGAGAGCCAAAACCCTAAAGACGGAGGAAGTCTGGATTGACAGCAAGCGCCAAATGCCTATATCCCCATGCGGGAGGCGGCGCGTCGTTCTGACCTCCGAGAAAAGGGGGCCCCTTCAGTTCAAATCCGCCAGGATCATCATTATTACGGGCCCAGGTGACCACAACACGTGACTTCCTAACACCGCCAGATCTCCACCCACCTTAGCCACGCTGGTCTAAAATCCCAACAGCTACTCTTCCGAGCATACTAAAGATCGGGAGTAGGAGGGGGACAAGTGGACGGGGGGATTTCTGTAGCCCATTTAAAGAGCAGCCAAAGTAGGTCCGTCAGGATCAAACGAGGTTCAGCTCATCCAAGTGACAGCCCCATAGGGCCCACTTAGGCTAAAAAGCCCAATAAGATTACTCGAGATCTCATCCTTCCTCGGCGGCCCTTAGGCTGGGAAGGCCCGAGCGTCGGTCAGAATGGAGGAAGACCCATGCCCGAGTTATCCCCTCATCAGGATAGAGGCAAGCGCTCAGCGCCCACTCCGACCTATCTTCATCCAAGCTATGCCTATCGCCCGGATAGGGTTGGCACCTTTTATGCTCGGACTGACCGACGATTGCTTATCCACGCTGCCGTTGAGAGCCCTTTATGAGAAAGAGTTTATGAGGATAAGAGACCCATGATCCTTCAAGGCTATAAATATCCCACGACGAGGATGTGAAGATCCCACGATGAGGACGTAACTCTCGCCTGAAACTCCTCAGCTTAAGAGACTCATAAGGTGAGCACACTATATAAACCTGGGACTCCCTCCAGTGAAAGGTAAGGCCAATACACGCCTAAAATCCCCTGAGCAGGAACCACTTCACCACCTTGGTGTAGGGGGATCTCGTGCACCTCTTTCTACCTCCCTCCTTATCTTCCACCATTGCTCTACTGACTTAAGCATCGGATGGTTTTCCCCAGGGAACCTCCCCTGGGCCTCCTGATCCGTTTCCCTTTCTCTACAGTTCACTGTTCGGTGATCATCTACCCAGCTCTGGAGCCGCGCGAGATCACGTGCCTTCAGAGAGTGTGATGGATTTTTGGGGAGTCCACCACATGTCCAGTGTCAAAGAGTTGAGAAGGATTTGGAATGAAATAAGTTTGCTCCTTAATACAATGATTCTCATAAGAGTCTGATGGATCCGACCAGTTGGCGAGTTGCAAAATATTTGGAATGATTGTAGATTGACCAAGGTCAGGGATGGGTAACAGATCCACATCCTCCCCTAAATCATGAGATGCCCAATCAGAGTAAAGTTCAAGTGGGGCACCCGGTTCCTCAATTACCGAAGAAGAAGGGTTTATGTATACACTCAATTCGCTTTCCCCACTCATATTTTCTTCGTCATTCACTTAGAAGGATGACTCATCAAATTCAGGAAAGAAAAGTAATAGAATTTGATCATTGACTGGCAAATCCTCTTCTTCTCTTGTCGACTCAAGATCATCAAACTCATCATAATCCTCTTCACAAATGGAATGGGTTTTAGGCTTCTCAGGCTACTCTTCGCTTAAGCCCCCCTCATAAGACTCTTCCATGATCCCCTCAAGATCAAAAGTGATATGAGTGTTAGATTGGGGAATTATGAATTGATCATATGGACTTTGAGTGTTATCAAATCTAGGAAGTTGGTCCTCAAGACTTATAGTGGAGTTGCTAGGCATTGGATCCACTTCCGTTTCTATGATATTTTTAGTAACCCTGCTCAATTGGGCCTCAAAGTTTTACAGTTGTTCTTGGAAGGATTGTTGTTGAGTTTGGAAGAGCTGTGTCAATTGATCAAACAAATAGGGTTGATCGTAAGAATCATTTGGGTATGGAGCCCAATTTGAAAAATCTTATTCTTGTATACTTTGGCCTGGATCCTGATAAGACTCCCAAGAAGAATCATATTGATCTCTCCAACCAGAATTAAAGTTGTGTAGACATGGGTCAGAATAAGGTGTGGAGAAGTCTTGAGACATTTGGGTCTGTCTTGCTTGGTCCATCCAAGAGATTGTTGGTTGATCTTCCCAGCTAGAGTTATAAGTATTGGAAGGTGATTCATAATCGGGCTGAAAAAACCGTTGATCATATTGGACTTGCTTCGGGGTGAAAGGTAGATCTTGGCCCCCTAACTGAGTGGTTTTAGTATGGTCCTGGGTAAACGATGGAAACTGGGCTTTCTCATTTTAGTTTGACCAAGAGTATGGACTTTCATAATAGGTCGTACTGTTTTGGGTGAGAAATGAGAATTTGTTTGGACAACCACCTACATAATGGGCCGGGCTAGCCCACGTGTGATCATCGTCATGGTGACTAGGTGGTATGAAGGGAACTTGATCCATGGCTAGAAATTGATCAAATCTATGAGCTGATGGGTCAAACCTATCTAATTGGTGTGCCCAATCCATAGATGAAAAGTATGCTCTCAACATTTTTTATATATTTTATTTTTTTAATTTTTTATACAAATAAATTATCAAATAAAGTCCAACTTAGATTCAACATCAAACTTATCCACCGACCAGGTAAGAGGTGTGGAAGTGGGAGGATCCCCTTACTTTCACAAGGTCCTAATTAAGTAACCACTTTCCCGCTTATAGCGTTTGCCGTTGACCTCTAACCTTAGACACCAGTTTCGAAGATAATAGTGAGCCCAAGTTATGCCTTTTCTGTGTTTTTATTTTTCTATTTTTTTTAATTAGCAAACTGAGCTAGTCCACCATATTTTTTTTATTTCTCTATTTTTTTATTTTTTTAAGAACATTTCTAAGCATGAAAACTAATTACATATTGAACGTAAAAATAAAGAAACTAAATCTATGAAAAGAGGGTAAAAGTACTAACCTTAATCGCATTCTCTCATTCTTTATTTGGCAAATAAAAAATAACGAGATTAGAAGATAAAGAAGACTTATCTCGGGGAGACACAACATTTATTTTTTGCATTTTTAAAATTTTCTATTTTTTATACTTTTGTGGATCCTTTTATTTTTCTGCAAAAATAAGAGTGAACAGTAATACATATACAAAAGAAAATACAAAGCTATCAACTTCAAATTCAAACCTTCCCGGCAACGGCGTCAAAATTTGATGGTGGGAAAACACACGTCGTTAATACGCCCCGCTACCAAATTTAAATATCCAGCCCATAAATTAAATCGAATAGTTAAGTGATGAGACCGAGTCGAATCCACAGAGAGAGTTAGATTTGAGAGTTGAAAACCTTGAATTTTTAAGATTGAAAATCATGAAAGTTGGGTTAAAAACTTGATTTTAAAATTAAGAAATTAATTAAACAAAGTGAAGGAATAATGAAAACTCGAGCTTAAATAGTAATGAGACAAGTGAAAGTAAAATGACAGAATTACAAAATCACTAAACTTTAAACCAGAGAAAATAAACGTAAATGGATGAACAAAAGAAATGAACAAGCGGAACAACATTATCAATTTCACTTAACTTGAAAAGACAAGATTAAATAGAGAGCACAAGAAATTCAAAGAATAATAACAATGAAATAAATTGGAACCTGAAGGAGCCTCCTGCCCCTCTCTCTTTGCTTCTTCAAAAATACTAAAACATCACTTGAACAAAGCTCTCACAACAATGCAGAAACCCAAAATATATTATGAAGACAACTCTAGCTATGATCCCTCAAGCCACACCCCAACTCTCCTTTTATACGCCCTAAACATTGGCCTATGTTTCTCTCTGTTTCTCTGCTCTTCCGAATGCTCTCTGTTCTCTGCCTTGCCTTGCCCGTGTGTGAGGCGCGTAAAGGATGTCATCGTGTGAAACCATATGCGCATGTGTGAAGCCTTAGTGTGAAGGCCCGCCGCCAGTGTGAAGCCGCTTTGATCACTTGCCTATGTGAAGGTGAAGATGGTCGACTTGGCCTCGTTGGTATGAAGCTGCCGCAAAGCTCATTCTGCCGATGTGAAAAGCACCCACGTGCAGACGCCCTGCCAACCTTTGGCTTCCTCTTGACCCACTCCGCGTTTGAAGATTTGCCGCCAATGTCTTCCTGCATTGGCCGACAGCCACTGACCTTGGTGCATGATGAGAAGGCCTCCACCTGCATGTTCGAATGGCCAGTCCACCAACTTGTTGAAGCCTCTGCCTGGTGAAGTTGTTGCTTGTTTGAAGACATATTTGAAGTGGAGCCCGCTGCCAACCTATAGGAGCTTTACTTGGAGCCTTCTATGCCGCGTGGACCCAGCCAAAGCCTCCATCAGCCAACTCTCGTGAGAAGGCCATGCTGTAGTGTGAAGGGCCACTGCCCAGCTGATCACGTGGAGATTATATACATTGAGAAGCCTTTGGCCTTGTCTGCCATTGAAGCCATTTGCAATATATATATATTATATACATTGAGAAGCCTTACGTGATATATATAATGCATGGCTATTGCATGCATTCAACGGAAAGGCATTATGCCTTGATCTATACATATATATATATAAGATATGTAGATATATATATTAGATGATATATGTAGCGATAGGAGTTTAGATATAATATATAGATAGATATATTTTGAATACATATATATATATAGCTTATGAATGTATATATTATGAATATATATATATATATATATAATGAATGCATTATAAAAGTGAATATATATATTATATGAATCTATATTATAATATTTATATATATATTAATGTTTTGATTTTGATTTTGATTTCTTTTGATTTCTTTTTCTTTTCATGCTTCATGATTTTTGGCTCATTCTTGCGCAGACTTGTGAAGTTGTTACCGAGTGCCTACAAAATAACATATTTATTGCTCAAATTATAATAATTTCATCAAACTAAACATTTTGATTGAAAATTGATATTAAGTGTGATAAGTGCATAATTATTAACATTAAAGCTCATAAAAAGTGTGTAAATCATAAATTAACATGTATAAATGCACACTCATCAATGTCCCAGGTTATTCACCGTTTATTGGGCCATTTTTAGTCATTCTTGGGCCTAATATTATGGGTCATTCTCCTTGGTTGGACTTAGCTCCATTGATTTCTCGTCACTTCACCTTATTCGGCCTAGATAAGTGATGGAAATCTACACCGGGCACTAACTTTCATTTTTGTATTTATGTCCTTTTAGTTTGCATTCATATCCTTAGGAAAGTATGTTTGCAATTGTAAGGCTTTATAAGCCAATTTGTCATTCCTTAGGATTCTTTGGGTTTTTATGTAAAAGTTCAGTAGGTCTAGCAAGGGGGCCCCCACTCCTTCCCCATTGGTCCACTTAAGCCCTAGGTGTCCATATGGGGCTGGTCAAATGCCAAGGTGGCTTCTAGAAGGATTCTTTCCTTCTTGGACAAATCAAGGGGACAATGGGTTTAAAAAGTCCAAGATGCCTTCCTTCCTTTTAAAGGGCTCCTCCCCTCCATATGTAATTTTTTATTTTGGGTTTTTTGACCACATGGGGGAAGAAAATACTCTCCCTCCCCTCTCTCTCACGAAATTCCCACCCCCTCCCCTTGCCATCCTCTATATAAACTTGTGTATAGTCTCATTTGTGGAGTTAATGAGAAGAAAATCAGAATTTACCTCCAAGAGCCCAAGGGCACCCCTCTCTCTCTCCCAACCCCTAGCTACTGTGAAAGCTACGAATTTATGAGGTGTGAAGCCTCCTCCCCTCCCCCGTTCTGAGTGTGAAGCTCAGCGCCGCCGCCGCCACCGCCGAGCCGCCATCCCGCCGCCACCGCCACTCGCCGGAGTTCTGTCCAAATCAGGAAAGAATCTCAATCCCATAATTTTATTTATTTCTCTTGTTGTCTAATCGATCCTCAACTTTGAGGGTTCGTTCTCCCTATCGCCCCTAATCTCCAGTTCCAATTCCGTGCCATTTGGCCGTCGTTTGATATTTTTCCTGTATTTTTGTTCTTACCTTCCGTAATCTGCCATTTTACAGATCTGCGGAACAGTGTCCTGTTGTGGTATTTTTCCCACCCCATTATCTCTCTCCAGAAAATCCACAAAAATTCCTCAGTGTTCCTCACGTCCCCCTTACCTCCCAAAATATTTTCAACCCCTGGAAAAATCATTTACTCCTCGGTCAAAGGTCAGTTTCAGGCAGATCCCTTTCTGTCCTAAGCGTCAGTAATCAGATCCACAGAAACAATACAGGGTTGCAGAGCCTCCCATTTTTCATCCTTTCGTTGGATTGACCTAAAATAATTATATGTTGTAGATCTGGGAGTCCTCTTTCCAATGCCGCTGGTCTCACCTCGATCTGATTTCGAATCTGAGACAACTATATCTTTCTGTCGAGGCGCACAAATTTGTTTCCCGTGCAGGTCCGAAATAAAAATCCGGGAGAAATTCACAAAAAAATACCAAAGGTCAACTTCTGGAACTGCCACTTCAGATAGTTGTTCAGGGACGTCCTGCCATCGTCCCAGCCAAGCGGCGCAGTAAGAAGATCTCAGGAACATGACGTTCCTTTGGAGGCAACGGCTTGCTGTCCAGCGAGTCAGAACTGAGTCGGCGCAGCATCGAGTCGGACTAGGAGGTCGAGTTTGCCCGAACGCACCTCCAACTTGCAGCCCGTCAACTCAGGGTCTGTCCTCCCAGGTCCCACTTGTAGCCCTTTACCTCCCTGCATGGAGTGGGCAATAAAATTCACTGTTGTAATTAAGTTTTTACCATTGTACCGGGAGTTACCGTAACTAGCCGGGGTCGTCTTCCCCACGCCCGGAGCGTGGAGGTATCGTGTCCACTCCTCTCTCGGCATTTGCTTTATTTCGTATATTTTCGTATGCCACTGCTAGAGAGCATGTGATAGGATTATTAGCTCGATATTATAAATTATCACTGCTGCAAGAGAGAGAGAGCGAGACCCGTCCCGTGACTTGATCCGAGTACGGAAGAGCCGACTACCAGACTCATTGCCGGTTTCTCAACTGCGCACAGTCCCACACATCCCTCGCTAGGGACGCCCACGAGCTAGAGTCCCAGGTCGTGTGTCCGTCCTGCATCAAATTGGTATCAGAGCAAGTTGAGTCTAGGGTAGTCTTTGTGTCTAAGTCTGAAACAAAAAAAAGTGTCTAAGTCGAGGTGTCACATCTGCATACCATTATTCGCTATATAAAAAGGTGTTGCCCGACAGTTAGGTTACGCCTATCGGGGAGGTGATTCACTCGCGTGAGAGGATCTTTGGATCCCCAGACTCCGCCAGGTACCAGATCTTGGTTTAAGTCTAGGGCCCTTAGTGTGCATTAGTTACTGCATTCCAACCTTTCATAGTCGTGTCTAGTGTCTTGTCCAAGTGTCAGCATGTCCATCTTATAGTTCCCCATTTCCAATGGACTCCCGGTCGCCCAGGCAATATGACGGTTGGCCCACCCCTGGGCTTGACAACCACCCTCTCTACATCCGTAGGCCCGAAGCCCCAAACTTTTATGGCTCCAAAGTCCTGAGCGACTACCTACATTGAGAAGCCGTTATGGATAAATATTTTGATTGTTACCCCATCTCCGAGGCTCGGCAATGCTCTTTCGCCAAAGGGCGGCTTCTACACGAGGCCGCCGAAAAGTGGGACCACAATGAACGCTTGCGAGAAGTTAAGAGGCAATGGCCCATCAAGTCGTGGCATGAGATGAAGGGTGAACTTAGGAAGGTCTACCTACCTGGCCCGGTCACCTCTAACCGACCCCACCCAATCGCCTCCAATCAAGTGGGTCATAGTCGGAGGCAAGGAGCCCCGTACTTAAATGAGCCCCGACCCAAGCCTAGGCCGGTTGATTACGGGCGAGTCCACGGCAATACCCCTACTCCAACCCACACCATTGCTGAACTTGTGCAAATGATTTCGGATCGGGTGGATAGGAGGTGTGCTTAGTTTGAGTCGTTGGTCTCCCCTTTCCCACTTCCGAGGCAGGAGGTAGCCATACTCGAGCCTAGGGAGGTCATGGCCGGTAGTCCCTACCCGGCCCCACCTACGGGGTCGCAAGGGCCTCTTCCCCTCCTAGTGGACAGCCCTCCCCCACCCCGGCCGGGGAGCCCTTCCCCTAGTGCTCCCTTGCCACCCATTTTTGATCCACACCCGGAGCCATTTCATTTGGAGCCACCTCAGCCCGAGCCACCCGTGTTTCTAACAGGTACGCTTTTCATAGCCGAGCAACTTTGTAGCTGGCTCAAGGATGGCTTGGTCCCCACTCCCTACCCATCCATGGACCCCACCCTACCACTGGTGCTCGTCAACTCCTTTCACACAACTTTCTGGTCTAGTCACTATGTGGACACATTGGATGACCTTCTTAAAGGATTAGCCCTGCAGTTGACGTTGATGCACTTGTTGGCCCCAGGCTTCGACCGACCCACCAGTCGTAGCTTCACACATCCATCCTTAGGGTCTATCACCTCCGTGTGCACCGTGGGTCATGTCACCACGGAGGTTCTTCTATTCCTCCCTATGTCGGCCGAGCCCAACTTCATTCCCTTTTTCCCAAGGGAGGAATCTTATTTTCTACATATGATCGCCGCCCCACCTCTCACAATGAATGAAGGTGATCATTTACACGTTCAAGATTTCCAAATGTGGGACAGTGATTTGTGGGAGCCTAGTTCGAGGGGTCATACTTTCTTTGATCCCTGTGACCCATTCTCTTGTAGACCCCTTCACCCACCACCTTTATTCCACCTTTTCGAGGGAGCCCACCATCACACCCATTCCCCAAGGGCCGATCCATTTGCACCCTCCAAGCCCGTTCACGATACACCTACATATCGGGATGATGTAGAAGATGGCCCACCCATACCTCCCAAATCTAAAAGGCCATCCGTGCATGAATGGATCACTTTAGGATGCCTTCCCCATTCTGCCAATCACCAGTTGCATCTAGTGTATGCATGGCACACGTTTAGGTGTCCTGGTCCACCCTTGCATGTGTATGGGTCAGACTAACAGTAGGTGTGTCTAGGGTCTTGTGTGTCTGTCCATGCATGTTTCCAGCATAGTCGGTCCTTTGTACGCTCGCGTTGTCAGTCCCTTTCGAGTGCGAGACTTGTCGGACTTTGGGATCGGTTCTACCTCACATATCGGATGTAGTCACATAAAGGGACCCAACGGGCATTCCTAGTGAGTCTTCAAGCTGCCTTCCCCCTCTTTTCAGAGTGACCCCACCCCGGAGTGTCCACCTCTAGCCTCATTCCCACAGCAGCGTGAGCATATCGAATCTATACAAGATGAGCAGGTGTCGATTACTTAGAGTGGAGCGTACTCCGCGCTTCTTGGTTCGATGATGGATCCGCAACAGCTACTCGAGCAGCTGCACCCCATACTCGACGGGGTCAAGTTCTTCCCACCCGGGGAGAATTGATGGGAATCTACACCGGGCACTAACTTTTCATTTTGTATTTGTGTCCTTTTAGTTTGCATTCATATCCTTAGGAAAGTATGTTTGCAATTGTAAGGCTTTATAAGCCAATTTGTCATTCCTTAGGATTCTTTGGGTTTTTATGTAAAAGTTTAGTAGGTCCAACAAGGGGGCCCCCACTGCTTCCCCATTGGTCCACCTAAGCCCTAGGGGTCCATGTGAGGCTGGTCAAATGCCAAGGTGGCTTCTAGAAGGATTCTTTCCTTCTTCGACAAGTCAAGGGGACAATGGGTTTAAAAAGTCCATAATGCCTTCCTTCCTTTCAAAGGGCTCCTCCCCTCCATATGTAAGTTTTTATTTTGGGTTTTTTGACCACATGGGGAAGAAAATACTCTCCCTCCCCTCTCTCCCATGAAATTCCCACCCCTCCCCTTGCCATCCTCTATATAAACTTGTGTATAGTGTCATTTGTGGAGTTAATGAGAAGAAAATCAGAATTTACCTCCAAGAGCCCAAGGGCACCCCTCTCTCTCTCCCAAACCCTAGGTGCTATGAAAGCTACGAATTTCTGAGGTGTGAAGCCTCCTCCCCTCTCCCTTCCTGAGTGTGAAGCTCAGCGCCACCGCCGCCGCCACCATCGAGCCGCCATCGCGCCGCCGCCGCCACTCGCCGGAGTTCTGTCCAAATCAGGATAGAACCTCAATCCCATAATTTTATTTTTTTCTCTTGTTGTGTGATCGATCCTCAACTTTGAGGGTTCGTTCTCCCTGTCACCCCTAATGTCCAGTTCCAATTTCGTGCCATTTGGCCGTCATTTGATATTTTTCTCGTATTTGTGCTCTTCCCTTCAGTAATCTGCCATTTTGCAGATCTGCGGGATAGTATCCTGTTGTGGTATTTTTCCCAACCCTCTATCTCTCTCCAGAAAATCTACAAAAATTCATCAGTGTTCCTCACGTCCCCCCCTACATCTCATAATATTTTCAGCCTTGGAAAAATCGTTTACCCCTTGGTAAAAGGTCAGTTTCAGGCAGATCCCTTTCTGTCCTGAGTGTCAGTAATCAGATCCACATAAACAACACAGGGTTGCAGAGCCTCCCATTTCTCATCCCTTGGTGGATCGACCTAAAACAATTATATGTTGTATATCTGGGAGTCCTCTTTCCAACTCCACTGGTCTCACCTTGATCTGATTCCGGATCTGAGAGAATTAATTCTTTCCGTCGAGGCGCGCAAATCTATTTCCTGTGCAGGTCTGAAATAGCAGTCCGGGAGAAATTCACAAACAAATACCAAAGGTCAACTTCTGGAACCGCCACTTCAGATAGTCGTTCAGGGTCGTCCTGCCATCGTCCCAGTCAAGCGTCACCGTCAGAAGATCTCAGGAAGGTGATGTTCCTTTGGAGGCAACGGCTTGTTGTCCAGCGAGTCAGAACTGAGTCGGGGCAGCATCGAGTCGGCGCAGTACCGAGTCGGACCAGCAGGCCGAGTTTGCCCGAACGCACCTCCAGCTTGCAGCCCGTCAACCCAGGGTCGGTCCTCCGGGGCTCCACTTGTAGCCCTTTACCTCCCTGCGTGGAGTAGGTAAGAAAATTCACTATTGTAATTAAGTTTTTACCATTGTACCAGGATTTACCGTAACTGGCCGGGGTCATCTTCCCCATGCCCGGAGCGTGGACGTATCGTGTCCACTCCTCTCTCGGCATTTGCTTTATTTCATATATTTGCGTATGCCGCTGCTAGAGAGCATGTGATAGGATTATTAGCTCGATATTATAAATTATCACCGTTGCGAGAGAGAGAGAGAGAGAGTGAGACCCGTCCCGTGACTCGATCTCAGCACGGAAGAGCCGACTACCCGACTCATTGTCAGATTCTCAACCACGTACGGTCCCACGAATCCCTCGCTAGGGACGCCCGCGAGCTAGAGTCCCAGGTCATGTGTCCGTCCCGCATCAATAAGGGCTAATGCGGATTATTTTGTGGATTAAGTTGTGGATTTATTAGCCTTTATCTCTTTTGCCACGTTCTCTCCCCTAGAGGTCTATCGTATGACCACAAGGAGGATGTTGGCAGTCCATTGCTAGACCGCTAATGGGCAGAGAGTCCTTGTGGGTCTCTTTGATCTTATCTTCTTATGGACGCATGTGCTTAGTGGTCTGTTGCACGACCGTTTCTTCTGGCCGGCCGTTTATCGCAAGACCGCTAGTGGAACAGAGAGTTCTGCTCTGCTTGTTCTTCCTCTCCTCGACCGTGGATAAATTAGAGTCCTTCATTTTTGATTTCTCTCTCACCAGAGACTCCCAGAACCTTCTATTTATTTCTATGGACTCTTGGGAGTATTATCTTCAAGGATTATCTAGTTTCAGGTCTATTTTTGATTTATTATCCCTCCAACTTGAACCTTGGGTTTGAGGGCCTATAAATAGGACCCTTGAGTTCATGGCTTAAAAAGGAGATTTTTGGAGATTGCGTCGAAGTGCTGCTGCGTTCTGGAGCCATTTCCAACCAAGGAGAAGCTGCTTCCATGTCCACCAAGCTTCTAGTTCAGGGAGTACAAAGTTCTTTGGTCTAGTTTGTGTCATTGGTCTTTAGTTTTGTTATCATTCCCTTGCATCCATAGCATCTTCCCTCTTCTCTTCTCCATGTTCTCTGCATTCAATCATCTTTTTAAAACATCCTCCCATCTTTTCACGCCCCATAGGGGTTAAAAAAACCAAACCTCCCAGGTATTCACCCTTCTTTTATGCATCTTACTTCAATTGAGTAATAGATACTACACTTGTCCCAATGGCTAATTGGGTTGTTTTTCTTGTTGTGTACGCTTTCTCGCAGGTTTACAAGACTCACTGCACGAGGCCCAACCTTTCTGGCCGGCCAGGAGGGGTGGAGATTAAGTTCCAAACTACTGCTCTGGGTGCCCTAGCGGTCATCTGGAAGGCCGTTTTCAGGTATAAGGCGGTCTATCGTAAGACTATTTTCTGCTGGATCGCGATCGTCTGAAAGATCATTTTCATTCACTGCACCTGGTTTTCTCTCCCGTGGGCAGGTGACTTCAACTGGCTCTTTCCAAGGTATTATTGTGGCTTTTACTACTTTAATTACTTTGGTGGCGATCACACATCTTTATTTGGGTATTGTTCATCTTTGTCATCATCTATGCTTACTTTCTTTTACTTTTTTTGCTCCACACCTACGGTGTGTGTTTTTATTTTATTCCTTTGCTCCACGCCCCGACGTGTGTTTTTATTTTTCTTCCTTTATAAGCATTGATGACATGCCCATGTTCTTGATTTTGTGATTGGTTGAGTTAGGTTATTACTTGCTCACACACTTTCACATATTTCTCTCTCACACTCACATTCACCTTCATCATATCTCACACAAAAAACTATCAACAACCCCCATTTTTTGGCGATCACGGTGGGACATCTAGTGCCAATCGTGCTGAATTCTTGTTTCACTTGCTGTCTTTAGTTTATCTCAATAGCCCTTGTTTTTTTCTCGATTTTCCCATTTTATTTCTTGTTGTTTCTGCTCCCTGGTTCCTTGGCGGTCTTCTGTCTGGCCGTTTTCGGCTTAAAAGTGGTCTAGCGATAGATCGTCTTATCTCATAGCGGTCTCCTGGACGACCGTTTCTCCAATATAGGTACGCACACCGAGTTTGCTTATATTTCTATAGTTTTTCACTGTGATTTTCATTCTTGGGTGCTATCTGGTCTCCTCCTTTGTTGTTATTCATTTATACATCATTGTTTGCATATTGATTGTCAGTTTTAGGCTAGAAATTTCATGCACCCTGGTGCACATAGGCTCATTCATATTTCATATCATAGTTGCATTTCCTTCCTTGGTGTGCGAACCTCTTGTCTCCATATTCCTTGGGGCCGACTAGGTGACCACATCAGGGACCCCCATAAGTCCCCACAAGCCGTGGATTCTCACACGGACGCCGGGCCGGTTGTACCTTTACCACACCGTGTCTAGGTTGCATAAATGAGGGAGAGTTCACACCTAGAGTTAACCAAGTCCCAAACATCCTTCCTATCAGGAACCTTGTTGGAGAGAATATCTAAATTCAAATCATTAAGGTTCTAAAAGAGAAAACATACAAGAAGTGGTGCATTATTATAACTTGAATTGACTTTGAGTGCCTCTCATCCCTTTCTTTGTCTTCATAAATTGGAGTCATTGTTTTAGTGTCTCATTTGTGTTTGTTTGTGTTGTTTGTTTTGTGTCAAGGTATTCCATTGCATGTGGAGTTGCTTCCGGTCCTTAGGTTCATCTACTAGGAGCGATTCCTTCTTCACCTCTTATTCCAATCCTCTCTTTAAATCCGCCATGTCTTCTTATGATCTTCCCCATTCTCATGAGGAATCCCTTCTCAAGGCCTCTTGGAGGACCCACCTAGGGTCACCCATGTTGTGTCCATGTGGTTTTGATGATAGCAAACATTATAAGTCATTATGTGTTTGCATGAAAAGATTGAATGATGATGAAATATGCATTTGGTTATGCAACAGGTCATTGCACTGTGCATTAATAAGGATTGTTTTATGTGCATTGAATTTTATGCTTTAATGATTGTCATCATAATCATTTGTATGATATATGGATTTTTAGGTAGATGCATTTTCAAGCTGCATAGAACCTCATCAGATTGCATGCACAGCCATTTTATCAAACAGGTGACATGCAAATTCATTTCAATGAACTAGTTGCAACTAAGGTCTATGCATGTTACTGCTTGCATATGAAGGTCTGTACATACACTGTAACTGGTCCGTGCATGTTCATATGTCCAAGCACATTCAACCATTGTGCATACGTGCTCTTCACTGTTTAGAATACTTCATTAAAGTCAGGTCATGTTCATACAAGGTCTGTGCCTTTCCTGCCTGAGCATATAGGAAGTCGGTGCAATCTTTTGTGTCACATGCATTGTCTATTGTTGATGAAGATGGTGCACATTTGCGTCTCAGTGTTGTGACTGTATAAAGTCAGTGCGTCTACATTTACGTCTCATGCACTTGTGTATCTCATGTTGCGTCTCATGCACACCTAGGGTCAGTGCACTTTTATGGCTCACATTTGCATCTCATATGGCGTCTCATGTGCATATATGTCTCAGTGCATGACCTGTGTCTCATTCTGCGTCTCAATGCATGCCTGCGTCTCATGATTCGTCTAAGGCATATATTAGTGCAGGTTGTGTCTAAAGCAGACACACGGTCGGTGCATGTCGACGTCTAAGGCATATACATATAGTCTGTGCACATTCGCCTTGTGCTATACAAGGTCCGTGCAACATTCAAGTCGATGCACATTTGCTTCATTGCAACACAAGGTCTGCGCACGTTGTAGCCGCAAGAGCTCATAGTCTGTGCATACACTATTCAAGTCTGTGCATACTAGGGTCACTAGCAAGTCGGTGCACATCTTGCATGTAGCCATATAACATCTGTGCGTGTTCTGCATTTTGCTTGCACATAGTCCGTGCATTCCACTGTAGTAGTCAGTGCATGTCTATAGCACATTGGTCGGTGCATGCTTGAGTTAACGGTTAAAGGTGAGTACTAGCATGTTTGATCTAATGCAAAATTGAAGTCGCTGCACGTTTGATGGGAAGTGAAGCAAAGTTAGTGCAATGTTCTGTTTTAAGGCATGCGGTCGGTGCAACCTTTGATATCAGAGGGATACGGTCCGTGTAACCCTTCTCCCATCAGCAAACACACTCGGTGCAATATTCATCTTCAAAGCATGTGGTCGGTGCAACCTTTATTCTGTCAGCAAATAAAATCAGTGCAAGCTTCATACACACAAGATCTGTGTGAGGTCCAAGTCACTACATATAGCAGCTCGTGTGAAGCAAGGTCTGCGCAACCTTGTTAACAAGGTCTGAGCATACATGACAAAGTCCGTGCAACATTTCAAGGTCGATGCAAATGGGGATCTAAGGTCCGTGTAGGCGAACAACCTTTGGCAATGATGTCTGAGCAATTGAAGATGCTACGCACACAAACCATCATATGGCAAAGAAGTCCAAATGGTCAAAGCTTTTCAAGCCAGCTGGGGCTGCATGAAGTCATTAGCAGCAGCAGTAGAGGCAGGTCTGAGCATCAGGCATTTCAGCAAATACCTTAATGTCAGCTGCAACCCTCTAAGCACGTGAGCACGAACTGAAGTAGGCACGTGTTCCCAGAAGGCTAGAGGCTGGCATGTGATCCCAGGTAGCTAATGAGTGGGCACATGATCCAAGGACTGTGAACAGAGGAACATTCTCATTCCTACCACGTGGACCAATGGGACTTCACTAGGGTGTTTCTGCCTCATCCATAAGGAGGCTCTGCTATATATATAAGGTTGTCTTGTTCTTCAAGAAAGTAGCGAGTAGAAGAAAGGGTGTGCTGCCAGAGAAAAGAGCAGAAGAAAGAAGAGTGAGCCTGTTGCTTAAAAGAAGAAAAATAGAAAGAAGAAGAAGAAGAAGGACCAGTGAGTGAGCAGCAAGAAAGAAAGAGAAAGGAAGAGAGAGCCAGAGACTGAGAAGAGAAGAGGAGAGGAGATAGCATTTCCTGAAGATCTGTCTAGTCTATTCGTGGATCAAATCCAGAACGACTATGCTCATTGGAGCTTCCTAATTTTGTTTTTCCTTTTGATTCTTTTTGGTTTCCCTTTTGCATTACCTTCATGTTCTTCCGATACTCTGTTGTGGGTTCGGGTTCCTCCTGTGGACTCAAGAGAAGGGAGGATTGGTCCTCCTTTTTGCAAGTGGCTGGGTGACACTTGTGGGTTCCCTCTGGTGTGGAGGAAGAGAGGTCTGCGACCTCTGGTTTGCTAGTGACTGGGTGTCACTAGCGGTTCCCCTGCGGTTTGGAGGAAGGGAGATTCGTCTTCGGTTCTGGTCTTGTGGGTAGCAAGTCCAGGTGCCAAGTTTCTGTGGGTTGCAGAACTTTGTTTGAGGGATTTGTCTCCCTTGGTTTATCAAGCTGTTAGGCAGCATCTATTGCAGACTGAGTCTGCTGTTCTTGCATTTATAAGGGAAGCCTCACTTCGATTTGGAGTGAGGGGTGGACGTAGGCAGACTCAAGGTCTAGCCGAACCACCTAAAAAATCCTGGTGTTATGTGGTTTACTTTTGCGCTCTACTCCATATCTTCTACCACCCTTCGCAGGATGTTTCATGAGCGCTAAATGGTTGATGGTTGTCTCACTTGACTCATTTATTAGCCTACATTGTTATTTGGTTTGTTCAGTGAGCTTACGTACCCTTGCTCTTATTTGCTGTTATCATCTTCTTCACTGAGTTAGAAGTTTGATTGGTTGACCAGTTTGGTGTCTGAGTGTTGCTTAGTTGGCAATATTTAATTTCGTAATAGTTTATCAAAGGGAATTCATTCACCCCCCCCTCTGAATCTGTGCCTCGCACCCCAACAAGTGGTATCAGAGCAGGTCTCTGATTCATCAGATCCAACGATCTGCAGAGGATCCTGCTTTCTTTTTAGGTGCATCTATGTTTGTGCTTAATCTATTGCGTGATTTACTCTCTGAACTGATTTCAATGGCACATCCACCGATTTTCAATGGTGCTGATTTTAGGTTGTGGCTTAATTGTCTGCATACCTATGTTAAACAAAGTGATCCGATATGTGGAAATTAATTTCACAAGGTCCTCACAAATTACCAAAGAAAAAGTCCAAATGGATTGACAGTCACAGATCGAAACATGTAGAAAATCAGAAAGCATTAGATACAATGAAAATAGCCACTCACAGAGCTTTCCGCTCTTGCTTTCATGACTGCAGGTCCGGTAAGGACATTCTGGATAAGCTGAAGCTAGCTCACAGGAGAAGTGAGGACAGATGCATGATGTCTAATGGAAGTAATCAAAGTGGCAGCCAAAATGAAGAAGAGAATGATGATGTGGTAAACCCTTTTGAGAACTATACTATAGATGGCTGGGAGAATGCATATGTTGACTTGTTAGAGTCACATGACAAGTTGAGAAAACAATATAAACAATTGAAAAGGGGTACTAGGTTGAAGAGCTCAAATTCGTCTTCTTTTGAAAAATGTATGGAATTGAAACAATCTCATGATACTTGTTTGTCTTATAGTCAAAAGCTTAAGAAATAAATTGGATTGCTAAAAACTGAAAATAAAGAACTAGCGAATGAGATATCTGAACTTGAAGAAAAATTCAGCTCAACTAATGATGATCAGATTCTCGTTAGCAATCATGTGCAGTATGGAAAATTGCTGGAAGATCTTGAATGTGTTAATTCAGATCTAAACAAGCTAAAATATGAAAACGAATCTATCAGAAAAACCTCTAGGGAAAATGAAGAAAAATTTGAAAAATTCAAACAAGAGAACAACTTGCTTGCTGAAAAATTTGATGTCATCAAAGTTGTAAACAGGGAGTTGCAGAAAAATGTTGAAAAACAACAAAGAGAGTTGAAGAAATTTGAAACTGGAAGAAAACATGAAGCTAATCCAGAGGATCAGATTCTAATAAATGAATTAGTTCAAAATGATAAGCTTAAAGAAGAAATTGAAAAATTGAAATTGTTAAACAATGCTATGTCTGAAAGGCTTCTCACATTGGAAAAAGGAAAAACCATCTTTAAAGACGAATCTAAAAGGGTTGATGAGTTTAGAAAGGAGATCGAAGAATACAAAATTGCCAACAAAGTTTTGAATGAAGCTGTCAATTGCAGTGAACAAGAGATTGCAAGTTATGAAATACACATTGCATCTCTTGAAAATAAAATTTGGATTTGAATAGTGCTTTGTCTAAATTTGCTGATGGGCAAAAGAATCTGTACAAGTTGCTATGAGTGAAGGTCAATCTCAGAAAAGAAGGGCTGGGCTACAAAACTGCTACAAAGAAAGCCTTTGAAAATAAACTGATTACATCATTTGTAAAAGCTTCAAATGTTGCCACCACATCTCAAGTTGAACAGCCCACAGCTCAGGGAAATAAAAAAAAAAATTCAGAGAACCAAAATTCAAAATCAAGTTGAAAAAGTGAAAAAGAATGTTCAAGTGCAGAATACGGAAAGAAACATTCATGCTGGTGCTGTGCATAACCCAAACACACACATTCATGCACACACAAAAAATGTCATGTCATTATTATCATAAATTTGGTCATTTGATGCATGAGTGTAGATTGATGGAACAAGATGATCTAAATGCAAAGCATGCTAGAAAATCACATGATAGAAATCATTACTTTCACTGTGGCAAGATAGGCCACATTGCATCTCGCTGTTGGCACAAACAGGGGAGAGATGTTCATTTCAAATCTACTAAATCCCCTGCAAACCATAATGCTGTTGGTAGGAATAAATTTATTGTAAATGGAAAATGTTCTGCATGTTACAATTGTGGAAAGATAGGCCACAGGGCCATTGAATACTGACATGCTCAGGGTAGAAAATTTAATTCTAAAATTGTCAATCTCCCTGCAGACAGAAATGATTTTGGTAGGAATAAATTTGCATTTAAAATAAAGATTCCTACATGTTTTGAATGTGGAAAACATGGCCACCGAGGCTCTGACTGCTGGATGGCACGATATGGAAAATATTATGTTCATGCAAATAACAAAAATTTTCATGTTAATGCACATAGACTCCATGCTTATGATAATGTGCATAAAAAGAGCTCAAGTTCTATTCTTTCATGTCATTACTGTGGAGTCTTTGGGCATTCTATGTGTGATTGCAATTTAATGATTTCTGATGATGAGAAAGCTCGAAGATTATGGAAAGCACCTATCAGAGGTGTTACTAACCATGTAGGACCCAAAAACACTTGGGTACCTAAATCTGTAAAATAAGATCTTTGCTTTGCAGGAATGCCTTGGAGGAAAGAAGTAAAGAAAAATAATAAAAGGGGGTCAAATAAACCAAGGCATCCAAAGTTCGGAAAAAACCCATCTCTCTGCTTGACAGGTTTGGGCTTCTAACTTTAGATAATTTCCTTCAGTCAGTTGCATTTCATGTTTGATCAGATCAATCAAAACTTCATGCATACATGCTCACATCTGAATTTCAATTGTTCTTCATAGGTCCTCAAATGCATATGCTGAATTATCTATGCATACTTCAAGCTAAGAGGGAAATGAATGTCATTTTCTAAAAATCTGGACTGCATGTCTATGATGTTTGCATGGTTCATATTGCATCTGAATTATCTGAAAATACGTTCATGCCTACTTAAGCTGATCTTCATGAAAATGCTTAAATCTGAAATAAATCCCTCTTCATGCGGAACTATCGCATTTGTTTCAAGTCTGTTGCACACAATTTGCTCTCTGAATTGAATGTTTGAAATTTGCATTTTTACTGTCAATAGAAATAGCCTTGGTTTCTCAATGCAGCAGATTGGGGCTACCTTATGTGATGTAAAACAGCCCTAGGATGACTAAATATGTAATGGACAACCTAGGACCAAGATCCACAAGCATACAAGCTCTCCAATGATTCTCACAATAGCGTCTTACTCACACGGCACACGCGATCACCCGGCGGGGCCGGGGGATGATGGCAAGGGTCCGAGGCGGGACCCAATGACTCTAAAGGACTTAGTTTGCTTAGGCTGACCCCAAAGGGCCTAGGATTCCCCAAATTCGTGGGTGGCTGGCCCACTGGGCGGGGTGTGGGTGGCACTCTCTCACGGTCCACGGTGGACACTAACAAACTAGCATATAAGTACGGGCCCTCTTCTCACCGCCGACGGGCAATCAAAGCAATACTAAACTTGCAGAATGAAGGCAACTAAGGAGATATCAGACGCTCACCTGATCGGTGCGAAGACACCGATCCCGCTCGGAGACGAGGGCGAGCCGGGAGGCGAGGGTATACAACCGATCGCTGCGGCGATGTAGCTTGACCTGAAAATGTAATGATGTACAACACTACGCCTCACACAGGAGGGGTGATCTTGGGGTAGGGATTAGACTTAGTACATCCAAAACTACCTCCACGCAGGGAGGAGCCTTCAGCCGGCCAAGCGGGGTGGGGATTACGCAATGAAAACGTTATCTTCCGAGCTCCACCGGTTCTGCCTTGCTTCAGGTTCGCTGGACAGACAGTCGGAGATGGTGCTGCCACGGGCTCCACCGAGCTCGGATCTTGATGAGACCAGCGCCAAAAGTTTACCAACTGACAGGGGATGAAGCTTGAATTTTTGGGGAAGCTTTGATTCTCGGGGCTGACCGCACCGGCGACTGGAACAGGGCACCAGCGTCTGGTTCTGGCTGGTACCGGACTGAAGCAGTAGGTTGCAGAAGTCACTGTGGGCTCTCCCGGACTCCGATTGGAATGAAACTGGTGGTGACGCGATCGTGATCGGGGTAGCTTCGAGCCGGAGTTGACGGGGATGCAATCTGATGTCGGTGGAGAGAGGGGTGACCGGAGGAGTGTGGACTGGTCTAACCTGGGATCATAGGGGCCAGTCTGCCCTCTCCGACGAAGAAAATTGGAACAGGGGGTTCCGGTGGCCGATTGAGTCCCTTCTTCTTCGAGGTGGCAGCTAACTAGATGTAGTTTCTCTCCTCCAAAAATGGCGCTCAGAGCCTTCACCAGCTGGCCGTTTGATTCTGCCTCTGTCTGGTGCATAACAATGGGGCTGGTTGCAGAGGGTGCCATGATCTCCACAAAGCTCTGATGGGTACAAGACCTGAACCGTTGGAACCGTGGTTGAGTCTTATTTCTGTCGGTGCCAACGGCGGGGTCGGCAGATGTAGGAGAAGACCAGGACGATCAGATGAGTGGAGGGATGTTAGTTCTGGCTCCTGTAAACTGACTTGACACACTTGGAGTAGAAAATTCGTAACTTTCGATGTCGATGTCCAAATGCAACTCTGCTTCTTGAAGATGAAAGAGGACTTGAGAGGGAAGGAATTTTCTGAAGAAAGCTTGATCTGAATCCCAAAGGGTTCGTCGTGGCCGAGCTTCCACTCTCGCTCTGGTTCTCTGCCTGGGTTCTTCTGCGCAGTCAAGGGAGATCGGCCGCTGTGGACTGCTCGGAGCTCGGATGCCGACGAAAACACCTCGCCTTGGAAGCTCTCTGGACACCCTTTCCAGAGATGTAGGCCTTGCCACCAGGAGGAGCAGGGACCGGCCGGGGATGACACGACTTCAGGGCCTCACTCTGCTGCCTGCGACCTGCTACTTGAAGCTGCAACTTGCAAGAACAAGGGGAGGGGCAAAGGGAGTTAGCACAGATTGGGGGGATGGCTGATGGTTTGTGGATATGGGAAGGACGTGGCTAGGGCTTCTGGAGGGTCTGGAGTGGCAGGGGTAGATGGAGAGGGGGGCTGGAGCAGCTAGGGGTGGAGATGGGGGGGTGGAGGTGCACTAGAGAGAGGGTGAGTGTGAGAGGAGGATGGGGGACGAACTTGGCTGTTGGGGGGAGATGGATTTCGACCTAGGGTGGTTTAGGAGGTGGGGAGATGGAAGGGAACAGCCCTAGGGAGAGGGAAATTCGAATTTGGGCTTTGGGAGGGGTTAATTCAGCCTTGGGAAGAGGGAGGGTTGCTTGGGAGAGTGGAAAGGTGCCTAGGAGAAGGGGTTTCCACCTAGGGGTTGGAGGGGGAATTGAATGAATGCATGGGGAAGGGGAAGGGGCCTTAATGAGGGGTGAATGGGGAGGAGAGAGAATGAATTTCGAATTTGGGGTGGGGAGGAGAGAGAAAGGGGGCACAACCCACTTAGAGAGAGTGATAGTGAGAGAGAGAGAGAGAGAGAGAGAGAGAGAGAGAGAGAGAGAGAGAGAGAGAGAGAGAGAGAGATATTGAGATGGAGATGGCAAATGCCTTTCAATATTCATCAAAGTTGTTTCAATGAGAGGGAGGGGAGGCCTACTTATAGGCATCCACTCTTTACATGACCATAGTACCCTTGACAATTAGACAAAAGACCGTGTATATCCTAGACTCAACCTAATGGGCCCATAACTAAGGTAATAAGGCCCAATTAAGCATACCAAGGGAAATGGACTAGAACCACATGACTTAATAAAGAGAAATACAATGATAGGACTCAATAAAAGGAAAATACATAAAATGAAACTAAGGAAATGAAGATAACAAGTGTGGATCACAGTCAGTCCACATCAAGAGTGTGCAGGCGACCCGAGCTAGAGGGAGTGTCGTGAGATGCCCTCATCATTATGTCTCATGACACATCTGCATGTAGAAAAGGGGAGTTCAGGTATTTTGCAACATTCACAAGTACTTGACGGTGTTTAGATTGATGCATCCATTTCAAATTGATTACATATCATTCTTTTTGAAAATTCCCAAAGATTGAGTGTATTTTGTCAGGGGGAGCATATAAATCAACTTTTGAATTGCATGGTTATTCATATGCTTCCTTACTATAAATTTCGGCCAACTTGAATTGCTCATTCATTCAACCGAAACCCTCATTATCTAGCCATATTTTTGCACATTCTACAATCTGTGCTCCTTCTGCCACATACATCAACAATTGGCATCAGTTAGTATCACTTCCATCTAACCTTTCTAAATTCACTTGAACTGATACTCTTCTTGAGTTTGAAATCTATTGCTGCTCTTGCATTTGCCTGATGCAGGCTAGGCCTTCTCCGCAACATGCATGAACTTCAAATGTTCTCACATATGATGCATGTTTTAATTGTTGGTTCTCTTGTTAAGTTGACTGCTTCTGAATCCTTTCTTGATCCTTTTGAATTTCAGGAAGATTTCAATTTGCGTACCTCATTCATAAATCTGGAAATCTTGTCAATAAGGAATCTTCTATTATAAAGAATTATGAATGTCTAAAAGATCTATTCAGAATTGTTGGTTTAAGTATAATGTATTCATTGAGTTTGTTCTTGAATGTCTTGAGAAATATCTGAATCATGTTTTAATAAACTTTAACCAACTGTTTCATGTTACATTTTGAAAAATCTCCTGTAATCTGCACTTTTGAAATCATGACCTATTTGGTTGAAATGCATGAAATTTGTATTATTTTTAAACAAGTCTTTCTTCAAAACCTTATGGGTAGCTGTGTCTAAATGTTAATTCATTTTTGCAATGGCAGAGCAATGGCCAAATGCGCTGAGAAACTAGGATCCTTGTCAAAAATAATGGACCCAATGTCATGATGCTTCTTGGCTAACTCTATTCATAAAATTAACAAAGGTTAGTTTCACTGAGTAACTAGAGGTACCTACGTCTAGTAAACGTGTACCCTTACGAAAAAAGGTGACATCTATACCTGAAACAAAATGGTACATTCTGCTGAGTAAGCTAGGGGTACTGGCGTCTAATAAACGTCTAGCTTTACGATGAAAGGCATGAATTATTCCGGACTGTTCTTAAAATTAAACAGAAATAAAAATTCTGCTGAACCCAAAAGGTGAAAATTTAGAAATGTCAAATTGTTTAACGTCAATACTCATGACTGTTTTTCCTAAAGAAGTCATTGAAATAGATTGTGTAAGATGTAGGGAGGTTAATCAAGATGTAAATACGAGGCTTGGTTCACTCCTATTAAAATTGATTTCAGATATGAGTACTCAACTTTATTGGCAAACCATGTATACATCATGTTTAAACCATATAGTTCAATAAAGTTCATTCATAAGCCCTTATCATAGAAGACTCCAAAATACTCTTACTATTTGATTTATGAATTTGGTATCTCTTTGAAAATCTTATTGAATTACTTATATGATTGAAGCTCATTCTGCATTCTTCTGCTCACTGCCATTTGATCATTGATAACATTCATTCTGACCAAAACTTATCTTTGATTGTCCCTGTATTTTTTTGCTGATTGATGCTTATCACTTCTTCCACTCTAATACCTCTGCTTTGTCAGAGAAGGAAATTGTCACATCAGCCTATTTCTGGCATTATGGGGGAGATTAATCTCTTGACCCTCCTTCTTGGCTATCCTTCATCATATCCTATTCTTACTTCTTTTCACCTCACATTTTTAGGGGGAGTAGGGTAACATGTTGTGCATGATCTTATCTGGCTGTTTAGGCTCTTTTGGTATGGGGGAGCATAGCTTATCAAACTATTTTCTTTTTGAGTCAAAGGGGGAGAATAGTTTGTCTGTCAGCATCTTAAGCATCTTGATTTATCTTCATGACTCATAGTGTTGCCATTTTCAAAAAGGGGGAGATTGTTGTGTCCCTATGGTTTTGATGATAGCAAACACTATAAGTCATTATGTGTTTGCATGAAAAGATTCAATGATGATGAAATATGTATTTGGTTATGCAACTAGACATTGCACTATTCATTAATAAGGATTGTTTTATGTGCATTGAATTTTGTGCTTTAATGATTATCATCATAATCATTTATATGATATATAGATTTTCAGGTAGATGCATTTTCATGCTGCATAGAACCTCATCAGATTGCATGCATAGTCATTTTATCAAACATGTGACATGCACATTCATTTCAATGAACTAGTTACAGCTAAGGTCTGTGCACGTTACTGCTTGCATATGAAGGTCTGTGCACACACTGTAGCTTGTCTGTGCATGTTCATATGTCCAAGCACATTCAACCATTGTGCATACGTTCTCTTCACTGTTTAGAATACTGCATTAAAGCCAATGCATGTTCATACAAGGTCTGTGCCTTTCCTGCCCGAGCATATAGGAAGTTGGTGCAATCTTTTGTGTCACATGCATTGTCTATTATTGATGAAGACGGTGCACGTTTGCATCTCAGTGTTGTGACTGTATAAAGTCAGTGCGTCTACATTTGCATCTCATTCACTTGTGTATCTCATGTTACGTCTCATGCACACCTTGGGTCAGTTCACTTTTGTGGCTAACATTTGCATCTCATATTGCGTCTCATGTGCATATGTGTCTCAGTTCATGAACTGCGTCTCATTCTGCGTCTCAATGCATTCCTGCGTCTCATGATTCGTCTAAGGCATATATTAGTGCAGGTTGTGTCTAAAGCAGACACACGGTCAGTGCATGTCTACGTCTAAGGCATATAGATATAGTCTGTACACATTCGCCTTGTGCTATACAAGGTCCGTGCAACATTCAAGTTGGTGCACATTTGGTTCATTGCAACACAAGGTCTGCGCACGTTGTAGCCACAAGAGCCCATAGTCTGTGCATACACTATTCAGGTTTGTGCATACTAGGGTCACTAGCAAGTCGGTGCACATCTTGCATGTAGCCATATAACATCTGTGCATGGTCTACATTTTGCTTGCACATAGTCCGTGCATTCCACTATAGCAGTCAGTGCATGTCTATATCACATTGGTCGGTGCATGCTTGAGTTAATGGTTAAAGGTGAGTACTAGCATGTTTGATATAATGCAATTGAAGTTTGTAGAGCCCTAGAATTTATATAAGCATTTTCTAGATTATTTAATAAATTTCTAGAATTTATAAAAGGGCTAAATAAATTATAAATGGATTTTTGAGACTAATAAGTCATTAAAGGGCCCAATTGGGTTGGCCCATATTCTAGAAGGTCATTAAGGATAAATACTAATCATATATATATATATATATATATATATATATATATTTAAATGGATAAACGAATAAAAGAGTTTTACTTATTTAAAACTCTAGCTACGTTGACTGTAACGGTCCATCGGGCGACCGTCACAGCCAAGTAACGCATGAGAGCTAGACCGTTACACTATGTGTATTCTGTGAGTTGAAGAGTTTGAGACATGTTGAACTCTGAGAACAAGAAATGTAACGGTCTATCGTGAGACTGTCACATGCCTCTAACGCACTGGCCGTAGACCGTTACATCCTGTTAGTTCCGTGAAGGAAAGAACGAGTACAAAGATCAAAACTTTGGACTCTTATCCACTAAGGATCGACTTGGGAAGAGTTATAATAATACTAAGACTCTTAGAGATTAGGTTTTGATAGATTAAGGACTCTAGACTCGATCTAATCCTCAAACCCTAGCTAAAACTCTATAAATAGGGCATAGTTCTAAACTGTGCGACCCTTACTTTTTAGACATAAAGAATTAAGGTAAGGAGTCATTATCTCAGGTAAGATCTTTAGAAGTATTTGTTTACAATACTTTAGACTAACTCCCCTCCAAATTTCACATCTTTAGGTCAAGAGGTCGTGGAGTTAGAGCCCAAGGAAGTTGCTGAAAAAGTCACAGAAGAAAGAAATCTAGGGTAGGATTCTCAATCCAAATCAGAAGTAACAGCCTAAGTTAAGAGGTAGGTTATCTCATGAACGGCAAAAATAACCTGATAGGACTAATAGCCCTCTGGTTTGATTGAATTTCATGCATTATAGATCATCAATTTCATGTTTTACTAGTTCTATGCATATCATGCATCTCCTAGCCCTAATTGAGAAATTAAAGCATGTTATTCATCAAATTCACTGATACCATGCATATAGATAGCCTATACTTTGTTATCATGTCTAGAAACTCATGATGTTTTGATTATAGACATGATGTGAATTGATCTCTTAGGTTTCCATCATTTTCTATTACCAGACGCTCTGACGCATCAGCGTAGGACCGTCACACTCATGTAACGGCCCTACGACAGACCGTCACACACCCTGCTATTTTGGATTTTCACTGTTGTCTCTAACGCGCTGGGACAGACGCGTTACGTTCATGTAACGGCTGGTTCTTGACCGTCACGTTCACTGTGACGTCCCATCTCCAGACCGTCAGAGTCTGTGTTCTGTCAACCCTAAGACAGAATATAACCTGCCAATATTATTTATTGTTAAGTCTAGTTACCTAAGTTTTAACCTGATCATGTGATTTTAAGGGTATTTGATTGTTCATGATAGGTATTGCATGATTTGGGGTCTCATAGTTATTTTAAGTAATGATAGTTTAATAAATCCAAATTCTATAGTTTTGTATTATAAAGCATGACTCTTTTAAAAACATTGTATTGACGGAGTTTTACCATGATTTCCACATTGATTTTACATATCTCTCTCTGTCAATAGAGTCATTTCTATAAGTATATGGCATATATTCCGGTATGTTGTCATTAGCTTACACATTGCACTATAGGAATACAATCTTGGACTTGAGGACCTCTCTATTGGATATTCCTTTCAATGGACTAGGAAATCTTGTTTCAAGGCCTCCGTAATTCTTCGCGAGCCTGGGATTCCCACTAGGACGCCGAGTTGGTTGTACCATTAAAGCCCATTAACTAGATTTCACTACCGTTGATTTTCTGGATCTAGTAATGTAACGGCCTTGCACTGGACCGTCAGGATCAAGTAACGGCCCAATGCCGGACCGTCACATTTTCACTGAGTCTAAACTAGTATGCTGAACTCTGCTCACTGTAACGGCCCATTATGGACGCGTTACATAGTATAACGGCCCAGTAAACGACCGTTACATAGCTTCTATATGTTAACCCAATGTTTGACCAAGGGTTGATATTTCAATGGTTCTAGACAAACCTTGATGATCTAGAACTTATCACATTCCTTAATGGACTTAATATAATGAATGGAAGTTAAGGAAAATACCGTTATGCTGTCGATTTATTTCTAAGAGCATGACATTATTTAAGTCATTTTCTTGACTCGTATATTCTGGCATCGAAGCATTCATTCATTGATTATTGTTATCATGGAATTATTGAACTTATTACATTCTTGGCCATACGTTACTGTTACATGTGTGGAAGTAGCTTAATTTATAACTGAAGATGCGATCGAGCACTGATTGTGTTCAAGGGCTCTATGCTAGTCCCCTCGACTGATTGTCGGAAACATACTATTTTAAAAACCATGGGGTATGATGCTACTGGCGTCGCATTGCGCTCGGAGTACTATTTCTATAAATAAGTGAAGATCCACGGCACGACATGACATTCTTGCTTCATATTCCACAGAAATTCACGAACTATGTACTCAAGAGAGATTAGTGTAATGAATATGTGACTTGCTAGTACAATCTCGTTACATTCTTGTTCATGGAAGGCCAATATCATGTTCTTGTTATATTCTTGCTAGTTCATTCTTGATCATTCTATCTTACATGATTATCTGGTTACTTTGGTTTAATCGCGTGATCGATTTGCATTCACATGATTTTACCTTATTCTTTAGAGCTAAATTGTTAATTACTTTAATAGTCCCTTCATGTTGATGCGAAGATACCTACTAGGCAAGTGTGCTCATTACCTATTTCTAATATTTTTCAGGAGATGGAAATAGTTCGAATTCGGATTCGGGTGATTCAAGTAGCGGGTCCGAGAGCGATTGAATGTTATTGTGACAAGAGTGAAGACATAAGAAGTCTAAATTGTTTGGATTGAGTCAATGTAATTTTCCTATTTCTTGAGTCAATAGATGGAGAAGTTGAAGTTGTGTATTATGAATATTGATCATTTATGAAATAAAGTTGGAGTTTGATTAAATTCTGTGCAATTGCATTTATGTGTGTGATTGTTTCGCGCTTTGATTATTCTTGCTTGCAAGAGGCTTACCATGCCGACTGTTCGCGCTCCCCGAGTGAGTCTTTCGTTGTAATAAAGGCTCGGGGCGTGACAGTTAAGTTGGTATCAGAGCCTAAGTCTCAGGACTTAAGGGAAAAAAGTCATATCATAGGATAAGTCCAAGGTTAAGGACCCCTACCTATGAACTAAGGAAGAAATTCCATAACCATGTGAGGATTGGGTAGATCCCGGGATGAGATAGTTATTTAATCTTTGGTTTTCTCTCAGTCTCATGAAAAATAACAAGTTGTTATTTTTCTCTCTCAGGTACCTTATTATTCTTATCATGGCTCATTGCGTAGATTGGGACGGTATGCAACAAATTGTTACTGGCCTCACCCAGGCATTGCAAACTATAGCACAAGGTGGTGCAGGGGCAAGGGCTGGAGACCTACATCACAACTTTCGGAGTCTAAATCCTCCGCGATTCTATGGATCTTCCAATCCCGATGAGGCAGAAAATTGGATCAACGAGATGAATAAGATATTTGACGTTATTCAATGCACTGATCCGGAGAAAGTCCATCTAGCAACGTTCCACTTAAATAAAGACGCCCGTACTTGGTGGAAATCAATCCCGGCACCTCCGGCCGATGCACCGCACACGTGGGATGGTTTTCTCACCTTATTTTGAGCCAAATATTTCTCCGAACATGTGAAGGAAAGGAAGGCTATGGAGTTTGCCTCCCTTCATCAAGGGATGATGTTAGTCGCAGAATATGAGTTACAGTTTTCAAGACTAGCACCATATGCACCACACCTTATCAGTACGGAATTGTTAAAGGCAAACCGATTTATGGACGAGTTACGGCCCGGTTTCATTCAACAACTAGGGACACAGAATATCCACACTTATGCGGAAATGGTTCAAAGGGCATATTTATGCTAGAGGACCTTAGAAAAGATTGAAAGGTTGAAAGGAAAAGGAGAAGAATCTAGCCGGTGCTCAGATCGGCATTATAAGAAAGAGAAGTTTAGCATCACGGAACCATACAAAAGCCGTGATAACAAGAAAAGATCAAGGAACGGGAACGGTGGAAGTTCCCAAAAGAATAGTAAAAAGGTTAAAGAAGAGAAGGAGCAAGTCGCCTCGACGTGCACCTTTTGCGAGAAATTCAGCCACTCGGATGAAGAATGCTGGAAGCTCCTCGGTGCTTGCTTACGTTGTGGAAGTAGGGAGCATCGTGTGCCAGATTGCCCCCTTATGAAGGATCAACCAACTAATGGAGGACGTAGGAGGCAGGCTCGCCTCAATGCAGTTATAGAAGAAGAATAAGCGCCCAAGGATCAAAATGATGGGCTCATGGAAGGTACTCTTCAAATCTGTTCTCCCCCTGCATTCGTGCTATTCGATACTGGTGCTTCTCATTCTTTTATCTCCACCACTTTTGCAAAAACCTTACCCACTGCATCAGTTCCCCTACCTTCAGATCTTGCTATTACTACACCTTTAGGATCTAGAACTAAGCTTACCAAGTATTATCCCGATTGTGAGGTAGTGGTAGAAGGACACAATCTCCCCGCAAACTTAGTATGCCTTGATATGAAAGGTTATGATGCCATTTTAGGGGTAGATTGGCTTGTAGACCATGATGCATACATCAATTGCCGAAATAGAATTATATCTTTTCGAAAGCCCGGTCTCCTAAGATTTTCTTTTCTTGGCATCAAATACAAGAAGCATCCTACCATTATATCTTCCCTTCATGCCTGCAAAATTATCTCGAAAGGATGTGAAGCTTTTCTTGCTTCAGTCATTGTCACCGAATCTAAGGAAATTGTCTTAGCAAACATTCCTATTGCAAATGAATTCACTGACGTGTTCCCATCCGAACTCCCTAGTTTACCGCTAGAGAGGGAAGTAAACTTTACCATTGAACTCATTTTAGGTGCAGCACCTGTTTCTATAGCCCCTTACATGATGTCCCCCACGGAACTCAAGGAACTAAAGAAGCAGTTATAGGAACTTCTAGACAAGGGTTTCATTAGACCTAGCACATCCCCTTGGGGTGCACCTGTTATATTTGTCAAGAAGAAGGATGGTTCTCTCAGGTTATGCATCGATTACCGGCGACTGAATCAGCTTACAATCAAAAATAAATATCTATTGTCGCGTATTGATGAGCTCTTCGATCAGCTTTCGGGAGCCGAGTACTTTTCTAAGATTGACCTCAGATCTGGTTATCATCAGCTTAGAATTAAAGAAGAGGATATTTATAAATCAGCTTTTCGAAGTCGTTATGGCCACTATGAATTCGTAGTGATGCCGTTTGGGTTAACTAATGTCCCAGCAGCATTCATGCAACTTATGAACAGTGTCTTCCAGCCATATTTAGACCAATTCATCGTCGTCTTCATCGATGATATCCTGATATACTCCAAGACAAATGAAGAACATGAAGAACATCTAAGGATAGCTTTGCAAACACTTAGAGAACACAAACTATATGTCAAACTCAATAAGTGTGAATTCTGGCTCAAGGAAGTCTCATTCCTATGCCACATTATTTCAAAAGAAGGTATTGCTGTGGATCCTTCTAAGGTAGAAGTTTTCAGAGATTGGAGTCGGCCAACGACTATATCTGAAGTAAGAAGATTTTTGGGTCTAGCTGGTTATTATAGGAGATTCATAAAGGACTTCTCAAAGATCGCGGTTCCTTTAATTAGACATACTAGAAAAGAAAATCCTTTTATCTGGTCGAAGGACTGTGAAAAGAGTTTCCAAAGTCTTAAGTATCATCTTACAACAACCCCTATTTTATCACTATCGATGGAGGGTGGTGGATTTGAAGTGTATACAGATGCATCTGGAATTGACTTAGGATGTGTCCTTATGCTGAATGGAAAAGTGATTTGCTATTCTTCAAGACAATTGAAGCGTCACGAAGAAAATTATAATGTACATGATTTAGCAGTTATTTTTGCCTTGAAAATTTGGCGCCATTATCTTTATGGAGAAAAGTTCACGATCTATTCAGACCACAAGAGCTTGAAATATTTATTCTCTCAAAAAGAGCTTAATATGAGGCAAAGGAGGTGGTTAGAACATCTCAAGGACTTTGATTTTGCTATCCAATATCATCCTGGCAAGGCAAATGCTGTAGCAGATGCACTCAGCAGAAAATCAATGGGTATGTTATCAAGTCTCATGATTAGTGTAACTAACCTTATTCCTCAATTTGCTCAGATGAATTTAGATATTGACATTAAGGAAGAAGATGCTTCATGGCAAATATCCGAGCTCAACCTACATTGATAGAGGATTTGGCCAAGTTACAAGAGGATGATCCAGTTTTACTGGAAATTAAGGCCAATATTGAACAAAGACCGGATTTTACTATTTCCGAAGATGGAAGATTGCTATTCAAGGGCCGAATGTGTATACCCGATCATGAAGATACAAAGAAATTGATCTTAGAAGAAGCACATAAATCAAAATACTCCATTCATCCAGGAGATACGAAGATGTATCAAGATCTCAAAAGGAACTTTTGGTGGCCCAATATGAAGAGGGAAGTAGCTGATTTTGTGTCTCGCTATCTCACTTGCCAACAAGTTAAAGCAGAACATTTTAGACATGTAGGAAAATTACATCCCTTAAGTATCCCAGAATGGAAATGGGAGAGTATAGGAATGGACTTTATCATGGGATTACCTAAGACAAGAGGTGGACACGATAGAATATGGATAATCATAGATTGATTGACTAAGTCTGCACATTTCATACCAATAAAGAGTCGATGGTCGGTAGATACCCTAGCAACACTATACATAAAGGAAATTGTTAAACTATATGGTGTCCCTATTTCTATTGTATCAGATAGAGATCCTCGATTCACATCGCAATTCTGGAAAAGCCTACAACATTCACTAGGAACCATATTAAATTTCAGCACAGCCTTTCATCCACGAACGGATGGTCAGACTGAAAGAATAAATCAGGTGGTAGAAGACATGCTCAGGGCTTGTGTCATTGATTTTGGAGGAAGTTGGCATGATCACTTGCCTCTGGTGGAATTTGCATATAACAACAGTTATCAAGCAAGCATACAAATTGCACCTTTTGAAGCTCTATATGAGAAAAGTTGTCGATCACCAATATGTTGGAATGAGATAGGGGAAGGGTAATTTCTAGGCCCCGACCTTATCAGAGATTCTACATAGAAAATAAAGCTCATACGGGAAAGGATGAAAATGGCACAAGATAGGCAAAAGTCTTATGCTGACAATCGAAGGCGTGACTTGGAGTTTCAAGTAGGAGAACATGTATATCTGAAGGTTTCTCCAGGTCGTGGTATTCGAAGATTTGGCATTAAAGGAAAGCTAACTCCTAGATTTATTGACCCATTTGAAATTCTTGAAATGGTCGATGAAGTGACTTATAGATTGGCTTTACCTCTACAATTAGCAGGAGTACATGACGTATTTCACGTCTCCATGCTAAAGAAGTATGTATATGATCCTGACCATATTATCACTTATGATAACCTGGAGATTCAGAAGGACTTAACATATGAGCAAACGCCAATAAAGATTCTGGATCGGGAAGTGCGTCAATTAAGGAATAAAGTTATTCCTATGGTCAAGATCCAATGGAAGATAACATGGCCATATGAAGCAACATGGGAAACCGAAGCAGCTATGCGAAAAAGATACTCAGAATTATTCAACTGTAAGTACACTCTCCACAATCCATGTATTGAATTTGGGGACCAAATTTATTTAAGTGGGGGAGGGTGTAGAGCCCTAGAATTTATATAACCATTTTCTAGATTATTTAATAAATTTCTAGAATTTATAAAAGGGCTAAATAAATTATAAATGGATTTTTGAGACTAATACGTCATTAAAAGGCCCAATTGGGTTGGCCCATATTCTAGAAGGTCATTAAGGATAAATACTAATAATATATATATATATATATATATATATATATACATAGATAAACGAATAAAAGAGTTTTACTTATTTAAAACTCTAGCTACGTTGACTGTAACGGTCCATCGGACGACCGTCACAGCCAAGTAACGCATGAGAGCTAGACCGTTACACTATGTGTATTCTGTGAGTTGAAGAGTTTGAGACATGTTGAACTCTGAGAACAAGAAATGTAACGGTCTATCGTGAGACTGTCACATGCCTTTAACGCACTGGCCGTAGACCGTTACATCCTGTTAGTTCCGTGAAGGAAAGAACGAGTACAAAGATCAAAACTTTGGACTCTTATCCACAAAGGATCGACTTGGGAAGAGTTATAATAATACTAAGGACTCTTAGAGATTAGGTTTTGATAGATTAAGGACTCTAGACTCGATCTAATCCTCAAACCCTAGCTAAAACTCTATAAATAGGGCATAGTTCTAAACTGTGCGACCCTTACTTTTTGGACGTAAAGAATCAAGGTAAGGAGTCATTATCCAAGGTAAGCTCTTTAGAAGTATTTGTTTATTACACTTTAGACTAACTCCCCTCCAAATTTCACATCTTTAGGTCAAGAGGTCGTGGAGTTAGAGCCCAAGGAAGCTGCTGGAAAAGTCACAGAAGAAGAAAATCTAGGGCAGGATTCTCAATCCAAATCAGAAGCAACAGCCTAAGTTAAGAGGTAGGTTATCTCATGAACAGTAAAAATAACCTGATAGGACTAATAGCCCTCTGGTTTGATTGAATTTCATGCATTATAGATCATCAATTTCATGTTTTACTAGTTCTATGCATATCATGCATCTCCTAGCCCTAATTGAGAAATTAAAGCATGTTATTCATCAAATTCACTGATACCATGCATATAGATAGCCTATACTTTGTTATCATGTCTAGAAACTCATGATGTTTTGATTATAGACATGATGTGAATGGATCTCTTAGGTTTCCATCGTTTTCTATTACCAGACGCTCTGACGCATCAGCGTAGGACCGTCACACTCATGTAACGGCCCTACGACAGACCGTCACACACCCTGCTATTTTGGATTTTCACTGTTGTCTCTAACGCACTGGGACAGACACGTTACGTTCATGTAACGGTTGGTTCTTGACCGTCACGTTCACTGTGACGCCCCATCTCCAGACCGTCAGAGTCTGTGTTCTGTCAACCCTAAGACAGAATATAACTTGCCAATATTATTTATTGTTAAGTCTAGTTACCTAAGTTTTAACCTGATCATATGATTTTAAGGGTATTTGATTGTTCATGATAGGTATTGCATGATTTGGGGTCTCATAGTTATTTAAAGTAATGATAGTTTAATGAATCCAAATTCTATAGTTTTGTATTATAAAGCATGACTCTTTTAAAAACATTGTGTTGACCGAGTTTTACCATGATTTCCACATTTATTTTACATATCTCTCTCTGTCAATAGAGTCATTTCTATAAGTATATGGCACATATTCCGGTATGTTGTCATTAGCTTACACATTGCACTATAGGAATACAATCTTGGACTTGAGGACCTCTCTATTGGATATTCCTTTCAATGGACTAGGAAATCTTGTTTCAAGGTCTCCGTAATTCTTCGCGAGCCTGGGATTCCCACTAGGACGCCGAGTTGGTTGTACCATTAAAGCCCATTAACTAGATTTCACTACCATTGATTTTATGGATCTAGTAATGTACCGGCCTTGCACTGGACCGTCAGGATCAAGTAACGGCCCAATGCCAGACCGCCACATTTTCACTGAGTCTAAACTAGTATGCTGAACTCTGGTCACTGTAACGGCCCATTATGGACGCGTTACATAGTATAACGGCCCAGTAAACGACCGTTACATGGATTCTATATGTTAACCCAAGGTTTGACCAAGGGTTGATATTTCAATGGTTCTAGATAAACCTTGATGATCTAGAACTTATCACATTGCTTAATGGACTTAATATAATGAATGGAAGTTAAGGAAAATACCATTATGCTGTCGATTTATTTCTAAGAGCATGACATTATTTAAGTCATTTTCTTGACTCGTATATTCTGGCATCGAAGCATTCATTCATTGATTATTGTTACCATGGAATTATTGAACTTATTACATTCTTGGCCATACGTTACTGTTACATGCGTGGAAGTAGCTTAATTTATAACTGAAGATGCGATCGAGCACTGATTGTGTTCAAGGGCTCTATGCTAGTCCCCTCGGCTGATTGCCGGAAACATACTATTTTATAAACCATGGGGTATGATGCTACTGGCGTCGCATTGCGCTGGGAGTACTATTTCTATAAATAAGTGAAGATCCACGGCACGACATGACATTCTTACTTCATATTCCATAGAAATTCACGAACTATGTACTCAAGAGAGACTAGTGTGATGAATGTTGTGTCCTTGTGATTTTGATGATAGCAAACACTATAAGTCATCATCTGTTGGAATCTGCATATAAATCTGTTTGTGTTGCATATGCATGTTTCATTGAACATCTTATCTGAATTACATACCCAATGAATAGGCTAAGGCTGTGTGGTGTGTGTATTGGTGCATTTCATAGTTGTTGATGCATTTCATAATTGCATTTAATCTGGATTGTTTGATGATAGATGCTGCTATACCCTTTTAGCATTGTCTGGACAGTAGTGGGTCGACCCCCCTTTCCTGATGGGTCAACCCCCCAGATCTGCAAGTCTATACAACGCCACATTGCTCATGCATCATATCTCAATGTCTATTCACTGCCAGCATACTCGTTCAAAGTCCCTGCATTGTCAAGTCTTCACATCGGTTTCCAAGTCTGTACATCGCTTCAGGCACTCCTGTGCAAAGTCTATACATTGTCACTTTTACCTACGTTGCTCGAAACAAATTCTATACACTGCTGGATGATCAAGTCTACACATTGGCGCCTTTCCCTATGTTCTGGCCAAGTCTACACATCGCTTGCCTGACTTCTATTTCAAAGTCTATACATTCATTTTTAAGGCAAAGTCTATACATTGGCTCAGGGTCTTCAAGTCTGTACAGAGTTCAAAGCCTATATATTGTTCACTCAGCTTCTTCAAGTCTATACATTGGTCGGTGGCGAGTCTATACAGAGCACTGTTTCAGGCACTCAAGTCTATACAGAGTCATCATCTTCTTAAGTCTGTACATTCGTTTGGGAAGTCTATACATTCATTCATTTGAAGCTTCATCTAGTCTGTACAACGCTGCTTTGTCAAAGCCTGTACATCGTAGCTGTGTTGAAGTCTGTACAGCCAGTCTCTTGCCAAAGTCTATACATCGTGAATCTTCAAGTCTGTATAGACTTTGCTTGTTCAAGTATGTACACGGTTCAGTTGTTTTGGCATGTCTACTCATCATGAAGTCTATACATCCGATTGCCTTTGCATTGCTCAAGTCTGTACATCCCTTTCCCTTTTCAAGTCTACACATTGTGCTTTGTAGCTCACCAAGTCTATACATTGCTCATAGCACACACGTTCAACCTGAAGTCTGTACAGCCTTGGAAAATGCTCCTAAGTCTATACATCACAATGTATGTACATCACTGTGTCAAGCCTCCCAAGTCTGTACAACCACTGTCTCACTTGGACTTGAAGTCTATACAGTGGTCCGTCTCTGTCAGCGTCTCAAGCTGCAAGTCTGTACAGAGTCTGGCAGCCTACAGTGCATCGTCTCTTCAAGTATATACAGCCTTGGCGTATGCATCTTAAAGTCTAAACATTGTGGAGCTTCGAATCTTCAAGTCTGTACATCCTTCATTAGCCAAGTTTACACATCGCACTGTTCATGCATCATTTCTTCAAGTCTACACACCGCACTGTTCATGCATCAGTTCACTAAGTCTATACACTCTCTCACATTATACACACTTGCTTTATTGTTGTCTCTAAGTCTATACATCGGTTGGGTCGTTAAGTCCATACAATGCATATGTTCATCAAAGTCCATACATTGCATAATGTTCATCAATGTCTATACATTGCATTGTCTTCAACCAAGTCTATACATTCTGTTCCTTTGATCAGCAAGTCTATACACACTTCAGCATATGTGCATCTCCTGCAAAGACGAAGTGTATACATTCTTCCAAGCATTCAAGTCTACATACTCGTTGTTAAGCCTTTGCATCGAAGTCTATACAGCATGTGTCTTGTATGAACTCTATACAGCCTGTGGCTTGTGCATCAACTAAACGGTCTTCAGCAGAGTATATACTCTTCAGAAGTTAAAGTCTGAACATCCATATGTGAAGACTGTACACACTTCAGCACATGTGCATATCCTTTACACGAAGTCTGTACACTCAGTTAACCTTCAAGTCTATACACTCGATTGTTAGGCCTTCAACCCTATACACTCGATTGTAACCTCAAGTCTATACACTCGATTGTTAAGTGTTCTAGTCTATACACTCTATCCTTCACACGAAGTCTGTACACTCAGTTAACCTTCAAGTCTATACACTCAAGCTGCATCTTGCCTATACACACTTTGTTAACAGCCTGAACCAAGTATATACATCCAACTGATATCTTCTTATGTCTGTGTGACAGGTACTGTTCGTAAAGCCTATAAAGTGAACGTGATCCGAGGTTGGCACCTGGCACGTTATCCGAGGATAACGCCCTAATTGCTGCAGCTATAAATACAAAGTCGCCTCCATCTGGAGAAAAGAGATCTGATAAGAAAGAGGAAGAGAGTGATCGAGATAGAAGATAGAGCTGTAGAAAGGCAGTGAGCAGAAGAAGAAGAAAGAAGAAGAAGAAAGAAGAGACAGAGAGAGAGCCTGCGAAAGAGAAGAAAAAGAAGAGTGAGAAGAAGAGAGAGCTAGAGCAAAGGAAGCCTCAACTGAAAATCAGTTCCTGTTGGACCGTGGATCAAATCCAGGTCAGCCAACTCCTGCAAGAGCTTTTGTGCATTTTATTCTTCCAACTTTTTGTTGCTGCGTTTTTGTTTTTCTTTTTAACCATTCACCAGTTGTTCTTCCGATTCTCTTGTGTGAGGTCGGGCTCCCTCCGGTTGGGAGGAAGAGAGGTCTGAGACCTCTAGTTTGCTGGTGACTTGGTGTCACCTGTGCTTCCTTCTGGGTTTCAGAGGAAGAGAGACTTATGTCTCTAGGTTCCCCTCCGGTTTGGAGGAAGGGAGGATTGGTCCTCCGGTTCTAGTCTTGTGGGTTGCAAGACTAAGTGTTCCCTCCTGGTCTGGAGGAAGAGAGACTTGCGTCTCTGGTTTCTAAGTGGCTGGGAGTCACTTGGGGTGTCCCTCCGGTTGGGAGGAAGAGGGGAGGTTGTTCCCCTAGTCAAGCTGTGTGGCAGCAATTTGTTGCAGACTGAGTCTGCAGTTTCTAGCCTAGCTAGTGGAAGCCTCACTCCGGTTTGGAGTGAGGGGTGGACGTAGGTCTTTCGACCGAACCACCTAAAAAATCTTGGTGTTCACTTGTGGCTTGTTTTTACTTATATGTTATTTTCTCTACTGTGCTCTTTAGATGCTTGCTTAGGAGCGTGTGAGGGCTAATAGATTTGTGTTGTCTTGCTGAGTTCCTTCTAAGTATTTTCAGCACTTTTCATCAACTGCTCTTAATTCCACATACTTGAGCATTAGAGTTTAAAATGGGTGATATTTGGAGCAGGATACATTCACCTCCCCCCTCTGTATCTAGGCCTTGCATCCTATCAATTGGTATCAGAGCGTAGGTCTCTGACTGAACAGATCCAACGATCTGCAGAGGATCCTGTTGCCTTTGGTGCATTTCTGAATTTTCTCTCTGTTGCATTAATCTGCTTGCCGATTTAATCAATGGGTTCTCCACCGGTTTTCAATGGCTCTAACATTAACTCATGGGTTAGTAGTCTACATAACTATGTGAATTTAATGGATCCGGATCTGTGGAAGTTAATTTCTCATGGTCCTCATAGAATGCCACAGGAAGAGTCCAAATGGACTAAAAGTGACAGATCAAGAAATGGAGAGAATCAGAAAGTTTTGAAATTAATGAAAGAAGCTACTGACAAGGCTCTACATTCTTATTTTTATGACTGTAGGTCCGCTAAGGACATTCTGGATCAGTTGAAGCTAGCTCAGAGGCTGAATGAGGACAGCTGCCTGATGGCTGATAAGAGCGACCATAGCACTGATCAAGATGAATTTGAAGATGCTGAAGAGGTAATCAATCCTTTCGATAGTTACACTTTAGATGACTGAGAAGATGCCTATGCTAATCTGTTACACTCCCATGAAAAATTGAGGAAGAAGAATAAAAGTCTGATAAAGAAGTTAACAAGTCTAGGGGATCCTATTTCTGGAACTGAAAATCTTGAAAATCCTGAAATTCTGAAAACTGAAAATGAAATACTCAGA